>CM037154.1:37511355-38111355 GCA_020921065.1 Vaccinium darrowii
AGAGGTTTTTAATGACGATGATGGATTTTTGAAGATCAAAATAAATTTACTTTGCGTCAAAATTAGAGTAATAACGTACTATGCTTGTCATAGGATTATTTGATTGATTTACCATCTCTCTAATTTTTATTTTTCTCATCAGATGAGAAAGGCTCGGAGATCATGCTCAAGTTCATCGAGAAGGTTCAAGAACTGTTGTAGAAAGGAGATGAGAGGTGATCAAAAGTGTTTTGATACGAGGGAATAAAATTCATTTGGGTCTTTTTTGAATATCGAAAAAACCTTTTAAAAACCACTGCGAATTGGCATTTTTATTTCTTCTTGATTCTTGTGTCCAATTTGCCTTCGTTGGTTTCCTGTCTCATTTGCCACTATGTGAAAAATGTAACCAACCGTGGCAAATGCTGAGGATAAAATGCCTCAAAAATTCCTGTTTACTGGAGTATTATGCTTTCTTTTAAGCTGTGTGCATGTGTTTGGATCTTCAATTTGCGGTTATTAGAGTCGAAAGAAGTTTCTAAAGACGTAGTGTAAATTAATCGAGCAATGCTACATGTACTAATTAGTATACAAATTATTACACTAAATGCACGCATAAGTCACATCAATGCATTATTGAATACTCCCTCCGTCTGTGTTTGTTGGTCTTCTTTGCGAGTTTTTGTCACTTTTCAATTGATTATATCTTTTAATACGGATCTCAAAAAATATGTAATGTTGATCTTGTTTGATATATCTCAATTAGTTATGATTGAAGCTCCAACTGGTATATTCGTTTTGGTCACTAATCTGTATTAATTAAGCTATGTGTTGTCCTCTTTTGTTGTATCATCTGAGTGGGTTGGTGTCTTGCTTTCCCCTCTTTAGTTTTTGGTTTGTGGGTGGTGGATGATTGTCCAATGTTTAGGTGTCAACCTCGTTGGGATGTAAGACTTTGATTGTGATACCGTCGTCTTATCTGTAATCCTTTTAAGCTTTCCCCTCTTTCCTTGTATATGAATTTTGGTTGCTGCAATTTTTGGAGAAGGAAAAAACGAAAAGGCCCATTATATGATAAGTGGTCCATGCTCTCGTCAGTTTTTGAATGCCATATGTACGACGTCAAATTGAAATACTATTTTATTTGTGTATCTGGCTTATAAAACTATTTTTTGCATTGATGTTCTCCACATAAAATTATTAAGTCCGAGTATCATGGGGAAACAAGTTAATTTTACTATGCCTTTCATATTCCATCATACTGCATAAAATTATTAACCATACAGCCACTAAATATGCAGGCAAATGAGAAATCTAATTAGTAGGAAATTGCATCATACTTAAAAATCAACGACACTGCTCTACATAGGCATACAAATAAAAACTCTAACTACAAGTTCATGTGATTCGTCATGCATTTGCCATTGGTGTTCATATGATTTTTCGTAACTAAATTTTATTTCATCAAAAAGTGCAAAAGCTACAATCACAACGGGACATTCTCCTAAACAAAAAAGTGGCTATGGGAAAATAGAGTGTTGAAATATTTTTTTCCAATCGGCAATAGAGTGTTGAAATATAGTTTGAGGATAGGGCTCGGGTGAGTATGTTCCTTTATTGTTTTTGTATCACCTAGTCATATTTCTTTAAAGTGTCCACTGATCAGATACTTTTGTTACTAGCTTGTTTGTGAAAAATTGAATTAAAAAATATTGTCATTGTAAGGGGAGGATGAAAGTAATATTAGAAAAAATAAAACCAAAAAATATAGGAGTCCTTTTTTATCCAGTGTAATGGGTTAAATAAGGGTTTGAATTTTCTCCGGGCCTCAATTTAAATTTGAAAAGACATGCATCTGTAAGTTTTGAAAACAGATGTTGAAAAAAGAAAAATTTGTTAGAATTGGGGATATATAGGCAGACATTGAGAAATTGAATTCCTAGCTGGATTTGTCCCCCTTAATTCCTTTTATATGGCCACATTATTGATGGGAAGAGAAAGAGAAGTAGGGATGGGCATGGGGACGGATCGGGGCCGGAGACTACTATCTCCACCTCCAATCCCCAAACCCCTTACTCATATCCATCCCCTATCCAATCTCCAACGGGGATTTATTTTTATCCTCCATCCCCGCTCCAAATGGGGAACGGGGATCCCCACGGGGATTTCGGGGATCCAATCATTTTCCCTAGAGTAACAAGTAAATAGTTATATAAGTCCAATTACAAATCATTTTCCCTAAAATCCAATCACTGGGGAACCCCTGGGCGTGTAAAACTTCATGTGTTTGTGGAACAACATAAAGAGTGCAGAAAAGTAGAAATATGAAGAGTTCTTATGTGTATTCATGACATTAATAAAAATTGATTAAATGCAACATGGGTTGTCTAGCGGATAAATACATAATTGTTTCAAAGGAAAAGAGACTACAAGTCTACAATTCACTGTTGATATGCCCGGGAAACATTTTTAAAGATTGTACTACTAGATATTTTTTGTGTAATCGATCACATGTATGGTCATTTTGATTGGAACATATATGTTAAAACCATGCCATTGCAGTGGATGAAAATGCTTCAATTACCAAACCAACCCTATGCACAAGGAAGGAAATTTTGGTGTAACCCCATATATTTGGAGAAAATTCAGTGAGACCCCAAAGTTTCATAATTCATTAATAGACTCCTATATTTCAGGGATTCGGAGACGGGGCAGATCGGGGACGGGGACGGGGCGGAGCGGGGCGGGGACGGAGCAGGGAACGGATTCGGAGCGGATTCGGGGCGGGGACATGCCTATCTCCACCCCCTATCCAATCCCCAAACATTTTCAAAAAAAATCCCCATATCCTATCCAATCTCCAAACAGATCTCCATATTGCCGATCCGTTCGGATCGGGGATCGGATTGGATTCGAACGGGGCGGATGAAATGACCAACCCTAAAGAGAAGGTGGGTGCATGTGGTCATGGTTGGAGGTGGCGGAGATTATGCATTATAAATTGCAATTAATACTAAAATAGGCCTGGAGCACCACGCGGGTGACAGTGTTTCATGGACACTGGGATGCTTGAAGGTGGAAGGTGCGTGAAGCGTTAATAATACATATACATGGAATATAATATTAGGATTGATTATTTTACCATGAAAATTAAATATGGACCCAAAACCAACTTCACTAATTTCTTAATTAAAAAATGGGGTGCCAAAAATTTCATCCTTAAGGCCTCGTTTGTTTGGCCGGAGATAAATGGATGGGATATAAAATCCCATGGGATATGGGTGGGATATGAAATCCTTGGGATATTGCTCAGGATATCAATGGATGGGAAAAATTCATATCCGGTGTTTGTGTTCGACGGGATATTGCTCGGGATATCCGGTTTTTTGCACTAGAATGGGGAAATCCCATCCAAATCCCACCCCCCCCATGGGATTCTATTGGCCGGATCGGGATAAAAACATGGTTGGGATTTCATATCCCATGCAAAAAAAGGAACACAAACATTGGAAAATGGGGCCTACTCCAACCCACCCCCAAATCCCACCCCCAAATCCCCCCAAACAAACATGGCCTAAAAGTCAGCAAAAGCTCTAATGAACAGCTGTATAGAAAAGAAAATGGAGAACCAACTTCTTAGGAAACCCAGAGTTCTGTGCCTCCATAGTTTTAGATCCAGTGGGAAAATCTTTGAAGAACAGACTCAAATATGGCCAGAATTCGTGAGGGAAAAGATGGATTTAGTGTTCATAGATGCGCTCTTTCCAGCAGGAGGACTGAAAGAATTGGGCTCTGAGGAGGAGTTTGATCCTCATTATGAGTGGTTCCAATCTAATCAGGTTTGATTTCATTCTCACTTGTACTGCATTTTGTTTATAAGGGCAGGGATGGAGTCGGGGTGTCAGTAGTGGCGGTCACTGCAAGAAAACAAAAACCCATAGTATTCTGTAGAAAATAAAGTTCAAATATTTTCCTGTGAATTATATAGGCTCGTTCCTTCGTAATGAAATTTTTGGCTCCGTTCCTATAGATGGGGTTAGTAGTTAGTGGTTTGGACGGGAGTCGATCAACTTCTCTATGAGGACTCGAACTCGGAAGGGAGAGTAATGAACCAATCACGTGCACTCGGTGTGGTGTGGTGTTCCTGTTCCATTCTCAATTATATTGTATTAGCATTTAGTTTCGAATTTGATTACAATTTCGACAGTCAACTAATAATGTCATTTTGTAGGATTTCTCGGAGCACAAGAATTTTGATGAGTGCATTGCATTCATTGAGGATTGCATGACGAGGATGGGACCATTTGATGGTTTGATGGGTTTTTCCCAGGTACTAATTTTGGATATTTTGGAACTCTTTAAAAAAAAAAAAAAAAAAAATCTGTCTAATATTCTTGTACTAGATGAGTGTAGACTTTGTCCCAACGATGGCATATTTAGGGTTCCCGCAGTAACCTCAATTGTGGGCCTTTAGAAATTTTCATTTGGGATCAAAGCCCTTCATTTTGTCAGGAATGTTGAGCACATTATGGGTACAAAAAATTATGATCATCGTACTTGGTAGACACACAATTGAGACAAATTTATCTTATAGTGTATTCTCCAAATGATATTGGTCATCTATATAAATGGTACCCGACCATATATGGCCACCAATATCCAATTAATCTGATTTTTCATAGCAATAATCTACTCAACATTCCCGACCAATTTTACAGTACCGATCCCAAATACAGATTATAGAGAGGGCCCAGAATTAAGACCACTAAGATAATGTATAAATGGTACCCGACCATATATGGCCACCAATATCCAATTAATTTGATTTTTCATAGCAATAATCTACTCAACATTCCCGACCAATTTTATAGTACCGATCCCAAATACAGATTATAGAGAGGGCCCAGAATTAAGACCACTAAGATAATGTAGTAACTTGGGTCATTACGGGTATCCCAAATCCCAAAGATAGCCTAGTCCATGCTTGAGGTAGCTAAGTACTCCCTCATAGTACTGATCGAAAAATTAATTTGGCCCATAACTATTGAAATTTGTTTGCATCAATTTAAAGATCACACTTTCATTTCTTTAAGTTGGTGTAATTAATTATAATATGAGCAAAAGTACCGAGTTTTCATCCAAGAAAAAGAAATGACTTTTAGGCAATGAAGAGAAAAATTCTGAATAATATTGGTTTTACTTATTTATTTATTTATTTATTTTTTTGGAAGGGAGGAATAATATCCGCTGCATTACCAGGGATGCAAGCAGAGGTATGGAATGACATCTCATATCTTCTCTATTTTTTTTTTCTTTCTGATAATTATTTTAATTAACCAAATTTAATTGATTGCAGGGTGTGGCTCTCACCAGTGTTCCTAAGATAAAGTTTGTAATCCTAATATCAGGAGGTAAATTTGGAGGGTCTATGTTTTCTTCCCCAAAGCTGGCTCAAAATGCCTTCTCCTCTCCCATTCAATGCCCATCACTCCACCTCTTTGGTACTTACTGGCCACTGATATACGTATTATTTTCCCGTTACTCTCTCTCTCTCTCTCTCTCTCTGAATTTCCGAGAGTGTTATGCAGGTGAGAAGGACATAGCGAAGTCAAATGCAATCGAACAACTGGATTCATTTGTAGATCCTTTCGTGATACATCATCCTGAAGGTCATGTGGTACCTAAACTAGGTAATACTCATGAAAAATTCATTTTTTCTGTCGAGTATTAAGTATTTTGTTTGGTAATTGACTTATGGTTTCCAGGTTTTAATTCATTGCCTGCTGATGTATCATTGAAATTGCTTTAAACTGTCCATTTAAAACAAGCTTTTGCTACTATTAATATCTTAACAGTACGAAGGACTTTTATGAGTAGAATAAATTTTCTGGAACAAATTAATTTGTGTCAAAATCATTTTTATTATATTTGCCGTCGGATTGTTGAGTAAATTGTCCATTCCTCTGTTTTTCTTTTTCGTATCAGATGAGAAAGGCTCGGAGATCATGCTCAAGTTCATCGAGAAGGTTCAGAAACAATTATAAAGCAGATGTCAAGGGAGCAGATGCCTTCTAAACCGGGGGAATAAAAAAGACATTTGTCTCTTTTGAGTGTGAAAAAAAAAAACTTAAAATCAAATTTCCTTCACTTTTATCAATCATTCCTGTTGATTTTTCAGTTCATTTTCCCTTTCTTTATGTCCTGTCTATGAAAAAAGTAGCCAAAGTGAAGCTCATGAATTACATATGGGGCGAGAGGAACTGCAGAATTTTTAAAGGCACTTGTCAAAACTTGAACTCCTTTTAAGGGTATTAGGCTGTGTATGGTATCTTTGGAGGAATTTTCCCATTTGGGGTGTTTGTGTCTACTTCAATCCTGAAGCACAAATTTGTTCCGGTTTTGCTTGCTGGTGCTCTCTGTCATTGTTTTGTACCATCTCTACTGTTGTTCTTTTGCATTTTTTATGTTTCTTGTTCACGAGGGACTAGTTTTCCTCTGCCTTTGTTGTGTTTTTTTCTTTTTCTTTGGATGATTTCTTGTTGCTTGGCCCTCCTGTATTTCTGGTTTTCTTCCTGTAGAACTCTGAATTAAGGACCATGTGCTTTGGTGTAGATAATTTTGGAGCTAAATGTTTGTTTGTTTTTTGTTTTTTTAATCGGCAATAAAATTTATTAGTGAAACTTGACAAGGGTACATCAACTTGGGAGGAGAGGAGAGGGGAGGGGAGTCCAACCGAGATTGAAGAAATTAAAACACATAATGGGTCAAAGCCCAAAAAACCACCTGGTGGGCAAAGCCCAAAGCACCAAATTGCCTAACCCAGTACAAACAGTAAAAACAGTGAATCCTAGTACATCAAAGGGCATACCCCAATGCAAACAATAAAGCCCAAACGATAAAGCCCAGACCAAAAGCCCAAAAGACAGAAACCCTAAGAAACTTGTTGCCGCCCCCCAAGCCCGAAAACATCGGTTGTCACCCATCCACCACCATGCCGCCACCACCCAACAGACCCAACCCCTTGCCATTAGGCCCAAACAAGTCCCATCCAACAATGGGAAACCGGCGGGTGAGCATGAGCCAATGATGGAGAGACACGGTGACAATGGCAGCCAACCACCACCGATGCCGTTAAGCTTTAACGGGATCAGCCAGCAATGAAACCCAACGGAGGAGAAAGAAGCTAGCAAAAATGAAACAAGCCGGCGATGAGGTAAAAGAGAGCGGGGAGAGAAGGGAATTGAGGGTGCCGCCTTTGCGTTATCACCACCACCGCCATCATTGGTGTATCCCCAACGAGTAGTCGGACTCCGAGATTGGCCGCCGCGAAGCAATGAATATTGAGCAACGAGTTCAATCCAACACACATAGCAGAATATTGGCATGCATATTAATGAATCAAAGAATCACGCGAGAACAAAAATATACCGGGTTCGGGAACGTGTATACTTCTCAAGAGCCACACCAGTTCACTTTCTCAAGACACAGCAACCTGTCTCTCACAATGTTCTCTCTCTTGAAGCATTGAAGCAAACCTTTTTTTTTTTTTTTTTTTTCAACATGAGCTTTTCATTACCCCAGGGAAGAGAACGGATAAATTGGTACATTATCAAATTGTAATAGCCGTATTTTCTCAGCATAAGAAAGTTTAACCTTTTTAGTTTGGAGTTTAATTGAGGTTAGTATTTTTTTAACTACCTAGTCTAAATAAATTATTATCATGACTCGTGCGACATGAATAAAAGCCTTGTATCATTAATAATTAGAATAGGGGAAATCAAACATGAGAAACTGAATTCCTAGTTGGACTTGTCCCCCTAAATTGTTACCATACAGCCACGTACGTCATTGAAGGGAGAGATGTCAATTGGCTTGTGAAACCTGACTTCATTTGGGTCATGCTTCGCTGACAATTCAGGATTTGACCCAAACTGGGGTATTCCAGTAATAGGTGATGCCAGCTCAAGCTTATATATAGTTACTCCCTCCGTCCCAAAATGATAGTCCAGAATCATTTTCAACAGTTTATATCTTTTAATGTGAACATCAAAAAATATACATTATGAATCTTGTTTGATAAATCTTAATTAGTTCTGCGATCAAAAGAGAGGTACAGATGCATTATGAATCTTGTTTGATAAACGAGGAGTACAGATGCGATTAAACGAGAGGTACCAAAAATATACATTATGAATCTTGTTTGATAAATCTTAATTAGTAGTGGAATGATACTCTAACGAGCTATGTAGAATTGGCTCCGAAAGTGTCCTAGAAAATTTTATTTATACATTAAAAATGTGTAAGTAGGTCCCGGCCCTATTTATCCATCTTTCTTCTCCTGCTCTCTTTCTCTCACTTCTCCTCACTCCCAACTCCCTCCCTAATCCTAGTAAACCATCTTGGCTACTATTGGGTTTCTCCGATGTGAGGGAGATGTGCGCGAAGCACAGGATCCCTCCCCTTGTTTTGTTTTTCCCCATAGTCCCTTCATATATATGTTGTATGTGCATTGTGTGTGGGTGCGAGTTAGATAGGGGAGAGCTAGAGAGAGAGCGAGCAGCTGTGGGGCTTCTCCTTCGGGAGGGAGCCATGCTCCTCAGAGAGCTTTGTTGGAGTTGGAGAGGGCGAGGCTGAGCGTGGAACGCCGGTTGTGGGTTTGTGGCTCCGGAGAGGTTTATTGTAACTTGTATATTGTGCATATATATAAGAGAGTTTTTCCTCATTTCTCTATGTGCGTAGTGTGCATGGTGACCCCCATTGAAAACCCAACAACAGGTATCAGAGCTTAGGTGGAGCAAGGAAGGGAGAGGGTCACCGAAAATGGTGTTCAAGATCACTAGTTCGAGAAGAAAAAGGAAGTTGGTTGAAAATGAGTTTTGACCACGGATTTGGATTCCTACACCAAGACAATTCCAACGGTACCTGTTTGCCGGCAAGACGACAAAGGGGTGATCCACACCTCCTGGTCAAAGGTTGCGCGTGCGTGAATCTGATGCGCCACTGGTTTTTGCACGCACTTTTGCAAGAGACTCAGTTTTTATTGCAGCCATAAAATACATATGCTTGTGAATACTTTCTCCAAGCAAATATCCAAAAATACCCTCGGTTTCTAAGGGCGTGCAATCCCAAAACCATCAAACAGTCAAATCAAACCAAAACAAGAACAAATGGGACAAGCAGGTACTCAAAGAACAAGCATACTGCTGCTATATCATATACACTCAAAATATTACGCTCTTGAAGCATGAGCTTTTAACGCCAACATCCTTAGTCATAAAGATTCCTGAAGTTCTTCAAAAGCTCTGGAATGTCATAACCAAGCATATCATCCACAGCTTGATTCATTTTAGGCTTCAGTTTCTCAAATTTGTCGATGTTGTAAGCACTCAAAACCTCCCTCAAGTGCTCTACATTTGGAAAATCACCGGCTGGTAGGTGGAACTCTCTCTGGACCTGTTTGTACGAAATTCAGGAAATAAGTGTGTCGATTCAGATGTTCAAAGGAGAGGGAGAGATAGACCTTTGCAAAAACGTCCTCAAGATTGTCAATAAGCCATTGTTGAGTCTTAGCTTTACCCATCACAGCCGGCATCCCTTTTTTAAGTTGGCTAATTATATAGGCATGTATCTTAGCAGCTCTAGTACGTTTTACAAATTCATTGATTTGCAAAAGAAAATAGCCCACTTAACTAGGGTGTTATAATACGAAGTGAAGTTCCGACTCATTGGCATGTGATCGTCGAGTACGCTCACTTGTTTGTTTTGATTTGTGAACCTTTTTTTGGCAAATTCCCTCCGCCTCATGTGGAGGGATCCACCATACCCACTTCGTCTCTGCAAGCTTCATGCATCGCCTTGGGTAGTGTCTTTGTCATCATATCTGCACCATTCTGGTCAGTATGGATTCCCGAATCCAGTGATACCTGACATCAATATGCTTCGAGAGTGAAAACTCGAATTTTTGCTAAGATGGATAGCACTCTGACTGTCGACGATCACAAGCCTTCTTTGGAATATCTATCAAGTCTAACTGGTAATTGGGGGAAAGGCGAAACGTTAGGCAAAACCAGGCGACATCCATGGCGATATCTGGCGGACTGAATCCTCTGATATCTAAGCCTCTTTGATCCTACCCTTCTCCTTCCCTTCCCCCAGTCGAATACTATCTCTCCATTCTCATTGTCAAAAATCCCTCCTCTCCCACCCAGATTCAAACTCCAATCTCTCACCTAGTTCATAACCCTAAACCCCCATTTAGAGACCCAAAACCCTTACTCCCCAGTCGAGATCTAAAACCCCAATCGAACCCCCCCCCCCCCCCCCCCCCCCTTCTTTCTTCATCCGAACCCTATCCCCACATTTCGAGACCCTTATCACAAAATTCGTCCCTGATTTTCTCTTCCCTGTATTTTTTGATATCTGATCTCATCCCTGTTCTACTCTGCATCGGTTCAAGGGGTGTTTTTAGGACGTCGTGAGTCTGGCCGGAGCTCCAGGGTCCGTACAGGAGGGAGTTTCCATTTATGATCAGGTCTTCATTCTCTTGCATCGTTAAGTGTCTTCAATCGTTTTTTCTGCAATGAGCTATCAGTGATTGTACATGAATAAGTCTATGGATCGTAGTAGTTCTGATAATGGGGTTTGGATTCCTGTGGTTAAGAACACACGCTGTCATGTTCATGGTATGGTTAATCATAGGTATCAGGGATTTCACACATTATTTGTAGACAATCTTCCTGTGGATGTTGGAATAAATGAGTTCAGGGAGTTATTCAACAAGTACGGGGTTGTTAGAGATGTGTTTATACCGTTAAAGAGGAGCAAAGTTTCTGGCAACAAATTCGGCTTTGTGAGATATGATTGTCATGTCTCGGCAGATGTGGCAATTTCTAAAGCTAATGGTATATTTTTTAAAGAAAGGAAATTATTTGTTAAGTATGCTAGTTTTGGGAAAAAGGATGTCATTGAGGATAGGAGGCTTGAAAAATCAAGGAACCATGGATTTAAAGCAGAGGCTGATTTTCCAAACAGAACTCAAAGCGTCCATTCTATCAAGATAGCAGAATTTGGGGCTCCATTTCTGAGGAACAATCGTAGGGTTGGATCCTATGCGGAGGCTCTCGCGGGACACAAGGAGGAGCGGAAATTAGCTTATAAAAGTATCCAATGTCACTCAATTGGAAATGGATGGCTATTTAGGAGTGTTGTTGCAAAAATTCGCAAGCTTATTTCTGCAAAAGATCTCGTAAATGTCTTCAATTCAGAGAAAGTCTATGGCGTCCAAATTAAAGCGATTGGCAGAAGGTTTGTGATTGTTAGATTTGCCAATAAAGGAACTAGGGACAAGATTTTAAAAGAAAAATGGGTGAAGAACTGGTTCGATGAATTCAAACCGTGCAATGGCGAGCAAGCTAAAGAGGAGAGATTTGTGTGGATTTCTTGCTTTGGGATGCCCCTTAGTGCTTGGTCCTCGCAAACTTTCAAAGATATTGGTAGTTTGTGGGGTGATTTTCTTGAGGTGGACGAATACACTTTGAAAGGAGGATCATACGAGAAGGGAAGAATCTTGATTGCGACTGACCTATCCCAAAAGATAGAACGGAAAGTAGAACTTATTGAAAATGGAATGCAATACATAGTCAGAATAGAGGAGGAGAGTTCTTTCAGGAAGGTGGAGTCTAGTAATTTTTTTGCAGTGATTGATTCGGTGAGTACTCATGAAGACCAGTTTTCTCAGGTTCCTATGGAGGCCCAGTCATCAGAAAAGGGTACAGAAGAGGATCCTAATGTCAGTACCATTAAGCCCTCTCAAGATTTGGATTCGTTTGTGGAGGATTCTTTGGGTCTTCAATCTCTTTTCCATGAGATCCATGTCGGTGAGTCAGTGGAGAAGATGAGTAATCATGAGAAGGTTTTAGATGGCAATCCGATTGATCCGAGTTCGTTAGATGAGGCGGCTTCAAGGGTTTCTGATTTTGAGGACTTGGATCTTGTTTCGAATGATCCTATTATTAAGTTTGTGGAGTGTTTGCGCCATAAGAAAGCGCACAAGACCAAGAAAGTTTATCGTAGGAAATATTTGGGGAGCAAGAATCCTTTGAAAAGAACTATTTGTTCTAAGAATGTTTCCCGATTTAGCATGAGGAACATTCCGAGAATGGGATCTAAGAAAGGAAGTTTCAAAGGTCCCACTCTACCGAGCCAAGAGGAGGTTAGTAGCGACATTCGTAAGAGGAATTCGATTTTTATCAAAGAAGCCCGGGAGAACATGAAGATGAGTGCTCGTCTTGGTGTAAAATTTCATGGACGGGAGAGCTACAATATTAAGAAGTTCCTAGAATTGAAGGGAGTCGAAATGTCAGAACAGGATATTTTAGCAGAGATTAAAGCTCTTGATTTTTTGGAGGGAGTTGTCTCCATTTCTGCGGAGCTCTGATTTGCCGATTGTATGATGTTGGGAGCTCTCTGGCATATTTGGTAGTTGCAGATTTCATTGTTTGGGGCTTTTGATTCTTCGGTTGTTTTTTATGCTTTTGGCCTTGTTCAAGGGGTTAAGTTCTTAGGTTGTTCTTTTATCTTGTTGTAGTTTGTGGGGGTGTTTCAGGTGTATTTTTCTTGGTTTTTGGTTCAGGTTCTGGTTGGTATCTTACCACCCCTCCTGTTTTGGGTTTGTTTTTCCCCTTTGGGCCCTTGGCGATTTCAGTCTTGGGTCCCTTTAATCTTTGTAATCCGTTTTCAAAGATTAATAAATTCTTTGCTTAGCAAAAAAAAAAAAATCTATCAAGTCTGCTAGGAAGTCATCCTGTTCTTTCTCAAAAAGCCCAACAACTGCTTCGTTAACTAGTTTGTCGTTGAAAGAGCTGTAAAAGCCAAAAAAAGAAACAAGTGAAAAACCTACAATTCGCTTGAATGCCATGTTTGAGGTAGAAAACATTGCAACAAAAGGAAATAACTTCACGGATTTATGCGCTAAACATTAAATGAACTATCAACATTCTTAGGGTTCCAAGCTTATGCAGACAAATTCCCAAATGGCGTAAATAGTATATACTAACCTGTTAATGAATTTTTAGCCAATGTAAGCAAAGTTACTGAGCCAATGATTAAAAATAAATGCAGGTTACATATTTTTGCTCACAAAGAAATGTATGTAAATAAATAAAGCCATGAGAAAGACAGGAGAGGAAGAAGGAAGTGTAAACGTCCTCTCAACCATGTTCATTCAAGCTCAAAGAGATTATCAACTACATTGTGGATACTTGGTCATACTATAGTTGTTAAAAACCTATGAAACGTGATATGTATCTTACGATTCGTATTGTCTCCTTCGAGAAATGATACGTATCCCACCTCGTACCTTTTTTGTATAGAAATCCTATGATACAATTGCGTATCCTACTATACATACGTGTGTCCTGATTTGATACGTATCCTACGATTACCTATTTGGAAAAATTCAAACCTTATTTTAAGAAGCAGAACCCCAAACATATTAATCTAAGTCGTTTGATCTAATTATTGGGACATTCAAACTATTTGATAAAAATTCAACCTCAATGTAGGACTTGAATAAAAGAAAGAACCATACTTCGATTACGTTTTTTCTTAATAATATATGAGCTCTTCTTTTCTTTCTATAACTAAGGCATCAGAAAGCCTTAATGTGATAAACCCCAATTGAGAGACTTGAAATTTTGCATCTTAAAATTTTTTTAAAATGTAAGCATAGTTCGTTGGTGTTATTAGGTATAACTACTTCTTATTTGTATATTAGTATGGTTAACATTATTGAAGTATAAACTACATTTAGTGTTTTGACACAAGAAAGTAAAGTCCAAACAAGCCCAACTGACAAAAGCCCAAAGATAGAAAAATATTCTTGAACGTCTTATAAATATCTAGCTTTAGAAGCTCTAGAATATGTAGCTTCTAAAAACTCTAGAATATCCTTGTGAAATATCTAGAATTTTTTTTGTTAGAAGTAGTCATATGTGCAATTTTAGAATCTATCTCAAAGTTTATCTTGCACTAAAATATCTTTGGACTAGAGCCTTCTATGGAGTTGTATAAATAGGGATGGGTTCTAACCAGTAGGTGCCAAGCAAAAAAAAAATCGAGTTCAGGTGTAATACAAAAATACTCTCCTTCGTCACTCTAGTTTGAATATATCTTCCTCTTCCAAAATCTTGTCCAACTAAACATTAGAAACTCACACTCTTCCATAAGATATGCGATACGAATCCCAATACGGCTTAATACAATGAAAAAAAAATGATACACCGTACGTATCCCGATTTCAAAACACTGGAGGTAATAGATTTGCTTCTCGTGCTTACTTGATCCATTATGCAAAGCCTAAATTTAACCCAAACCAAATTAGTGCTATCAGACTCCAATTTTACTCCAATATTGCCTGATTCAATCCCTCCTACAATATGCACTTCGCATCCCTTAGTTTTTATACTTTGGCTCAGTATTTGTTTCATGACCACCAGTTTCATGAAAGCTTTGAAGTTATAGACAAACTACATGAGTTGTTCCCCCTCCCCGTTGTGCAATGCAAACGGAACACCAAAAGCTTTCATCTCTTTGTGACCGGTCACATAAAATTCCCTCAAATAGCAAACTTGTACCTCTAGTATCATCTAGCCCCTAGCCACCAATTTTTGCATAGGGCCGAATAGCTCCATGAGAGGAATGAACTCAGAAACCTCTAACTCAATGTTGGCATTGGTTATATGTCCATTAAATTCCTTGTGGATAGAGCTTTCTGAAGTTTCTCAATTGACTATTGCTAAATGGTACGACATGTGGGAGGTATCATCCAAGGACATCGAAGTGTTCTTCTTTTTCGTCACTCTCACAAAAAGTGGAAGGGAATGCAACACCTCATCCAAAAACGATTTACCTAGTCAATTAACCGAGAATAGTATTACTAATTGATGAAATTATACAATGCTCAATACGGTTAAATAGAGAAAACCTAGAATAGAGATCTCCATTACCAGAATTTTACCGGGAAAAAAATTTACTTGCGGGGTACAGGACGAGACAAAAGTATTGACTCGTCTTGTACCCCGTAGGTAATTTTTTTTCCCTGGTAAAATTCTGGTTAAGGTTAGGGTTAGGTAATGTTTTTCTTCTTCTTTCAATTTGATAAGGTAGGTGCATTTAGGATAAAGTTCTATCAAAACAAGTATCCAAGATTTTAGTCCTCTCCATTGATATTTCTATTCTAGGTTCTCTATTTAACTATATTGAGCATTGTATAGTTTCATCAATTAGTAATACTATTCTTGGTTAATTGACTAGGTAAATCATTTTTGGATGAGGTGTCTCATTCCCTTCCACTTTTTGTGAGAGTGACGAAAAAGAAAAACACTTCAATGTCCTTGGATGATACCTCCCACCTGTCGTACGTTTAGCAATAGTCAATGGGGAAATTTCAAAAAGTTCTATTCCCAAGGAATTTAATGGACGTATGACCAATGTCAACACTGAGTTGGAGGTTGTTGGGTTCATTCCTCTCAAAGAGCTATTCGATTATGTGCAAAAATTGGTTGGTGGGGGCTCAATAATACTAGAGGCACAGGTTCTCTATTTGAGGGGATTTTATGCGAACGTTCATTAAGAGATGGAAGCTTTTGGTGTTCCGTTTGCATTGCACAATGGGGAGGGGGAACAATTCATGTGGTCTGTCTATAACTTCAAGGCTTCCATGAAACTGGCGGTTGTGAAGCAAATATTGAGCCAAAGTATTAAAATTAAGGGATGTGAAGTTCATATGGTATTAGGAATTGAATCAAGCAATATTGGAGTAAAATTGGAGTCTGATGGAACTAATTTGGTTTGGGTTAAATTTAGGTTATGCATAATGGATCAAGTAAGCACAAGAAGTGAGTCTATTACCTCTCGTTATACAAAGTCAACCTCAAGCAATAATCACAAAGTCAACCTCAAGCAATAATCAAACATATATGGATTATGGAAAAATCAGAATTGCTAGATCCAAAAAGGGTATTTCTGGTTTATGACCTGCTTGCATTCCATTTTCGGGTTTTAGGATATGAAGTAGAAGAATCTTAAAATGAGGTTGACCTTCTTGGGTGTAGTAAGGAGCCAGAGGAGCTCTTAGATATGGGTGTTGATTCGCTGAAAACTCTCAAAGAATTGAAGATAGACCTAGTTCCCTCAGAGCATTCACTTGTTGCTTCTACACTAAGACATCAACTTGCAAACCAAGATGTAGAGACTCAGACTCCAAGGGTAAGATGTCTTCCTTTCCTTTTTTTGTATAGATTATTAATCAAACTAGCTTACATGTTAATAGAACCAGTTTGTAGCTGGGCTTCTGGTAATGGTGTCAACAATTTGCATGAATTCGGTTTCATAAAATGTTGGTTCATTTGTCCTCTAGGAGTTGGATGAATAACAAGTATTTCGAATCGTACACAATTGTTTTAATAAGTTGTATATATCTTGTGAATATTGTATGGTCCAAATCTTCTACTATCTCTAATTTGGCAAGTTCCTTTTTTTGTTTTGAACTGGCTCATATGCCATCCTATGTTGCCATTTTCCATAAGAACTTAACCATTTTTCAAATTGTTTCATGAAGCTTATAGAGCGGTTAACCAAGGATAAGGAGAATCTCTCCAAACGAGTTCAAGTATTGGAGAGTCACTTGAATTTTCAAAATCAAAACAGATTCAACATAGTGATAGGCTTATCCATCTGACCAAAGAGAAGGACGTGTACAAGGATCGCTTTCATGATTTGGAGAGGGAATGCTCTAACACAAAGTTCAATACTAATGAATTGAGGCCTCATTTGATTCGCGGACTTAAATGGGTGGGATTGGTAGTCCTGGGATTAATAGTCCGGGATTATTTGTCCTGGGACTAATTTAGTACTGAATCTCACTCAATCCTTTGTTTGATTCGTGTAGGATAAACATCGGGATATCCTGTGTTTCGGTCAATCCCATGTTTGGTTCCCCAAACTAAATTTTGGGATTAATTTTAGGATTAACATCGGGAAGATGGGTTTTTTTTTTGGGAAGACGGGTTTTTTCCCAAACTAAAATCATGATCAGTGAAGTAATACCCAGCAAACCTTCACGTCTACCCAGAAGATGGTATTTTTCGGAAGCATTATTTCAGTGGTGGGTTGCTCAAGCAGAAGATGGGGTTGTGTTTCCTCCATGAACGGCGGCGAGGGTCTTCAGTTTTGGGTTTTGATCGACTAATCGATTATGTGAAACCCAGAAATCCTAGCAAACCCAAAAATCCTAGCAAACCTAAATTCCTCAACAAGACAGTAATACAAAATCGAAACCTTCATATCTACAATTGATTTTACAAATATGACGTTGTAGACACCCCAATTTAGGCCCCCATAATTTTTGAACCACGGCCTAGACGACCTCCCCGATGATGAAAGTAAGGCTCGATTAACTCAGTAAATGCTTGAAACGATACCTTCTTGGCATCCAAATATTCAACCTCGACCAAAGTTTTTCAAAAATCAAATTGGCACCTGTGCGCCCAAATAGTACTTGGGCGCCCAAATAGTATCTGTGCGCCCAAGTGCAACTCGTGCGCACAAGTTGAACTTGTGCGCACAAGTTGAACCTTGCACTCCAAGTTTTTACCAGCATGTTGCAGGAGAATTTCATCATGCTTATTTGATTCCTGGGCAGTCCCAGACGCTCCTCCTGCACCCCAGATGCTCCTCTTGTCCTTTTTCATTCACCTAGCCCTATAAATACATCTTCTTTCTCCCTCCATTTGGCTCTAGACTTCCACACCCTATTGCCACCCTCTCTAGAGTCTCTCATTCTGAAATCCAGCTCTCATACCCTCTCATCCACTTCTATTATCACTCCATGCTATCTCTCTCCTAACTCACCATTTCAATCCAAAATTCTCACAAGTCCAAGTCAAAAAATCCCAAAAATTCTAAGTCCATATATTTCCCTTACCCTCTCCAGTCAACCTAAGCTTCATTAAACCTTCTGAAAATCTCAGCTTCTAGGTTCAACCTCTCTATTTACGTCCATGCTCTATCCTTCTTCAAAAATCAAGTTCAAAGGAGGTAATTTTCAAGCATTTTAAAGGTAAAGTTAATAAGCCTTAAGGTCACTCATTGGCCTTGAGGGGATTAATTTCAACATGTTTTATTCCTCCGTATTTATTTCCTGTTTAGAATAAGGTTTCTATCAAGACAAGAAATTTTTTCAAAAATTAACCTGGAGCAGCACTTGTGCGCCCAAGTCCTACTTGTGCGCCCAAGTGCTACTCGTGCGCCCAAGTGCTATTTGGGCGCACAAATGCAACTTCATGCACTTGGGCGCCCGAATGCTATTTGTGCGCACAAATGCATCCCACAATCAATTTGCCAAATTCGTCTAGTTCGCCATTCTACTAAAAAAATTCATAATTTTCTTTCTGATTTATTTGATCCTTTTTCTTTTTTTATTTTTTCCAGTAGTTATGAAACTAGTTCAACTCAAGATTCATAAAAAATCGATTTCAAAAACAAATGAAAAGAAAAACAAAGTGATTCTCAAGTCATCAAGTTTTCAAAGCAAAAGAATAAAGGTTTGGTCTAATTTGGATTCTTCAATTTCATTTTTCTTTTATGCATTTTATACATAGTTACATGCATGCTATATTTATGTTTACATGTTCAAATTTATTATTATGTTTTGTCTTGTTTCATGTACCAAGTTTCATAATAAAATTTTTATGAAATCCCACGAACATAAAAGTAGAGACCGATCTCGCGTCGGGCGAGGGGGGTGCAGTAAAACCCTTCCCCTCTCGTAACCTGGCTCTGAATCCAAAATCTCTTTGGTTACAAAGATCAGTGATCAAGCTGTTTTCAAAACATGGCAAGGAAGTCACATTTTTCAAAAATGGTTTCTCAGGAAAATTTTCCACAAACCCGGGTGGCGACTCCCCTACTCAAATCAAATTTTCGAATCGGCGAAGTCGTGAGCCCCCGTGGCAGCGTCCACAGACGTGTAGGGTTCGCATATTTTACCTTCAGATCTATAGCTTTCGAAGCTTCAACGTCGTCGTTCATGGTGACAATGAGAGAGAGAGAGAGAAATAGAGAAAAGAAGAAGACGATGTGTGTGTGTGTGTGTGTGTGTATGTGTGTGTGTGTGTGTGTGAGAGAGAGAGAGAGAGAGAGAAGAGAAAAAGATGTTGAGCAGCATTTTTGCAATTAAGCTTCCGTGTGTTTTATCCCGGACTACACAGTCCCCCCCCCCCCCCCCCCCCCCGGTATTACACAATACCATACGTATTGGACTAAAATTGTGCTGGGATTGTTAACCCCATACGATTTTTTAGGAACCAAACAAGGGACTACGCGGGATTGGATACAAATAGTCCAATCCCAGGTACTTAATACCCGAATCAAACGAGGCCTGAAGGTATTATGCACTTTGTTCGTTTGGCTTTGTATGGCTATCTGTTGCAGTTTTCCTGAATTTAAAACTTAATGTTTCCACGCCTATATGTATATAAATATATTTTATAAGCACTTTTTCATTAAAAAAGTCCAAATCCATACAACCTCAAAGGGGCATGCCCCAGTATACTAAACCAAAACACAAAACCCTGCCACTACACTGCACTATCCAACAACAAACAAAAAGAAACCTGAGCTCTGCAATAGAGCCAAAACGGACACAAGCGATCACAACGAATAAATCCTATTAGGCAAATTCCAGCAAGCACGTAAGGACTTGTTCAGACAAGAAAGCTTTACTCCCCTTCTAGAACATAACATATCTTTAACTGAATTAACAAGCCTAAGAGAAACCTAATCTGCTGCAATGGCTTTGCCTTGGAAAGCCCTGAGATTTCTGTCCATCCATATCGCATACACAGCAGCTGCAAGGACACTCCTCATAAACAGGCCTCTAAAACCTTTACCCTTGACATTGAGATTAAACCACTACATAACATCCATCAATCTACAAGGGATGCCAGAATTAGGAATCCTTCCCCAAGCAGCATACCAAATAGCGGATGAGAAAGAACATTGAAAAAACAAATGGTGGTTGGACTCAATACCAATACTACAGAGCGCACATGCATCGTCCACTCTCATTCCCCAGCTGATTAGTCTATCCCTAGTACTCAGTTTGTGTGGAACAGCCAACCAAAGCACAAAGGACCATCTTGGAACATTTTTGGAAACCAAACAGCTTTTTAAACTGTGAACGCAGAGTCTTTTGGAAAAAGCTGAAGAAATTGCGTGAGGATCATGCTAACATGAGTCAGATTCTCGTGGATCAAAAGAGAATATCAAAAGAAAGAGTTGATCAACTTATGCAACAAGTTGAAACGATTGAGGCCTCGAAGGTTGGTAAATATGCAGTTCAATTGTCAAATTTCTAGAAGACCTACTATTAATTTTGAGTTATTGCATGAAATTGGCAGTCCAAATTGAAGAATGAGAGAGAGAATTTTGCCGAAGACAAGAAAGATCTCGCTGGACGAGTACAAGCATTTGAAAATCAGCTTACAAGCAAGGAGAAAATGTTCACAACCCTTGTTCACAACAATGCAAAAGCTCTTTCTTGATACACTGAAATGGTTGATGACATCATCAGAAAACAAGCTGAAAAATTGCAACAGGGGAGTGAACTTGCCCGAGTGAGGCTCAAAGAAATGGACTTGCCTAATTCTATTCTTGCATTGGAAGGGAATTTCACCCTGCCAACGACTCTCAAAGAAGACTTGGAGGTGGTTCAAATTAGTGGTGGCCCAATTGTGTTGGAAGTCAAGCTACAAGAAGGTAGACTTGAGTAGGGTAGTAAACCAGGAATTGCTTGTTCCAACTGAGGAGATCTTGCAGAAAGAAGCAACAGAAGATGCACAGTTTAGAAACCAATTTGGCACGTGGTATTCAAGCCTTCAGTCAAGTACCCTAACAGATTCGCAGCCAACCTAGGGCAAGCTGCAGACAGTGATGCCCTGATTGAGCGTTCAGTTGGGGATCATTCAGCACTTATATGTAAATCCTTGACCGGCGCCCGGTATGTTTCCTTCTAACAATTTCTTGAAATCTTTCAGCCTTACTGATCGGAAGTTTGGGTGCTAGCTTTCCATTTGCTATCCCATAATTAATGGCCATCAATGAATTTATTGGAGTTGATAATGACTTCTGATATTTCCAAGGAATTTATTTTATACCTGGTTATAGGATTTTCAAAAGCATCTTTTAAATTTAGTTTGTGGGCCTTTTCAAATAATTTATTTTGTGGTTATATGGGTGATGGAAGCAAATCTGACTTTCCTCTTTGATCTCCGCACAAATTTTATTTTGCAGTATACTTATAGCAGTGCCGTTTTGGTAAATTCTTCTTCTTCTTTTTTTTTACCCCTCATGTTTGGGTTGGGTGCGGTATATCTGCCAGAGGGATACTAAGGTCCTTGAACCAGTTGTTGGGTTTAGTTAGCTGATACTTTCCTGTTTCCTCCATGGCATACTGGCTTTGTGTAGCTTGTCCTGTTTTGATGGAGAAATTGCGGTCAACTGACGATGTTTAACTTATTCACTTCCTTTTCTCCTTGTGTGCTGACTTGTTTAGTTTTTTGCATCTAGGACTAATGTTATCCATCTCATAACATGCCGGCTGGTACCAGACAGTACACCCCGTGCTGTCAAAAAATCGGTACACTCAATAGTCAGTTAGCTCTCTTAACTACTGCATCTGCTGATCTACGATAACCATGCCCAAACCACCTTAGCCTATTTTCCTTCAACTTCTCCTCTATAGGTGTTGCACCTACCATCTTACGGACCGTTTCATTTCTAATCTTGTCTCGTCTAGTCTTACCACATGTCCACCTCAACATGGAAGAGTTAGTGGATGTCAAACAACAATGTCCTTTCTTGGACTACAACTTCGATCCACAAGGCACCAAACGTGCATGGATCATTGCATCATGACATGAACCGATTGTTGCAACATTAAACTTCACGAGTCATAATATTTTAACGATTCACAAGGCGCTAAAGATATTAAACGATGCATCGAGAGATAATTAACATGTGCAAAATAGGGTAAAAAAAACCGTATGATGAAATACATCATTGAAACAAAGTGGGTACCAACATATAACCAAGTCTTAAGACATAGTGTTACTTTTGTATGGGTGTGGTCACTTCATTTATTCAATGAATATTGTCACGTGGCTATAACTCTCACAAATAAAATGGTTAAGGTCATTAATCATTATGGGATCAATTGATCATAGCTATGTCACAAATAATGACAATTTTCAAGGACGAAAACCAATTTGCAACTATGTCCACAATGAGGTAGCGGAAGCGGAGTCTATTAAGGCTTGGGTGGTTAAAAATCCTTGAAGACTACTGATAGCGATCAGGAATAGGGTTGGTTATTTCATCTGCCCCGTCCGAATCCGATCCGATCCCCGATCCGAACGGATCGGCAATATGGAGATCTATTTGGAGATTAGATAGGATATGGGGATTTTTTTTGAAAATATTTGGGGATTGGATAGGGGGTGGAGATAGGCATGTCCCCGCCCCGAATCCGCTCCGAATCCGTTCCCCGCTCCGTCCCCGCCCCGTCCCCGATCTGCCCCGTCTCCGAATCCCCGAAATATAGGAGTCTATTAATGAATTATGAAACTTTGGGGTCTCACTGAATTTTCTCCAAATATATGGGGTTACACCAAAATTTCCTTCCTCGTGCATAGGGTTGGTTTGGTGATTGAAGCATTTTCATCCACTGCAATGGCATGGTTTTAACATATATGTTCCAATCAAAATGACCATACATGTGATCGATTACACAAAAAATATCTAATAGTACAATCTTTAAAAATGTTTCCCGGGCATATCAACAGTGAATTGTAGACTTGCAGTCTCTTTTCCTTTGAAACAATTATGTATTTATCCGCTAGACAACCCATGTTGCATTTAATCAATTTTAATTAATGTCATGAATACACATAAGAACTCTTCATATTTCTACTTTTCTGCACTCTTTATGTTGTTCTACAAACACATGAAGTTTTACATGCCCAGGGGTTCCCAGTGATTGGATTTTAGGGAAAATGATTTGTAATTGGACTTATATAACTATTTACTTGTTACTCTAGGGAAAATGATTGGATCCCCGAAATCCCCGTGGGGATCCCCGTTCCCCATTTGGAGCGGGGATGGAGGATAAAAATAAATCTTCGTTGGAGATCAGATAGGGGATGGATATGAGTAAGGGGTTTGGGGATTGGAGGTGGAGATAGTAGTCTCCGGCCCCGATCCGTCCCCATGCCCATCCCTAATTAGGAAGCAGTACCCATGGGCCCCACGAGCTATTCCTATATGGCCGGCGAGGATGTTGATTTGTATTATTACCTTTTCATATGTTATTGTCTGTCCAATGGGTGGATAATAGGACTTTTATAAATTTGCGATCAATTACTACTAACGGACGTACACGTGAAAAAAATATTTTATGATATATTGTGGTGGGTCTATGTTCTTTTTTTTTTGTGTGGATAATTAGGGTCTATATTCTTTGTCTAAGACCCAATCACGATACAACAACACTATATACACACAAAAATGTACACACAATTTACCCAAACACACACACAAGTGTGTGTTGTGTGTGTGGAGCCCACACACTTGTGTGTGTTTGGGTAAATTGTGTGTACATTTTTATGTGTATCTAGCATTTTCCATCACGATATATTGTACCAAAAATGCCCAGAACATCACGTGACAATGTTTCATCGGCACTGGTAATCTTGAAGGTGGTAGGTGCATGAAGCATTAATATTATGCTACATGGAATATAATATTAGGATTGATTATTTTACCATGAAAATAGATATGGAACCAAAACCAACTTCACTAATCTATCCGAACTACCAACTATACCGTCCCATGGGTCGACAGGGCCTGCCAACCCCATTCAGTCCCGTCCATTTTGACATTCAATGGTCCAAATTAAAAATAAAACACTTCTATTTTGACATTCAAAACACTTTTAAACGGTTTAGACTGAGGTTGGCAGGGCCCGCCAATCCAAAGGAAGAGCATAGCCCCACCTTTCGAATTGTAATATCCCCTCAACAATTTCTTACTCAATATTTCATCCTTAAAAGTCAGCAACGCTCTAATCAACAGATGCATAGAAAAGAAGCTAGATGGAGAACAACCAACTTGTTAGGAAACCTAGAGTTCTCTGCCTCCATGGTTTTAGAAATAGTGGGAAAATCTTTGAAAAACAGACCCAAGTATGGCCAGAATTCGTGAGGGAAAAGATGGATTTTGTGTTCATAGATGCACCCTTTCCAGCGGAAGGAGGATTGAAAGAATTGGGTGCAGAGGAAGAATTGGATCCTCCTTTATATGAGTGGTTCCAATTTAATAAGGTTTGATTTTCACTCTCAATTGTAAGTATTTCCTTGCCATTAATTTTCCTATTTTCATTACAATTTCATTTTTATTTGTAGGATTTCTCGGAGTACAGGAATTTTGATGAGTGTATTGCAGTCATTGAGGATTGCTTGACGAGGATGGGTCCATTTGATGGTTTGCTGGGGTTTTCCCAGGTATTAATAATCTTCATGGTATTTTGCAATACTTTGCAGAAGAAATTTCTTTTTTGTTACGTTGGTCTCACAGTCTAGATAGAAACCTTTGTACTCGGCAGTTGTACTCGGCAGTGATTGTTCTGCAAGAAAAAAATGGGAAATGCATTCACAATTGGTGAACTATTGCATTTATGCAAACATATAAGTGCGCGCTTTTCAAATCACACCCGGTATTGTTGATTTGCAATGGTGGAATATGGATTAGAGATTAGAGAGCCATAAAATGACTTGCGGAGATGTAACGGAGCCGTAAATTTACACCGATTTGGTGCAAAATCTTTAGCCTGTAAAAGGTTTTCGCCAACTTGTGTGCTACCAACGCCAAATATTTCGAGAATATTCTTGGAGAAAATATTTTCAACCCAAACAAACAAAGCTGAAAAAGTAATGATTTATGTTAGGTCCTAAAATATGTCATTTTCTGACAAATTTTGTTATGTTTTTATGGAAGGGAGCAATAATATCCGCTGCATTACCTGGGATGCAGGCAGAGGTATGAAATGGCATTTCATCTCTTCTGATCTAATTTTTCTTTCTCATTACGCATTTTGTTTACGCAATCAAATTTTCACCACTTGATTCCAAGAAACTCGAGATGGGCCACGGAAGGCCAATTGCACGTTGCTGTTGGAACTGCCGGGAAGCTTGATCCTTTCTAATATGTCGAGTCGAGTCATAGGCAAATCATAGTTAAAGAGCTACAATAGCAAGACATTGACTTTAACATCTGAGTTCATAACAAGTAAATCAAATTCTATACATACACATTCCAAAATATATCCACAAAGAAATAAATAAAATGTATCCACATCAAAATCAAATTTGATGCTAATATCATATCCGTCATCACACTCTTGGAGCTCTGCAGCTCTTTTCTGTCATCTTAATTTTGGAAATCTTGCTAGTACTGTGTTGCTGTGAATTGGGTTCTGTAAGTTTGGAGGAGTTGGTCATTTCTGCTGTTGTAAGGGGAGCTTGCGATCCGCATCCTTATCCTTTCTTTCCGAAACGGAGGTTATATATATGTAGGTGGGGGTCAAGCCTTTTCCAGAGAATCCCTTTTCCCTTTTCTCCGTTTAAAGCTTTGTTCCTGACCTCCTCCTCCAGCTTACATTCGATTCTTGTTCTGATCTCACGGCGAAGACGGCTCGCCTAAGACAGCACAAGAAGAATGATTGACTTACCTACCAAGGAGACAGCACGACACACCCATACACTACTTTACTGTACTACTAAATGAAACTTTTTTACTATACCCTATACTATTATAGTAGAGACATGGTTTACATACCTTCAAAACAAGGGTCATCCGGTCGTGAGTGAGCGTCCAACCTTCACACGCTCTAGTGGTCTGAGCGGAGAAAGCGGCAAGAAGTGAAGTGGCCGCGCGGTTCTTCTGAAGCTTCAGGAACCACCCCACCTGTAAAAAACACTGGACCACTTGATCAACCAGGCTGCATTTTTTCATTCACCAGATCACAGAGATTGGGGGATGTTCCACCTAGTGTAACTACTCGCTAGTGAATCTGTCAATCACATCGTCAAAACTACGTAGAGCGTCAAGGGGGAGAGATTAGTGTTAACTGAAGAGGATCAAGCTTCTACACCTGCTTCCACTACTTCCACGTCAGCAGCAGTTGGTTACAAAGGCGGTGCTGCCACTTAGTTTAGTTAAAACTGTTTTAGTTAGTTAAATGGTTGTTTAGTTAGTGGTTTTCTTTTTAGCTTACTCTATACGCTATCACAAGCTAGTATATAAAGAAGCATGCCTGCTACTCATTGGGTATGTAATTTCACAGATTCAATAATACACATTTCTTTCTCTTCTCTCTCAAGAATTAGCTAGGTTTTGATTTCTGTTATGGTATCAAAGCTTCTGTGAGACGAAAGTCAAAGAAGATTCTGGATCTTGATTCAAATTCATTTGAGCAAATTCAAAGAACCATCAATGGCGTCACAATCTGCCTCTACCAATTCTGCTTCAGATTCAACGTCAACCTCTGCCACATTGTACCTACCTCCTTCTCTTTCTTTCTTGATCGCAAACTTTCAATCATTTGTTACAATCAAACTTGAAAGTTCAAATTACTTCGCTTGGAAAACTCAAGTGGAAAATGCTCTTAAAGCCAATAATCTGTATGAGTTCATTGATACTTCTATTGTGATTCCTGCATCTCATATTCGGGATGTGTCTGGGAATAAAATTCCAAATCCTGAATTCACTAAGTGGATAACAATCGATCGCATGCTGCTATCTTGTCTCATAGCAACCCTAAATCCTTCAGTTCTTCCTCATATTGTTGGAGCTGAACATACATTCCAATTCTGGAACAAACTTGAGGAGAAGTTCAGTTTACTTTCCCGATCTCATGTGCATGATCTTAAGCGAAGGTTGTATAGTTTGAACAAGAATGGAACTATGGAACAGTATCTTGACTCAACCAAAGAAATCGTACAGAAGTTAGCGGCATCTGGTCACTATATGGATGATGAGGATCTAATATTTCATGCTCTAAATGGACTCAAAACGGGCTATGGTTCGTTTAAACAAGCTATCAGGACTAGAACTGAACCACTGTCATTTGGTACTTTTTCGTCCATGCTCATGGCTGAGGACTTGCATATGGAGAACAATAATGCAGATCCAATCTCCATCCTTGTCACTCAAACATCTAATGTGCAGCAGTCTCCGTCTCCATCTCCAAATATCTCTGCAAATTCATCTACTGCCATTCATCAAACACCTGGTCTGCACTCTGGTGTTCTTCCATTACCATCACCAGTTTTACCTTTACCTTTTCAATATCCTTTTCCTGCCCCAATACAGCAACAGTTCTATCCCTCATCATATGGAAACAACAACAGATCAAATCGTAATGCTAGGTATGCTAGAAATCAGAATGCTTCACAACAAGCACCTACTATGTACTCTGGCATGCAATCTGGTGGTGAAATGCAATCGAGTGGTTGCCAGATTTTTGGTAAGACAAACCATTTGGCATATTCCTGTTATCATAGACAAAATCTTTCTTATAGACCACCTGGACGATCAGGAAGTCATAATGGCTATCCACAACAAGTTATGTCTGGTTATGGACCTTATGGAACTAATTCTGGAAACCTTGGTCAGTCTAGTGGGTATGGAATTGCTCCAGGATATGGAAATAATGCAGGTCATGGAGCTTCTCATGGAGCTTCTGGTTTTGGCAACCCAACTGGAAGTCCTGCTCAAGCTATGTGTGTTACACATGACACTATGGGGTATTATGGACATGCTCCTACTTATGGTGGTTATGCACTCTCTACTACACAAGCACCATGTTATAGCTCACAGCCTACTCAAACTCTACCTACCACACCATGGTTCTTTGACTCTGGAGCAACATCTCATGTGACACATGATCCATCTCACATCCAGGTCTCAAATGAAGGTCTTGGAACCAGCTCTGTCACTGTTGGTAATGGACAATCTGTCCCTGTTGCTCACTCAGGTAAAGGTCTGCTCTCTACTCCTACTCATTGCTTTGACTTAACAAATATTCTTCATGTCCCTCAAATCTCACACAACCTTTTATCTGTTCATCAATTTGCCAAAGACAATCATTGCATTATTACTTTTGACTCTTGTGGTTATGTCATTCAGGACAAAATCACTCTCCAAATCCTGCTCCAGGGGACTTGTCACAAGGGATTGTACCCCCTGCTTCCTTCCTCTAAATCAGCTACTGCTCTCTTAAGCATGTCATCCAATGCTACTCTATGGCATAATAGACTTGGTCACCCACACACTGGTTTGCTTTCTGTTCTGTCCAAGCAATATAATCTGTCTATACCTTCTATTACTCACTTAGATTGCTATACATGTAATAAGGCTAAAAGCCATAAACTTCCATTTCCCATGTCTACTTCTCATACTAGTGCCCCCTTTGAGTTAATTCATATGGATGTTTGGGGGCCTTCACCTGTTGTTTCCTTTTCAGGATATAGATACTATCTTCTATTGGTTGATGATTACACCAAATATTGTTGGTTGTTTCCTCTACATGCTAAATCT
Source organism: Vaccinium darrowii (assembly GCA_020921065.1). Lineage (NCBI taxonomy): Eukaryota > Viridiplantae > Streptophyta > Magnoliopsida > Ericales > Ericaceae > Vaccinium > Vaccinium darrowii. The sequence goes on from CM037154.1 coordinate 37,540,048, forward strand.
GAAGTCACATCTTGTATTCAAGCCTTTAAACTGTTTGTTTCTAACCATTTCTCATTTACTATCAAAACTGTTAGAACTGACAATGGTGGTGAATTTCTTAGTAGATTAATGGCTTCTTTCTTCTCTCTTTTTAGCGTTCTTCATGAAACTAGTTGTCCATATACACCAGAACAGAATGGTGTTGCTGAAAGAAAACACTGTCATATCATTGAAACAGCTATTACTCTCCTTCAACAGGCCCAATTACCTGTCAAATTTTGGTTGGAGGCCATAACCACTGCTCTTTATCTTATCAATAGGTTGCCTAATTCCTCCATTGACTTTCAGGTCCCATATCATGTCCTGTACAAAAAGGCACCCGATTATACTCTTCTAAAGCCCTTTGGCTGTTGTTGCTTTCCATGGTTGCGACCATATGTGTCAAACAAACTTGTTCCTAGATCTGCACCTTGTATTTTCCTTGGTTACTGTGCTTCCACTAAAGGGTATAGGTGTTTAGATCCCACAACTAACAGAGTATATATCTCCAGACATGTCAGGTTTATAGAGACAGATTTTCCTTACCCTACACTTCTTCAATCCTCCATTCCATCAATTCCAACTCCTGTTTCTTCTTCTTCCTTCACTCCTAATTTCAGATCTGTTGTTCCAGCGTGTGTTCCTGTTACATCTTCTTCTACCGCTGTTGCTACTCCTCCTCTTGTACATACTACTCCTTCTCTATCTTCCTCTCCTCATTCCCTTTCTTCTCCTTCTACTAATCCTTCCTCTACTACAGTTGATCCCTCTTCTATTTCTGTCTCTCTTCCAGCTCCTTCTACTAATCCTTCCTCTACTACTATTGGTTCTTCTTCTGTTTCTGTCCCTGTTTCTGTACCTTCTAGTAATCCAGTTCCTACTCATCCTATGGTCACAAGATCCAAGCATGGCATCTTTGTTCCCAAACGTCCTCTCTCTCTTTTGGTCAATTCCTCTCCTCTTACTGAACCTACTTCCTTCAAAGAGGCTATGGCCTTTCCTGAATGGCAACAGGCAATGGCTGAGGAATATTCAGCTCTTGTCCAGCAAGGGACATGGAATCTGGTTCCTCTACCTTCTCAGGCACCTGTCATTGGATGTAAGTGGATTTTCAGAATTAAAAGGAATGCTGATGGTACTGTTGCTCGTTATAAAGCCAGGTTGGTGGCTCAAGGCTTCCAACAAACAGAGGGCATTAACTATACAGAGACGTTTAGTCCTGTGGTCAAGCAACAAACTATCAGACTTGTCCTATCTTTGGCTGTTACATTTAATTGGACAATTAAACAGCTTGATGTTTCAAATGCTTTCCTCCATGGAACAATTCAAGAGCATGTCTATTTGAAGCAACCTCAGGGGTATGTGGACTCTCATTTTCCTCATCATGTTTGCAAACTAAATAAGGCTTTGTATGGCCTCAAACAGGCTCCGAGAGCCTGGTATGACATGTTGTCTAAGAGTCTACGTACTCAAGGATTCCATAATAGTCTTGCAGATTCATCCCTCTTTGTGTTCACTAAACAATCAGATGTGATCTATGTCCTTGTTTATGTTGATGACATCCTTATTACAGGGAATAATTCTACTCTTATTAGTACCATAATTCAAGGTCCTGGTTCTGATTTTGCTCTTAAAGACTTGGGTCCTCTCCATTACTTTCTAGGCATAGAGGTTGTGCATGACCCTACAGGACCAGGTTTGATCCTCACACAAGCAAAATATGCCTCAGACCTTTTAGCCAAAGCAGGAATGGAGACTTGCAGGCCATGTGCCTCACCATCCTCTCTCAAGACCTATACAAACTCCTCAGATCCTGTTTTCTCTAATCCAAAGCTTTATCGAACTCTTGTGGGGTCTCTCCAATACCTCACTCTCACTAGACCAGAGTTGTCCTATGCTGTGAATGCAGTATGCCAGCATATGCACAGCCCCCTTGAAAGTCACTTTACTGCAGTTAAGAGAATTCTGAGATATGTAAAGGGTACCATTGATCATGGTCTGCATTTTACCAAGGGATCTTTATAGCTCACTGCCTTCTCGGATGCCGATTGGGCAGGTGATGCCTTGGACAGAAGGCCCACAGGGGGTTATTGCATTTTCCTAGGTCCTAATCTTGTTTCATGGTCAGCTAAGAAGCAACCAACTGTTGCTAGATCTTCCACTGAGGCTGAGTACAAATCTTTAGCTAACACTACAGCAGAGGTTGTTTGGCTTGTTCATCTCTTACAGGACCTGCAATTTCCAGTTTCTGCATCTCACATACCTGTTCTCTGGTGTGATAATGTTTCAGCCATATCCTTAGCCTCCAATCCAGTTTTTCATGCTCGCACGAAACATGTTGAGGTTGATTTCCATTTTGTGCGTGAAAAGGTTTTGCGTAAACAACTATTGATCAAGTTTGTTCCCTCTGAATTTCAAGTGGCTGATATCTTTACCAAGCCCCTCACCATTGCTCGATTCCAGTTTCTCAGAACCAAACTGCAGCTGTGTGTTCACCCATCTTCAGTTTGCAGGGGAGTGTTAACTGAAGAGGATCAAGCTTCTACACCTGCTTCCACTACTTCCACGTCAGCAGCAGTTGGTTACAAAGGCGGTGCTGCCACTTAGTTTAGTTAAAACTGTTTTAGTTAGTTAAATGGTTGTTTAGTTAGTGGTTTTCTTTTTAGCTTACTCTGTACGCTATCACAAGCTAGTATATAAAGAAGCATGCCTGCTACTCATTGGGTATGTAATTTCACAGATTCAATAATACACATTTCTTTCTCTTCTCTCTCAAGAATTAGCTAGGTGTTCCACTTGACTGCTTCCCCTTCTAATGACTTCTGATAAGGGTGGATAAATAACCCAGGCTGGGAATCAAGGCCTCGGCAATCCCCACAGAAGGACAGCAAGGGATGATATGGGAAGGGCAGTTTTCTTGATGCATTCCTGTTGAGAAAGTTTTTTTTTTTTTTCCTATTCTCCAACTCCGGATGAGTTTGAGGCCTCCGGCGATTTTTTTGAAGACTTTTTGTTGCGCCCCTATCTCTAAAGGGCGAGGTTGGCGGCTTTGATTTGCTGGAAGCCCCTCCAAGATCCCCGGTAAACTCAAGCTCGGGGGGGCCTTTGCCTTCATTTCTTGAAGAGCACGATGTCGCCTCTTCATCAATAGAAAGGAACGCCAGAAGTTGTAGTAATTGCGAACTCATTTCATTTACCTTCTATTACCATCAGAGAGATAAGGAGGTATAAAGAAAATAGCTATCCCAGAAGATAATCGTCTGCTCTAGAAAACTACAAACTACATCAACAACCCGAATGAAGGGGACAAAAAAAGGCTATAAGTAGGCCGTTTGCTATGAGGGCTGCTCACCTTTATACGCTGCTATTATTAACTAGATCTTGGTCGTGGATGGAAAATTGTTAGTATTTTGTTAGGTGTTTGGTTGCTTAGGGTATCATCTTGTTGTATTGTTCTGTACTCTCTTTTGGTTGACGTCTTGTTAACCGTTGTTTCCCTTCAGTTGTTTCCCTTCAGTTTCGAGGCGGCATATGATTGTCCTGTGGTTGAGTGCCAACTTGATTGGGATACTTCTTCACGTTGTGATGCGCGCGCCTTTTACCTCTTTTTCTTTTAATCGTTATAATCCATTCTCAAAGATTAATAAATATTTCCTTTGCTTTTCAAAAAGATAAAAAATAAACTAACAAAAGACAAACTATACAGGAAAACTATTAATCAACTGTTACATTCAAAAAGTTTTTTTTTTTTTTTTTTTCTTGCCATGTTGGTTGCAGAGTTTTGATGGTTGACATGTTGGTTGCAGGATGTGGTTCTTAACAGTGTTCCTAAGATTAAGTTTGTAATGCTAATAGCAGGGTCTAAATTTGGAGGGTCAATGTTTTCTTCACCAAAGCTGGCTCAAAATGCCTTCTCCTCTCCTATTGAATGCCCATCACTCCACTTCTTAGGTACTTCCCACAGGCCACTACTATACTTCCCTACTCTCTCTCTCTCTCTCTCTGAATTATAGGATTGTTATATTGTAGGTGAAAAGGACTTTGCTACGCCAAATGGATTGAACTTCTGGATTCATTTGTGGATCCTTTTGTGATACATCACCCTGAAGGTCATGTGGTACCTAAATTAGGTAATATACTGTTGAAAAAATCATATTTTTATTGTGAGTATTAAAGTTTATGTTATTTGGTAATTGGAATATTTCACAGTCTGCCTTTTTACAAATACGCTACTTTTTTTTTTTTTTTTATCTTCATATTTGTAAAAAAAAAAAAAAAAAAAACTACCCATAAAATGGTAATGTGCATGGAAACTAAAAATCCAAGAAGACGAAAAAGAGTGGAATTATTTGAAAAAGAAAATGAAAGTGAGTGCAAAAATGATTAACCATTTGTTTCAGTATGTTTTATCGTCTTTCGGGTTTTTAATTCCTTTGCAATTGATACAACCCTTGAATTTCATTTGAATTGTCTACCAATCGTATACTTTTTTTAATTGTTTGAAAAATAAATAAAATTTAGTTGCATTGTCAATAAAATGTGAAAATAGTTTCTCAGTGTTGTTTACTATGTGCGAAAATTATGTTTATATTCAATACGTTGGTTATAGAATTATTGATTCATCTCTGGTTTTATTTTTCCTATCAGACGAGAAAGGCTTGGAGACCATGCACAAGTTCATTGAGAAAATTCAAAAACTATTGTAGAAAGGAGATGTTGGGAGAGTATTTTTCTTCCAAAAAGTGGGAATAAAAGTCATTTGGCTCTTTCTTCAGTGTGGCAAAAACTTATATCAAATTTACTTCACAAACAATTGGCATTTCTCATGTGCAATTGTAAATGATTTCTTTTGATTCTTGTGTCTAATTTGCAAATTCTGAGGGTAAAGTGCCACAAAAACTCCTTGGGCGCCCAAGGAGTTACAAATTTTCAGGAAGAAAATTGCCAAAAGAACTCCTCTTTACTTTTATGCTTTCTTTCAAGCTGTGTACCTGTGGTTAGGTTTTCAGTTTGTGGTTTGAAGAAAATATATCAAAATATCTACTGAAAAAAATTTCTAAAAACGTAACGAAATTTTCTCATCAAGACAAATGATATGATATTTGATTGCTCGTTTTTTTTTTAAAATTATGTCCTTGGGCGTAAGAGAGTACCTTTAGACAACATTTTTAACCTGAAAAAACAAAAAGATACGAAAAGGAAAAATCAAGTAGAACAATTACCTTCTAAACTTAATTTTTTCTTCTTTTTTTTTTCAGCAAAGGAGAATATACATATAAAAGAGTAATATTAGAAGAGGAGGGACTAGGACCAAAACGGCATCACAACCAGAGAGAACAACCCAACTAAGATGAGACCCAAATCCCTGACAATCAAATGCCTCCAAGATCCAAAAAACAACCAAAGGCACAACCAATTTGAGACTGGTTCATGCCATTGATGGAATTTCCAGTTTGAACACCATCCATTTGCTTGAGTCTTGTGAATTTCTGTAATTTTCGGCAATCTCTCTCTCTCTCTCTCTCTCTCTCTCTCTCTCTCTCTCTCTCTCTCTCTCTCTCTCTCTCTCTCTCTCTCTCTCTCTCTCTCTCTCTCTCGGAACTGTTGGTCTTTATTGCCATCTAGAAATTGAGACCATAATTCTGTGATGGTTAATTTATTTCTCGAGCTTTTTACAAAAAATGAAATTCCTGATTTGGATTTTTTAATTTTTCATTCTAGAAACTCAAATAAGTACGAGTATTTGATCAATTATGAATCAGTCCTTCGGTGATGTTATGTTATACTCTTATTTGGTATTTTCGTCTCTAGTGAATACGGAGTTCAATTTTGTTCACCCACCTTTAAAAGTGGGTGAACATTACCAAACCACGCTTCCCCTTTTATTGGCAGGCATTTCACTTGAACACGCCCAAACCTCTAGTTAAAAACGCATTGAGCTAGATATACAACACGGAGGAAGAAAGCTGTTGTTTCAAGATTTACTGGAAGAAGAAACTTGCAACGAGCATGAATTGCCATTGCAAATTTGCAAAGGAACAGTACCATGAAACTTGCTTAAACAGAACCTTATACACCATGACTTTTAATTTTGTTAAAAGAGGGGAGCAAGCGTCAAAGTATAACGTTTAGCTCCCAAAATGACTGCAGCCTGCAGTAAGTAATATCCAGAATGTATTGATCCAACAAGATACGCAGATGGTGGCCCAGTGGTGGAGGCATCAACCTGCCGCAGCTTTGTCCCAGGTTCGACTCCTGAAAGAGTTGAAGAAACGTTCCGGGCTCTGCTGCGGGGGTGTGATGCACTCCACTGGTGCCCTGGTGGTGGGTCCCTTCCTATGGGTTGGGTTAAATCTGGCCGTCAACCGGTGACCTCGGGGCCAGGGCCTCAGGGTGCAGTGAAGTCCCCACAAGAGCACCCTTTTTTCTTCGTTCAAAAAAAAAAAAAAAAAAACAAGATACGCAGATAAAATTCCCATGGCTGTACAACTGCTAGAAATAGGAAAACAAACACACTATAAAAAGGTATAGCTGAAGATGCTGTAAAGGATGTGCATGCGAGTGTCAGGCTAACCGCAACACATCCTACTGAAAATGAGGAGGATATGGAGATGGAATGGTGTAAAAAGGTGGAGGAAGAGTCCCCGATTGCTGGGCCACCCAGGATATGGTGTAATAGGGACTGCGCCACCCAGGATATGCCAATTGGCCATACTCATGGCTTCCTAGTGGCTGCTGTTGGGGTTTGTGGCAGTGATGGGTACGGAGGGCCACCACCCGGAGCTGCTGTGGGGTGATGCGGAAGGTGTGCCTATTTCATTTTATTTCTTATACGATATATCTATGTAGCCTGATCATCACATGATACGGATATTTTTTCTTTTTTTTCCTCGTTCCAATTTCCGGTGGGTTTTTTGCTATTGAGTTATAAAGTTGTCAGTTATTAAGTGGATTCATGTGTATAATTCTATTTCCTTTTTTTTTTTTTCCCCTTTTAGCAAGTCCATATCGGGTATCTTTAGGATGATATATTGCTGAAATTGATGGCATCAACTAGCTCGTATGAGGATCTTTTAAGGAACGAAGCAACGAAGTATGACCAGTTCTGCACACAAATTGCCCAGAATATTGAGGAACAAGGCAACTCTTGCTACAAATTTAGGTTTGTTTATTCTTTGCATGATTGTGTAAATTACTTTCTTCATCCTTTCTCATTTTTAACATCATGTCATATGCTTTGAGCTCTCATGCCATGGTTAAGAAGTGGCAATTCGTCAGGTCAAATGCAAACTTGCATATTCTTTTTAATTTTCCATTCTTTTGTTTGAACTCCGAAGGTTCCACTGAAAGATGATGGCCAAGGAAGGTATCAATGCCAATCTAGAGTTAGGTGGGATCAAAAAGTAATCGTCCTTGTTTTTTATCCCACCTAACTCTAGATTGACATTGATACCTTCCTTGGCCATCATCTTTCAGTGGAACCTTCGGAGTTCAAACAAAAGAATGGAAAATTAAAAAGAATATGCAAGTTTGCATTTGACCTGACGAATTGTCACTTCTTAACCATGACATGAGAGCTCAAAGCATATGACATGATGTTAAAAATGAGAAAGGATGAAGAAAGTAATTTACAGAATCATGCAAAGAATAAACAAACCTGAATTTGTAGCAAGAGTTGCCTTGTTCCTCAATATTCTGGGCAATTTGTGTGCAGAACTGATCATACTTCGTTGTTTCGTTCCTTAAAAGATCCTCATACGAGCCAGTTGATGCCATCAATTTCAACAATATATCATCCTGAAGATACCCGATATGGACTTGCTAAAAGGGGAAAAAAAAAAGGAAATAGAATTATACACATGAATCCACTTAATAACTGACAACTTTATAACTCAATAGCAAAAAATCCACCGGAAATTGGAACGAGGAAAAAAAAGAAAAAATATCCATATGATGTGATGATCAGGCTACATAGATATATCGTATAAGAAACAAAATGAAATTGGCACACCTTCCTCTTCATCTCTTTGAGCTTGTCTTCAAGTCCTTCACGTTGAGCACCAAGAGTCTCCAATTGCCTCTGCAAAAGCAAGCAATATGAGGAAGACTGTTTCACTCAAATCAGCACTGTACAATAACAGTTTGCATTAAAATAAAAATGGAAAAATCTTTCCCGATGATGGGGCAGTGATGATCGAGAGGCGAAGGAATTGAAATATAATTTTCCAACTATATCCCAATTTTTTACCAACTGAAACAAAACTCAATTGGTATAACAACATTTTGAAAAGCGTTACATATTTCAACTGTTTAGATAACATGCATGGGTTAGTGTAAAATGTAAATAAGCATGCAGAAAGATAATTATACAATATATTGGAAAGATCATCATTCAAGATATTATTCAATATCTTGAGAAATAGATTCATCAAGAGTGGATCGCTCCAGTGGCACCAGCCCAAGCACTAACAAGGTCTTGTACAACTAGAAAAAGATATGCCCAATTTAGTCCCCATTAATGGAGGTCTAGGAGGGGCAGACATGGAATCATATGCACAAGCAGTTTCCCACATTTTCGAAGTGATAAACTCCAGGTTAATTGGCCAACTTTGAACCACTGAACCAGAGATCCCCTGTTAATTTTAGAAATAAAACATATCAAAAAGAAAAATGTGATAAAACCCCAAATCAAAATTCACTGTTAATCATGTACTGGATTAGTTATCCACTCCTAGACTAGTTTAGACACGATATTTTCTCCTAAATTTAAAATAGGATGTGTACGAAAACTACGCTTCATGTCCTAGCAAAGAGGAGCATCATCTAGTCGGAAAGGATAGATCCAGGGGGAACCACACCCCCAAAAGATTTCTTAAAAACTAAGTGTTACATTACAGCTCCAACAATAAGTCCAAAACTAACGGGTTGCACCCAAAGATTTTTGAAGTTCACCCCCCTAAATTATAGAGATTCGCACCATCATCGCGTAGTGTATGTGTAGTATTGACACTCCCCCCACCCCCAACCTCAGAATCCCTATCGGTACCTCTCTGTTGGCATGATAACAAATTCTTCAAATGTGACTTCCAAGCACTTAGTTCAGTACACAAATTCGTTAACGCGTCAAAGGGTTAATTCCGTATATTCAGGTACTAAATCCTCAGTTTCAACCCACAAGTTAAGAATACTAGTTCTTTGAACTTTGAAAATGGTTCAGATATCATGAATACATCAAATTGTAGCCTGCAAATGTCAAGTTCTAATAACAACGAATATAATAATCACAAGGCTCCAGCAACTGAATATAATAATCAAAGGCTCCAGCGACTCAGCCGCAATAGTAACCTCCTTGGATCCAAAAGTTCCAATAAATGAGGAAGCATAACACTCACAAGATTAGACCACTCTGATAAAACGGAAAAGAGGAAACCAGATAAGGTGACATACTGTTTACACCCAAATTTGGCATTTTTCCTCAAAGGGCCACAAAGTATTATTTTTGGACCGAATTGGGCTAAATTCACTTGTGAAATTAATGGGCTACATTAATTTTAATTTCTTTCACAAAGCCTGATTAGTTTTCATAAGATTAGGCCCATGTTTTAAGAAGAGGCAGTAGAAACGGGGTTCCTCAACCATTAAGCTCATGATTATCCAAAAAATTTGGTTCCGGCCACACTATTGTTTTTGCTTTACTTTCCAGCAAAGTATCCACTCAACCACGTTGAGTTTATTATCGTTCCACAAGATTTTAGACGGCCTAGATCTTGTTTTCTATTTCCTTTGTACCCAAACTTTGTTTAACCGTTAATAAAGTTTGTTTCTTTTCAACTTTATTATTCCGATATAATAAAGTTCTTCTTTTTCTTGTTCTCTACTGTTATTTTCTTCTTCTCACACTGTTGGAAAATTTTGAGTCCTCGCTCGTAGGCAAACCATGAACCACATTGTGGCCTCGCCCTTTGGGTCACACGCAATTGCTCTAGATACGAAGTCAGAAAAGGCACGCAGCCCTTTTCAACGTTGGATGTCAACAAGTCCTGGCACGCCCACACAACAACTGCCGGCACCATTAGTTTTTCCCAAAAACGGAGAAACACCTTCAAACTGATTAAGATGACAAAAGTGACTATCTGATGCACATAAGCAGCAGTTGAACTATCATAAAAATTCCAAATAGCTCAATAACCCCAAAACAATAGTGAATAACATACAAATACAATAGAGTTCCAAAACATATTGAATAACATACAAAAGAGTATCTAAAATGCTAGAAGTTCATCTCAAAACGATAAAAAGAGTAGAGCTTCCACTATATAAATCGGGAATCCTTATTTTTGGTTTACCCATGATGGGAGGGGGTTGCTGGATGTCCTACCCTCAAATCGGAAGGCAAACTCCTTCATGAAAGAACGGGACTAAAAGAAGACTCGCCAGCATGCCCATACTAAACCATAAGAAAATAAAAATGCAGTTAATAGACTGAATAGAACAAATTACCAAACTCTGCTTGAGGGACTCCACAATAGCATCTTCACTAGGATCCAAAGACATTCTAGGTCTTGCCAGCGTAGGAAGGGCTGATTCTATCTGCAAAAAGTAAATTGCACATCAGTACAATGCTCCAATTCTCCCAGAAGGAAAAGAAGAAAAGGACTAACTTACTCTGCACATAGCTCGAATTTTAAGACCAGTACATAATAGAAAGCTTATGAAGCAGTCCTAATCAAAGTTGTTCATTCCACATCTATATCTTGCCTTACTACACCAGACCACTGTATCTTGCCTTAAGATTTCTGTTTTTTTGATATGTTTATTATGTTGCTAAATCCATTAGGAAGTCTTTTAAGTAACACTTATCATAGGAGTACATTAAAATATCCTGGAGCGTATTTAGCAGTACTTAACTATTCCCGCTGAAGAAAGTTTTCCATCAAACCGACTTAGTCCAGACAAGTGCTGGAACATGCAGGAAACACATGGTAATACCAGAACACAGGGGCAGTTATACACAGTACAGAATTGACCATTGAGTGTACCGGTTTTTTTACAGTACGGGGCGTACTGTCTGGTATCAGCCGGCATGTTACGAGATGGATAACATTGGTCCTAGTTGCAAAAAACTAAACAAGTCAGCGCACAAGGAGAAAAGGAAGTGAATAAGTCAATCAGAACCTCCAGAGGAGTTCAGATCACAGAACAAAATAGGGGCTACGGATCAAAGCAAAGCTATCCGTTCATGACTCCGTCAATCAGAACCTCGATGATCACCATTGCAATGGCCGGCTAAATCCCTTCTCTAGGGCATAGATGAAGCTTGTACTCCTAGTAACGTAGATTTATTTGCTTTTGTTGGATTAATTATTCGGATTTGGTTGTGCGAACTAGATAATTTCATGTTATGAAATTGGTTTAATTCTCATATAAATGAGTGTTTGATATCCGCGGTTTCAAATACTTTTTCATACAATGGCTTTAATTGAATTTGAGGTCATTGACTGTGATAGATTATACTACTGTAAGACGTGCCGTGCTATTAGACGGTCCGTGCCATAGAGACGGCTCATACTAGTAAGACGATTCATGCTAGGCGGAGATAATCTATGCCGCTTGATGATACACAAATATTTTTAAGAGATACTGGAAGGGCCCGCGAACCCTAATGGTATCTGGTGAATCCGAATAAGAAATCCTTCAATCAAATAAATCTAGGTTACAAAGGGTCAAGTGGACTTGAAACCCTAGACTTTTCTCGCATCGAATCTCTTCACTTTTTAGCTACTCTAGTGTAATCTACTTTTCATAAATTTAGGAAACCCAATCAAAATCTCTTTTCTCGAATTGATATAGAAATCAATTGAAATACTCGTAATTTAGCCTTTTAATCCTTAAGGGTAGTAGTAATTGTTCAATTTAATTAATTATTTTAGATACGAAAACGACTGACCAATAAGTAAGTTTTGTCAATTGACCACCATTTCTCCATCAAAACAGGACAAGCTACACAAAGCCAGTATGCCATGGAGGAAAGTATCAGCTAACTAAACCCAACAACTGGTCCAAGGACCTCAGTATTTGTAACGAGCCGACCCGGAGCTGCGCCCTAACGAGTTCAAATCTGAGCCAAACAAGCCACTATAACCCCACAACTAACAGCTCACGATGCTAGCAAATTAGTTCAACTAATATAAAAACTCACTTCCTTAGCAACTTCAGAATTTACTATTTTTACGACAGAACAACGGAAGACTTTCGAAATTTAAGAACAAACCATTATACAAGACCTTGTACAAACTATGCTAAACCTCCACGTCAACTACTTCCGTGATGCTCCAGTCTAAGAGCCCTGAGCAAGGATACAACACATGGACGCCTAACAGTGGACAACATCTCTAACCTGCAAAACTGGAATCCCAAGAGGATTCCAAGAGTGGGTAAGTCAAAGTTACTGAACAAAGAACAAACATTCATACACTACACTATAACATCAAATAATTAAATTGAATTCATAACTTCCAACCCAAATCTTATTCACACAGCTTGTAACCCAACACGACACGAAGTCTACTGGCACAAAACCAGGCACAAGGCCAATATCAGGACTCAATTGTCCACACGGCATAAAGCCTAACACGACACGAAGTCTACTAGGCACGAGGCGCCATCACGACACGAAGTCTGCTAGGCATGAAGCCCAATCACGACACAAAGTCTACTAGGCATGAAGCCCAATCACGACACAAAGTCTACTAGGCATAAAGCCTCATCACGACACAAAGTCCATACTCGCATTTAAACAAGTTTAATTCAAAATGAAATGCACTTATGAGTCAACCACTCACCTCGATCTTCAAAAAGAAAGACACGACTATGGTTTCGGCACCTCAGACGTGCCTGTTCCAGTCTCTGTAATATGTATCCTTAATTAGCACAACCACCTTTCATATTTTATAGAGGAACGTCAATTAAGACCAAATATAGCAAATGGTTCATGCTCAAACACAAAAGAAATGCTTAAACACGCCTGGGACAATCCGACACCCTTGCGATCTACAAATTTATAGAATTAACCTACTCATCCAAATGTCCCAATATATTCACCACACCCCCTAGACACATACAGGAACACCATTTTAAAACCTCAGAATTTTTCAGAGCTATGGAACTATTTTTAATCAATTAACGATCGTACCAAAAACCCGCATCAGATTCTGCCAAACAGATGCTCAACCAACTTCAAACTCAAAACTGCTATCACTGGAAAATAATTAAGCTACATGGCCTATCAATTCTGAGAGCCTCACGAGTCTACTTTCCAACGCAACAGGCTGATTGAAATTCCAAGTTTCCTAGACCAAAATATAGCCATTCCCGTAAGACGCGGCAGTGCCGTCAGCACTGCAAATCCACAACAGAAGCTCGGTGAAACATTTTTCATATTTTCTGTGCTTTGCGTAAAATTCTGAAAATTTAACACAGCATATACGACATGCATGGGTAGCTACAGTAAAAATTCCAGAAAATTACGAATACAGGAACCATGTCTAAAAATTCACTAAAAACCATGGCTGATTCGAGTTCAATCACAATCAAACACTCGTAGTTATCTTAATCACGAATTTTTGTAAGATAACCCCTAAAACTTCCCTCCCAATTGCAAGATACCAGATTACACTACCTAAAAGCTACAAAGATTGTCAAATTAAGATTAAGAATCAAGAACCTTACCTTGAGTTAGGTTTTTCCCCTAATTTCCCCTCCCCTTTCTTCTTCTTCTTCTCTCTCTCTCGCTCTCTCTGCAGTCTGCACCGCTATGTTTGTGTGTGTACGCTAAGTGTGTGTATATGACTAATTAGGCAAAGAAAAAAACGTGGAAGCTTATAAGCCTACAAGGAAAAATTATTCCACACTAGACATCTCATGAGATTACGGTGCTCCGACCAATAAAAACATTCTGTTTCACATACTTTTTAAGCAATGCCAACTAACTCAAGTAACGGGCACAATTTAGATAAACACGCACAAAATCGAACACATAGACATGAATTAAAAGTCGGGTATTACAGTATCCCTCTGGCAACAAGATATACCGCACCCAACCCAAAACATGAGGGATGAAAAAAAAAAAGAGTAATTTACCAAAACGGCACAGCTATAATACTGCAAAATAAAATATGTGCTTGAGACCAAAGAGGAAAGTCAGATTTGCTTCTATCACCCACATAACCACAAAATAAATTATGTGAAAGGGCCAACAAACTAAATTTAAAAGATGTTTTTGAAAATCCTATAACCAGGAATACATTGAATTCCTTGGAAATATCAGAAGTCATTATCAACTCCAACAAATTCATTGATGGGCATTATGGGATAGGAAATGAAAAGCTGCCACCCAAACTTCCGATCAATAAGCCAGAAAGATTTCAAGCAAATTGTTGGAAGGAAACATACCATGGCACCGGTCAAGGATTGACATAAGTGTTGAATGATCCCCAACTGAACGTTCAATCAGGGCATCACTGTCAGCAGCTTGCCTCAGGTTGGCTGCGAATCTGTTAGTTAAGAGTACTTGACTGAAGGCTCAAATACCGCGTGCCAAATTGGCTTCTAAACTGTGCATCTTCTGTTGCTTCTTTCTACAAGATATCCTCAGTTGGAACAAGCAATTCCTGGTTTACTACCCTACTCAAGTCTCTAACTTTTTGTAGCTCGTCTTCCAACACAGATGGGCCACCAATAATCTGAACCGCCTCCAAGTCTTCTTTGAGAGTCGTTAGCAGGGTGAAATTCCTTTCCAAATCAAGAATAGAATTAGGCAAGTCCATTTCTTTGAGCCTCACTCAGGCAAGTTCGCTCCCTTGTTGCTATTTTTCAGCTTGTTTTCTGACAATGTCATCAACCATTTCAGCATATCTAGAAAGAGCTTCTGCATTGCTGTGAACAACGCTTGTAAACCTTTTCTCCTTGCTTGTAAGCTGATTTTAATCTCGTACACGTCCAGCAAGATCTTTCTTTACTTTGGCAAAATTCTCTCTCGGTCTTCAATTTAGACTGCCAATTCCATGTGACAACTCAAAATTAATAATAGGTCTTCTTGAAAATTGAAATTTGAACCGCGTGTTTACCAACCTCCGAGGCCTCAATTGTTTCAACTTGTTGCATAAGTTGATTAGCTCTTCTTTTGATATTCTCTTTTGATCCTTGAGAGTCTGACTCACCTTAGCATGATCCTCACGCAATTTCTTCAGCTTTTCCGAAAGACTCTACGTTCACAGTTTAAAACATTGACGCAAGAGTAACACTGTGACTCTTGGAAACAAAAAAGAACTCAGACCATTATTTGACAAACTCCTCCTTACTTTAAGCATGATTGTGCAATGAAGAATTTTATTGTCTGGTTGCCACATTCTAGTGGTAGGTACCCTGCAAATTCTGCTTGGGAGGCTATCAGAAATTGATTTCCTTTTCAAAACTGGGAAAAAGATGTTTGGTTTACAAAAAATGTTCCAAGATGGGCCGTTGTGCTTTGGTTGGCTATTCAACACAAACTGAGTACTAAGGATAGACTAATCAGCTAGGGAATGAGAGTGGATGATGCATGTGTGCTCTGTATACTGGTATTGAGTCCCACCACCATTTATTTTTTCAATGTTCTTTCTCATCTGCTATCTGGTATGCTGCTTGGGGAAGGATTCCTAATTCTGGCATCCCTTGTAGATTGTTGGATGTTATGGAGTGGTTTAATCTCGATGTGAAGGGTAAAGGTTTTAGATGCCTGTTTATGAGGAGTGTCCTTGCAGCTACTGTGTGTGTGATATGGATGGACAGAAATCTCAGGGCTTTCCAAGGCAAGTAGATCAGGTTTCTCTTAGGCTTGTAAATTCAGTTAGGGATATTTATGTTCTAGAACGGGAGTAAAGCCCTCTTGTCTGAACAAGTCCTTGTGTGCTTGCTAGAATTTGCCTAGGATTTATTCGTTGTAACCTCTTGTGTTCGTTTTGGCTCTATTGCAGAGCTCAGGTTTCTTTTTGTTTGTTGTTGGATAGTGCAGTGTAGTGGCAGGGTTTTGTGATGTCGTTTAATATACTGGCGCATGCCCCTTTGAGGTTGTATGCATTTAGGCTTTTTTTAATGAGAAAGTACTTATAAAATACATATATATATACATATAGGGGATCAACTTCTAATGAGGGATCCCTCATTTTAAATAAAATGAGGACCTCATGCTTCCCGACCAAATTTCGACCATCCAAACTGTTAGATGTGTTTAAAATGTGTTTTTAAGGTCCATCGCGAGGATTCGTCCAAAAAAAAATACCCGTAAGGGCTTCATCCGATCAGTTTTTGTTAAAAACGCTATATATAACATTTTTAACAAAAATTGATCGGATGAAGCCCTTATGGGTATTTTTTTTGGACGAATCCTCACGGTGGACCTTAAAAACACATTTTAAACACATCTAACGGTTCGGAACATCAAAATTTAGTTCGGAAAGTGAAAAATTGCTTGGTCCTCATTTTATTTAAAATGAGGGATCCCTCATTAGAAGTTGATCCTACATATAGGCGTGGAAACATTAACCTTTAAATTCAGGAAAACTGCAGCAGATAGCCATACAAAGCCAATCGAACAAAGTGCATAATACCATTACAATTGAACTTCGTGTTAGAGGCTTCCCTCTCCAAATCATGCAAGCGATCCTTGTACACGTTCTTCTCTTTGGTCAACTCTATAAGCCTATCATTCGGTTGAATCTGTTCTGATTTTGAAAATTCAAGCTGACTCTCCAATACTTGAACTCGTTTGGAGAGATCCTCTTTATCCTTGGTTAACCATTCTATATCAAGCTTCATGGAACAATTTGAAAAAGGTTAAGTTCTTTGGGAAAATGGGCGACATGTGATGACATATGAATCAGTACAAAACAAAAAAAGGGAAACAGATTAAATGATTGCCAAATTGGAGACAGTAGAAGATTTGGACCATACAATATTCACCAGATACATACAACTTATTAAAACATTTGTGTACGATTCAAAATGCTTATTATTCATCCAACTCTTAAAGGACAAACGAACCAACATTTTATGTAACCGAATTCATGCAGATTGCTGACACTATTACTAGAAGCTCAGCTGCAAACTGGTTCTACTAACATGTAAACTCGTTAGATTTGTAATCTATAAAAAAAAATAATAATAAAAGAGGACATCTTATCATTGAAGTTTGAGTCTCTACATCTTGGCTTGCAAGTCGATGTCCCAGTGTAGAAGCAACAAGTGAATGCTGTGAGGGAACTAGATTTATCTTCAATTCTTTTGGAGTTTTCAGCAAATCAACACCTATATCTAAGAGCTCCTCTGGCTCCTTACTACAACCAGGAAGGTCAACCTCATTTTCAGATTCCTCAACTCCAGAGAGAATTGAAGATAGACCTACTTCCCTCGGAGGATTCACTTGTTGCTTTTGAACTTAGACATCGACGACTTGCAAACCAAGATGTAGAGACTCGAACTTCAAGGGTAAGATGTCTTCCTCCTCTTTTGGTATAGATTATAAATCTAACTAGCTTACATGTTAGTAGATCCAGCTTGTAGTTGGGCTTCTGGTAATGGTGTCTGCAATCTACATGAATTCAGTGATATAAAATGTTGGTTCGTTTTCCTCTAGGAGTTGGATGAATAACAAGTATTTTGAATTCCTCTAGGAGTTGGATGAATAACAAGCATTTTGAATCGTACACAAACGTTTTAATAATTTGTATGCAGCTGGTGAATATTGTATGGTCCAAATCTTCTACCATCTCTAATTTGGCAATCCTTTAATCTGTTCCCTTTTTTGTTTTGTACTAGTTCATATGCCATCACATGTTGCCCATTTGGCAGAAGAACTTACCTTTTTCAAATTGTTCCACGAAGCTTGATATAAAACGGTTAACCAAGAATAAGGAGGATCTCTTCAAACAAGTTCAAGTATTGGGGAGTCAGCTTGAATTTTCAAATTAGAACAAATTCAACAGAATGATAGGCTTATAGAGCTGACCAAAGAGAAGGACGTGTACAAGGATCGCTTTCATGATTTGGAGAGGGAATGCTCTAATATGGAGTATTATGCACTTTCTTTGTTTGGCTTTGTGTGGCTATCTACAGCAGTTTTCCTAAATTTAAAGCCTAATATTTCCTCGCCTATATGTATGTATATGTATTTTATAAGTACTTTTTCATTAAAAAAGTCCAAATGCATACAACCTCAAAGGGGCATGCCCTAGTATACCAAACCAAATCACAAAACCCTGCCACTACACTGCACTATCCAACAACAAACAAAAAGAAACCTGAGCTCTGCAATAGAGCCAAAGCAGACACAAGAGATTACAATGAATAAATCCTATTTCCAGCAAGCACGTAAGGACTTGTTTAGACAAGAAGGCTTTACTCACCTTCTAGAACATAACATATATATCTCTAACTGCATTTACAAGCCTGAGAGAAACCTGATCTACTGCAGTAGCTTTGCCTTGGAAAGCTCTGAGATTTCTGTCCATCCATATCACAAACACAACAGCTGCAAGGACACTCCTCATAAACAGGCATCTAAAACCTTTACCTTCACATTGGATTGAACCACTCCATAACATCTGCAAGGGATGCCAAAATTAGGAATCCTTCCCCAAGCAGCATACCAGATAGCAGATGAGAAAATACATTGAAAAAATAAATGGTGGTGGGACTTAATACCAGTACTGCAGAGCACACATGCATCATCCACTCTCATTCCCTAGCTGTTTAGTCTATCCCTAGTACTCAGTTTGTGCTGAACAGCCAACCAAAGAACAAAGGCCCATCTTGGAACATTTTTGGTAAACCAAACAGTTTTTTCCCAGTTTCGAAAAGGAAATCAAATTCTGATGGCCTCCCAGGTAGAATTTATAGGGTACCTACCACTAGAATGTGGCAACCAGACAATAGAATCCTTCATTTCACAATCAGGCTTGAAGCGGGAGGAGTTTGTCAAGTAATGGTTGAAGTTCTTTTTTGTTTCCAAGAGTCAGTGTTACTCTTGCCTCAATGCTTTTTAAACTGCGAATGCAGAGTCTTTCGGAAAAGCTGAAGAAATTGCGTGAGGATCATGCTAAGGTGAGTCAGACTCTCAAGAATCAAAAGAGAAAATCAAAAGGAAGAGCTGATCAACTTATGCAACAAGTTGAAACGATTGAGGCCTCGGAGGTTGGTAAATGTGCAGTTCAATTGTCAAATTTCTAGGAGACATACTATTAATTTTGAGTTGCTGCATGAAATTGGCAGTCCAAATTGAAGACCAAGAGATATAATTTTGCCAAAGAAAAGTAAGATCTCGCTGGACAAGTACAAGAGCTGGAAAATCAGCTTACAAGCAAGTAGAAAGTGTTTACAAGCCTTGTTCACAGCAATGCAAAGGGTCTTTCTAGATACACTGAAATGGTTGATGAGATTGTCAGAAAACAAACTGAAAAATTGCAACAAGGGAGCGAACTTGTTTAGTTTTTTGCAAATAGGACGAATGTTATCCATCCCATAACATGCCGGCTGGTACCCAACAGTATGCCTCGTACTGTCAAAAAACCAGTACACTCAATAGTCAGTTCCGTAGAATTGAAACAAGTTTAGAGTGAGAGAGAGCACATAGTGTGTGTGTGTGTGTGTGTGAGAGAGAGAGAGAGAGAGAGAGAGACAAATACCTGGTCAAAGCTCGTCGTACGACAGTGGCTTTGAGTTCAGACGACAGTGGTGGTGTTCAATGGCGGCGGCGTGCAGCGTTCGGTGGTGGGGGCGATCGCTGAGCCCTTATTTCAATTTTTCGATCGCTCGAGTTTTTGTTCTTTAATGGTTGTGGGCCCATTGTGGTCATCTTTTAGTGCCTTCCGTAATCTGTAATAAATCAACCCGATCTCAATAGCGGTATCAGAGTCAGAAGATGATTATGGGTTGCAGTCATGGGAGCATGATTTGGTTACAAAATACCACTCTCTGTGACTATTCCAAAACATATTTGCGGGTGTGATGTTGAATGCTATAAAAGACTTAATTGAAGTCATTTTTAACACCAATTGGTTTTGTTCTAAAAAAAGACTTGCAGGTGGGATGTCGAATGTCATAAAAGACTTAATTGAAGCCCTTTTTCTATCACCAATTGGTTTTAGGATAGATGGTGGAAAAGCGATCTGACATTTGGTATCAAGGCGGGTCACTCTTCGATTAAGGAAATTTTTACATACCACTATATACATACAGAGTCGGCCTGACTTTTTGGAAGCTTAAAGCGAAAATCAAAACGACTCCTTTTTCAAAATCTTAATAGCAAAATGTAAATAGGTAAATTACATTTCCAAAAACAAATACAAGTATTCATTGATAAGAAAGAGACTTAGAGAGAGAAAGAGCTTTTCAATAGTGAACTTGAGAGTGCAAAGTTTTCAAGGTGGTTTGGTCAAATGATGCCCTCACCTATTTATGCACACCAAGGGAGAAGTCTACCACATTTTGTAAAAGCTTCTCAACTAATCTTCTCTAGAATTCTCTTAATTGTTCTCCAATGGATTTTATCAAGATTTGATAAAATTGAGCCCTTGATTTTACCTATTGGTAAAGAGATTTGATAAAATCTTAGATTTTTGTTAGATTTTTTAATGCAAAAATCTAAGATTTTATCAAATCTCTTCACCAATGGATAAAATCAAGCCGTTGATTTTATCAAATCTCGATAAAATCCATTGGAGAACAACCAAGTCTACAATTATTTACAATATTCTAGATAATTCTATACAAGTCTTTATATTTCTGTATGGTTCTAGAGAACTTAAATCCTAAAACAATAACCAAACATTCCAAGATTTTAAACTCATCACATAAAAATGTTTCTTGTTCCTCTTGGGCACTCTCGTGTTCTACTTTATCCAAATACTAGTGTCTTGCCCGTGCCTGAAGGCACTTGACGAAGTTCGAAAGCCATAACCAACCATACAATATCACATGCACTAATCTCACCATCGAATATTCCAACTAATGCTATGCCACCACCCCCATCATGATTGTTAAGTGAAACTAAAAAAGAAAAAAAGAAAAGAAAAACAAAGCTAGTAACATCTAATTGGTCAATTCATGCTTTCTACATTATAAGAGAGCAAAAAAGTTTGAACGAAAATCATTTACCAATCAAAAATCAACTAAACTAAGGAATGAATGGATTTGATCAACCCTTTTCTTCCACGAATTTTGGAAACTTTTAAAAATGCACAAACTTTCTGAGACATCCAAAAATAAAATATTTGGCAACATTTGCAAGAGAGAATAAAACCCAGCGGTTCAAAACGGAAATCTTTCTTTTTTTTTCTTTATGATTTTCAAAACGGTAATCCAAATCATTTGAAAAAGTAGATTGTGTGTGTGAGAGATATTCCAAAGAGACTGTACATTTTTTGTAATCCAAGAGAGATTCCACGTAAATGGAGGGGGGGAGAGAGAGAGAGAGAGAGAGAGAGAGAGAGAGAGAGAGAGAGAGAGAGAGAGAGAGAGAGAGAAGTATTCTGAATTTGAATTTTCCCTATGAGGGTTGGATGTATGAGAGAGAGAGAGAGAGAGAGAGAGAGAGAGAGAGAGAGAGAGAGAGGACTTTTGAAATTAGCATATGAATTAAAGAATGGAGTTTCTTTTCCCAAATAAGATTTTTTCATGTGTTTTTTTTTTAATTGCTTTCTTCTTCTTATTCTTTTTGTAATTGAGAGAGCGAGAGGGAGGGAGGGAGGGAGGGAGAGGGAGATATTCTGAAATTGAAATTTTCCTTGTGATGGATTGGATGTGAAGGAGAGAGAAAGAATATTTTTTGAAGTTTGAAATTCTCATATGAAATGATGGTTCTTTTAGAAATGAATTGTCTTCCATGCGGTATTTTTTTGATCCACTTTCCTTTTCTTTCTTTTTTTTTGGTAAATTAACTAAAAGTTATCTTGGAAATGTAAAATTTCCTTAGACTGTAGAAACACAACTTTGTCCGTACGGTAACATTTGGGGATATTGTTAGGAGAGAAATGAGAGATCTTTGAAACATGAAAATGCCATATTGGACATTTTCCTATATGGATTGGATGTCAAAGAAAGAGAAAGAGTATTTTTTGAAATTTGAAATTCCCCTAAGAAATGATGATTTAGGCCTTGTTATAGATATTGTTAGGAGAGAAATAGGAGATCTTTGAAACATGGAAATGCCACCTAGGACATTTTGAAAAAACTCTTGTGTAATGTAATATAGAGATATTGTTAGGAGAGAAATAGGAGATCTTTGAAACATGGAAATGCCACGTAGGACATTTTGAAAAAAAACTCTTGTGTAATGTAATATAGATGTTTCTTCTCTATTCCCCAAATTCTTTTGTTCTTCATTTCCCGAATCTTCATATTCCTCTTCCACTAGGTCTTCAATCAAACTTGAACTCTATTTTTATGATTTACTCAAAATATTATCGAGAGCACTTGCTTGAGATTGAATTAGGGGATCTATTTTTTTGCTCTTTTTTTTTATGTTTTCATGTCCAAACAAATCATTTATAGTTATTGTGAATTTAAAATTGGGCCGTATATACGATGTACTTTTTTTTTCCTTTTTGTATTACAAAAGATACCTATGGATACTAAAATATTTAGGCCATTCAAATTCTTATTTTTTGGGAGCCTAAATCAGCCGCAACACTTGTCTTAGCTCAAGACCGACTCTGTTTACATATCAATTAGTTTTAAATTTCATTACAATGTGACAGTCAACTAATAATGTCATTTATTTTTGAATTTTTATGAGTGTATTGCATTCACTGAGGATTGCATGATGAGGGGACCATTTGATGGTTTTATGAGTTTTTCTCATGAACTAATTTTTACCAATTTTGCAAGGGTAGAAAGAAAAGATTTGTAACAACCGATCCAGGGTCCCCGCAGCGCCTCTTCCGTGCTACACGGTGTAGCGCTGATTCTAAGATTGGACCGTTTCATGGTTTATTGGGTTTTTCCCAGGTACTAATTAATTTTGGACATTTTGCAACTCTTTTATGAAAAAATAAACCCTGTCTAATAGTATTGGTCTCGTACTAGATGTAACCTTTCACCCGACAAACATGCCTGGTCCATGCTTGAGGTACTCGGCTGTAAAATTTTAATCCATTACAAATAGTACCGATCGAAAAATATAATTTTGTCCATAACTATTGAAATTTGTTTGAATCGATTCAAAGATCACACTTTTATTTCTTTAAGTTGGTGCAATTATAATATGAGCAAAAGTAGTTTTCATCCAAGAAAAAGACGTGAATATTGGGTAATGAAGTAAGAGCCTGATCTAAAATATCACTCTCCGACCTATGCTAACATGCAGAGCCGGCCTTGAGCTAAAGCAAGCGTTGAAGTCAATGTAGGCCCTCAAAAAACTACGAATTTCAAGGAGCCCATATTTTAGTACCCTTAGGTATCTTTTGTAATAATAAAAAAAAAAAAATTTTAAGTGCCTTACTAGAAGATGTAAGGAAACCAATTACAGTTGACTATTCCTATTACAGTTGCTACTGGAGAACAAAACTTTTTCTAATTTGAAGTTGATTAAATTTTACCTTCGGCCAACTATGTCATAAGAAAGGTTGGATGGACTCTCCATTCTATTTATTGAACATGAGATGGTGGATAAGACTGATTGCTCGGACATGATTGGTACTTTTGCCGCTAAAACTGCAAGAAGATTGATATTCAGATGATGCTTTTAAAATCTCGTAAGGTTCGAGGTTTTTTTTTTTTAATTTCTAGCAAAATTCAAGTGAGAAGTTTGAAATCATGGAATGTTTGATTATTTTTTCAGGGTTATTTTTTATTGATGAATAGTAGTATTTGTTTTTTTAAGTGTAATTTACCTACCTACATTTTGTTTATTTGAAAAAGGCCTCCTTTTGATTTTTGTTTTAAGCCTCCAAAAAGTCAGGGCCGACTCTGCTAAAATAAAAAATAACATCATACTTCCCACTAATATATTATTTTCCCATTACTCTCTCTCTCTCTCTCTCTCTCTCTCTCTCTCTCTCTCTCTCTCTCTGAATTTCTGAAAGCGTTATGTATGTGAGAAGGACGTAGCGAAGTCAAATGCAATTGAACAACTAGATTCATTTGTGATACATCATCCTGAAGGTCATGTGGTACCTAAACTAAGGTAATACTCATGAAACATTCTTTTTTCAGTCGGGTATGAAGTATTTTGTTTGGTAAATTTTTTTTTTTTCGCAGTCCCCGTTTCCATTTTTGAAGTTGCTTTAAATTGTCCATTTAAAACAAGTTTTTTCGTACTTGTTTGAAGAATAAATTTATTTATTTTTACCATTAAGTTATTTTAGATAATAAGAAGACAAATAAAAAACTTTGGTATGGAAGTTGGGGTTTCACATCTTATATTTTTACCATTAAGCCTTTCTCATCTAATATTAAGTTATAAATTTAATTTATGTTTTTTTGCACACTCAAAAGAGCCAAATGCCTTCATTCCTATGGTTTATGTTTTTAATATTAGATGAGAAAGGCTCGGAGATCATGCTCAAGTTAATCGAGAAGGTTCAGAAACTATTATAAAGTAAATGTCAAGGGAGTAAAAGCGTTCTAAACCATAGGAATGAAAAAGACATTTGGCTCTTTTGAGTGTGCAAAAAACATAAATTAAATTTACTTCACTTGCAATTGGTATTTTTCATGTGAATTGTCAATGATTCATGTTGATTTTTTAGTCCCTTTTCCCAGCTCTGTGTCCTTGCCTGTGGAAAAAGTAGCCAAAGTGCAGCTATAAATTACATATGTGGGAAGGAACTGCAGAATTTTTTAAGGCACTTGTCAAAACTTGCACTCCCTTTAAGTTTAAAGGGCATTAGACCCCTTGGGGGTCTTATCGGTAGAACTTTAGAGCTTGTTCGATCTAGCTATTTGTGGTTACCCCTTTTATGGTGGGTTTTGTAGGGCCTTCAGCCATCTGGAAGATCATCTGTTTCAACAATTCTTTCCGGTTGAAATCGTAGAATTTCTTGAGAATCATCTGTATCTGTGTGACATCCGGTCAAGTATGTGGAACTTCGTTCCTTCTGAATCTCGGGTTAAAACCCTAGAGTTTTGTGAGACTTGATGAGAGAGTCTATATTTGGTGAGAGATTCCATTGGGGTTTTGGTGAGAGAAATTGTAATTGGGGTTGGTGAGTGACTATTTGTGAGAGTTTGTTTGTTTGTCACCATTGTAGCTCTTTGGAGTATTGTTCTCTTCACATAGTGAAACATCTTTGGTTTGCTTGCCCCGTGGAGTAGGTTTACATCTGTAAGCTGAACCATGTAAATCTTGGTCTCTCTTATTTTGTTTCTGTTTGTGGTTTGATTTCTCCTTGTGATCGATTATTCACATATTATGGACTTGTTACTTCTCCAATGTCATGGTCATCAACAATCTTCGGGTTGCGCTTGGGTTCTTAGGTGGAGCACCGCTGGGTGACAATCTAGGGTTTTGTTTTTCTTGCTTGGGTTTTATCCACATCATTCGTTTTGTTCCACTCTTCAATTTTCAATCGATTCTTGTGGTTGATGGATACTAGGAAAAGTTTGATTCGTTGGAGAAACTTGCACCTTGTTTGGTTTCCATTGCAAAAATAATTTTCTCTTACTTTTCTTCTCTCTCCACCAATTATTCATATATCCAATCATTACTCACATTTCTCTTTCTACTCGTTACACCTCTCTCCAGTCATTACTCTCATTTCTCTCTCTATTTCTGCACTTGTTACCCCTCTCTCCAATTATTACTCGTTTCTATTCCCAATCATTAACCCCAAAACCATTTCAAAAAAACAAACTAAACACTATCTCAAAAATATATCTCCAAATTTTTTTCTCAAAACTGTCACCTAAACACATTATTGGAAATTGGCGATGAAGATTCTCCGATTTGCAATTTGTCTAGGTTCATCATCAGTCTGCCATTCAGATAAGTGGATTTGGAATTTTTGTAGTTATGTCTATGAAGATGTGCTTATGAGTAGTGCCCATGCCTATAAGACTTTGGAGATAAAAAAAAATTCGTTTGGAGTTGGATGATGCAACCATCTGTGTTCGATGACTATCGGACTTGGTGGAAAATTTGATTAATTTGAGAGGCAAACATTGATTTGGTATAATTTTTGTTTTTGTTTGCCTCATCAATTTGGGTCTATCTTTGGTTATTGTTTTTGAATATTTGCACTTGTTTGTGAACTTGGTGGAGATAGATCACTTTCTTTTTTTTTTTTTTTGATACTTTGTTTGGTTCTTCGGCTTTGTTGGACTTTAGAGTTTGGTTATCAAACATTTGTTTGGATGCACGATTCGTTGGTATTGTTTTGGTTTTGCGTGGGAATCGGACATCTCTCAAGAGTGGAAATTTGTGAAAATTTGTTTGGCAGGGGAGGGTTGTGTTCCATTTGCTAATAAGTAACATTTGTTAAAATCACTAAATTCTTTGATTTTAGCATGTTAAAATCTTCGATTCTAGCAAATGTCTTTCTCATTTGCTAGAATTAATCAACTATTAATTTTAGCAAAAATTAATTTTAACAAATGGAAAATTCATCCAAAGTCTTGTAGGTCTAGTCAAGAAGGAAAGTGGAGGTGAAATGACAGCTTGTCATGAGGTGGTGCAAGTTGGCACAAAGGGGTGGGATGGGATTTGGATTTGGACGTGGGTCCCAAAATCCATTGTTTGGTAACATTATTTGGGATGGGATTTGGTTTCCCCAGCCAATTAATATCCCCATCCGTACGGGATATAAAACCCCATGGGGGGGTGGGATTTGGATGGAATTTGGAGTTTTTAGTGCAAAAAACCGGATATCCCAAGCGCTATCCCGTCGAACACAAACACTGGATATAAATTTTTTCCATCCATTGATATCCTGAGCAATATCCCAAGGATTTCATATCTCACTCATATCCCATGGGATTTCATATCCCATCCATTTATCTTCGGCCAAACAAACGAGGCCAAAGGTGTATGTTAGTGGTTTAGGTTAGCATGACCATGTGACATTGCGGCTAGATAGTTAACTAGGGTCAGTGGTAGTCAACTAGGGTTAAATATTAGGGTGGAGGTTGGGTTAGGATAGTGAGGTCAAAATTGATTTAGGCACGTCAAAATTGGATTAGTTTACAATGTTAGAAGTCAATACTTAGGTTAGAGCCAAATTAAAGAATTAGAATTCAATTAATATCAAAATATCACTAGTTTTTTTCTATTAAATTCGGGATATTAACCTTATTTTCGAGTTTAATTGAGTTTAGTATATTTTAAGCATTAATTGGTGTAAGTAAATTATTGGAATGAGATGGTTCGTGGTACATTCACAATGGCGTCTATGAGTTGCATTAAAATAGGGGATCGACAGCCATGTGAAGTTGTGTCCCTAGTTGGACTTGTCCCCCTTAATTATTTTTTAAAGGATGATCAATATGGTGCAGTGCAGCAAATTCGCCGCACCATGCAGCGCGGCATTCTAGATGTTTAAAAGTACTTTCAACGGTCCAAATTTAAACAAAACTCTTTCATAGAAGAGACTCTTTTAATCTTGACCGTCAAAAGCATTTTTGGACGGCTAAAATAACGCGAGCGTTGCACGGTGCAAAGCATTTGCTACATTGCAGGGTCCTCGAGTCCATCAATATGTACCCATTACAAAAAAAAAAAAAAAAAAATTACGATCTATACTAGTAATGGACGATCATGTGCGTAGTGCTATACGTTTCTTTTTTTCACCGCACATTTTGATGAAATTGAAGATAAAGTATATGAACTCCACTAAAATTTGATAAAAATGAGGTTTGAAACATCACGTGACAGTATACCTCGGTCCTCGAGATTGTTTAGTCTTTCGTGCATGTGGGATGCTCGAAAGTGCAAGAAACGTTATTACTATAGTATTACATGGATATTAATATCATATAGCTTAATATGACGCAGGAAGCTTCACTATGAATCAATTAAAAATGGAAATTGAGAACCCAACTTCACTAGTTTATCCTCGCCTGTCGCCACCAATCTCCTTCTACGCATGAGACCACCAAACAGGGGAATATTTTCAAACAACCCCTCAAATTTTTTCCTCAATGTCTAATAAACCCTCAAACTTTAATAAACTTCAATTGAACACCTAAATTTTGGAGCCATTAATCAATTAACCCCCTGCAGTCTAAATCCGCCAATTGGCTCACAGAAATCACTAACTTGTACTATTATTTCTGGTATGGGGTGACTTGAATGCGTACGTGGTCTATAACATGAGCTGATTGTGAAGAAAGCTGAGAGAAAAATCTCTATCCAAAAGGAAAAGAGAGAGAAAAATAAAATCTCTTCCAAAATTCAATCCGGATCTCTCACAAAACCTTTCAAAAATTAAACCCTTACCTTCTTCGGGCTTCGAAGCCCGAATCGTTTTGCTTGCTTCTTCACCCTTTTCTTCTTTAAAGGTGATTAATCAATCTCTTCTTTGATAAAGATGATTAATCAATCTAATTATGAACAAGTTTTCCATCTTTTAGGGTTTGCTTGGGGGAAGAGGGGTTGGGTGGGGGTTGCACCTCATTCCTCCACCTCCCCCTTGGTTTATTCTCCTTAACCAGCTCTCTTCTTCTCTTATTATATTCCTCTCCTCGGATCTGGCCCACCCCCAACCCTTCCTCCTCCCCGCCTCCTTCCACTCTCTCTCAAATTTGACCACCCCATCCTCATTCTCTCTCCGTCACCACCTCCCCTCTCCACAGAACCCTTTGCCTCCACTGCGATCCTTCGTGCGAAGATTTGAAGCAAGATAGGGCTGGTTAAGACCCTTCAGCGAATAAGTCACTAGATCCGACGCGATGGCGTCGGGCAACATCTTTGAGGCTGGGATATTGTTTTTTATTTCAAATTTTTTTTGTTTTTTAGGTATTGTTCTGTTTTGGTGGTTGTTTGCCCCGCTTAGGTGCTGTATTACCTCCTTGCGTGGAGTGTTTTCAGATTGTATCTACGCTTTTATGTTTTAGATTGAGCTGGGTTTTCCGTTGGGATTCTCTACTACTCCCTCCGTCCCATAAATTTTGGTCCCTACGAAACTACGTGCAATTTTCAAGCTAAAATATAACGTGTTTACAAAAATAGTTTTTTAGTCAATATGGATCTTGTTTGATAGATCTTATCGAGAAATTTTTTATATGGTGCAAAAAAAAATCAAAAATTATTTTGGTAAATTAATTATTTTTTAGTTCGAAAATTGCATGCAGTTTCGTAGGGACCAAACTTTATGGGACGGAGGGAGTACTAGATGTGACAAGACTCTATGCCAGAAACGTAATGTCGATTTGCCTTGGCAAGTGTGTCTGGAGTCGGTGAGCCTGGCAGTGCTTGTAGTTATGCTCATGTCAGATGCTAGTAGTTTTGGTTCATTCTTATATCCTGTGATGTAATCTTTTACCTTCAGGCTTTGAATGAGAATATCTTGACTGGTTTCAAAAATCTGATTACGAACAAATTCAAAATCTTATGATTTTCCATCTGGGTTGGTGGGAAAAGATCAAAAAAAAAAAACTGAACCAAAGGTAACCCATTTCCCTGTATTGCTAATTACTGGGAGGATTTTCAGTGGCAAGACAATAGAAGAACAAAATCCAGAGTCTTGGAATGTACGACAATTCTGACTTTGTGGAAAATGAACCTCCTGTTTGTGCTAAGTATTGGGTTTTCTTTTATCACAAGTGCAGTTATCAAATTGGGTTCCACGTGAAACGCATGAGAGATTTTGTGGTTTTTGGAGAGGAGTTTTCTCAAATGGATTTCAAAGGCAGAAGGGTACCCGTTTTGGTTGGTTGGGAACCTGGTTTGCAGAATGTTGACACTTAAGAGAGAGAGAGTATTAGGGAATTGGAGAAACGACAAAGCCTGTCCAGCTCAGCAACATCCGTGAGCCAATTGACGGATTTAGAAGGCAGGAGGTTAATTTGATTAACGGCTCCATAGCTTAGGTGTTAACTGAAGTTTATTAAAGTTTGGGTGTACATAGACATTAAGATGAAAGTTTGGGTAGTTTTTTAAAATTTTCCCCCAAACATGTCCTGGGGCCATAACTAGTGGTACCAACAGATGTAGAGAAAAGAAGCAAGATGGAGCACCAACTAGTAAGGAAACCCAGAGTTCTCTGCCTCCATGGTTTCAGAACAAGTGCGAAAATCTTGGAAAAACAGACCCAAGTATGGCCGGAATTCGTGAGGGAAAAGATGGATTTAGTGTTCATAGATGCACCCTTTCCAGCAGAAGGAGGAGTGAAAGAATTGGGTGCTGAGGAAGAGTTGGATCCTCCTTTATATGAGTGGTTCCAAGCTAATAAGGTTTGATTTCATTCTCAATTTTGCTGTACTTCCTTGCCATTAATTTCCTGAAAATGCTAGGGAACACATAAAGTTTTCTCGAGATGGGTCAGGAAAGAGAAATCAATGGTCCAGATTCACATGATTGTGTGCATCTCGACCATTGATTTTTCTTTCTTAGAGCATTTCGGGAAGCTTTTCATATTTCCTACTACTCCTCTCTTAATTTCCTATTTCCATTACAATGTTAATTTTGATGTTATTCGTAGGATTTCTCGAAATACTGGAATTTTGATGAGTGTGTTGCATTCATTGAAGATTGCATGTTGAAGAACGGACCATTTGATGGTTTGCTGGGGTTTTCCCAGGTATTAATCTTCATGGAATTTTGCAATACTTTGTGGAAGAAATTTACTTTATTTTATGTTGTATCACTTTCGAATTGGAAAATTCAGCAGTTAGATAACAGATCCAGACCATGGGAGTATATTTGATAACGGCAGTGAGGTTTGGGAGTACACTTGAGAAAATTGTAAGTTCGTATTTGGGAGGCATTTTGAAATTTTCCCACAGTTTAAATCAATATTAATTCGTTGAATTGTATCGTGTGGAAAAATTTAAAAATTATGTAGATAACTATTTTACTTTCAACTCCAAAGAGTTACGACTTTATTTAATGGAGACTTTTTTTTTTCTTTTTGTCATTCGTCATTCCTATTCTATTACATGGGGAGGGGGAGGGGGAATGAGACTCGATCTTAGGATGCAGTGTGAGACATCCAAGAGCTCTACTGCATGAGCTAGCCACCACTTGCAGACTATTTTAGTTTGGAAAGAGTCATTATTTATGCAACCATGCAAGGTCCATAATAAGTCCTGACAAGTTTTTGTTATGTTTTTATGAAAGGGAGCATTTTTATCGGCAGCATTAGCAGGGATGCAAGCAGAGGTATGGAATTACATTTGATATCTTCACTAATTTTTACTTTGTGGTCATTTTTTTTTTTTTTTTTGTTATTTTCTTAATTAAATTTCACCATTTGAAATCAAGGAATCACTTTTTTAAATGCCCTCGTGAATTCAAAAAACTATCAGCACCTAGGAGGTGGGGAATGGAACGCCAGAATGAGAATTGAACCAAGATCTTTTCCCTAATAAGGGAAGCCTTAACACTTGGTTATCCTAATCCAGTAATCCTACTTTTGCTTTTAATCAGGGTGGCATTTCCTTTTTGTTTTTTTTATATATCAAGCTGTAGTGGCAGGATAATTACACATTTGCAAATAGTTACTCCCTCCGTCTGTGTTTCTTGGTTTATTTTCGGCAATCATATTATGTCTTAAATTGTCCATATCTTTCAATTTATATATTGGGCTTCATGATTTTGTATATTTTTAGGACGTGCACGGTAGGTCAAACACAAATGAACATAACCTGCCTACAATGAGTTTTGGCCCTTTTTCGATAATATTCACTGCGATTCACTTTAAAAACTCACTTTCACTGCATAATTATCATATTTTCATTTTAAATTCTCACACGTCCATTGTACAACAAGGGAGAAATAGTCAATAAAGACTTCAAAAGGCTAACACATATTCATTCGTGCATTTTGACAAGATTTTACTTTTTGATCTATGTATAGAAAATATAACATGGTGACCAACTAAACTAGCTCCAATTTGTAGGGCATTTTGATAATTGATATCTTGGGTGCAGGGTGTGGCCCTTGCCAGTGTTCCAAAGATAAAGTTTGTAATGCTAATATCCGGGGGTAAATTTGGAGGGTCTAGGTTTTCTTCACCAAAGCTGGCTCAAAATGCCTTCTCCTCTCCTCTTGAATGCTCATCACTCCACTTCTTAGGTACTTCCCACTGCTATATATACGTTGCTCTCTATCCGTGTCTCCCTCCCCACTCTCGCTCAGTAGATTATACGACTATTATGCAGGTGAGAGAGACTTTGCGAAGCAAAATGGGATTGAACTCCTGGATTCATTTGTGGACCCTTTCGTGATACATCATTCTGAAGGTCATGTCATTCCTAAATTAGGTAATACTGTTGGAAAATCCGTTTTCCTTGGGTACTAAGTGTATTTTGTTCGCTTAGTGATTGATTTTTTTCACTCTCCCGGGTTTTGAAAATACACTCCGTTATTGTCTTCTTATTTGTAAATTTGTAACAAAATCCTTTCATATCTTAAAACAATCTCCGACACTTACTACTTTGTGTCAAAGTTCTTTTTATTGTGCTCGTCATAGATTTGTGATTCACCATTTCTCTGGTTTATTTTCCTTACCAGATGAGAGAGGCTCAGAGATCATGCTCAAGTTCATTGAGAAGGTCACCACTACTTGTCCTCCACTGACTCCATCCTTGTAATCAGCAAATATTGTAGAAAGGAGATGTCAGGGACTAAAACTGTTCTGAAAATGGGAATAACAGTCATTTGTAGCTCTTCTGAGAGTGACAAAAGCTTCAATCAAGTTTCCTCTTTACTTTTATCTTATGCTTTTGTGTTCAGGTCTTCAATTCATGAGTGTAAGAAAAAGTACTATATGCAAATTTTTTATAAAGAGGTAACGGAAATTTCATGTCACTCTGAATGATCGATTTATCGATTCCCTTGGAGGAAGCTTTGGGGTCTGAGATCGATTCACCCTAAGGTGAAATTATTTGCTTGAAAATGCATAAATACTAACAGTGGTGCTTACACAAAAGAAGATCAAGGTGAATCACCTATGTATGTAGCAGGTATTGTGATGGTGAGCCAAAACTCTTCCACACTTGTTATTTCATTGCCCAAATTCTGTCAAAGTTGGATCTTATGTTCATTCAGGTTTAGACCATAAAGAGCTTCTAGATCGCTATTAGATTGGTGGATACTTTACATGAAAAGAACCAAACAAGCTCATATGCGAAAGAGCTATGAAAAATTATTTTCTATAATATGTAAAGTATCTAAGGGCAACAAATATATATAGCTAATGAAGATCATGGGACGGATCGAACCCAAGAGCTCATGGATATAACTTGACTATCATTTGTTCTGTGTTTGAGCTTCAATGAAAGTGTACATTTTACCGGAGAAAAAAACTTGGAGATCTTACCAATATTGTTGTAGAAAGGAGATGTGAGGAGGCAAAAGTTTGTTGACAATTGCAAATAAAAGTCACTTTGGCTGTTTTGATCTGTATGACTAAAACTTCAAGTCAAGTGTAAATCACTAGCCATTGGTATTCCCATATATGAGCAAGGGCAATTATTTGATGATTCCTGTATTCAATTTTTCTTTCTTGGTTTCCTTTGTCAGTTGTCAGAGCAAATCCAATGGGGATGTAAAAGGGGTTGCATTGCTATTATAGAACCAGATTATAGAACTATGGGATCCAGCGCATAGTTATATCTGGATGCAAAATAGAACAAATGCAAAGTTAGTTCCAAATATAGAACCACGAATGGTTATAGCCATTATTGCCACATCACCAATTCCCAACTGCCATCTTCAAAAATACGAACCGGAGACTACCTGAATAATGCCAGAAAGTCGCCAAGAACTGCTGCTCTTGCTGGAAAGTCGCCGGAGTTGATGCTGGGACATGCTCTCACCATGATAAACTCCGAAATCTACCATGCTCTCACCATGGTGGACTGTTTTGGCCGATCTAGGAGGGTTTGTTTGGTTGATCGGTTTGTTAATACATGGGTATGTGTAGGGGTCCGGTTTATCGAGCACCAATAGCGGTGCATAGCTAATGTACCAAAAACGAGCAATATACCTCTGATAGGTCTACCGAAAGGCAACCTAAGAGGGACTCCACGGATGAGCAGTACAAGGTGATCAAGTACATTTAGATAAGAGCAGAGTGGGGCTTCGGCCCATCGTCTCGAAAATTCGCCGAGACGTCTACTATACCTAATCTACTAACAGCCTTGCAGGGTTGATGTTAAAAGAGTTCAGCATAAGCCCGAGAAGTGGTTTGTTTCTTTAACCAACTCAAGGATGTCGGGAAGATGCCAGAAGGTAATAAGTGCTGACTCAGCAAAGGCTTTAATGCTGCATGTGCGCATAACAAACCGTGATTATGACAAGTGACGTCACCTGAACGGTTACGACACATGTCATGACTTTACTAGAGACATGTGCTCGAAGTATATCCTCTCGAACTCGTCATCGTGACCTCAGTCATGCGGTTAGGTCACGTGATAGGCTAGGGATGGCAATTTTTCCAAACCTGATGGATACCCGCCTCACCCTCGGTTATTTGGAGGCAGATATTATTCGATTTTTCATCTAATAGGAGCGAGTATGGTAGAATTTAAAGAATCCCCAGTTGAAAATGGAGCGGGTATGATTTTATGATACCCGTCTCTGAATACCCGTACCCGCCCTGTTTCAAATTGTATACATATTTTTATGATTATTGTATGTAAATGTATATGTATGTATGTATATGTGTGTATATATATAAGCACACATATTGGTATAATTTATGTATATCGTTTCAAATTAAAAATATATATGGTTAAGTGTTAAAAAAAGTTTAATGATGGTAGTTTTTTAAATTGTATATAATCTTGGTAGACTATTATTTCTTCGCAACTTTCTATTCTATTTTGTTTTAAATGGTTGTTTTTGTTAGTACAAAGCGCATAAATTAGATCTTATCCTCTCTTTTTTTTTGTTCAATTAGTTTGGATATGAATTTACCCAAATATACTCGATCCCCAATGGGAGGCGGGTATGGTGGATTGTCCACTATCCCTCTTGGGTATGGAGGTGGGGATGGGGTAGAACTTCCCAATTGGGGATTGGAGGTAAAATAGGGTCCCCCGATCTATACCCTACTCGTTGCCATTCCTATGATAGGCACAATCGTACTTGGAGAGCAAGCCAAGGCCCACCTATAAAAGGTAATCTTCATCAGATGATCAATGTACGCACAACTCTCCCTAAAACCCTAGATCTACACTTCATCTCCTTCCTTTTGTAACTTGACCGTCGAAGTGTCGTTCTGGACTCTGCGGTCCAGTCTGGCGCTAACGGTGCTTGGAGTGTGCAGGTCTAAGGGTATCTGAGCAAAGGACGACCATCATCGTCGAGAAGAGCTCTTTGGAAAAGCAGGCTCCACAGTATGGCTGATTCTGTTTGTGTGTGTGAGAGAGAGAGGTTTCCTCGGGGAGGCTTGGCCAATCAGTTTGATGGGAGATTGGCCGATCGGTTTGTTGAAGAAATCAAAGGTGGGACTTGGGCTTATGAACAGAGGTATGTTCATATGAGATGAGAGAGAGACGAAGAGATATTTACTCTTGGAATTACCAAAATAGAAGAAAAAAGGCAAGTGATGGTGTTGGTACTTGCTCCCAACGGGCATTTTTTTCCCAACAGCTTTATTTTGTTTAATCTCTATAAATATGTGTAAAATTCCCACAAACTACTCACCAATTATTTTGTTCTTCCACCATCACTTTCCATCAAAAAAAATAGTTGGGAATGGGGGTTAAAAAATATCCAACAAATATTCAAAAAATTAAGTCGAATGGGGGTTGAAAAATTAGTTGGGAATGGGGGTAAAAAAATTAGATCACAACGGGGTTAAAAATAACGTAGATAGTTGAATTAGAGTTGAAAAAGTAATTAAAAATGAGGTGGTAGGAAAGTTAGTTAAATTTGGAATTGTCTAGTTCTAAAATAGAACCAATCACTGAAATCTGGGTTATATTTTAGCACCAAAAATCACTTTTTGGTGCCAAAATATAGCAATGGCTATAGCCAAGGATGGAGCTAAGGGGGGACAAGTGGTGGCCTCCACCACCACAAGGTCTTCAAAATATGCAATTATTATAATAGATTTTTATCCCCAAATTATATAGATTCGTCACCATTAGATTTTTTTAATATTTCATCTTCATAATGCAGTTTGTCTTTTTATTTTTTAATTACATATTTTCGCCACCACAAAGGTAAAATTCTGGCTCCGTCCCTAGCTGTAGCCATTTTGCATTTTGCATTGGATACGGCAAATGCTGGGATAATGTGCCACAAAAATTCTTCTTTATTGTTATGCTTTCTTGAAACTGTGTGTTTGTGTTAAAGATATAGGTCCTGTTCGTTTTCCAGTTTAGTTTTAGTTTTAGTTTTGA
The DNA here is from genome assembly GCA_020921065.1 of Vaccinium darrowii. Taxonomy (NCBI): domain Eukaryota; kingdom Viridiplantae; phylum Streptophyta; class Magnoliopsida; order Ericales; family Ericaceae; genus Vaccinium; species Vaccinium darrowii. The sequence continues at coordinate 37,576,609 of CM037154.1, forward strand.
TGACATCATTATTTCTCTCATTTCTCTCTCTCTCTCTCTCTCTCCATTCATTACACCTGCTGACATCATCAAAACTAAACTAAACTATCTAACCAAACAGAACCATTAGAATTTTGGTTACAAAGAAAATAAATACGAAAAAGTGTAATGGAAGTTTCATGTCTGATTGACATGATTATCGATTACCTGGCAGCGGGGTGTAGGCCCGGCCCGGCCCACAAAAATCGGGCTTGGGCTAGCTCGGTTTGAGTCTATCTGGTTCCCGTGTCAAAATTCAGCCTCAGGCCAAGCCATCTCATGTCAAAGTATCTTGGCCAGGCCCCATACATGACCTTAACATATACTCCGTATTCAGGCTCGTGCTTGAGCCCGTTTGCGTAGGGCTGTTTTTTTAGAACTTTCTTTTGTAGGAGTGAACTATAGTTGGAATCTTTGAATATGATTATTACTAGTATAATAATTACCTAAATAAAATAAAAATTATTTAAAAATTAAGTGATTCTGAATGATTGTTTTTTTAAGAAGAGAATCATCTTTTGTCCATGAAGTTTGATTGGACTATCCAGTCGGGCCCCGGCCCCTTTTTCGGCCAATTTTGATGATCCTAACAAGACTTTTTCACTTTGATTCTTTTCATACAGTCATGTTGACGCTTAAGGTTCTAGGAGATTAGCCATTAGGGGGTAGGTGTGTAAATCATTATCAGTACCTTTTTTTTTTGTCATTCATCATTCCTAATCATTATCAGAACTTTTTTGTTTCTTGGTCATTCGGCATTCCTAATCATTATCGATTGTAAGGATTCTAATCATAGGGTAAGATTGCTTGTAACTACACAATGAATATAGTGTTTTTGATTCATTCCCGTGGTTTTTTCCCCATCTAGGGATTTTCCACGTATATCTTCTTGTTATGTGTTTGATTGCTTTCATTTTCTTGATGGATTGATGAGGTTTTTTTTTTTTTTTCTCAATTGAGGGTTAAAACCTAACAAATCTACAAACCTAGGCAATCTAGGATTTTTCAAATATGTATATATCTTATTTGATAGATCTTCATAATATCGAGACTTAGTTGCTAGAGGTTCTTTCTGTACCAAGCCCGAATCATTATCAGTAGTTAATCGAGATAATTAATATTGATTGTTGTAAGATTCGTTGGTAAATAAAATAATAGGGTTCGGCCGACAATGTGTTCAATATTTACTAGAAATGTCAAACGATCGAGACTTAGTTGAAGTGTTGACGTTAGTGGTTCTTGCTGCACCAATGACGATAGGGTGCAAAGTCTTGTACGAAGATTCAACAAATAATCCATATCTTAGAGCTAGTTGAAAAAGTCAGTCGCAGCGAAAATCAAATTCATCAGATATCGTTTGGCATGATTTTAAAACACATTTGTCTTAGATCGAAAAAGATTACAAAAGCGTATCAGAACCCATATAACTCGTTTATTTATCACAAGACAAATGTATTCCGAAATCATATCAAATTTATCCAATCAACGTGATTTTCAACGTAGTTGATGTTATCGTCTGACCTCTAAAATAAAACAAGCTTGAATCATGAAAATAAATCCGGAAAGCGTCCAAAAGACTGGCCAACTTTGACCGGCTAGTCCATTTTCATGGACCGAAGAAGATCCTCTTCCGAATAAATTAATTACGGGCCGGCTCACCCTACATGCTTCACAAAATTTCATCCTCAGAAGGTAGCCAGGCTGGAGTAATCAAAAGCTACTGAAAGGAAGATGGAGCATCAACTAGTTAGAAAACCCAGAGTTCTCTGCCTCCATGGTTTCAGAACAAGTGCGAAAATCTTTGAAAAACAGATCCAAGTATGGCCGGAATTCGTGAGGGAAAAGATGGATTTAGTCTTCGTAGATGGACCGTTTCCGGCGGAAGGAGTTGAGGGCGAGTATGAATGGTGTGCGTTCGAACCTAACAAGGTTTGATTTTGTTTTCCTATTTCATTACCTTATGTACATCAGAATTTCATTAGAGTCTTATTTTGATGTTGTTTGTAGGATTTTTCGGATTCGTACAGGAAGTTTGACGGGTGTGTTGCATTCCTTGAGGATTGCTTGACGAGGATGGGACCATTTGATGGTTTGATGGGTTTTTCTCAGGTACTAATTTTTACCAATTTTGCAAGGGTTGAAAGAAAAGATGTGTAACAACCAACTCGGGTCCGTATCGCACCCCTTCCGCACTACACGCATCTTAGTCGTTCATTTCAATAATCATTTATGTAAGGTCCTAAAATATGTCACTCTGACTAAATTTGTTATGTTTTTTGTGGAAGGGAGCATCAGTAACAGCTGTGTTGCCCGGGATGCAGGCAGAGGTATGGAATGGCATTTCATCTCTTGATTCTCTAACTTTTCTCTCTCACAATTTCTTCCATTTACGTGATCAAATATTTTCACCACTTGATTTCAAGAAACTCGAGTAGGGGCACGCGCGAAAGGCCGATTTCCCAGAATTTGAAATCTTAAACAAAATCTGATAACGGTACGATAAACTATTTTATATTTCAAAACGAATTTTTTAAGATGGTAGGAAAATTAGTACGGAAAAACTGTAATCGAATATATAATTTCTGCAAAACACGGCTTTCAGAAACTGAATAGTAATACAAAAACTGTAATAAGAAATAGCAATCCGAGGCCCGTGTTTGAATTTGCTGCCTCAGCGCGAATGTTTGAGGTTACTCGATATTTGCCTCCCAGGATACAGTAGCTTCAAACGATCAATCATTAACGCCTATTAGATCGATCTGTTGAACAATCTATGTCTGTATCTCTCTCGAAAAGAACAGCAATGAAAGAACTCTATATGTAGGATTTTTCAGGGGTGTTGAAAAAATGCTAAAGACTCCCTTTATATAGTTGAAGGATGAGCCAAAATATTAAATACGGAAATCAATAAGAGAATTCAATAGGGGAACCAATATCGGAATTGAATTCTAAAAATTCAATTTCTGGAAAAAAGCTGATGCAACTATTAATTTAGTATTAAACGTGGGTATTAAACAACCACAATTAATATCGAATCGTCCAGATTCGATAAACCCAAAGGGGTCCTTTCGGTTTCTTGGTGAGACCCTCCGAATACCCCGATTTTATTCATCTAAAATTCTATAAAATTTCCAACAAATTCATCATGTGAGTCCGTAACAACTAAATCAAGCTCGATAAAATACAAACAAAACTAAACGAACGAATGAAAAACACTTACACATGGAAACTAATAATCAATTTTGTTACATCCAACAAGTTGTTTATCACTTCATTTTTTGCCATATTGGTTATACAGTTTTGATATTTGACATGTTGGTTGCAGGGTGTGGCTCTTACCAGCGTTCCTAAGATTAAGTTTGTAATGCTAATAGGAGGGTTTAAATTTGGAGGGTCTATCTTTCCTGCACCAAATCTAGCAAAAAATGCGTTCTCCTCTCCTATTCAATGCCCATCACTCCACATCTTAAGTACTTCCCACTACTAAATTTTCCAGAACTCTCTCCTTCACTCTCATTGGATTACATGAGTGTTATGTATGTAGGTGAGAAGGACCGTTGGAAGCCAGATGAACTCCTGGATTCATTCGTGGATCCTTTTGTGTTACATCACCCTGAAGGTCATGTGGTACCTAAATTAGGTAATATATTGTTGAAAAGATCTTACTTTTATCGCGAGTATTAAGTGTATAAGTACTGTTTTTCATCGTTCGTTTAGTTTTGTTTGTATTTTATAGAGGTTGATTTAGTTATTACGGACTCACGTGATAAACTTGTTGGAAATTTCATAGAATTTCAGATGAATAAAATCGGGGTATTCGGAGGGTCTTACCAGGCAACCAAAAGGACACCTTCAGGTTCATCAAATTTGGACAATTCAGTATTAATTGTGGTTGAAAATTAAACATTCACAGTATTAAGTGTATGTTACTTAATACTCGCGATAAAAGTAAGATCTTTTCAACAATATATTACCTGATTTAGGTACTTTTAATATATTATCTTTTAGGATATTTTAATTTTCTGCCCCTTATTTTGGCATGTTTCTATTAGGTATTAGTCTTTTATTTTATGTTTCTTAGTTTCTTTTATTGCTTTTTCTTGGTTAGCAAGATTCTATAAATAAGGATGTAGCCTATGGGCGTTGGTAACTTTTAATCAATCAATATTTATGAGATTCTCTCTCTCTCTCTCTCTCTCTCTCTCTTCTTGTAGATTCAAGAACTCATCGATTCGAGAACCTATCTCGTTTGGACTAGTACGCTAACTAGTATCTCGTGAATTCCGCTGCATCAGGAATTATAAAAAAAAATATGAAAATGAATGAAAATCATTATCCATCTATTCATGGCCTCTGGTATGCTGTATAGCCATTTGGCATTTTAATGCCTTTCTATTTGATACAACCCTTGAAATTGTCCACTGATCGCCTACTTCTGTTACTTGTTTGAAAATGAAAAATAAATACATTTTAGTTGCATTGTCAATAAAATTTGAAAATAATTTCCCACCGGTGGTTAATATGTGTGAAATTTATAATCTTATTCAGTATGCTGGTCATATATAGGATTATTGATGTATCTTTGGTTTTATTTTTCTTATCAGATGAGAAAGGCTTGGAGATCATGCTCGAGTTCATCGAGAAGATTCAGGAGCTATTATAGAAACAAGATATCAGGGGAGTCAAAATGTTCTAAGTAGTGGGAATAAAAGTCATGTGCCTCTTTTGAGCGTGACAAACTTACGGAATGAAAGTCATTTGGCTCTTTCAAGTATGACAGATACTTGGCATCAAATTTCCTTCACAGTCAATGGCATTTTTCATGTGCAATTATCAATGATTCCTGTTCATTCTTGTGTCCAATTTTTGGTAATAAAATCTTCTTTACCCAGACGAAGGAAAGGGTGAGTAACCGCTGTCATGGACATGGAATACTATTTCTTGGGCTAGAGATCTTTTGCAGTTGAAATGGCGTTGGCATGTAAGGGTTGAGGACGTCCGGGTGCGGCTTGGGAGAAAATTTTCAGTGCCGAGAGGACACCGTTTACGTGGTGCCGAGCGGGCACCGTTTATGAAAAAAAAAAATTAAAAAAAGAGTTGCATTTTTTTTTCCATGACAACTTGAGCTATTATTGCGATTGTGCAAGATTGTGTTTCGCTCAAAGATTCTTCTGCATTTTGCTCTGTCACTTTCGTTAAACAACAGCGTAACGGGACAGTAGAAATGAAATTATGCAAAGCACTATAAGTCCGAGGGGAAGGGGGGTGAATAGGACGACCAAATTAAAAATTAACTATCCCAATTTTAATCCAATTATTCATTTTCAATGGTGAGACAAATAAAACCACAATATAAGGAAATATAGCAATAAGCGAAAAAAAACAAACGCGAGAATATACGTAGAAACTACTTAGGGTCTAAATACCCTAAGCATAAAACCATGGCCTAATCTATTAATTGCTATAAATGAAAAGGCTAAATTAAGAGTTACAGGATTAGTAATTACCAACTTGCCCCAAGCTACACCTAACTCCACTCCTTGATTTAGCTCCCCGAGCCCCTTCTTGGTTCCATAGCCTCCACGAGTTCAACACCCCTCGATCTCCGTATCAAAGACGGCTCCGGATCATCCAATCACGTAGCTATGTAGGCAACACAACATGATGTATGAAAGATATGATTTTTATGAGGGTTTTGGAAAACTAAAATCAACTTAGAGTGGATCCATGGAGAGGAAGACTCTAGATTGAAGAAAGATGAGAAGAGCAAGTTCAAATCATCAAGAACATCAAGTTCACAAATAAAGAAGAAGACACTCTCTCTCTAAAAAGGGGGCTAATTTTTCAATGAAGTCTTTACCCTAAAATGAGAGAAAAATGGCTTTTATATGTGTGATTTTCGTGCTCCCCAAGACACCTAATGAGAAGAGGACACGTGCACAAAGGAGCTAGGGTGCACACAGGAGCGTCAACTGATGCGTGCTAAAACGCTTATCCAGCCCTCTTCAAAAATTGGACGGTTTAGATTTGTACACTTGTACAAAAATGGCTTAATCTCAGGAGCGTTAACTGACGCGTGCTAACGCTAGTCCAACGCTCTTTGATAAACTTGAACTATCAAGATCTAGACACATGTCCAATGAAGACCATCACACAAATACACCAGCAGACGCTAGGAAACGCTAGAATGCTACCTCTATAATGCCTTAACCAAAAATATGATTTTTCATGCAAGAATCAATGCACTCTCCTAAGGTATGAAATGAAAGCATGAACCATGAAAATTGAAAGCCCAATTTGTGAAACTATATGCAAATATTCGATGCATGAATATACCTTTCCAGAAGAGCATCAAAAGACTTAGTGCGGCATGAATCTTGTCAATGAAGCTTGAAAGCACAAGAGTGGAGTATCTAGACTCAAACACTTAGAACTCTACCACCCAAACCCAAATTACAACATAAGGAAATTACAAACTTCGAAAGACTTGGCATAACCCGGAAAAACGCCAATAAAACTAACAAGAAGAAAACCCTTTCTTTCGGAACTTACGATATGAACTTTCAACTTATCTTCCTGGGATTTTCCTCTTTCTGATATGTAGGCTTTTAAGTTTTAGCTTTTCAAATTGAATAAAATCTCTTTCCTTTTTTTGTTTAAAAAAAAAAAAAAAAGCTTAGTAAAGAAAACTTTATACTACAAATAAACAAATCTCAATAAGTTGAAGTACTGGCTTACCTATCAAAGATAAAACAAAAAAAAATGATTTTTGAAACAACACCTATTGCAATAATGTGGTAGCAAATTAATAAGATAGAACGGAGTTAACGCCCATCCATTTGTCGTTTTTTCAAACATTGGTTAGGTATAGAAATTATTTTAGGCTAGTTCTGTCCCTGGTGCGTGTCATAATTAAACTTAGGTTATGATTGTTGTGGTTTCCTCATGGCTAGGAATTTTTTATATTCTAAACATCTGTGTTCAGTTTTTATTTACGTCCGTTTGCCTCGATTAGGTTTCCTTTGCTGCAGTTTTTCTGCTCTTCTTGGGGTGTTCTTGGCCAATTGCTGGGGCTTGATTTTTTTTTTTTTTTTGAGACGGGTATTATCGCTTTGAATTCATTTTATAACAACATTGGCTAGTAATTACTTTCATGTTTCTATTATTTGAGCCTTTTTTCCATTTAGATCTTGTGTTTTCGTGTTTAATGCAGGATTCAGGTGAAGAGTTTTTGGGTAGAAGGATACTGAGCAATCCAACTTTTTGGGTAGAAGGTGTTAGTGAAATCACCACACACACAATAATGGAATAGGAAAACTGTAAAGAAATCAATTCCATGGTTCCTCGAGTACCTCCACGGGAGTGAGTGAGTCTGTTATTATGATAAAGTCGGGCATCTGGCTTTCATTAGAACTTCTCGGTACCTCTCCATATGAGCCACAAGTTCCAACAGAAGGATATAGGCTTTTATTCATTTCGTAGCACTAGCTAGTCATTGTTTATTAATTTATTTAAATTTGCATTCCGTACTTTATCAATTATATAGTTCGCTTAAATTGAAACATGACTTGAACACATTATGTACTAGAGAATGTTTTTAATTTCTTAACTCTCAATATACAGACTATTTTTTCGGTTAGTGTTTGATTTTACTTAATTAATTGTCATTATAATCTTGTGTTGCAAGAAATGTTTTATTACTCCTATCTCTTTTCGATGTAATTTTGAGATAATGCAGGAAAATGACAATTCATACAATGAGAGCCGTTGAAAAAAGGGCAATGAAGAGATGACAGCTGAAAAGTGTGGTGTTAAATTTTTAATTACACTTGAAAATTGTCATCATTTTTTTTAACTCAGAAAACTATCATCGTTATTAACATAAAAAATGACAGTTTTAAACCACTTTTAATCACGCCTTGTAAATGTCAGTTTTCATGTTTAATTACGCTTTGTAACTGTCATATTTTAGAGTTATTAATGACAGTTATAAACTATCATCAAATTTTTTCAGGTTCTAATGGGATCCGGGGATCCTACTTTTTTCTCCTTACTTTTCTCCCCAAAACGACGTAGTTTTGGGGACCAAAAAAAAGTACCAGCAATATCACTCAAAACGACGACATTTTGAGCCCTAACAAACCCCTCCTCCTCCCTACTTTTCTCCCAAAATGACGTCGTTTTGGGAATCAAAAAAAAAAAACACCAGCAATATCACTCAAAATGACGTCGTTTTGAGCCTTAATAAACTGCAAAAGAAGGAAAAAAAAGAAGAAAAAAAAAAACCTTTTTTTACCCTGAATTCCAGGAGAGAGAAAAAAAAAGGCAATTCAATTTTATCGAGACAAATAAAAGAATCGGAACTAAAAGGCTGAAGGAAGGTTTATTAATCGGAATTAATATGCATTGTTTATTCTAAGTCCACATAGACACTAACATGTTTGTTCTTTTTTGTCTATTCGAAAATCTCATCTACTGGGATGTAGATTCATGACAATGAAAAACCAAGTGTGGCCGATCATTCCTCGACAGGCACTTTTTGTTTCTCTAATTTTCCACTAAAATTTCAACAAATACCTGGTGGGAGATGATGATTCTGAGAAAAGCCAAGTCCTACCTCTTCACACCTTAGTTTAGGCGCAAAAGGGTTTGGAGGAGTCGTCAATTTTTTTCATGATTTTTGATGAGGAGTAGTGGTTTTTTAGGGCTCAAAACGACGTCGTTTTGAGTGATATTGCTGGTGCTTTTTTGGGTCTCCAAAACTATGTCTTTTTGGAGAGAAAAGTAAGGAGAAAAGTAGGGAGAGAAAGTAGGGTCCCCGGATATGTTCTGATGACATCTACATAGATGACGGTTTTAAAACTGTTACTTTTTGTGTTCAAGACGAACAAAGTAAACGATTTGGATCAAATTACGAGACCGAAATAAGCCACACACCTGTAAACAGTGCTGCGCACCCCTGCGCAGCATAGTCCCCACAGGAAAATTGATAACACAGGAAAATGACAATTCATACAATGAAAGCCGTGGGCAATGAAGAGAGGACAGTTGAAAAGTGTGATGTTAGAATTTTAATTACACTTAAAAATTGTCACCATTTTTTTTAACTCGAAAAACTATCATCGTATTAACGTAAAATATGATAGTTTTAAACCACTTTTAATCATGCCTTGTAAATGTCAGTTTTCATGTTTAACTACGCTTAGTAACTGTCAAATTTTTAGAGTTATTAATGACGGTTATAAACCATCATCAAATTTTTTAGGTTCTGATGACACTTGCATAGATGATGGTTTTGAAACTGTCATTTTTCGTGTTCAATGACACTTTTAAGTTTCTTCATTTTTGCAAGAGCTTTTTTTGGTTTTAGTTCGTTCTTCTTTCCTCCATAATTCAGGCATTTTAGGTAGTACTCTTACAGCAATGTCATGTCTTTGACGAGGGAGTGGGGAGTGTACTGTGAATGTGCATTTACATACGAGATGAGACGAACAAAATAAACGATTTGGATCAAACTACGAGACCAAAATGAGCCATACACCCATATACAATGCTGTGCACCCCTGCACCGTTCCCCTCTTTGACGAGGACAACTCTTGATTGCTTGACCGGCTCAATCTCTAGCATTTAGTAGAATTTTCTGCAGTTCAAAAAAAAAATCTCTTAACATTTTGGAATTTATTGGCGTTTTCAGTGACATAATGATAGGAAAATGATATGGAATACAAAAGTGTTGTCCTATTCTTTTCCAAATTAGGGTGCACAGCCCAAACCGGTCAAAAAGACGTTCATTATTCCAGCGAATCAGATTCAAAGCCTATTATCAGCTGCAAGGGTTTGTTCGGTTTGTTGATTAATGGATTTGCCCCTCATCCTATAAAAAAGTGTGTAATCCTTAAGGTCATGCTAATCGAAAGTTCTCTCTCTGTTCTGAATTTCTTGTCCCTTTTCATTATTTTGCAGACCTTAAAAGATTGCTTATATTTTTAGATGTACTATTCTATCCGTTCCAAATTGTTAGTCACTTTTGAAAATTTCAACTTTTTAAGCAGACATGCAATAACTGCATTCAATAATTGTATTCACATTAAATAGATCCATTAATTTCCAACAATGCCCTTATATTTCAAATTTCGAATGAAATTATTGTTATTGATAAAAGGGTTACTTTGAAAAATTGAATAAATTTTGTTTTGACTTTTCAAAGAAGACCAAGACTTTGAAACATCCCAAAATAGTATAAGTGGCAAGCAATTTGGAACGAAGGGAGTATAAGTTTTTATTATGCAATATCAAATGTACTATAAGTTTTTATTATGCAATATGGGTCTATCTTTTTTAATAACCGGATGTCAGGGTCAGTTTACATGCATCTTAACTAATTCCAGGGTCCTAAATTTAACGGCCGAACAAACCTCCTATGGACCCAAAGATTGGAATGTTTGGCCTCCGTGGAAGAGAATCATGTGATCTCATTGAAGAGCACTAATTGTTTTCTCATAACCACTAGACCAAAAAAAAAAACTCATTAAGGTTAACATGTACTCCCTCTGTCCCAAAATGTTTGGCACACATCCATTATTCACACCTCTCGAAAAATCATCTATACTTTTTAAGGTATAATGAATTATATATGCAATATCGATCTAGTTCGATAAATTTTGCTTAGTTTTATTAAACAGAATTTTTTCAAATCGTAAAAAGCAGTATAAATTACAAAATAAAGATGATTTTTTTAGAGGTGTCAATAGTGTTTTTTGCCAAACATTTTGGGACGGAGGGAGTACTATCTTATTTGATAGATGTTTATTAAATATTAAATATATTAAATAATGTTTTAAAAATTATAAAATGGCATTACAGATTAAAGATAAGTATAAGTGCTGGGAAAAGGTTTGAAACATGAAAGAAAAACATGAAACAAAACATGAAAACACGTCCAACGAATGAGATCCATCCAATATGTTGTCATGTTTTGTACTAAGGCCAATAAGTGATTTACAAATGACACATATGCCCAAAAACGGACAAGAAATTTAGAGCGGAGGGAGTAATTCCTTGCAGATCTCTTAGTGTGAATCGATAGAATTTGACCAAATCGAAGAGGGAATTAGTCGAGGTAGACACTACTCCCCGGGAAAAAAAAAAAAAAAAAAAAAAAAAAACCATCAACCGTCGCATTCTTCTTTTTCCCGCGTTAACCCCATTCCTTTCACACCAACGGTCAAAGCCCCCCCTATTAACTCTTTCCATCATCCAATCCAAACAAACGAACCCCAAAAAGCCAAAAACCAATAGAAATCCACATCACCCAAAAGACCACGAAATTCCGCCCCACGCGCCGCCGTGTGCAGATATGATGGAGCGGTCCGACGGCGAGCAGAAGCCGGCGGCGGGTGGAATCTCGGGTCAGGATGTGGATCCGAAACCGGATGCGGATGGGAATAAAGGCGGTGAGAACGGAAGTGGTACAAGGTCGAAGAAATCTGTGCGGTGGAGTGAGGAATTGGTTATGGAATCCACTTATTCTCCTACCTCTGAAACGTCGCCGTCTTATGGATCTGCCACCGCCAACGGCGGAGGTGGATCGAATCCTTACGTTTCCACTGCCCCTGCGTCGTCCTCGTCCTACTCAACCACGCTCAAAGGTCAGCTCTCTCTCTCTCTCTCTCTCTCTCTCTCTCTCTCTCTCACCTCCATTTGCTCGGTGTGCATAACGAAAACTTTCATCTTTTGTTGAAAACAAATCAATATCATGGGTCTTTGTAGAAAAAAAAATTTTAACTTTTGTCGTTTGTTACTAAATATTTTTGAGTTCTTTTAATTTATCTAGAAAATTTGATTTGATTTTAAGTTTTCGTTTTGGGGTTTTGAATCTTGATGCACAATTCGGCGTTTACTATTGAATGATTCTTCGAACTGAGATCGGACGATAATAAAATTCAAAACGCGAATTGTCTTTTCAGGGTTTTGCTTGTGTGATTGGTGGATTGTTTCTGCGAAATTGAGATTGAAATGCATCTTCCTATTTTTATCTGTGTTTATCTATATGCAATATGCTACAGGTGTTAAATCAATAATTCAATAAAGGTGTTAAGAAATGGGGATTTATTTCGTTTTGTTGTTTTTAATTTGAGCTAGATTCGGTGAGTACGGTTCGAGATGTGCTGGGGAGATGGGGGAAGAAGGTAGGAGAAGCAACAAAGAAGGCTGAGAATCTTGCCGGAAACACATGGCAACACTGTAAGTGTTTCCATTCTGGTTGGACTTTAGATTAGATGGGTTTTTTAAGTTTTTAACTTCAAATTTTGTTTTAACTTCTTCAAAAGGTTGTGGTAATTGGAACAATTCACGAAGAAAACCTCAAACAAAGTTGGAAACATATCCAACATTACTTATAAGTAAAATGTACGAGTATTAATCAAGCCAAAACCGGTAAATTTTTTTGAATTAGCATGCTTGGTATTTAATAGATTCCGTCAACCACATGCCCTTGAAATTGATTAATTATAGAAGGCATTTTATTTACTTTTTTTTTTATTATTATTTTATGAATTGGTTGCTTTAATTTGCTTTTCATTCCTAAGCTAATTTGGAAATCTGGTTATTAACAAATTTGGGTGAGCATGTTGTTGCAATATACTGATAAACTGGAGTAATTGGTGATTATTGTCGTCAACTGAACTGCTGTATTTGCTTTTAACAACTTGGTCAACCAGTAGCTCTTTGATGACATACTGTACGATCTTTGTGTATATGGTGGCTGTGTTGTTCTTCTTCACCTAACACCAACTGGCTATTGCTCTATGAGGGAGAATCTGTTTCTCCTTTTATGCTCGATGACATGTAGTCATGCAGAATGATATGATTTCGTAGTGGGAGGCTGTGTTTCGTAATGCTTACTCTCCCCCGGACTCTGTTTGACAACTTGGACTTAAAAATTTGGTACTCCGTATATTTTCCACTTGAGGTTTGCAAAAGAAAAGCCAGTTTTGCTGATTATAGATGTTCACACTCAAGGTTATTGACTATTGAAATAGCTTTTAAGCCATTTGGGCTTCTCGCTTTGCACTGGAGTGGTGGTTTTTCAAAAATGTATATGGAACCTGTACAATTTGGATCCACACCTAGTTGAGGCAGTAAGAGCTTATAATTGACACCTTGTGATCACTTCACAGAGTATTGTGCTGTGTAAAAAGCCATTGGGACTTGTGTGTCGTCGTACTTTGCTGCAAATGGAATGAAAGAGAAGGTTTTTCTTAACATTCCATGTTTAAAAGGATAACAAATATAACTGCAGTTACTCAATTATTCAACCTAAAAAAAAAAAACTGCACTTGCTTAATATGTTTGTCTCATTCTTTTAGATAATGAATAGTTCTTCTCTGGCTGTGTTTTGATTCTTTTATTTTTATTTGTCTTGGGAATTTGATATATGCATTGAAACTTGTGAATCACTTGCTTGTTTTGTTATTTGCTTTTCGTGCTGCTAGAAATTACAACAGACAAGTTTCTGCTGATGCATCCTACCACTCAAATAATTGTCTTCTTTTTTGCTAAATTTAGTAAAAACGGCACCTAGTTTTGCGGATGCTGCCATGGGAAGAATTGCACAAGGAACAAAAGTTCTAGCCGAAGGTGGTCATGAGAAGATATTTAGACATACATTCGAGACAGTTCCTGAGGAACAACTTCTAAATTCATATGCATGCTACCTTTCCACTTCAGCTGGCCCAGTTATGGGAGTTTTATACATATCGACAGCAAAGCTTGCCTTTTGCAGTGACAATCCCTTGTCATATAAAGCTGGTGACAAGGACGAATGGAGCTATTATAAGGTATGTATGGATGATAGGTAAAGGTGAAAGTTGGATATTCCAGAGTGTGGTGGTGGAGAGAGATTACATGTATAACTGCAATCCAAAAAATGGATGTTTTATTGTGATGGGTAGAAAATAGCTTGTTATATGCATCGCCAATACTCTCTTTCTCTTACCTTAGATATTTCCTGTATAGTGTTACTACCAGCTATAAAGCATAGGTACAAGGTAATGCTAAAACCATGCCGTAACAGTACTAGTACTTGTACTTTGAATGGTGCTCCTGGATGTGTATCGGGTACTTTTTCTTAATGATACACCAACATTTTCTCTCCCTTTGTTTTTTCCCATACCAAAGAGACAATGTATTCTCATACCCAAGCCCAAACTGCAAGTTTTTATTTTGTAGGCAGATGAAGTAAGCTTGTGAGACTTTTTTCTATCAACAGCATACCTTACTTTTGATGTATTAGTTCTGTAATGCAATTAAATTTAACACTGGTATACCTTTCTTTTGGCACTAAAATCTATTTTGTACGTTGGATCCATAATTGCTATGAAATTTTACGAATTCTTTTGAGCATAGGGGTGTAATATCAAGTATACTGCATTCCTCTATATCATGAGTTTGGACTACCCTTATGGTACGAGAACCATTTTTATGCTTCATAGACGACCAGGTACCTCAGGTGCCTCATCCTGCCATGTACCCTTTGCCCACATCCCTAGCATATGTTTGAGCCTTGAGTTTCAGATCAGGATTCCTGTGAGAAAATCCTACATCGAAAGAAAACCTTGATTTGCATACACACCATGTCTAGCTTATCTGGTTGTCAACAATCATGGTTATTTGATGCCCATAAGTGGAGTTGATCCCAGTATTCAGTCTGCAGGGTTCTTTTCCAGCTCTTTCATACTACCATGTTAGTTTATATAGGAGCGTCTAAATCATGGCAGCTTCAATATGGTGGAGTTTGGGGCCACCATATGACTCACCACGCTACATTTTCCAATACTTTATTGACCCTCTCATCCATTTCCAACTTTGTTCAGGTTTGACATGAATATCTTACTTGACCATATTCAAAGAAGTTATATCTTGCTTTCAATATGAAAGTTCCTTCATGCTTTGTTTCTCCATCAGCTGTTTGTGTTATCTTGTACTTCTTGTCACCTCTTTTGAACGCGATGCGCTTGTAATATCTAGTCCGGGTCCATATTTGTGTACTGAGTTGGAGATCTTTGGGTTTGGGTACATCCTTAAAAGCAGCAATACTCTCAAGCTGAAAATGAAAATTGTTGGATGCTACCAGGGGAAGGACTTCGGTGGATATTTGGTTTTTGTAAGCTATGGCATGACTCAGTTTTGTTCCTAAACATATTAGCTCAGTGTAAGATATGTGTGCTCTAATCAGATGCAAAATACAAAGCAAAGGAGTTTGCACGTTGTTCTAGGGGAATACCAAGCCAATTTTTAACTTCACACACTTTACAGCTAGCAAGAATACATTCCGACGTATGTTGTAGACTAATATTATGTATCCTTCACTAGCATTAGGTATACAAGTCGAGGGAAATAGCCAGTAGATTTTCTCCTTAGGGACTGTGATGTATCTTAAATGCAATGCCTGTACGATTTAGTTTTCTTCTTTAATTTTTTGCAACTATCATGATGAGATTTGTTTTTACCTTTTTTCTGTACTTTCGAACTCGACCTAAGTAAACCCTTCTAACCTGATATCTTTACTGACACTTTCTTCTTCTTCTTCTGCAAAGTGTACCCAATTAGTGACCACATTTCTTCGTCTCTTTACGATTTCACTATCTTTTTCCTTTAAAGATCATGACGAGATGTGTAAATTTACCTTTTCCCAACTTCTGAACTCTAGTTTCCTTTCATGATTGTAAGTTCAATATATAGTTTTGCACCTATACTGCCTTGAAGTTCATTCGATTTAAGTTATTTAAGTGTGAGGTCAAGCATTGTCAATTTCAACTGACAAAAATGATGGTTCTCTATAATATTCTCTTATCCTTCTTTATCTCCTCTTTGGTGATCACCTTCCTCCTTTTTATCTCCCTTGACTAACTAAATATGATGTCTTTTTCTTCTTCCTTTCAATGAGGATATATTTCAGTCTACCCTTGATTTTCTTTTATGTTTGTTCAGGAATATAGTCCCACATTGTTTGGGGTTTGGGGATGGACTGGGTGATCACTTAATATAATGTTGGGCCTCTCCAGTGATTGCCAATTGGTTTTGAGTTAGATATAAAGCTTCCACATTGTATCAGAGAGAGGCCCATTCCAAGTTTCCAACTCACTTTATAAAATAATTCACAATCCACACTCTACGATGACAGACGAGCAAAAAGGTTGCACGATGATAGACCCAAAAAGTGGCTACACGTGACAGACCTCAAATGAGCCTACACGTGAGGGGGGACGTTAAGGAATATAGTCCCACGTGAGGGGGGATGTTATGTACACATTTCCTAATCAATGCCAGATAAAAACAATTCCACTACTATGAGTTTCAACGTGAAATTTCGTGATTTAACCCCATGAATCTGTATACATCTTTGTATGTGCGTGGATAACCTATGCTGTATATGTAATATACCCTATGCATGTTATGCGTTCATTGTCTTTTCTCATTAGAAAATCGCAATCTCTTACTGTCATGAAACATGTACTGACACTTAATACATTTGCTCTGATACAAATAGGTAGTAATCCCGTTACATCAGCTCAAAGCCGTTAACCCTTCAACAAGCAGAGCAAACCCTGCTGAAAAATTTATCCAGGTTATATCTGTTGATAACCATGAATTTTGGTACCTGAGTTTCCTCAACTACGACGGTGCAGTGAAGTGTCTGAGGGATGCTCTGGACGCCCGGAACTTATTCGTGTGATATTGGGTATCTTCTTTCAACCTTCATCACCTCATGGGGACGTGCTCTAAGGTATCAAAAAGCTCATATTTACATTGTCGATTTCATATTGCTCTCAAAGCATCTGATGTAAAGATTAAACAACATTTCTTCTGGTATGGTACAGAGATTAAACTGTTGATATTAGGGTTTATTGCTGGGGGACGTTTTTCTGACAACGGACCATTTGGTTTTCGAAATTTTGTTTGCTTTCAGTCCACATTGTTGTGATTTCTAATACCACCACCTCATTTGGCTACTTGGCTTGTACTCACATTACTCCGGGCACTGTTTATTTTTTAATCATTTCATTCAAAATTGCGGAAACTACCTATTATTCATTCAAAAAATTATTGAGGTTCTGAACGATTCAAATTGCTCATCATTAACTGCTTTCTGTTTTTTTTTCAAATCATTAACTGGTCAGGTGATTTTGCACCAGATTTGATTAGGATTTGCCATCTTATGTTCCAGGCTAGCTCACAAATGCTAAAGACTCTTCCCTTGAATTTCTCATAAGCTTTATGAACTGATCCTCCTCCTTCAGGTGTCACTTTAATGCGTCCTTCAGTAGTTATACTGGTACCGTTAGCTCCATTAAATTTGTTCGAGATACGATATTCTGTAAAGAAAAAGGATAAGAGTTGCAGACTAATGAATCTTGGCAGAAAGCCAAGTTATTACAGTATATGTTCGGGTGAATTCGGCAAAAGGAACGACAGACCTCTAGAGCGGCGACCTAGAATCTAGATCAACCAACAAAGGAAAACGCAGTTAGTGCTGCCCAGCAGAAATCGGACCAGAAAGACACTATGATGCCTTAGTCACTGACCAGATAGGAAATAGGACAAAATATTAGGACTCTGGGGCTACTTATATGGCGAAAATTTATTCAGTTTCCCTCGGGCATGGACTTTCCCAGAATGTATAATGAAAAAGGGTGCATTGGACACCACGTGGTGATGTAACATGAACGGCGCTCTTCACTGCTAGTTGGTTAGCCCATGTGACATCCTCTCCATTGTACCTGCTATTCGCATTGTTAGTAAATTTTATCATTGCTCGTAGCAGAACGTCTTTTCCCGGAGTATTATGGGCCAGACCCACTAGATTCAGTACATATTTAGGCCAGCCTGCCCCTCAAATCTATTATTGCCTTCCATGGCTAGTTGATTAGCCCATGCAACACCTCTCTGTGTCTGCTTTCCGCATTGTATAGGTATGGTAGTCCGTCACTTCTACTGGGAGTATAGTCCCATCACATCACTATAGTTAGGAGAATGTTTAGTCCCAATAAGAAGGTACGAGGATTGGAACCTAGCCCTAGTCTAACCAAGTCCGAAGTTCCACCACTGAATCAACCCCCCTCGATGGTGGTATTGGAACATCTCTTGTAACTAGGGATGGCAATTCAACCCACCCCACCCTTAACCAGCCTCGCCCCGCCTCAAGGGGGGCAGGTATTTATTATATTTTTAGGGTATAGGGTTGGGGTAGGAGGAGATTTGAAAAAATCCGACCAGGTGAGGGTACGTAGACATCACCCCTCCTCGAAAAAAATTTATGCATTAAATTTTTTTTTTATTCTTATATTTTTACCCTTACGACTAGAATCCCAAATTATATGTCATTTATTTTTCATTTTTCTTATAGATAGTAGATGTTGCTTAAGTTATAATTGGTATTTTGTGAACTTTTATTAGTTGTGTTCACTAATTATGGAATAAAAAACATAAATATGTTTTAAATATGTTAAAAAAAATAATAGGAACAAAGCAGAGCGGGTCCTTTACATGATGGGGGCTGGGCAGGAAGTACCCCATCCATTACCCGGTCGAGTTAGGGATGGAGGCGGGAGTGGGGATAGATTTTAGGGGCAGGGGCGGGGTATGGGAAAACCCAACCTGTCCAGTTGCCATTCCTACTTATAACAACGGAAGGAAAGCTTCCAAAGTTGAGGAAGATTGTGCGCAACCCTCTAAGATCAGTACATTTTTGGGCCAGCCCATCCGAATTATTGGGCTCCTGGCCAAGCCCAATACTTAGTCCATGATTAGGATTTCCACCCTCAAATTAGTTATGACCTCTGTCGAAGATTTTCATAGTTTCCTTTATCTGCTTTTCATTTATTTATCCTTAATCTAATTATTTTGGACTATTTTGGCATAAAAAACAAAAAAAAGGGCATGAAAAAAAAGGATAAACTTTTAAATTTGTAATTCTACATGAACAAGGCCAAAAATGACTCCAGATGGATAAAGAGAAGTGTCAAAATCATTATCATACTTTTCGCATGGACAGTCAGGGGTATCCGAGCCAGCTTACGTAATCCCATCCCTGATCTGGTCAATGGTTGGTCATCCACGCCGGGACTTGGGAATTCTAAAAAAAATACTACTTTTTTTTGCAGCCCGACCCCAATCATGGTAAATTGTGTAGAACCAACCAGACTAACCCTTCGGGTATTCGATTCCTCAGGTTATCCTCGTGACTCTGGACCTCCCTCAATCCTTTGACAGAGTTGTTGCTATCAACTGCTCTACAAAGATAGGATTAGTCCCCACAGCATTTTTTCGGAAGGCCCTTTTTTTCCTAGTATGTCTCTGTTGCCAAAGTTCCGCATCAGAGGGCTGCATGTGTGACTTTATAAAGACGTACAAAAATTACTGTATGGACATGACTTCACATATATGTATCCATTTATATGTATGCATAATTTCACATATCTATGCATTTATAAGAGGTAACCAAAGGCTTGAAACTTAGCAGTTATCTTCTGGTTTTCCTACAAGGGAGACCACGGTTCGAGCGCTCAGCAGAGGCGTTTGGGGTTTAGGGTTATTGATAGCTTCTAGACTGCCCTCTGGACTAACTCACTAACTCTCCCGCGAACCCCCTCTGACGTAAATCAAATGGCCAAAAGAGAGAAAGAATTGCAGAAATTTTGTAAGTAACTTCAAGATTTTAGCGCTAATTCTCGTTAGTCCCCTTAGTTTTTATTTTATCACTTGGAATCTTGCACTTTCATTTCTGCCTCAATGTGGCCCTTCGTCACTCATATCTGTGAGTAGGGGTGTCCACGGATCGGATCCGGACGGATCGCATACGGATCCGATCCGCTCAAAGCGGATTATGGTTTTTAAGATCTGGAACCGAACCGAATATTCACTGATCGGATCGGGCGGATTTCACATATTAAAGAAGGATTATTGAGCGGATTGAGCGGATCCGATCCGATCCGATCCGGATCCGGAACCGCCAGATAAGAAATTTTCGATCCGGGACCGAACCGAACATTCACGGATGGATCAACGGATGGTTCGGATTGGCGGATCGGATGATTCGCTGGACAGCCCTATCTGTGACTATTTCAAACAAAAATAAGACACAGTTGGAACCACGTGGAATAAGGTGAAAATACGAGGACAAGGATCATTCGGGCCAGCTTGTCCATTAGGCTAGCGAAGCATGGACTTTAAGGCCCCAGATTTGATAAGGCCCCAAATTTTCTATTAGATAGTATTCGAAAGAATGGTACAATTAATAAAATAGGGCCCAAGTAATTATTGGTACACAATTTGAAAGAGAAAAGGGCGTGGTCTATCTGTCTTACAAAAACAAAATCATATATTATTTTCTCTTTTTGTAATAAAAGGAAACATGTTTGGGTAGCAAAAATACTACAAAAATCTAATTACTAACTTTGCTTCTAAAAAATACTCCCAAAAAATAAATATTTTTAAATTACTTTAAATAAAAGTAACCTATTGGAAAGGCCTATTATTGTCTTTTTCTTGGGATGAAGTAAAGAAAGGACTAAAGTACCTAAAACTAAGAGAAAATTGCAGACATACTGCATTCAAATAGAAGAACTGAAAGGCTAAGATTCAAACTGATGGAATTGAAAGTACAAGTACCCAATTAGACTTTTTTCCAAAAAAAAAATTCCACTAAAAAAACTTGAAATAAAAAGAGTTTAAGTAATTGTATACGTTTACAAGGGGCATAAAATTCGTAAGGTTTGAAATAAAATTCATAAAGCTTCCGGGGCTTAAAGCAGCCTCATCGCCAAGTTTTAGCTCAAGATCAACTCTATCAGCAGTGGCCTTGTCCGGGACAGTGGTGGAAATGGGGTCGAAGGTTTTCATAGGAAAATTGGCAAAGTTAGATTGGTAGCAGCTGAGCTTTGGGCAATCCGAGATGGCCTAAACTTAAGCAACAATGAACATCAACAACATTCTTGTTGAAAGCAGAGGGCCGGCTCTGAGATCTGTAGGACTTAAAATACACTTTTCATATGAGGCCTTTAAATCTCTATGTACTTTGCATTGTTTGAAATAATTAGAAAAAAAAGGTTTTTTCTCCTAGCTCATACACTGATTCATATAGGATACATGCACGATTCGAAAACACAACTCAATTAACAATACAATAACAAAGATTCAATAACAATCCCAAATTCAGAAAATTCAAGGTTCAAGTAAAGTTACCTAAGCATTAAAACTTTAAGCGCATTTTATTTTGTCGAGGGTTACGGGTACGGGAATCTCAAATTATAAATAATCCACACTCCAACCAAAATAGCATCTACTACCATAGATGCGTAAACCAAAGGAAAAACTCAGTAATCGTTAGAGAAGCAAACTATTTTCACTTGGCGCTTACTTCAAATTTGACGCTTAAGTTCTTTAAGCAGGTTAACTTAATGTTTATTCAGTACGTGAGCCTATAAACTTGGAGGCCCAAAAAATTAATCAAAATTTAGGAGCTTAAAGCGATGGCTTATAGAGTTTTTGCCTAAAACCGGCTCTTTCAGTGAAGGTAACCGATGCGCTAACGCTATGGCTAGCAAATCTAAAAGAAGATGGCCAAAAGTAAAGGACGCTGTATTTTTTCTTTTTTGATTGTCCGCATGTTGTTGTAACTTTTCTTTTGAAAGATATAAAGTGGGAATATCTTGGCCTAGAGTTGTGTTCCTACATTAATTTTCCTTTAATGTACTTCTGTTTACCAAAAATAAAACAAAAAAAAAAAGATTATTAATCCTTCCTTTTCTAATTCCACCTGTCAAAATGCTATTGGCTCAATCTTCCAAACCTTGGGGGCACTAAAGTCTGAAGGTTTGTCCAGTCGTTAATTTCAAGACCCCGGAATTAGTCGAGGTGCACTTCCGACCTAAATTCATAGATATGTAAGGACCTTGTAATTAATATCAGATAATATTGGACGGTTAATATATTCGGAGATGTAATTTTGCTAATTCATTTACTATCATCCAGTGAGATCACTATGTAGTTTAAATCTCCGACCAATCAAATTAGACAGCATAATGATTTTTAAGACCAATGCTTTGGGTTTGTTTGCAACCAAGTTGTTCACAATAAGTTCAAGGCTTTTGGCTCAACTCGGCTCCACTCGACTCGTTTAGTAAACGAGTTGAACTCCAATAAGATTTTTTGCTCAATTAGGAAACAAGTTGAGTTCGAGTGAGCCGTAACTCGACTTGTCTAGATGAGCTCGACATTTATACAAAGACTTGATTAGTACTTGAACTAAGCTCCAATTCTCAAATATTAAATCGAGTGGCTCGACCTCGAATGTCTAGGCTAGATTCAAGTCCAACCCCGAGCTCGAGTTCACAAATTTTGAACAAGCTGAGCTTGAAAACTTTAAAGCTCGATTCGCCTCGTTTGTACACCTGATTTACCCATGTAGCATGGTTAAAATTGCTCTTGTAAGTACAAACAACAAAAGGTGGGCCAAGTGGCCATGAACTTTGTTCTATATGGTGGCATGTGATTTGATTGATATCTTAGATAGATTTTCAATTAAGGTCGAGATCATGGGGAGCCTCTGAGATTTATTCTGGAAAAAAGCATGTTTTATAGATTACCCATATCTTTAGACAGATTTCAAATTGGCCCATATCTTGCATTTTTGCACGCGCAAATTGTCAGTCTAGATATCCATTGATTATCACTAAACGACAAGCAAAATCAAACAAATCCAATACTTGTTTTACTTTTAATCGACAAAATTAAATTACTTAGCTTGCACATTGTCAACATTAACATATACCTATTAATTGTAGGAGAGCACATCAATTGACTTTCATGATCATTTTGTGGACACAAAAATTTTGCACGAAAATCTCATCAACTCATTATATATTTTGGATTTGTTAACCTAATTAGTACAAGATAAAGCTTACGTGTTTGGACATGGGGTTGTTGCTATGCATGGGATGCACAGTCCAGATTTCATCTCGGCACCTTTGCATTTGAACCGTTCGTTGTCGTGCGTGCAAAATAAAATCTAGATCGTCCATCTGAGCAACGGATGGCTGGAATAGTGCACAACACCTGTTGTGCATCCCATGCACAGCAACAACCCAAATCCTACGTGTTTGCATGTTCAACTTTGCATGATCGAGGGTTGCATCTTTCGGGAAGTAGCATCCCGGCCTATTCCCAAAGAGCTTGGTAGAATAATGAGTCTGTCTGTTAGGCCAATTACTGAGTTATCAAAATAAGGTTGTACGAGAAAACAACTGAACTCCAACCCTCGACAATTCCAATTTAAAATTTTGTTTTAGTTTTTTTTAAACATAATTGAACTCTAGTTATATATATATATATATATATATATATATATATATATATATATATATATATATATATATATATATATATACCTTTAATGTAAGAATCACTATCCAATTAATTTAAGTGTAATTTAATTGTCATAAACACATACAATTCCACATCATGGAGGGAGGAATGGGTATTGGTCACAGCATAAGGCCAGAATTTTTTGGATTTAGAGAAAAGGAATATATTCCATGTAAGCAAGCTTTTTGACTGTGTCAGCCCAAACATAGCATAAGCAGTGATTGATCTCTTAGCCCTTTTTTTTAGCTCCCAAAAAAGGGACCTTGGTTGCTTTTTGCATTAAGCTCACTAAAAAGCCACAAATTGATGCAAACCTGCATCACCTCACATGCACCAATCATCTCAAGTTATGTCGAACACCCTTTTTAAGATTGTTTGGTCAAGGCTGCAAGATGTCATGCCTAGCATATATGGCCTCGTTTGATGCTGGTTGTAGTTTTTAGGAGATTCATAGGAGACAGAGATTAAGATTGGGATTGTAGGAAAGAGGTACTATTAGATTAGGTTAATGGATTGGTAATAACTTGTTTGATTTGTTGTTCATAAACCCCCTTGTTTGATTTGTTTTTACAAGAAGTTTGAGAAGTTATTGTAGTGGGCCAGATAAATGGATTAGGACACCAGGTCCACTTGGACACACCCACCCTAGCTAGACAGGTCAAATTGCCATCAATAGCCAACGATTCAGAACACCAAGAGAGCCACCTCACCCTCGCCGTCATGATCGAGCCGAGGCATTGGGTCGAGTCACATCCAAGATGCAGGGCTTGGAATGAGATAGCTCTACAAGAATATTTGCCTTGGCTACGTGGCACTAATCTTTGCTCAGCGCATGGCGTTACCCTACGAACCAACTGCAGCGCGATATTTAGGAATCATATGAATTGGCCACATGGCATCACTATAGGCTATCCACATGGACCAAGAGCCAATTCGACCAATCCACAAAGCCTATAGATCATTGTGCACAGCATTTGCCCAGAAGTTGGTGGTCGAGGGATGGTTGTTGGGCAGTGGTTGTCGGTGACATCACCCCATTACGAGGACATCACGAGACACCTTGTTCCCTAAGGCAAGACACTCATATAAGTACTACAATGATAAACCCTAACAAATATGCCATCTTTTCATGACAAAGTTGTGCCTTTCTCTTCTCATTTAAGGACTGACTTAGCCAGTAGAGTGTCTTTCAGTGTCTTTGACCAGCGAGGCACTAATATGGTTCTCTTTTGTTGAGATATGTGGGAGAAAGGCTAGCTACATCCATATATGACTAGGGAGGTTCGACCCGGGAGAGCCCACACTACCCCATAATCTCAAACTACTAAAACTCGCGAGAGCGAAGATTGGGACTCTCTATGGCTCCCTCTCATCTTAGCCTCATCCTCTTGATCTCTATAATTGGTGCCAGCTCTATACTTATCCCTTTACAACTATGGACACGCAATTTTGTCTCTAAATAATCCATTGAGCACGGCTTAAAAAAAGAGCGTAGAACATCTCCAACCAAGCTCCATATTTCCATATTTTGGAGATATAGAGATCAAATAGACTCTAACCAAGATCCATTTCTCGTCTCTATTTCTATTTTTCACTTTTCTTCATTTTATATACTATTGAACAACTTTCAATTTTTTTTATAACTGGATGTCTAGGCCAGCTTGCACGCACCTCGACTAATTTCGAGGCCCTAAAGGTAACGACCAAGCATAATCCCCAATGGCCCCAAGTGATTGCTGGCAAGGGGAATCGAACCTGAGACTTTAGGTGGGAGCAAACCCTTAAGTCCTAAGACAATACCACTTTGCCAACCCCTTACGGTTAACAACTTTCAAATTATAGATCTTCTTTTTATAAAATTCATAGTACTATTGATAAGATAATGAAAATATCTTTAGCATGACACCAACATTAGATATATTCAGTGAAATATTAATAAAATTGTAATATGAATTTGGAAGGAATGTTGGTAAGTTTTGGAGGGAAAGTAAGAAAATTGTGAGTTTTTTTAATATATGGATGGAAATGGAGATTTGTGGTTAGAGTATATATGAATAAGAATAAATTCCAAATGTACCTTTTGAATTGAAAATAGTATTTGAAGGATTTCCAAAATAGAGTTTTGACTAGGGCTACACACAAAAACCGGTGAACCATGAATCCGGTCCGGACCGAACCAATCCATACGTTTTGGATTTTAACCGTGGATTAATGGTCCGGACACGGATCCAAAAAATAATAAACCGTGACTCGCGGTCCGGACATGGATTTTGATTTTGAAACCGTGGATTAACCGATCCGGACCGTGAGATTTTTATTATATATAATTTTTTAAAAGTTCAATGAATTTAGTAGGGGTTCACTTTTTTTTTTTTTTTTGCTATTAAATGGTCTTTATTTCTATTCCACTATGTAACTAAACTAAGCTACATGTTTTCCACTACTGCTTGTTTAGGCCTCAGTTGTGTCATCACATGCTTTATCTAAGGTCTCTCTGTTTTCTACCTTGGATTTTTCAGGATTTTATTTTGATGAAACTGTTTGTTACTTGTTTACGTATGACATGTAATCCGTGGATAAAACCGGAACCGATCCGTGACCCGCGGATCGGATTGGAACCGAACTATGAGACTTTTGGTCCGGACACAGATTGTATTTTCTAAAAACAGTGACTCGCGGATTAGGATTGGATTCATGCCAATCCGATCCGATCCGGACCGTGTACACCCCTAGTTTTGACTCTTGGGTTGGAGATGCTCTTAGGAGATGTTTTTCATTTTTGCTAAAAGTAGTAACTATGGATTGCGAGACAGGATATTATCCTCACATATAACAACTATTTTTAGCACTTTTAACACTTGTGCTAAAAATGGAAAACTGGCATGTAGGCCTTCTATATTTTTCCTCAGAAATTTGAAAGAAATCAGTGAGGTATTGTAGCAGGAATATTGTAGGAGATACAGAGTGTGTGAGGAGTGTTCCCTGTAGAGCTTTATTTTCCCGGTTAACGATTTACTCCAGTTTACCTCTGTGGAATACCCAATTTTGGAGAACCACGTAATATCCCCTTTTTTTTGTGTTCCTTGTGTGTTGGTTTGGTCTGGTCTGGGTCATTAGACTCTAAACAAAATAACCAAGGGTGACTTTTCTGTTTTTAGCTAAAAATGCTAAAACTTCCAAGCTAAAATTCATTAAAATAGTTGATGTATGTGTAGTGGCCGAGAATTACATGGGGTTAGAGGGTCCACCTTTCGGCTGCTACTAAACCCTAACTAAGCAAGTTGACCTAGCATAGGGAAGGATCAGGTCACACAAGGTTGACCCGTATCCGAGCCACCGAGAGTCAAAGATAAGGCAGCTCCCAAAGGAACTATATGCAGCGGCTATCGAACCAACCGATTCTATTAACAGTCCACCGCCTAAGGGGCACTACCGAGGAGGTGACTTGCCCATTCACCTCGGCAGAGATGGTGGCCTCGTTTGAAGCAAGTTTCCCAACTATGGTTTCACCAAAGGGAAGGCGGCTAGCACTCTCAGCACAACTCCGATGGCGACTATAGCACGAGTGTACCGGCCAAGTCAATGATCGTCGGCGGTACCCCGTAGGATGCTAAACCGATGGGCTTAGGGCATTGTGGATGCTGCCGAGCCGTTGGGCTTTGGGAGCTTTTAGCCGAAGAGGGCTGTGACTGATGTGATTGACGTAACACCTGACGAAGTACATGTGGTGCTTGTAGAACCACGTGATGAACCAAGGAGTCTTCCCACATTTTTTTAACTTATCGAAGGTGTCAAGAGGTGACGTCAGCCAAAGCGGCAGGACTGCCCGAGACACTCATGACTATCTCGCATGATGTGCCATGTTTGAACGACGCACGTGATGTGTACTGGTGACTTAGTGAACAAGTATCCCCTTGCTTATAAAAGGGGTGCTCACCAATCTCATCCAGGATCTCTCTCGAAAACTCTAACTCTCTCTACACACACACCCCCCTCCTCTCTCTAGTTTTCTGATTAGTTTTGCCATTTTCGGTTACTTACTAGACCGTCTGAGTGCCTTTCTAGACCACCACTGTTCGGGCTTGGGCTAAGACTGGTGCTCAGTGTGTAGGTCATCCTCTTAGGCGTGCATACTAAGGTTCAGGCGAGGTTTAGCTACGTCCTCAACACTTCATCCCATTCCATAAAGTCTAAAAAGTTTTACCCACGGAAAAGCACCCCCCACAGTATGAGAAGAAAGACCCGTCTCAAAATTCGTTCATAGGAATTTTAAGAGATGAATGGAGTATTCATTTTAGAAAACTCAGCCCAAGTGTGATGGTCTGCTGGAAGAGAAAATTTTGGGTGCGGATTGGGTAGGGACACGTGGTGCCCGACACCCAATCCGAGCCGTCCAAACACGTTTTGGACGACTCAGATCTGATGAAGTAAATTTGCACCCGAAAATTACAAAAATGTCACCCTCGGATCTGAGCCATTCAAAACGTGTTTGGACGGCTCGGATTGAGTGTCGTGTACCAGTGTCCGTACCCAATCCGCACCCAAAATTTTCTCCTGCTGAAAAGTAGTGCGACTAGGATGTAGGTGGAACCGAAAGGGTAGCTGCAATTTGCCTCGAGTGAGACAAAAAAAGGATAAAACCAAACCGACTTGCAGATTAGGGTCAGTATCAATTAAGAGGTGATGTTTGGGTCAGTATCATTGATTATCAACTAAGCACACGTTAGGTTAGCATTGATGATTTATTTAATACAGGATCAGAAACGACAAGAGTTGAATTGGGAAAGTTTCTTACCACAGGCATAGTGTTGGCCCGTTAATTTTGGAAGCCTAAAACGGACTTCATTCGATTAGACATTTCAAATATTTTGTATAAGAAAATCTTTAACACAGTCTTCATAAAAAAACTATTAATCACTGTTCCGAAATGCTTTTCCTAATTTTATGTGGCAACATTTTATGCATAATACACGATGGTACCTCAAATTTGTAACTTTTCAAATTGCCCTTCATTAGTTAACTCTAATAAAATAGGAGTTAATCAAGTTTTGAATTTCAACCGTTTTCCGGAAAACGGAAAGTCTTACCGCCAATGTAATCAAAGAATTTTTTCAAAAAATTTAGAGCGCCTACTTTGAACATTAAACGTTTCAATTATTCATTTTTTGGTCTCATTGTTATGACTGTTAAAAGCATCTCAAGAGCAAAAATGAAATTTTATAACTTTCCTTTGTTGAAAATTTTAAATTAGTCCAATATTTTGGGACAGCCAAAAAAAAAATAGGACCAACTTTTTAGAACGGAAGGAGTACAATATATGGCATGATTGGCTTATGCCGTGAACCTACACTTGTTGTGTGTTTTAGGGCCTGTTTGGCCACTTGTGTTTTTTAACTACTTTTTCAATTCTTGGTGTTTGACTTAGGGGAGGAAAAAGAGACAAAAGGGGAGGTGAAACAGAGAAGAAAATTCCAGATCTGGAGAAAAAAAATCTTGCTGACATGCCTTTGCTGTCATTAAAATGTCCATTTTTTGGGTGGCTAATAGATTCCTGCTGCTCTATGGTGTGTGTATAAGCAGTAAAATTTAAGTTTAAAACAACCTTGATGCTATTTTCTTTTCATTTTCCTCTGGAAACCAAACAAGAGAAAATTCATTTCAATAAAATTCCTTCCATTTTCTTTAAACAACTAAACAAAGGAAAATTTTCAACTTTCCTCTTTATTTTCCTCCCAATCATTTTCTCTTCTTTTCCACTTCTTTTCCCAACTTACAAACAGAGCCTTAAACATCTCATAACTCATTTTCCATTTTCAACAATCCATGCTAGAAGCCAAAAAGAGGTTCCCACTTCTTTTTCCCATTCTACTTCTCATGAAAAGCTATTACAACTTTTGCAAAATTCATTTTACACATTTCTCCCAAACACTAATCTCAAATTCAAAACACAAACTGACCATAATTCAAAAACCAAAAAACCAAAAAGCTGAAAATGAAAAACCAAAAAGCAAACTCTCAAACACCCTCTTAATAGTCTTACTGTCTTTGTTCGTCCACAATCTCAAAGATTAGTAAACAAAAACTTTAGTCCCAAGTATAAATAAATAAAATTAGGAAAAAAGGTAGGAAAATAAAAACGAATATAACAATCTGTTTGGAAATTAGAGAGACGGAGAGAGGGAAAATGAGTGTAAATCATAGCCTTTTGTTTGTTTGGTTGGTGTAAGAAGGATAGGAATTAGGAAGTGCTAACAAAATGGGGTAATACGCATTCTCATGCGATAGTCCGGTTGCTCGGTGGATTCTTGAAATTAAACTGTAAGAAATTAATTTCTTGTGAATTCTATATATTAGGTGTGCATGGTTTGTCTTTTATAAGACCGAAAAGGGAATTAACAGAAATTTGTTCAAACTAACCGAAACACACCTAATCGTCGAAAAAAAAATGTAGGAGTATTAACAAGCACAACACAATTTTCTCACAACATTTTTCACATACTTTCCCTTCTAATCATTTTCCTTCATCTTCCATTTCTTTCCCTAATAACCAAACAAAATCTCTGAGTAATCATAAAGAAAGGAATTTAAAGAAGAAAGAGATAAAAAAAAAAAAAAAAAATCTCTTTCATGTACTCCCTTCGTCCAAAGTTGTTAGTCTTTTTTTTTTAAATATGTGTCTTTTTTGTTGTTTATATTTCTCAATTTATTATGATTTTCATGATTTTTCGTTTATGTTTTCTCTCTCTCAAGATCTCGATCATGATAACATATTCTTACTAGCATTTGACATGGACGGGGCGGAGAAGGAAGATAAGTAGCAATGAAAAATATCAAAATATATTTATATATATGTTCTAGAAACCTAATTAATTCATGAGTACTCTTTTTTTTTTTTTTTGAACGGCAGTACATATACAATGTCGAAGAAAAATCATACTCCACATATTCACATCCATATAAATACGTATATGTAAGTATTACTATGATTAGGTGGGGTTATGGCTCTGAGAGAGAGAAAGAGAGATGAAACCTTTTGGTTTATCTCGTCCTCCATACCCTGCCAACACTCGAACCAAAAGTGTCATCCCTCTCTCTCTCTCTCTCTCTCTCTCTCTGCCTCCTTTCTGTCTCTATTTGCATCGCCCGTTTCCCGCCAGCTGACAGAGTTTTAGAGAGAGAGAGAGAGGGGGTGTGATGTGTGGTTGGCTTTCACTGTTGCACGTCATCTCAGACCCCCATCATCAGATCAGAATATGGCTCTGAAATAACAAGAAAATTAATTTAGAATGATTTGGTCGTGTTACAGTAGGAAACGGGTCAAATCAAACCAACTGTAGTAATTGAAGATGTATGCCATGGGGAAAAAAAATTTCAAAAAAAAGAAAATTCTAAAAGAAGCATAATGGGCTTCTGTTAAGGTTTAAAAGTGCATCAAAATGTGTAAAAATTGTATAAAAATTGATGAAAGTGTATTGCAAAATATAAAAAGTGTATTGAAGGGTGTGCTCTTTGTCTTTTCTTGTGGTTAATGAAAGCCATGTAAGCTTCCGTTAGCATAACCAAAAAGAAAAAACCTAAACTTTGACATCAATATCTTATAGGCTCCTGAACTACAATAAACTTCAATTAAACTCTCAAACTATCACTCCGTTAATCAATTTACTCTAGTAATTGAAAATTTGGAATTCTATGTTCTTTTATGTTTGTATGGTGATTCAAAAAACGTATTTTAAAAATTAATGAATGGATCATATTGTTCATGTGAGATCACTTCAGAATCCCGCACAAGAATCTAAGCACGATTTGTACGCATAATTTTTCTGTAAGTTTTTGGGTGATTTCCGAAGTCAACTAGATCTTTAAGGGATTAGTGACCCGTTAACAATTTAGCGAGTGTTTTGTACTGATTATTTTGACTGTTTTAAATTTTGATTGTGATTCTTAGATTCTGGAAAACTCATAATCACAATTTGTCACAGAATTTAGTGCATAATAGATTATGAAAATACATTATAGATGTACATTTGACCATGAACCATTGCTATTGTTTATTTATTATTCATATATTAGCTCTTCTTCTTTTTTTAGATACTCGCTATGTCCTTAAATAACTATTCATGCTCCAATATTTGGACCTCTTACAACAATACTTACATTTTTTAATTTGTATGTAATATGAATCTTGTTTGTTTGACCGCAATATATTATTTTATATCTTTTTATAAATGCACCTTAACTTTACAAACAAAAAAAGTACTCCCTCCGTTCCAAAATAATGTTCTACTACAAAAAGTCGTGTCATTTTTCAAATCAAAAAATGAACTACTTCCGTAAATCATTTTTCGATTTTTTTCGCACCAAATTAAAGTACTTGACGAGCACTTTAATTCGGTGCGAAAAAATTCGAAAAATGATACACGATAGTACATCATTTTTTTATTTGAAAAATGACAAGAAAGAGAAAGTGGGGCTCTTATTTAGAAACGGAGGGAGTATAAACAACACAATTCTCGAAGCACACAAAAAAAAAAAAAAAAAAAAACCCTCTCAAAGCACACTTGAATACAAATTTGAAAGTCCATTTATATGACTCCTGCAGAAAATAAAATTATGTTCGTAAACACAATTATTATTTTCGTAACCATCCCGTGCGTTTTATCCTCGCAGGCCATGTGAATCTCCAGTGTGTCAAATTTGTGCCCCTATATCTATTTGTACTCTAATTTTTGTACTAGCTTGGTCAGTGTGGCCATCTCAGCTAAAAAAAAAAAGGAAAAAAATGGTCAGGCCATATGGAGAATGACACCATAATATGCTCAACCCTAATTTGCTGATAAATAAAATTAAAAAAGGGTGGTGCTAATGCCAAAACCATTTTTGTTTGTGCCAAAACCGTTTTTGTTTGTGCCAAAATTGTAGTGCTTAAAAACTTTGTACCATGTGCAAGGTACAATCCCTTTGTGCACTACAGTTTTGGCACAAACAAAAAATGGTTTTGGCATTATCATTTCCCTTAAAAAAAACCCTAATTTGTTAGAAAAATTCTAAAATCAACCAATTGGGTTGTCGTTAAGGTTTAAAAAATGTATTGTCAATTTAGTAAACTGTCAATAGAAGGACCCAATTTGTTATAGGATTTTTTTTATACGTGTATACTAATATTTACACAGTTACTATAATATTTGCTTCAACCCAGATGTATATACACAATTATTGTTGTATTTAAAGGTGCATGCAGAATAGTTAAAAAGCAATTTGAGGTATTATAGCTAGCCAAATTCATATATTATGTTGTCTAACCGTCTCGATAAAGGCCGGAGATCCTTTGTTCCGAGTTTCCCTTTGTGCCGAGGGATTTTCGGCCTTTTGATCACTTGGAAATAAAAAAGGCAAAAACCAAAAACATACAATCTAACGGTCCAAATTCCCACGGCACCATGGCACAGGGGGTTTGGGAACAAGTGATGTTACAACACTACAAAAAAAATTGATCACTAGTGACAATAATTTTGTCACTAGATTGTCATTAACAACTTTTTAGTGAGTTATCACTAATCCTGTAATTAGTGACACATTGTCACTAAAACTCAATTTTTTTTGTAGTGCACCCTCAATAAAGGGGGAGGCAAAATGGATGGAGCTACAATTCCTAGGTATAGTTATTTGAGAAACTGCTCGTGAGGAATACTGATGCAGTAGCCATGGAAGAAGAGTATTTTCGACAATTTAAGCCTAGGGTGGCGAAATCGTAATTATGTTGCTGTGGAATTTTGCGTTGGGCCCACTTGGTCGGACCCGAAACGGCCCAACGATCAAGACCCATGCCTATGGCCATAGCGTACGTCATTTTTCAGGCTTTCGTCGTTGTTTAGGGCTCCAAATGGCTAAATTTGCCGTTTAAGGAAAGATTTGACTTGTCAATTACTTGGGCAAGGAAAATCCGACTTAAGCTGCGCTTTCGGGAAACATTCTAGAATTTTCTCTAGTTTTTTATTTTGTTATTATTTTCGAATTTTCCATTTTTGATAATTTTGCGTTTTTTATTGATTTGACTTCCTTTTCGGAGCAAATCAATTAGGGTTTCCGGGTCCCTATGTAATAAGTTGTAAGCCTTAAGGGCAAGACAGTTTTAGAGTATTATTGAATGATAAAAGAGTCTAGAGAGCGTTTTCTCTAAACTTTCTTGTTTGTGTTCGATTGTTGCACGTCTTTTCTGTAGTTCATAAGGCGTCCTGCATCAAATACATTATGTTAGTATTAGAGCAAGCCCAACAATAGGTTGGGAAATTGTATGGTGTACAATGTACATATGTATTATAGCTTAACATTTTTTCTATCAACACTTTAACAACACTCTCTATTTTACCTACTTTGTATTAAACTATCACTGTTTAATAAGGAAGAGAGAGAGAGAGAGAGAGAGAGAGAGAGAGAGAGAGATAAAATAAGGTATGAGGAGTGAATAGTGCATTAACAAATGAGGCCTTATTTGAGGAGGCACTATTCATGGATGGAGTTTATTGAGCCTTTTATTGAGGCTGCTATGGAAGATTTTGGGAGGTTTGGCTTAGTAAAATAGAGTAGGGAGCCCATTTAGAGAGGCTTTAAGGGATGCTCTATGTCTTCTCTTTTCTCTCTTTGTTCTCCCTTTCACTCTCTACCTTCACAATTTTAAGAAAAATAAATAAATGAATAAATAATATTTTAATAGATAATATGGAGTAAAATATTAGGCCTATTGTGGCCTAATAAGTAACTTTGACTTGTTTTTTGGTCTTTATTATTATTATTATTATTATTATTTTTTTTTTTTGTGTTAGTTAGTTTTGCGTCAAGTTTTTTTTGTATCCTTGGCTTCTCTCGATAAGAGGAATTCAAAAATTGAAAAATTGTATGACTGGAATTCTCAATTTTTTTAATAAAAACAGATTAGTAAGTAAAAAAATCTGTCTTTTATACTTATCTCTGTCTTTATTCAATAAAATTCGAGTTTGGATCATAATTTTTACTTTTTCGATTCTCCTCTCGTTGAGACAAATTAATAATACACAAAAAATTATTAAAAATTTACTAACATGAATAATAAGGGTTCGGCCTAAAAAGTTAAGTATGATTATTAGATTATTGATGAAGAGCAATAAATTCAACTTGTTTGTGCTAAGGCCTAGTTTGGCTATATAGTTTCCAATATTTTGTTTCTTTGTTACTTTTCCATCAATTTTTTTTTTATAGATTATTGGTTCGTCTCAACTCTCGCCAATAGAAATCTGAAAAATAAAAAGTTATTATCAAAATCTTATAAAAGTTATCCCAGGACAAAATTAATCTAAAACAGGCATATTTTTTATAGATTATTTTTAGCCTTATTCAAAGAAATCTAAGTTTATTTCATAATTTTTAAATTCTTCAAATTCCTCATTGGAGACCAAACAATAATTCGCAAAACATTTGAAGCAAAATAAAAAAAAAACTGTGAACTTTTTTTTTATAAAATGCAAAAAAGATATACAACTTAGTTATTAAAAGTGATTTTCAGTTAAAAATATTATATTTTTATTGTAGTTAAAAGTGGGTATATTTTCAACTATACAGCTTAGTTAGAGGATGTTTCACTAACTCAGTTTTTTAAAAAAAAAACTAATTTTTCACGATTTTTTATGTGATGTGTTGTAAGAGAATGACCTGTCTCGGTGTTTGAAAAAAACAGTTTTTTGTTAGTGGAACACCCCCTTATTAAGGGTGATTTTCAGTTAAAAATATTGTATTGCCACTATAGTCAAAAGTTGGTTTATTTTCGTCTAACTTTTATTTTTGCAATGTACGTAAAGGGAAAATACTAAGAATAGCAAAATTATCGTAGTGAAAACTCAGCCTAAGTCAAAACAGGGCTAAAAACTAGTACTTGACACCATGGCTGGTTGGAGGGAAATAATCCAATAATCCAAAGAATAAAAATAATTTAGCCCAAATCGTTGTAACTTTTTTTTTTTTTTTTTTTGAGGAGGATAAATAATCCAATAAGTTTAGTACACATTTTAGCCGGACGTGTATAGGACGCAGTGAGGGTGAGAGTGGGTTTTGGAAAGAGCAACCTTATCTCCAGTCTTTTGCATTAGTGTTGTACAGAGCCGGACAAAGGCAACAGTTAATGCATGTTGACGCCTACACAACGTCATGGATGTCGGAGATGACCTAATGCTGCCTCGGTTATCCAACCATTTTCGTAACCTAATTACTCCTATAGATCATGTTAAACTCCGCCCGAAGATAGGACAGAGGGGCCCTGCTGTCCCGGTGAGAGACAACACCTGTCGTCCCCAGCAATTCCGGGGAATTTCGGTCTTGTTTCGATGATCCGAAACATTCACTTCGAAGAGCTCGTTGAGTAGAACAAGTATACCAAAAATTAGTTCAATCGGATATCATTTAGTACCTGATCAATACACATAATGGATTTGAGTGGATTTGATCTAGTGTTTTGGATGCATTCTCTTCAAGATAAAAATATTCAGATCAGGTACTAAATGATATCCGATTGAGATAATTTTTGGTACACTTGTTCTACTCGGCGAGCTCTTCGAAGTGAACGTTTCCGATTCTCGAACTGAGACCGGAACTCCTCGGAATCGCCTGAGACAAC
Source organism: Vaccinium darrowii (assembly GCA_020921065.1). Lineage (NCBI taxonomy): Eukaryota > Viridiplantae > Streptophyta > Magnoliopsida > Ericales > Ericaceae > Vaccinium > Vaccinium darrowii. Next base: position 37,612,691 of record CM037154.1, read on the forward strand.
AAATGCTGTCCCTTGCCGGGGACATAAGAGCCCCTTTATCCCCGAAGATAATGTCTTAACAAATTTATCAATATTTGAGAAAAATGTATATATTCATGTAAGTGTATTGTTATTCGTGAGAGATATACATTGAAATTCGAATTTTGATTGTCTTTGTGTTCATATTACTCTCCGCTTAGTGGGGGAAGGTTAACAAGACCCAATAGATAAACGTAAAGTCTACTCGCACAGATGAAGAGTGCACATATATCTCGTGAGACCCACTTTCTAATCCCAAACAAACGAACTGACTCGTTTATTAAGTTTGAAATAATTTTGCGAGTATGCTTGTAAAATATCAACTCAATGCATTAAATATAAGTTTTTGATTCAAACTTCTAACCTTTCATTTAGAATTTAGGACTGTTTTTCTGAATGAAACTTAGAAAATTAGATCAAGAAATAAAAATCATGATAAAAATAATTATTATTATTTCATACTCCTAATATTCATCCCCATATCTTGAAAACCATGGGGATACTACCATATGGCTAAGAGCCAGTCTAATTATTTCAGAATATTAATATTCATCCCCATTATGAAATATTCTGTTTTTGAGATTTTTTTTTTTGATCATGTATTGAGAACAGCTACGTCTTTCATTACAAAGTTACTAACTGGAAGTTTTTGGATGTTTTGAAACTTTTAAAAATTGTTTTTGCAAAATCTGAACCGTCCTTACAGTTTTTGTGAAAAACTGCTCGGATCAAGTCCTTCCCGATATATTTTTTTATGATTTCTTGCGGGGGCCCTTAAAAACACTTTTTAAACACATTAAACGGTTCGGATCATAAAAAAAGATCGGGAAAGTAGAGGTCCGGAATCCCGGATCCCGAACTAGAAGTGCTCCATATATATATATATAGATATAGCCGGATTTTCTAGTCCACACCTCCCGTAAATAAGGAAAAATGAATTTTTTTTTGTGTTGCAAATTATTTTTGGAAAATCCGAGCCATCCAATGTGTTCAGAAGGTGTTTTCAAGAGTCCACGCGAGAAATCTTCAAAAACAAAATACCGGGAAGGGCTTGATCCAAGCAGTTTTCGCAAAAATTGTATATATATATTTTTTGCGAAAACTGCTTGGATCAAGCCCTTCCCGGTATTTTTTTTTGAAGATTTCTCACGTGGACCCTTGAAAACACCTTTTGAACACATTGGACGGATCGGATCGTCAAAAAAATATTTGGATCACCGAGGTCTGGAAGTCCGGAGTCTGGACTAGAAGTGCCCTGATATATATATATATATATATATATATATATATATATATATATATATATATATATATATATATATATATATATACACACACACGCACACACACATATGCACCACTCTTCTAGTTAATTTACTTTGCTACGGTAAACAACTCCAATATCCGGATTGAATTTTGATGATCCGAATCTTTTAATGTGTTCAAAACGTGTCTTTAATCATAGAAAAAAAGACAGGAAAAGGGTTTAGATTTTCATAAAACTATTTTGGTACTTTCGAAATAGACTCACAACTATGTACATGTGAGACCGAAACAAAAGTCTTATTATCACTTCTTGTGAGTGTAGAGAATTTTTTGTTTAAAGGGTGAAGAAGTTTGGGCAAATTCGAGCAAACTTTTTACAGGTTTTTTACCCTTGCCGTTATTTTATTTTATTTTTGGCTTTTTATAAGCCAAATATTAGTATACGTGATCATACTTTTCTGATTCCTATTATTAAGACAAAAAATATGATGTAAAAATTTGACATAAGTATCATTAAAATTAAAAGATATTAAAACAATAAAAAAAAAGCTTCCAAAAAAGCTTCCAAAAGTTAGGCTGAATTACTGAAAGTCTTTTAGAGTAATAATTTTATTTAAATTAATGAACCAAAATACAAATAAAGACAAAATAGGACAAAGTAACAAATGTACTCTTAACAGATTTCGTAATCTCCTTCCGGGGAAAAAAAAAACCAGATGTCCTAATCTCCACAAATCTATTCCTTTCTCAATATTTCCTCCGACCCATTTTTAACAGCTTATATCTTTTAATTTTAATAGTTTTTATAATTTGAGAAATTTTGTATAATAGAATTCAGTAAGATCTATCAAACAAAATTTACAAAAATTTTAAGCTTCACATTAAAAAATATAAGCCGTTGAAATTTCATGCAATTTTAAAAGAAACTATCATTTTGGGACTGAGGGAGTACTATTTACTTTCTCTTTCTAAATCCTTCCATGCTTAAATTTATCACATAATTTTTTAAAATAATCTGAGGTTTCGCTATCAATCCGAGCATCAGAATTTTTTTTTAATAATTTGAAATGTTATTTAATAAAGGATTTTTTGCGCTCACACGTACGCGAATTACATGACTTATCCAATGTGCCATGAATACGATATTCGTACTAATTTTGCAGCCCGCGTACTGAGATAGATCCACGTAGGACACACGAGAGTTCTGCTAAAAAAACAGGTACGGAAATGCGTGCGAGAGCCGTGAGAGAAGAGAGATTACTTCGGCTCAGACCCTTGGCTTTAAGGCCACTCCCTGCCTTTATTTTCTTACTCCTATCGTTCCCTATTTTTCTTGGCCTCCCTGGGGTAAAAAAACCAGTTTTTAGTTTTTTGGTTTTTCATTTGTCTTTATTCAAATTTTTTTTGCATTCGTTAGTTTTGCATCAAGATTTTGTGGTTTCTGGATTCCTCTCGACGAAACGAATGTAACAAGTATAAATTTATGGTCAAACCAAATATTTTTTTGAATAAAACCAAGTATTTATTCAAAAAAATATTTGGTTTGACCATAAATTTATACTTGTTACATTCATCTCGTCGAGAGGAATTCAGAAACTGAGTATTTTGGCTTTATTCAAACTTCTAACCTTTAATTAGTTATATATCTAATTCTAGTAAATTATTACTCTCTCCATCCCAAATTGCGCGTACCTTTTGGAGAATCTAACTATTTAAGAAGACAAAATTATATAGAGTTTCAAATTTATCCTTCAAAACTGTGAAGTTAATTAAGTGGTTTTAAATTATTTATATCTTTCGATATGGATCTCAAAAAATATGCAATATAGATCTAGTTTGATAGATTTCAATTAAAAAGTTATGTTATGAGATAAGTGTAAAGATATTAAAAAGTTATGTTTTGAAATAGTTTTGATTTTCAGTGAACTTTTTAGAAACTTTTCCTTTAATTTATCTAGTTAAATTGTTGTTTTTGAACAAACCATAAATTTATAATATATGAGGCGAAACTTATAAAAGATTAATTTTTTTTTTTACTAGTTTAATAAATAGTTCAAAAATTAATTCAGGCCAAATTAAGCTTTCGTATCTGTTTCCTCTGGTGGAATTGAATATACTCTTTAATTTTAGTTAATTGGGTTAATGGCCTGAACACCCCCTGTACGTATACGTTTCCCCCCAAACACCCCCTGCACCCAAAAAATCTACGACGACACCCCCTCTATCTTCCAAACTTTACCTAAACAACCCTTCCCGTCACCCTTTCGTCTAAAATCGTCTCGAACCTCAAAGTTCTGGGTCATGTTTTGATGATCCAACCCATTCAAGTTGTTTAAAACATGGTTTTAAGGGTACTCGCAAGAAATCGGCCCAAAATTTGATCAAGAAGTGATTGATCCAAACAATTTTTCATGTATGAAAAATTGTTTGGATGAAGCACTTCCCGATCATATTTTGAGCCAATTTCTCCACAAGTACACTTAAAACCATGTTTTAAACAAATTGAACGGTTTGGATCATAAAAAAAACTGGTGGTTCTAGACTATTTTAGACGAAAGGGTGACGGAAGGGGTGTGTAGGTAAAGTTTGGAAGATAGAGGGGGTGTCGTCGTAAATTTTTTGGGTGCAGGGGGTGTTTGGGGGAAAACGTATGCGTACAGAAGGTGTCCAGGTCATTAACCCTTAATTTTAATAGCACGCAATAAAATCTTAATTTTGACTCCGATATAAACAAGGGGGAGTGTTTAAGCTTGCATTCTTTTTACCTTTTTTCTACTGATTGTTTTGGTACTTCTTCCTTTTCGTATTTTGTTTCCCATAATTCGACACTGTAGACAAATAAAGGCAACTATTTGTTACTATTTTTTTCCTTCTTAGTAAACTTTTTTTTTTCTTTTGATTATACTTATTTGGAAAATGCTAATGTGTGCCCAATAGACACACTTTAAAGTTGAAAAAGTGTATTGGCGTGTGAAAAAGTGTGTAGAAATATGTGAAAGTGTATTAAAAAAAATGTAAAAGGTGTATTAGAGGGTGTTTGTTATTTGTTTATTTGTGTGCTTATTATGTGCCCATTAGACACATATTAGCAAGACCCTACTTATTTTTTTACTTCCCGACTTATCTCATATAGATTGATGATTACATTGAGTTTCTACTACGGTATTTTCAGTATTTTTGGGCCAAAAGTTGCCAAATCACAGTGCCATTTGACAATCTGTAATATAAGAATACTGAAAATACCGTAGTGGAAACTCACCCTTAATACAAAAAATATTGTGAATCTAATAAAAATAAAAATAAAAATAAAACGAAAAAAAAACAACAAAAACCAAAAATACAAAAAAAAAAAGGAGAATTGAACCAAAAAACAACAACAACAATAACTGAACCCATCTAATCCCCAATTATTGTGGATATGGGTAGGGGATGATTGGAAACGGACCTAACATTTGGCAATATATGCACAAAGTGGTTGCTCTCAGAATATGACTGAAATAGTGACCCTCCTAAACCTCCAAGAATGGAGAAGCTAAATGACGTTTTGCTGCAGAGTCATGCCCTTAAATCAAAGCCGAAAGACATCAAAAAGGGCATGTCTAGAGACCGAAATCAATTTCTATGCTAATTGCCATGTTTTCCTTTGTTCGTAGTCAAGAGCATTGGCATTGCACATCAATTGAACCGAAAAACAATTAAAATAAATAAAACTGTAGTAGCTGTGTTTGGTTAGATAGTTTAGTTTAGTTTTGATGATGTCAGCAGGTGTAATAAGTGGAGAGAGATAAAAAGAGAAATGAGAAATATTGTGATGTCATCAAAACTAAAATTAAAACTAAACAGAAAAACGAACAAGATTAATGTAATTCAATTAAAGCAATAAGAATGAGAGAAGAAAAAGAGTTGTATATTTGTAGTGCATCAAAAGTAAAAAGTAGTGTGTGATTGGAGACTTGCGGGGGTAGCGCGTGGCCGTATGCTTTGTATTCTTCTTCTCCTGCTCTCTGCAACAATATAACAGTACTCTCTCTCTCACACACACAACCTCCGGACGAATCTGACCTCTCTCTCTCTCTCTCTCTCTTACTTTGTACAGTAACCCAAACCCAGCTTTTCACCGCGCAGTAAAATACAAACCCGCATAGTTGAATCTGTAACAGTAGTGCGCTTTACCGGGTTTGCCCGGTCATTAGCTACTCGACAAAACCCCAAATTAGTCACTGTTCAGGATTTAGAGAGAGAGAAATAAACATCTTTCTGATTCCAAAAAACAAAAAGACTATACAAATCACTTTTATTATTGAAGACAAAAAGACAGAGATAGAGAGATTAATGCCCACACTCTCTCACTACTCTCATCTCCTATCCTAAAAATTTACCCAAAAAATGCTACGAACATAGACGTTTGTGAACAAACTCGTACATAGCCGGGTGTTAAATCGTTCGATATGTGCAGGTCTCGTGTTTATACTTTCTTGTACATAGTTCGTAGAATGAAATTTGTGCACGGACATCTGTGTTTGTAGCATGCTCAATTTATTATTCGTTAAAAAGATTTATAATTAGTGAAAAACCGGGTAAACCAACCTTTCCCGGTAACCATCCTTTCTTTTCTACTAGTACTCTGTAGAGAGAGAGAGAGAGAGAGAGATTTAAGTATATATAAATAGAGACACAGATTTGCATAAAATTAGGGTTTCTGAATTAGCCAAAGAAACGAGAATTATTGCAAAAAATGGACTTCGAAGATCAAGACGACCCCTCTGAAGAGCTCGAGCTACCACTGCCAGAAATGCCGAACCCAGCGGCTGCAATCGACGCTCCGCCGCAGCAGCAGAGGAAGCCTCGCTACCGCGAGTGCCTCAAGAACCACGCCGTCGGACTCGGCGGACACGCCGTGGACGGCTGCGGCGAGTTCCTCCCCTCCGGAGTCGAAGGCTCGCTCGACGCCCTGAAATGCGCCGCCTGTAACTGCCACCGCAACTTCCACAGGAAAGACGCCGACCACTCCTCCCCCTCCTCCGCCGCAGCGACCGCCAACGACGCTGCCTTCAACTTCTCTCCTCACCCTCACCACCACCACCCTCCCCCCTTCCTCCTCCCCCACCACGTGGCGCCCCAGTACTACCGTACCCCGTCAGGGTACCTCCACGTGGGGCCGCCGCGGCCGTTGGCTTTGCCATCGACCTCCGGCGGCGGCGGAGGAGGATCGTACGATCAGGAGGATATATCGAATTTAAATAACACGAGTAGCGGTGGTGGAGGTGGTGGTAGTGGAGGGTCGGTGGGGAAGAGGTACAGGACGAAGTTTACGGCGGAGCAGAAGGAGAAGATGTTGGAGCTGGCGGAGAAGTTGGGATGGAGGATTCAGAAGCACGACGATGAGGTGCTTCAACAGTTCTGTAACGAGACTGGGGTGAAGCGCCACGTGCTCAAGGTGTGGATGCACAACAACAAGCACACCTTAGGTAAGAAACCTTAGCCTAGAGCCTAGAAGGCTACAAGCCTAGAAGATGAAAAAGAAGAAATACTACTGGTATGTAATTATACGTACCAATAGTAATTGCTGGCCGATGACAATGTGCATCGGCCAGCATGTAGGAAAAGATAATATTGGTATCTAAAATTATAACGGCCGATACGCTACGTAAATGCCGCGCTACCAAGAAATAACTATAGTAGGTAGTTATTTAGCTTTTATTTTTCAGATATTGGGGGTAAGATTTGGAGTGGTAGAATGAGAATTGGGTGGAGACCAAAGTGGACTATTTGCCCCGGATTCTAGTTTTAGATTTAGGTCTTGCTTCTTTTAGTTTTCTTCTTTTTTTTTTTTTTTTATTTGGGAGTAATCTGTTGTCTTATTGTTGTCTTGGGATCAATTTCAGGCCTTTCTGTTGTGTTGGGATGTTGTTTCTGTTTATATAAAATACATATTGCTAGATTATTGGTGGTGATTTTTTCGATTTTTAAGTTGTTTTCTCTTGGCCATTGTTTGTGTTTGAGAAATGGTTATCTCAGGCTTACCTCGAATCTGTGTATCTCTGGGAGGCGTAACGGTAGCAATGTAGCGGTGGTAGCGAGATTATCAAAACGATACGTATCGGGAATTGGGCATAGTGTTCACAAAACCTTTTTTGTCAAAATTTTTGGCCTTAAGAGTTCATGAAGCAGGCAAAAAATTGACTTCAATGTGATACGTAGCTTTTATACAGGTGTGACTTTTAGTTGCACTTGCTTAGCGAGGACGAGAAGTCGAGAACTGAGAAACTGCTACATAGCGACCGATATTTAAAACCATGATGAAGTTGCTACGTAGCGACCGATATTTAAACCCATGATGAAGAGGAGGGGGATCTCATTTTCTTTCCATTTAAGTGTTCACGGCAGCTGCATGCTTGTAGTTATTTCTTGTCAAAGATTTTCTGTGATCTAATTAAGGTTGGTAAGGTTGATGATGCTGCAATCTAAGTAAGGTTGAACCTATAGGCAGCTCAATCTCGTGGGTAGTTTTAATTCCCCAATTATTGGGAAACTGTCATTGTAATTGGCCAAATTAAAGTACACTAATCTATAAACCTATATTTTCCGATGAGGCTACACAATATGAAAAATTCTACTGAATAGTTGCATAAAATGACGCGTTCAAGTCATGGTTTTACTAGTTTATTTAAGAGAAAAATGTCCCTTACCGTGCCGTATAATTTTTACTGAAAAAAAAAAACTGTTAAAGAGCTCCTAAATTGGCACAGTGAAGTAGCCAGAGCGTCGTTAACCGGTTCATGAATCAGAAGTGGATTAATGCTAGCGGTAATCGATTGATACACATTGAATTTTTTTTCTTTTGAGGCGACTAGAGATTTGCTTGATTGTTGGTACTGAGGTTCGCAGCTTAGTTGAGTTGCGGGTGCGTAAATTAATCTAGACACGCAAATTTACGTAACGGCTGATATGCTACGGAGGGGGTATTGTTGTATGAGGAAGAAGGTAGAGGAGCCCCAGGTGTTGGATCATTGATGGCGCTGTACCTTGGAAATGCAAGAGCTTAACTGCATTTTTAAAATTTACTGTTACATTTTCTCTTCTCTTAATCTTTGTTTGTTTGTATGTTTATGTTTCTTGGGAAAGAGATATTGTCTGAGTCTGAAACAGTGGCTATGCCTTTCTCATGGAAACTGCAATCCAAACATGGGTTAAGTCCACGTTCGAGAATTCGATAGATCTTGAGCTTTAATTTTGGTCTCAAAATTCAATTTCTATTTTCTGCTTCCCCTTTTTATCCAACCCAACTATGGGTACCGACCATTTTACATAGACGGTGCACAAATGGATTTTTGAAGTCCACTTTGGGAGAAAAATTTGGGTGCCGGACGGATATCATGTGGCGATACCCGTCGCAAATTTCGACTGTCCAAAAATGTGTTGGACGGTCCAAATTTTAAGGAGAGAAAGAGGAGAGAGAGGGGAAGGCTGACTTTCAGAGAGAAAGAGGAGAGAGAGGGAAAGGGCTTGGGAGAAATTCAAACCGTCCAACGCATTTTTGGACAGATAGAGTACTTACAGTTATTCGATCAAGCTAAAACTTTTTTAAAGCTGACCTTTTTTTTTTTTTAAACCAATGATTATTTGTGTGGGTCCCAAAGCACGCCCTACGAATCCATCTGTGCTCACTATGTGCACACGGTGGTTGGTAGCCCATGGCATGTATTTTGGTTTTAGATTTGATATTCCTTAGGGGAACATGTGGGCACTCCGGCAACATGTCTAACTAATAAGTTCATTTTCAATCTGCATAGAGAGAGAGAGAGAGATAGATACATTGAAACATTTGTGTATACATGTGTTTTGTAGAAGATGGGTTCGCAGGAGACAGGTTTCTCTTTGCTACAACACTTCCATGTTTCATGTTTTTAACTCCAATCTCTTACCTTTTTTAGCTAGCTGGACAATATTTCTCGGTAGTGGCTGGGTTGCACGTCTTACAAAACGAAATAAAACACTGGAAGAAATAATAATAAGTTCATTTTTATATACAAACAAAAGACTCTGTGCGTACAGTACGGTGCTGTGCACATCCGGGCTAGCCGTCAAATAGACAGTCCAGATTTTACCTCAGTATCTTTATAGCCGAACCAGTCGTTTTCGTGCGTGCAAGTTGAAATCTGCGCCGTTCATCCGAGCAACGGATGGTTGGTGTTATGCATAGCGGCATCCCTCTTCCACAAAGCCTAGGGGAAGTAATAATTAGAGTGACTCTGGTACTTGGTCTCAATTAAATGGTGTTTTGGCTTAATAATTGAGCCGGATTATTTTTTCGTTCTTATCCAAAAAAAAAAATCAAATATGCGCTAATCTTTTGTAAATTATTGGTTCCTCTCGATGGGAAGAATCTTAAAAAAAAAATTATGCTCAAAATATTTTTAAAAATTCACTAAAGACAAAAAATAATCTAATTCACAAAAAAAATAGTTTGGTTAATAAATTTTTACATTTTAGAATTTGCTCATTGAGACGAACCAATAATCCATAAAATCTTTGAAGTAATACTGACAAATGCAAAAAAAAAAAAGTTGAATAAGGACAAAAAATAACTTGGCTCAATTATTTAGCCAAAGATAAGAATTTATACAAGCAATATAGGAAGAGGTTGGGAAATAGATAGGATAATAATCAATGAAATAAAAAGAAGGGTTTTTTTTTTTTTTTTGTCTGTTTAATGTGTTTTGTTTGAGTAATGGTTATCTCAGGCTTACCTCGAATTTGTTTAATGTATTGTATTTGTTGAAGCACATTTGTCCAGTGAAGTGTCAAGTTTCGTGGACGCCAAACCAAAAGTAGGTTTTAAGAAGTAATGATAATGAAGCGCATAGGTGGATGAAAAGCTAGGTTTTGAATGGCAGTAGAGGACTATATTTAGCGGTAACGGCAGTGAGAGTATCAAAACGATACGTATAAGAAATTGGGTGTCGTGGTCGTGAATTTATTTTTATAAATTTTTGGCCTTAGAGTATGCGATCGAAGAAGGCAAAAAAATACTTCAATGTAATATGTAGCTTTTATCCAAAAAAGTTGACTTCAATGTGATACGTAGCTTTTATACGCGTGGGAATTTTTGAAAATATCCAAAAAATTGACTTCAGTTTGATAGACTGGTAAGGTTGATGATGCTGCGAGCTAATTAAGGTTGGTAAGTTAGCTCCTATAGGCAGCTTGAGGGGTGTTCCACTAACTAGTTTTTTCCAAAAACTAGTTTTTCTTAAAAACTAAGACAAGTCATCCTCTCACAATACATCACATAACACAAAAACCAAGGCAGTTTTAAAACAAAACTACCTTAGTGGAATCTCGTGGGTAGTTTTAATTCCCCACATTTTGTCTTTGTTAGAACAAAGACAAAATACAGTACACTAATTTATAAACCTATATTTTGCGATGAGGCTATACACAAACTGGAAAATTCTACGGAGTAATTGCATAAAATGATGTGTTGAACTCATTTTTTACTAGTTTATTTAAGACCGAAATGTCCTATTACCGTGTTGTAAAATTTCAAAATGCTACAGCCTGGTATTTTAATTACGTAAATAATTACTCATATGTTTAAGAGCATTTAAAATAATTGTGTATAAGAACAATGAAATATATATATATATTCTTCTCTATTTTTTTTCTTAAAATCATGGTTGTCCCTTAGGTTTTTTTTCTTTTTCTTTTTGGGTCTAATTCGGATTATGTTAGTTGGTTCGTTTTTCTTAAGAATCGCAAGCTTATTTTGGAACTCCTATTAGTGGTTTTCAAAATATCTCAAAAGTCTGAAGTGACTCTGCGGGGTCTACTTCTAGGTCCATGAAACTGATCTGAGTTGTTTAATACTAATTTTATTCAGTTTCATAATAATTAGCTCAATCGAACATGTATATGTGCTTAATCTAATCTTTCAAATTTTATTCAGTTTCATAATCATAAATTTTGAATGAAAAGTTATAAGATTAAATGTAACACTTACAGTCAACCGATCGAGGAGACTTTTTGCAAAGCTACTGGAATATGGAATTAATATTTTAAATTAATGAACGATTGTGATTATTTGCATGGGCCCTAGGAAAATCTATGAACAGTACGCATAGTATCTTCAAAGAGAAAACCTTGTATGCTGAAAATTTACCCCGATAAATTTGGGCTTTTCAAAACATGCTTGAACGGCTCGGATGTGCCAACGGGTACCCGTTCGGCATACAAGTTTTTCTCATTTTCAAAATATATGTGTGTTTTGATAATTTGCCTTTTGGGGGTCCAATCCTACCTGCAAGATCTAGCCTTGAAGATGATTTTAGCATTTTCTTTGTCGAGATTCATGAGCATCAGTTAAAGCTGTATACTGAAATTGTGGTCCACACAGGTATGTTGGGTGACAGAAGAGCATCATTTGATGTGGCCAGGTTTCATAATTTCACTTGCTCACAGATTTACCAAATTTTTATGAGTTGTTTGGATCTGCTTTCGCATCTTTTTTTTTTTTTTTTTTTGGAAAACAAAATATATGAAAAGTTTTAGAAATAACCATTTTTAAATAGGTCTACTATTGGCAACAATTTTGAAATACAGTTTTACAGAAGGAAAAAAAAAATTAATAGTAGAATTTTTTTTCCTTTCAAAATCAGCTCATTCAAAAAATTGGCAAGTTTTTTTGTTTTTACGTTGCCTTTTTTCGATATCCAAAAAACGTAACTACTACGTAAGAAAAACTTTGGTTGCAAATGTACGTATAAAGGGGGAAATTTTGCTACATGCAATAAACTTCTAATCTAACATAGGAGGTGGGGAATATGATCTCACGATAAGAAATGAACCCAAAACTTCATTATGATAAAGAGGACGCCTCGTTAAAATGACGAAACGATGGTTCGAAATTACTACATAATAAGCAACACAACAAGAGAAGAAAGACTTAGTCTCTTTAAATACGTCTATCAACCTATACAAGAGCAAGTTCATTCATTGCTGCCAATTAAATCCCTTCGCCCAAGTCAAAAATTAGACAAGAAGCTTTTCAGTCAAATCTTGGTATGAAAAATAGACTTATTTTCTTAAAAAAAAAAATTCCTGAGATTTAATTATATTTAACCTAAAAATTGTTCAGAGAGAGAGAGAGAGAGATCAACATTCTAATTTTTGTCCCAAGAAAGAAATCAAACACAATAAACAGTTTTAAGGCAGTGGGTTATTCTATGTTTTGTATTCCATGGGCCATGGGGGCCAATCATTTATTTAATGGGTTCAAATTTTAAAGCGGTTAGAAGTTGCAGTACAGAAATTGTAAGAGCAAGCCCAACAGCTCGGGCAAAATTTTTGCCAAAAGAACTGGTGAGCAGTGCACATTTAACTCACATCACTTTCAACCCTCCAATAATACAATCTATTTTACCCAACCTCAATAAAAAAAAAAATTGTTTTTTCCTTTTAAAATAATCCAAAAACCGCCGGCCTAACTTCGCCCAAATTGCCGGTGGCCTGACTTCGCAGTCGATCGTCACAAACAAAAACCCACTTCAATTGCCTTTGAAAGGGGTTACGAGATAACTGCACCACCACCGCCTAGTTCAACGGAAAAGCCCTTGGTTCAATGGAAAAGTCCTCTCAAGCGTCAAAAGCCCACCACCGTACTGGGTTTGTCGAACTTAAAATCCTTCTTCACTGACGATAATGTCATCACCGTCGGCGTATAGGCATGGCCTCTGTTACGAATAAGCTTGAACAGATTCACGAAATCAAGGTCTCAGACCGCGATGCGATCGTCTACAGAGGCCATTGATGAGCTCGGTTCTTACTGTTGCTGATCGCTATGGATGTAGATTAGTGGTTGTTGGAAGGAGGGAGAGAGAGTGGGGAGAGAGAGAGAGAGAAACAAATAAAAAAATGTTTGCTGGTGAGCAGTACTTAGGTGTATATAGCTAAGTGTTGTACATGGGGGAAGGATAGCAAAACATTTACTTAATCTGTTGGGGCAGACATTCTCCAATTTTGGTTAGCTTAAATAGCTAATATTCTCATTTAGCTAAACTGTTGGGCTTGCTCTAAGTAATCTCCCAGCTCCCACATGGGTTCAGCGTACCGCTAGGCATTTGCAACAGGGCAAACCCGGTGAGATGGGTGTCTCCGTTGTGATACCGTCGTGCTCTTTGGTCCATTTAATCCTGAAAAAATTTGTGTCAATGGTTACAAGATTCCCTTTTGGCCGAGCAAAAAAAACATAGTGTAAACAAAATAATATTGTTGCACTGTTTTGGGGTCATTTTGACTCAATCTAAAAGCTAGACGTCAACTTTAGCTTTTTGAACTTTTTAGTTAATGTATGTAAGGAGAATGAATGTTGCTTAAAAGTTTTGTGGGTTTAAAGCGAATTTATTAATGGACCCCTTTATTTTTTGCATACAAAAGTTGATTAACAAAAAATCCTCATAAAAAACCATTACAAAAATTTAAATGTAATCATTAAAAAAAAATTGTCATATTTCAAAATCTATCATTTGAACATTAATTTTCTTACACGATTAGATGCAAATGTATTAATTAAGTTTTTGTAATCAAGCATTGTATTATATCCAGCTCACACAGACAACAAAATCAATCCATTTAATCTTCATTGAGGCATTGGTAATTGAAGATAACTTTTAATTTTGAAAAGGTTCCTTTCCTAGATGCAACTATAATCGTATATCTGATGGACTTAAATATTTGCCCTATTTTCATGTTTTGCAGGCTTAAACAAAACATAATTAAACCTAACATATATGAGGCCTTAAATATTTGGAGGCCCCGTTTTAAAACAATTTTTGGTAGCCTTAAACCACGGCATGCTATAAGGCATGCCTTGATAAGCCTGAAAAGTCAAAAAGCTCAAAAATCTCCTTAGTCGAACGGCGCGGTCCTGGGTCATGTTTGAATGCTAATCTTTGTCATTATTCATTCAAGAACTCTTATACGGGGACTGCATGGAAACTAAATTTATCCAAGTCTTTTGTGGTCTCAAGAAATGTCACGCCCACTTTTTAACAACGAAAACAGATTACTTTAATTAATCAATTATTGTTTCAAAAGTATGATCTCATCTATCTCGTCTCATAACCATTATTAGCAAAAACCAGATAGATTATATTTAGTCAATTCAGTTACAAGTTCTTCCTTTATCGGTCCCTATATTAAGGGTTGGTTACGACATGTTTATTGTCGCATTTTCAACAAACTAGTTTAGATTTATCTAAATATGTAAACCCGAAATCGGTCTCACCAACCATAAGATCCGTAACCTTAGGTTGTATTGTTGCTAGGATTTTCATAATCCCACAACACCCCTACGGATCTTGGAAACAATGAATCACAGAACAGAAAATCAAGTAATCGTGCGTAATGGAAAAACAGAAAAGAAACGAGACACAGATATACGTGGAAAACCTCAACGCAAGGAAAAACCACGGGAACGACACCAGTCCACTATGAAATCGTAATCAAGAGTACAAGTCTTGTAATAACCCGAAATTTCGTAAATAAAAATTTCGATTTATTAATGCGGTTTTATTTTTAAATAAGTATAGCTTATAATTTAGTTTGGTTAGAATAAACGAATTAGATTTAATCTGTTTATTTATACTTTTCGCACCGTAAATGAACGCGTGCACACCGAGTATTTCCCTACACTGCGTCCGGAAGCTTTACTAAATCCCCAACTCCTATTTTGTTTTATTAAAACTAGCCTTTGATTTAGTGGGAATTTACTCATAACCTAAAACTAGCCTTTGATTTAGTGGGAATTTACTCATAACCTAAGTTTAGCCTTTGATTTAGTGGGAAATTATTCATAACCTAAAACTAGTCTTTAAACCTAAATTTTTCTTTTGCAAAAGGTTGTTTGGACACTTGTGGGGAAGGTATATGGCTGATTATTTTTGGGGAAGGTGAGCCTCATTGCTTCACTATAAATAACTCACTCACCTTGCTTCATTTCTCACACCAAAACCTTCCAACTTCTCCACTTTGTGCTTTCTAGTGTTCTTGAGTGAGTTCTTGAGTGTTCTTCTTGAAACTCATCCTAAACCACTACACTCCACCACCCTCGACCACCCCTAGATCTTAGAAAGGTAGAATAAGTTAGCAAGAAAGCGTTCGAGCAAAGGTCGACTAGTCGTTACGCCGCCGGAATTCAACTAGCTTATCGGCTTTCGACTAATCATCGGAATTAAGGTAGATACTTTATCTTAACCTTAGATTAGTATTTACTAGTTCATATTAATTATGTTATTATTTTGCTTAAACATGCCTAATTGTGATTAAACGTGATTATGTTGGTGATTAGTGATTTTATGAACAATTAGACTTTGAAAAACACACTTAGTCATTACTATGCACGATTTAAAATTTACTATCAAAATGCACCGTTATAATGTTCGATGGACTTTTGGAAAACTAATTTACGCAGTTATAATGCCCGAATGAAAATCGACTTTTCAAATTTACGCAGTTATAATGCCTGACCGATTTTCTGAAGAAAAGAGCTTTTTAAATGAAATGAGATTTTCCGGGATTATTGAATAAATATTCTTAATCTATTCAGACTAACAAATAGAATCTATGACTAGCATGTCTAGTCAGGCTTTTTCTTGGTTTAGCCAAACCAAGTGGCAATTTAACGTACGAATCTTAAAACACGCCAGCAAAGCTAAGAACGAGAATTAATCCTTATGTTTTGATTTAAATTTCTGGAAGAAAGAATTTTTGTCTTTAAGTAACACGGTTATCGTGAAATATTTTTGAACGAAAAGTTTATCGTAAAACGATTTCTAAACGAAAGATTTTTATGTAATATGGCATGTGCATGTTTTCCGAGACGGTACGACACGACACGTTTTTCAAGAAAATGATTGATTGTTTTTTTTACAAGAAGAAATAGAGATGAGAATGAAAATGATGCTGTAACTAAAATTTAGACAATACTGCCATTGGAGTCCCGCCTCAGTTCCCCGGGGTGAACTGGTGGCCAAAGCTCAATGGAACTATACGGTAGTGCTGTTTATAGTTCTCCTCAAATTCCGCGGGTGAATTTGACGGTCAGAACTTACTCAGTACAACACGTAGTAAACGGATCTTATAAACAAGCTGTTAAGTTCGGTGCTATAAGAAAACCAGGACTATGTCGTGTGTGACGCGGAGTTGGCGGAACTCATACTGCAGGAGTCAGTATATGGGTGGCCGAACCTTCGAACGAAAAGGTTGGTGACCGTTAGAACGGGGTTGTAGAACGGGCCAATAACTTTCGAGAGATGTGAGATATTGACATGGTTAAAATTTGAAGAAGAATGCTGTTATGAGAAAGTGATACGAGATGCTGATACTGTACTCTGATTTTTATTAAAAGAAACGAGATACTGATACTATACTCTGATTTTTCTTAAAAGAAACGAGATACTGATACTATACTCTGATTTTTCTTAAAAGAAACGAGATACTGATTTTATTAAAGCTGCACTCTGATTTGATCTGATTTGATATTGATGCATTGACACGCATGAACTTACTGTTTTGATAAATGATTTTCAACTATTTACCTGCCACCTACAATATTGTTCTAGAATTGCTAGTTTAAGATTAAGGTAGGGTATCTATTGAGCGTCCTCGCTCACGGTGTTGCCCTGGCATAATACTACGATGTTGCTTCGCGACTCTGACGTATTATGCTAAATTATCACGTTGGACAGGTGGACCTTTACGGAGAACACAGAGCCGGAGGAGCTGCCAAGATGGAGATCCACCAGGCGGAGAGATTTGCGGAGTCATAGAGTCCACCCAGTCTACCTTTTTGTAATCTGTGAAGGATAGATCATCTATATGTATTTTTGGTTATTACTATTACTGTTTAGACCGACTTTAAATTGTAATAATAATCCATAACGCTTATCCTAAAAATGCGGGGCGTTACAAGTTTCCTCGCAATCTCTTTCTGAGATCTGCGTTTTCTCTCGTCCCTCTCTCTCTCTCTGTTTTTTTCTCAGAAAACTGATAACCCTAATTACACACTAGCAGCGAAATAATTAGGTTGGGCCTATGGCCGAAATTACACACCGAGGTCCCTCAAATATCGTTTTCGCTGCAGTCCGGAGTGCGACTTTTTTGTCCCTTGGGACTTCCGCCCCCAAATCCCCGGTACTACTAAAGGTTGTCTGCACTCCAACAATTGTCACACCGTAAGTTGAATTTCTGTGTAACTTGTTTTGTCTTTTATGACCCATGTGTCACATTCATCCCGCATAAACTTTCGCTTGCAAAGTTTCTGAAAAGAAAATAGGCATTTTTCAAAAAAGTTCAATTTTTGGTTGCCTGTATAGAAGGTGTATGTGTTTGAAAAAATCTCATTTTTCTTCCATTATTTCATGTACGACGACAAAATTTGTGATCAAAATATAACATTCTATAATGTTTCTTTTATTATATATGTAAGATTCTTGACGCTGTGACTTCAACTCTGGCATCACATCCAATAGCATTTAGTCAAAGAGAAAAGAATATGTATAGAGGCTAAAAATGTCTCTCTTTTCCTATAAGATTCAAACAACTTGTAGGCAATCATGAATTTCGAATCAATAGCTGAAACAATAAAAGACCAGAAACATCAAGACGAACAAAATGCTTCCAACATATAGCAACACACTCGAACAAAATGCAATAGTAATGATTTGTTTTTGGTAACTGGGTGTCTGGACCAGTTGTACGCACGTTGAAAAATCCCGGGAGAGCCATCCAATCCAACCGTCTTCTAGTGAGGTCAATTTAAAGCCAGATTTGGACTGACTCCAAAAAAATTGATAGCACCTAAGAGGTTTCTACAGAGAGAATAAGTCGAAGTGAAAAACTACGATTTCTACATGAGGCAAGGCGGAGTCACGATTTACGGAAACTCGGTAGGGTTCTCGTATAAGTTGCAAGCAACATTTCTGTCGATATATTGTCATGGCCACAATTTATAATGAAGCAGAGGTACAATTTATAACAATAGATATTGGTAGGGTTTTACATGTCGCAGAATTACGTATGGCAAGGCAATCTTAGAGTTGCCGATTTACGTTAAAGAAAAATAGAAAAAGAAAAACGAATATTACGTATTCAAATAATGAAATTGAGGTTTCTCAAAATGTTTAATCCAATCTCATATCTAATCTTGCCAAAATGTTTTCCACTTTTATTACACTCTCCATTCCTTTTGAGATTTTTAATTTGATGTCAATAAATTTGTTAAATTATCTACGAAAATGTTTTATTTTATTATCTGAAAATTACACCTTTTTTCGTAGCGGACTGCTATTTTTAAGAATGGAGAGGGTAGCTGTTAACTCTTACCTCAGTGGCTCAGTGAGCTGTCATCTTCTCTTCTCAT
The DNA here is from genome assembly GCA_020921065.1 of Vaccinium darrowii. Taxonomy (NCBI): domain Eukaryota; kingdom Viridiplantae; phylum Streptophyta; class Magnoliopsida; order Ericales; family Ericaceae; genus Vaccinium; species Vaccinium darrowii. The sequence continues at coordinate 37,631,394 of CM037154.1, forward strand.
CAAACGGTCTGTTTGGATCGAGGAGTTTGCTGTCCCTCTCCTTAATTTTGTCCCCGTTTGTCACCTCTTTTGTTCATCGAACCAATTTACAAGAGTTTCATTTGATTTTGTTTTCTTATCAAACGGTATGTTTGGATGGAGGTGTTTGATGAGAAAAAAATGAGAAGAAAATCCTATTTCTTTTTTTAATTCTGGACCGTGAGAATTATTGGTTTCGATCTCTATTTAGACGGTTGCATGTACGATAATGAATTAATATGCCTCGAAGAAACTTTTTTACACTCATTTTGTAGGAATTATTCAAACAACTCTCAACACCCAACTCAACAATTGCCAACACTAGGCCTGTCAAACAAAACCCGTGAACCGTAAAATCCGAACCGAACCGAACCAGACCATAGGTTTTAGATTGGGTCAGTGGATTAATAGTCCAGGCACGGATTAAAAAATTTAAAAACCGTGACTCGTGGTTCTATCCACAGATTTTCATTAAAAAAAAACCCTAGATAAATAGAACCGAACCGTGATAATTTTATTTAAAAAAATAAAATATATATGTGTATGTGCGTAATATTGAGTAAGTAATCATAATTTAACATATTATTCTAAGTTATTTTTAATTTTCTACCTGAATAACTGAATGTGATATAAATAAATTTCAAGAGTGTTAACTGTAATTTTAATTTTCAATATTATATACTCATATAGTAATGCTATGTAGTAATAATCTAGTAATGTCTGGATGGCAGTATTATAATGTTTTTCAATCTGATATGTTATGTATTGCCGTATTGGTATATAATGGCAGTAATGATACTCGTGGTAATGTGATGCTAATTTGAATCTGGAAATATAATGGTTGCTTCAAATTTTTTTGGAATGTAGTAATCCGTGGATTAAACCGTAAATTGAATTGTAGACTTTTGGTTCGGACACAAATTGCCTTTCCTTGAAACCGTGACTCGTGGTTCAGCCCTCAGATTCATACGAATCTGAAACAATCCGGACTGTTGACACCTCTAGTTAACACCTAGTAACCCACTAGTAACTCACCACTGAAAGCCAAATACACTAATTTACAAAATTTCACAAAAAAAAATAGAAAATGAAAACGATAAAAATTGTAAAATCATATCTATATATTCGTGCAACATACGAAATTTTATGTATATATTTTTAGGTAATATAGCTAGTCAAGTTAATCAAGTTTATTTTCAAATACCCTGTTATTTACAAGATTTATTTTGTTTCTTTTCCTTTTTTATTGGCAAAACGAGATACATTAGAAAGTCGACAAAGGATACATCAAGAAAAGCAAACCACCGAAGTCTATTTTGTTTCTCTCCATTTCTCCCTAAATTCTTTCTCTTCTCATCAAATGTTCTCAATCCAAACATCCTTTAAAAATTTGCAAGAGAAAGAATACTGGATGATGTCTTTAGGATTCGTTTGGATCATCAACCTTTTCAAAAGCAGAGTTTCACTAATCAAAAGACAAGGTTCCAAAGAAAGGGAGTACTAGCTTTTGCATCTTTAAGGGCTATACCTTTAAAATGGTCTCAACACTCTCCGGAGTCTGGACTGTGACCCCTCAATTTGCAACCCATTGGGGCACTGACACCTAAACTTGGGATTGTTTATCCGTCGTACGATAACCCAGTTTCCAAACAGAGTGCACTCCACCCTTGAATCTTTTTCACATGGGTTTATGATTCTTGTACCTCTACAAAAAGAACATTGTGTTTGTCCAAGCAGAGAAACTTCTTTTCCTTGTTTTGTCCTTTTCACTCCATTATTTTCACCTCTGAGGGACCAAAATTGGTTCGGGTGCTGCTTTTTTTGCAGCAGAGTTTTTCGTATGGTTTTTGTTTTAGTTGGTGGTGAATTCTCCAGCCTTTTGTCTAATGTCTAATTCAAAAGGCAGGGATGTTTGCAATTATAGTACTCCATAGTCCACAGTAGTATTTGTAGGGACGGGACATACGCAAGATTCGAGTGTGAATTTAACGAATATTAAAAAAAATTTAGAACATACAAAAAACAACATCGATCAAGCGAATAAAAATTCCAGAAGTATTATCCACAAAATCATCATAACTATAGGTTCGATCAACCAATAAGATCATAGAAATATGATCGAAAACAAACATCCATACGTTATAGTCAATATGTAGAATCTATTGTGTTGTCTCTATTCAAAAGTAAGAACCTAAAAATGCATTCGATGTTGTTTCATGATGTAAAATGCATTTATAATGGTATCAACGTTAAAGCGCCGAGCAATGTCTTTCTTGATGTAAGTGAGCATATAACTCGTAAAGAAATCGTCTTCTATCCTGTTTTGTAGACTACTCTTCACCAATTTTATGGTTGAAATCTCGCTCTCTTTTCATTGTAGAAACCGTCCAGTAAAGTTAAAACAAGACGAATCAATTTATCAACAAGGGAATAAATTATCGACTTTCTTATTTTCGCCAATACGTGGCACAACTCAAAAATCGTGGATAAATTCTAAAACTCCGAATGATCGACTTTCTTCTTTTTTAATCTGATCTCGACAAACCTACTTGTTAAAGAGGGAAAAATAATCTAGCATGGCAGTGTTGGTAAATTAAAAAAAAAAATTACTAGGCAAGGTAATATATTTTCAAAAAATCTTGGGTAGGGCAGCCTGCAGGTAATAGATTTTTTAAACATTTGTGGGCTGGCGAACCTATATAGTTGTAATTTTTTTTTGAAATCAATACCATATTTAAAGAAAAAATTTAAAACTTGGGTAGGGGGGTCACCCGGGCTGACCCGCCCTTGCGTCCATCCTTGCACAGGGATGGCTATTTCACCCAATCCATCACTACCCTCTCTGAATGAGTTGGGAATTCGTAGATTTTTTCCAAAGATCGAGTAGGATACAGGATGGTTTTTAAAAGAATTCGAGCAACAGGAACGAAGTAGGTATGTGTCGTCTCCACTCCTAATCCCCGTTATATGTGTGTGTATATGAGCTTTAAGTTAACGTTTCATTTTGGAAAGTGGTTTTCACACCCCAAAGTTGTTATCCACGTCGCTTTTTTGTCTTCTAGTAAAAAATTTATATGCAAGAATTTTACTAAAAGACAAAAAAAAAAAAAAAAAGTATGGGTATCAATTTTGGGGTGTGAAAATCAATCACCTTCATTTTCCAGTTATATTTTTGTATATGTGTGTTTTTATTAGCTTTAGGGTTTCATTTCACATTTTCACATTTCACATATGAAGAGGATGCTTGTTGATGTCTATTAACTTGCTATTACTTTCTTTTCTTACTACTAGCTTTTAGTTTTTGTAATGCAAGAAGACTTGTTTATGTTCTCTTAAGTTGAAACTTGGAGCCTGGAAGTCCTTGAAAGTTGAATGATATGATAGAACAATACTCAATATTAATTCAAGTTATCGAAATTGTTCCATAAAAGCTCAAATGACCAAACTTAATTTTGAAAAATCTTCGTAGCAAGATTTTTTTGGTAGTTCAGTGCTCTCCGACTTTGATTCCTGGCTCTACCATTGATCCCTGCAAAAAGGGGGGAAAATGACTTGTGCTCTTTTATCGGATGTCCCCGAAGGCTTATGCTATTCGATTCACTAAAAGCATCCATTGAGATGGCCCAGCCCATGTTGATTAAAATTAGCCCAGATGCCCGACCTGAAATCCAACTGGAACCTGTAAGGCCTTGGCAGACTATTTTGCGTGGGACCAGCCCACTTATTAGCCCAATAGTGCTTCATCAATTTATAGAACTGCCATAAGACCAGCGATGCTTTACGGGACAGAATGCTGGCCTATTAAGAAGCAGCAAGTGAACAAGATAAGTGTAGCGGAAATGAGGATGTTGAGGTGGATGTGTGGTAAGACTAGACGAGATAGGATTAGAAATGAAGCAATTCGCGAGATGGTAGGCGTAGCACCTATAGAGGAGAAGTTAAGGGAAAATAGGCTAAGGTGGTTTGGGCATGTCTATCGTAGACCAGCGGATGCAGTAGTTAAGAGATTGGATAGGATAGCTTTGGGTAGAAACGCACAAGGGAGGGGAAGACCCAAATTGACATTAGATGCGGTAGTACGCAAAGATCTGAGTATACTAGGTTTAAATGATGAAGCAGCACTGGACAGAGCTCAATGGAGAAAAAGGATTCATGTAGCCGACCCCAATTGATTGGGACATAAGGCTTGGTTTGGTTTGGTTTGGTATTAATGTTGAAAAGATACACAATTTCATAAGAGAAGAAAATATTAGTATATTCAAACCGTGAAAATTCGAATTAAATGTGAGATGTGTAATCCCCTCGAGTACTTATTGAAATATGATACTTTATGTCGGACTTGAGTCCCAAAGGTGAAAACTCACATGTTCGAATCTCACGAATGCCGACCATTTCAAACCTTAAGGTCATTGGGGGTTATGTCCGGTCGCTACCTTCAGGGCCTCGAAATTAGTCGAGATGCGTCCAAGCTAGCCCAGACATCCAGTTAACTCAAAAAAAAAAAAACAATTCTTCTATGAATCCATGGACAAGACAGAGATAGTCCAAAAAAATTAGGTACTCCCTCAGGCAAATATATATATATATATATATATATATATATTTGGTAATCTGTAAATTTTATAAAGCTCAAACAAAGAATATAATAGGCCTAAGCCAAAACAATAAAGGATCACAACCTATCTGCACAAAGCTATACAAAGCTAGAAAAAAACATGAAAACTACCAGCCTAAGGAACCTTAGGCAAATATTATTTTATCATTTCATAAGTTGCGACATTCATAGAATGTAAAATTCGTGTATGATTTTAAAAAAAAAAAATTTGCACTAATTTAAATATCTCGATAAGGTTTTTGGATTGATGAATTTTTGGGAAAGAAAAAAAAACAATGCATGACCCGGGGGCATGCATGCATGCAGTATTGCAGTCCCCATCTGAGCAGCCCGTGCTCGCCGATCAACGACCTAGATCAGCTTGGCAATCAATAGTGCGGATCTGTTTGAGTCCGAACAAATCTGGGCCATTGATCGCCGAGCACGGAAGACTCGGATAAGGATTGCATGCATGTTGTCCCTTTAGGGACTACATGATCCCCATTTCCTTCAACACCAGCTCATGTGCAAGCGATTTTTGTCAACAAAATTGTAAATAGATATTGGTTATTGAATTGAACTCCTAGTATAAATTCGGTCAAATAATAATATGAGATTAGAAAATATCCTTTCTACTATAGGCATGTAAAATTTTAGCCTATCACAAATCGCCACGTGTTGCTAGGGCACACAAATTGGCCAATTAAATGTTGCCAAGTGTCCACAAGTCAAAGTCCAAATTTCATGGACAGGCCAGTTAAATGCTGCCAAGTATCCGTAGGTCAAAAGACCAAGCACGATAAATGACCAATCAAATGTTGCCACGTGTTTACAAGTTAAAAGTCAAAGATATGTGAAAGGACCAATTAAATGACGCCACATGTCAAAATGACACAGTAATTTATTTATCAAGTTTGGTCCATTAAATTATGCCACTTGGTGAAATAAATTCTATATTTCGTTAAATATAAATGTCTTTCTTAAAAGGAATAATTAATCATAAATACATAATATTTTGTCTATTTGAAGGGAAGGATAATGAACTTTTGCAATCAAACATAAAGACATTGTTTGTAATTATAATTTAATAAAAAGATAAAACACACACAAAAACCCCATAATCTACAAGATGTCGTGTAGATGACATCTACACAGACTGTGTTTACACACAGTGTCCCTGAAAAAGTTCTAAAACGTCGGAATTACCAATGTCTGTGTTAATTACCAATTAAAGTGTTGTTTTGTCTTGCATGTTCTTCCATCAAGAAACGGAATTATTGGCTGGATATAGGGTAGTTATGCCCGCCGATTTTAGTAAGAGAGTATAGTTAACTGTTCTCACTTTGCTATTCTACCATTGAAATGTAATAATTCCGTTTCTGGATGGTACCATTGTTAGCTTTTTATTTATTTGATGCCTGTCGATTTGGGTTTCCACTGGTGGGGTGGTTTTTTTTTTTTTTTTTTTTTGAATTTTATGCTAGAAATTTCAATTTTAAAAAATGAGTGACACTTCACTAATTTTTTTGGTCGCCGGAATTGTTCGGCCAGAGGTGGGGTGGTGGTCGGCCGGAGCTGGGGCGGTTATTTTTTTGAATTTTATGTTAGAAATTTGAATTTTTTAAAATTTGTAAAACTTCACTAAATTTTTTTGTCGCCGGAAGTGCTCGGCCAGAGGTGGGGCAGTGATTTTTTTGAATTTTATGTTCGAAGTTTGAATTTTTAAAATTAGTGACACTTCACTAATTTTTTTGGTCGCCAGAAGTGACCGGCTAGAGGTGGGGTGGTGGTTGGCCGGAGGTAGGGTGATGATTTTTTTGATTTTTATGTTTGAAATTAGAATTTTTAAAAATTAGTGACACTTCACTAATTTTTTTGTTCGCCGGAACTGCTCGGCCAGAGGTGGGGTGGTGGCTGGCCAAAGGTGAGTTGGTGATCTTTTTGAATTTTATGTTCGAAATTTGAATTTTTAAAAACTTGTAACACTTCACTAAGTTTTTTTGTCGCCGGAAGTGCTCGGCTAGAGGTGAGGTGGTGGTCGACTGGAGGTGGGGTGGTGATTTTTGTGAATTTTACGTTCGAAATTTGAATTTTTAAAAATTAGTAACACTTCACTATTTTTATTTTTTTTGTCGCCGGAAGCACTTGGCCAAAGGTGGGGTGGTTGTCGGCCAGAGGTGGGGTGGTGATATTTTTGAATTTTATGTTCAAAGTTTGAATTTTAAAAAATTAGTGACACTTCACTAATTTTTTTGGTGGCCGGAAGTGCCCGGCCAAAGGTGGGGTGATGGTCGGCCGGAGGTAAGGTGGTATTTTTTTTATTTTTATGTTCGAAATTAGAATTTTTAAAAATTAGTGACACTTCACTAATTTTTTTGGTAGCCGGAAGTGCCCAGCCAGAGGTGGGGTGGTGATCGGCCAGAAGTAGGGTGGTGATTTTTTTGAATTTTATGTTCGAAGTTTGAATTTTTAAAAATTATAGTGACACTTCACTAATTTTTTTGGTCGTCGGAAGTGCCCGGCTAGACGTGGGGTGGTGGTCGGCTAGAGGTGGGACGGTGATTTTTTTGAATTTTTTGTTCAAAATTTGAAATTTTAAAAATTAGTGACACTTCACTAATTTTTTTGTCTTTATGTTCGATTACAAAAATTCCTTGTCTTTCCTTTTAAAAATGGCAAATCTTTTTTGTTTTATGTTTGATTGCAAATATTCTTTGTCCTTCCCTTTAAAAATGCCAAATATTTTGGATTTTTGGCTAAGTGGCCCTTCTTAAAATGAATTAGAAGAAAGATATTTATTAAATTTTAATTATTTTCCTTTAAATCATATAAGGAAATAATTAGAGAGAAAAATATAAAAAGAATTGCATTCTTGCCATAACTCTCCATCTCTCATTCCTAGAAATAAAGGTGCCCTCTCTCATATTCAACACACATTCAAGCTTCCATCAGCTGTCAAAGCTCTGAAGATTTAAGCATCCAAAGCCCTTCAGAACTCTTCAAGTCTACATCAAGCGAGACAGTTCTTCAAATCAAAGCCTCGAAGCTCTGAAGAACATTCAAGCCACATCATCAATCTTTTCCACAAATTTCGGAGAAGATTCCGCCTTTTGATTCGAGATCAAGCTATCAAGCCCTCGTTTCAACATCCGAAGAGAAGAATCAAAGGATTATTTTCTTTTATTCGAAAATCACTACAGAGATTGTAAACCCTAACTTTTCAATCAATAAAATCGATTTTGGTCAACATATTTCATCTTTTTTGCAGACTCGAAATTTGTATAATACAAATTTTGGCGCGCCTAGTGGGACAATCTCTGCCTCTCATCTCTTCTCCTCAATAAACAAACACTCTTCAATGGCTCCTAAGAACGATAGTTCAAAGGCTCCTAATGTTGCAAGCTCTAAACTCGCAACCACTGCAAAAACTGGCTCTGGACCTCATAACGTCGGTCCAACAACTCGAAGCATGTCAAAGGCTACGACACAAGCATCTGCTTAAGCCTCGCTCCTCCCCATATCAAATCCAGCTTTTGGTGTTGATCTACCGAAAGCATCGTCAACTCTTCCACCTGCATTGGAAGAAAAAGATGGCGCTCCTGCATTTAAGGTAAAGAAGGGCGGCATTACTAATGTTAAGAAGCCATCGTCGCATCCTTCCATGCCACAAGAATTTGCTTTAGAAGTCCACCAAGAAGAGGACTATTCAAGTGGTTCTGATCCTACCTCTAATCAAGGCACTCCACAGTCAAGGCTCAATGCTTTAACTAGGTCTGACAACCCTTCAGCCATGGATGTTATGGCAACAGGCGCTACCACTCTAGAGGAACATGTTGCTGCCATAACCAAATTGGTTGAAGGATTAACGAAGTCTGTAGAAGAGAAAGATTCTGAAATTCAATCTCTCAAAAACCATATAGAAAGCATGAGCGAAGCTGATTCTTCCAGCAAAAAGCCAAAGGAACAAAAAGACTTGATGTTTTCTTCTGATGGTATGATTCCAATGGATCGTCTAAAGGACTTCATTCTAGGCACTATCAACGACAAGTACGAGTAGACACCAAAATCTTCCTCTACTTATGTTAAGCCTTACACTCGAAGGATTGATCTTATAAAGATGTCTGCCGGTTATCAACCATCGAAGTTTCAGCAATTTGATGGCAAGGGCAATCCGAAACAACACATTTTCCATTTTGTTGAAACATGCAACAACGTTGGAACCAATGGAGACCTTCTGGTTAAGCAGTTTGTTCGAACACTCAATTGCAATGCCTTTGATTGGTATTGCGACCTCGAGCCTGGCATGCTCGATACTTGGGAGCAGCTAGAACAAGAGTGTCTCAACCGATTCTATAGCACTCGTTGTACCGTTAGCATGGTTGAACTTACTAATGCTTGCCAATGGAAAGATGAACCTGTAGTCGATTACATCAACAGATGGCGGCACCTGAGTCTAAACTGCAAGGATAGACTATCTGAATCCTCCGGAATCGAGATGTGCATCAAAGGCATGCAATGGGATCTACAATACATTCTGCAAGGAATCCAGCCTCTTTGAAGAGTTGGCCACTCGAGCTCATGACATGGAGCTCAGCATTACAGCCAACATAAGGCGATGTCTACCTATGCAAGAGTATCACAAGGTGCAAGATTCCTGCAACGTAGGAAACAAGCCAAATGTTGCCAAATGGGGCAAATTTTCAGTCAAAGGAGATTAGAAAGAATCCATGGCTGCGAATGTTGAACCATTCAAAATCTGTACTAAATCCAAGTGAAAGCAAGTAGAGAAGTTTGCTCCTCCCCAGGTGAAGGAGAGGAAGAGACTTACATTGAAGGAGATGTAAGAAAAGGTGTATCCCTTTCCCGATTCAGAAGTTCCTTCAATATTTGATCAATTGTTGGACTTAAAACTCATTGAGCTTCCAGAAATGAAGCGACTAGAGGAAGCTAATAAAGTCAATGATCCAAACTACTGCAAGTTCCACCGCTTGGTTAGTCACCCAACCTCACGTTGCTTCATTTCTAAAGGAAAAGATAGTGGGGCTAGCAAGCTAAGGAAAGATCATCTTGGAAGAGAAAACTATGGCTGCAAATCAAACCGTGGCTACTCTGCTAGACGAGACTCAACACTTTAAGACACTACGAACTGCGAAGATTCAATTTGGGTCATTTGATCCAATTGAAGTAGTGCTATGCCACTCTACTCAGCAGCATGGGGGCAACAGCTACAACAAGGAAGAGGCGATTGAGAATGATGATGAAGGATGGAATTTGGTCACTCACAAAAAGAAGAGTGCAACAAGTGCAAAGCATCCTAAAGCTAAAAAACCCAAGCCAAGTCCCAAGAAAATCAAAACAAGAATTCAACAAAGAAAGAGGAAAGTGAAGAAATCAACTTTCAATTTGCCAGAAGATGTGCGTGTCCAAAAACCTCACACTCCTTTCACTTTATGGGACTTCTTTCTAGAATCGATTCGCAACTCCAGTCTTCTTACACTTTCTTGTAACACTGTGAGCGTTGATGTTGAAGAGACTGAAAATTCAGAACCTGAATCGCCTCTTGCATCAAAACACACTCCAATCAAGCTTGGTTCATTGACTTGTGTCAACAACTGTCTTGCTTGCATTGGAACCATTACACTTTCCGATGAAGATTTGTTGCTTAGTGCAACTCCATATAATCGCCCACTTTTTGTCACTGGATGCGTTTGTGAACAGAGGGTCAATAGGATACTTCTAGACGGAGGATCTGCAGTCAACATCATGCCTCTGTGAACCATGAAGGATCTTGGCATCACTACCAACGCACCTAGCCGTCTGATGATCCAAGGATTTAATCAAGGGAGGCAAAGAGCCATTGGTGTGATTCGTCTAGACTTGCTCATCGATGATATGGTTTCAAGCGTATTGCTACATGTAATTGATGCCAATACTTCTTACAACATGTTGTTAGGACGGCCGTGATTGCATGAGAATGACGTTGCCCCATCAACCCTCCACCAATGCTTCAAGTATTGCAAAGTTGGCGTGATAAAGAAGGTGGTAGCTGATGACAAACCCTTTAGTGAAGCTGAATCCGATTTTGCTCACGCCAAATTTTTCTTGGCAAATATTACATTGACAAAGATTGTAACCCTGAATTTTCAATCAATAAATTCAATTTTGGTCAGTATATTTTGGTCTTTTTTTTTTGCAGGCTTGAAATTTTTGTGATACAATTTTTTTCGAGTCTGCAAAAAAGACGGAAATATGTTGACCAAAATCGATTTTATTGATTGAAAAGTTAGGGTTTACAATCTCTGTAGTGATTTTCGAATAAAAGAAAATAATCCTCTGATCTCTGTAGTGATTTTCGAATAAAAGAAAATAATCTTCTGATTCTTCTCTTCGGATGTTAAAACAAGGGCTTGATAGCTTGATCTTGAATCAAAAGGCAAAATCTTATCCGAGATTTGTGAAAAAGATTGATGATGTGGCTTGAATGTTCTTCAGAGCTTTGAGCCTTTGATTTGACGAACCGTCTCGCTTGATGTAGACTTGAAGAGTTTTGAAGGACTTTGGATGCTTGAATCTTCAGAGCTCTGACAGCTAATAGAAGCTTGAATGTGTGTTGAATATGAGAGAGGGCACCTTTGTTTATAGGAATGGGAGATGGAGAGTTATGGCAAGACTGCAATTCTTTCCATATCTTTCTCTCTACTTATTTCCTTATATGATTTAAAGGAAATAATTAAAATTTAATAAATATCTTTCTTCTAATTCATTTTAAGAAAGACATTTATATATAACGAAATATAGAATTTATTTCACCAAGTGGCATAATTTAATTGACCAAACTTGATAAATAAATTATTGTGTCATTTTGACATGTGGCACCATTTAATTGGTCCTTTCACATATCTTTGACTTTTGACTTGTAAACACGTGGCAACATTTGATTGGCCATTTATCGTGCTTGGTCTTTTGACCTATGGGCACTTGGCAACATTTAACTGGCCTGTCCATGAAACTTTGACATTGACTTGTGGACACTTAGCAACATTTAATTGGCCAATTTGTGTGCCCTAGCAACACGTGGCGATTTGTGATAGGCTAAAAATTTTACATGCCTACATCTACTGTTTGATTAATGATTCTCATTACATGTTTTCTTCTTCTTTTAAAAGGAATTTCTTCTTTGTAATTTTGGTGATGGAAGCGATTTTGTAATTTGGTGATGGAAGCGATTGGGATTCTAGTGGAGGAAGGCGGCTTATAAGGGTGAGGGGTGGCTTGGGCTTGAAATTTAAGTAAAGGGTAAGAGAGGGTGACATCAAATTGAACTTTTACTCGAACAAATTTGAGGGAAAAAAAGATTCAGGGCTGGAGTTGCTCTTACTTCCAAGGTTTGGAGTTGCCTTGTAAACAACATTATATCGATTATATAATCAATAATTTTTCCTTTGTTTGACTGAGGGGGTGTTCCACTGACGCCTCCTGAGTTTGTGAAGAATGTTTACCTTCTCCATGAAAATTCTGACTTTCCCATTACCATGCTCATGGAATATTTACTGGTGTTATTTATTTTCACCCCACCATAATGTGTCTATGCATGCAAGGAAAAAAATTGCTTGCCAAGAAGGAGACGGCTTTTGGACCTATGGTGTGAAAAAAGAGAAAAGAAAAAGATATTTATAAATTATTTTACTAAATTTATTAGTAAAACCAATATCATAAATGTCATCCCCACAAATAGATAATTGTTCTTCTTTTATACCGCTCCTCACCCCCTTACTATATCTCTTTGGTGCAAGGGGCAAACCTAGGATTTAGACCCTAGAGGCTCAGTCATTTGAATTAATATTTTTATTCATTTTTATTTATCGAGAAATTGGCCGTTCATTTTCATTGCATAACTCAACAATCTCCCGATTATCCAAAAAAATATAAATTAAATACAGTACTTGTTAAACGTCAGTCTTACAAAGAAGTTAACATTGTTAATACCCTTTTTTGATGACACAAATTTTATCAACTTTCGATCATATTTCAAATTTTGTTTACATTTAATGATAAGATTAAAAAGTTATTGTTCAAATCATTCTCTGCAATTAGAAAAGTCTCCATATATGAAAAATCCAAATAGAATCTTTCATTTTGAATATTTTGAAGAATTGTCAAGAATGGTTAAGAATGGTCAGAGATGCTCTAAAGGACCAAAATGCAGCGAACCCATAGTTTGGGACCGTTTGTAATAGGAGTATGTCCAATCATAAGTGGCCTCTGTGCACGAAATTTTTTTGATACCACGAGCTGAGCCTACGTGGTACCCGAACATTGCATCTGACCCGTCCAAAAGTGTATTAGATGGCTCAGATCGAAACTCTCTCTCTCCTCCTCTCTCTCCCCGTCTCTCTCCTGTTTCTCTCTCCATAATTCGGATCGTTCAAAACTAAAATAGATGGCCTAGATCACGCACGCGAATACCACGTGGTACCGTTTCGCATTGAAAAAATGCTCTCTGAACAGACAGAGAAACTATGGTAAGAAGTACTTGGTGTACGAATGCATGGATGGCCTCTGATGTAGTAGCTGTTTAATGTTTTAGGTGAAAGCACATGCGAATCTAAAGGTATATGATTCCAGTAGGTAAAGTTTACCGTGTAACTGTAAGCAAGTCCAACCTTTTTTTTTTATTATTATTATTTTGCTTTTTTCCAGTGAGAATATGAACATGGGTGAGCTCCTTTCGGTTATGTTTGGTTTGGTTTTGAATTTTGGTTTTTGTAATGATTAGAGGAAGAAATAGGGATAATAATTAAAAAATAGGTATTAATGATTGGAGAGAGATAGAGAGAAAAATAAAAATAATATTTAAAAATAGAGGTAATAATTAAATAATAATTGAGAAAACCAGTTCTTAAGAACCAAACCAAACAAGGCTCATGCCTCATCCCTCCGCGCATCTCCACTTTCTCGATTTTTGCACAAACCATTCATTTTGTAGAACACGTAAAAAAAAAAAGAAGAAGTACATTTCTACAGAAAAACCAGGATGATTAGATATTAATTAAAACACGTGAACACGTTGTGAATTGATATGCAAAATGAACGGTCAAAATATTATAAATTTGGACCGTACAATTTACAGAACAAAATGTTACTTATTCACATATTTATTGATATCCAATCATGCTATTTCTTTGTAGAACTGTTGTTTTTCGCTTTTCCTATGCGGTGAACAATTTGGATCATAGTTGAAGACACAAGAAGTGGACAAAAATTGAGTAGGAGGGGATAGAGTATATTAGGTCCACTAAATAGCAGCAATCCGATACTAAATTAATTAGGGGTATGTTAGGCTTATTCCTGCTTTGATATAATTCAGATTCTTAATTTTATTTTCCTACCACTTATAATTGTTTAAAAAAAAAATCAAATTTAGAGAGACTTTGAAGTTTGAACTCCCTTAATTTGTTAACCTACTAACTCTCCTCTAACCTTCACTGATATGTACCATCTGGCAAAGTATGTTATAAGATGCTGTTTGCTACTATCATAATACTTGATTTGTATAAACTTTTAGTATAACAAAATTTTAGTAGGCAAATTCTACATTACACACCTCTATTTGGATGAGTACCATATGCACCTCCAAAATGTTATAGTACAAAAGTTACGAGACACAATAATATGTCATGGTTTTTGGTAAAAATGTTAGTAGGAATTTTCTTGCTAAAAAGTTACGGGAAAAAAATGTTATGATTCCTAGTAGAAATATTATGAATCATATCGTTGAAAAAGTTACAGGACGCACTAAAATACTACAGTATGAATTTTTATGAGATGACGCAATTTAGATTACACGCTAGGTGCATATGGTACACCCCTTTAAGGGGGGTGCGTTATGGACTTTCCCTTACAAAAAAAAACTCCAACTAACAACAGAGAGAGAACGAAAAGGAATTACGGGAAAAAAAAAAATGGTACTCCTACTATTTATGTCAATTTTCTTTTTCATAAATTCCAGACACATCATTATGGTTTGTTTGGAACTCCAAAAAAGAAAGAAAATTTTATCATTCATATTACTTTTGTTTCCTAAACTCCAAACACACCATTACACTTTGTTTGAAACTCAGAGAGAGGGAGAGAGGGAGAAATAATACAGGAATTTAAATGCATATACAGTATAAATGCAAGAAAAATTACTTACTAACGTTCTCTATATATTTAGGCTTTGTAGGAAAGGTCAGCGTTCATAGGAATGTTGACTAAAGTCAACGTTGACCTTCCAATCCTAAACTCAAGGACAATGCGACACGTTGCAAAGTTGCGCGGATCAACCTGTGCGAGTATCACTAGCGCGACAGTCCTTCAGTAAGGGGGCCTAGCGCGCACCTCGTTGAGACACTTAGCCATGGGCAATCCAAGCATGAAGAAAATCCCATAGGCATAACAACTAGTGCGGCCTAGAGACATGGGTGAGAACGCGAGAAGCTAGTCATATATTTAGCCCAAGCAAGTACCTTCTTCGGTCTAAGGTAGGACCCTAGGGGCTCTCTGAGGCTTGACTGTTGTACAAGCACGACTGAATAGGTTATGACCTTGCCCATATAAGAATGAAAGGGGATCTAGTGGTTTGGTGGCTACAAAAGAAGAGAGGTTCGCCGCGCGAGGGTGGAGTAGCGCACTTGAGTAGTAGCGATGATTAGCCTCGCGGTGGTGGCCAGGGTATACGGAAAAGACATGTGTCCTCGTATTATAGGGAGACACCTGGCACCTGAGCACTAGCCCAAGGTATCTATAAATATGAGACATTCCCTTCACAATTCTCAAAGGTGATTTGATCGGCAAAGTGTGTCATCCTATAGAGAGAAAAAATAGATGATCACTGATTTTAATTTTGAGAGGAGAACATTCTCTCGAGTGTTATCACCCTATTATCTCTAGATCACTTGGGCACCCCCAATGGATTAGCCTAAAAGCTCCATTGCCTTAGTCTTTTTCTGTGCACACCTGTTCTTTTCTTCACTCTTCTTCTAGATCACTCTATTCTTTCATCTCTACCATTAATTTTTCCTACATCTCCAGCTCATTCTACTCAAACACAAATCTCTCTTACAAACTTTGTTTGGTTGTTGCACAAAAGAAGGAAACAAAATAAAAAAAACTACCGATTTCTTCTTCTTCTCCTTCTTCTTCTTCTTCTTCTCTCTCTCTCTCTCTCTCTTGCATTTCTCTCATACGCTTGTTCGTAATTATTTTACCTCTGTTGTTATTCTTTCCAGAACTCGCAACTTCCAAACATAGTGCTAATTTTGTACTTCCTCCGTTCAATTTCAGTGTTCCACTAGAGAAACGTGTATTTTTTTTTTTACTTAAAAAAATGTTCTCCATACAATTTTTTTTTGCACCAAATTATAAGTTTAATTTGGTTTAAAGAATATAAAAAATTATAAAATATTTTTTTGGAGTTTGAAAATGAACAAATTTTAGTACTGGACACTTAAAATGGAATAGAGGGAGTATTCCTCCCCCGTCTCTCTCCCTCTTTCTCGTTTGTTCTCAATTCCTTCTCTCAAGTTTGGTAGAAAGACCTCTTCTTAGCTGATAGGGTTGTTTGTGGTGAACAATTACAGTCGTTCGTTCAACAATTAGCAGTTTGAATTATCTTACATAAGAAATTAAGTGTTGAGTAAAATAATTATATTTAATTCGAAACCGTTAATTGCGGAATGGCCAACCATAATTGCTAATGTTCCACTAACAAAGTTTTTTGAAAAAATAGGTTTTTTACGATTTTTTATGTGATGTGTTATGAGAGAATGACATGACTCGATATTTTAAAAAAATAAGTTTTTTTTGTTCGTGCAACACTATTTTAGTAGTATTAGTAGTGTGGCTGCTGACTACAACCCCGAATCCCGCTTTTTGGAGCAATCGTTTTCTCTCTCCCTCTCTCTGTCACATTGACTTACAACCTCGCGATCACACACCCGAGCGAAGCTCCTTTGAATGGACTCGCTCACGGCGGCGACAGCCCCAAACCACCTCCTTACACCACCAGCCAACTCTCACTCCTCCACCCAACGGCTCCTCGCTCCTATTCTACCCCCTTCGAGTCTGAACTTCAACCAAATTCGCAAAAAGTTCCGCGTGCATGCGGCGGAGAACACGAGGCCCCCCTCCGCCGCCTCCGCGATCGACTTCAGCGATCCATCATGGCCGTCCAAATTCCAGAAGGATTTCGAGGCTCGATTCAACATCCCTCACCTCACTGATGTATTCCACGACGACGTTGTTCCCATTCCCTCCACTTTTTGCCTCAAGATGAGGTACCATCTGAAAATTCTAATTCTAATATCTCCATCCCAAATTGCTTGTCATGTATATAAAGTTATGCATTTTTTTTTTGGTACTTCGGAAGTTTAAACTTGTGCAATTTTCGGATCAAAAAATAAAAAAAAAATATTTCAACCTCCATCCAAACAAATTACCCGGAGAACTTAAAACAATGCATCTTTGTCGAAAAAATTCAAACTTTTTGTGATTTGTTCAAAAATTCATCTTTGGGCGGCCGAACATATATGATTTAAACGTTTCGGCACGAAAACATACTATAATTCTAGTAAAAATATGAAACATGGGTAGGGCGGTTGCCCGGGCTAGCCCGCCCTTCGGTCTGTCCTTGCATATGAAGTATGGGATGATCAGTCGAGTTTTAATTCACTAAGTTGTCATAAAGGAATTTTTACTTGTGTGCTTCTATTCCTACTGATTTGTGGTGAATTTGAAATTCCTGCTTCATCCTTGATCGCCTTGTACGTTGTTGAATATTTTTGACTGACTTTGAGTTGTTTCGGTCGTAATTATTCCACAAATGCTTGTGTGCTTTCTGATCGAGTAGAACTTTGCTCATCTTTGCTACTTTGCCAGTCTAAATGGAGAGGTCCATTACACGCAAGATGTTGCCAATTCAAATGCCAAGAAAGAGAATTGGCTAGTAGATATGGGTAATAAAGTCACAAAGAGTAGTTTAATAGTATTTCAAAAATGGAAGGGAACTTTGAATTGCAATGTTTGAAACACAGTCGAATGTTATTACTGGCTTTCTCCAAAGCATCCACGTATTTCTAGATGAATATCAAACAACGATCTGCAATGGAATGGGCTTCTCTATTACACCCTGTAATGGCAAGGATTTGAATCTATAAAGTACCCATAAAAAGCATGGTCTGCAATATGATGGACCTCTCCATCACATTGGTGAATGGAGAGGCTCTTAATGCACAAATACCTTTTTTTTATTTCATTTTATCGCATTTTTCTTCGAACGGCGTGTGTTTTTCTTGTCAACAAGAAGTTCCTGATTGATCTGTAGTTTTATGTGTTTGACAACAAATTGCTCTCTCTCTCTCTCTCTCTCTCTCTCTCTCTCTCTCTCTCTCTCTCTCTCTCTCAATATCTGTATTTATGTTTGTTGCAGGAGTCCCACAGAAGATTTTGCTGATGGTTATCCATCTGATGAGACATGGCATGGGTACATTAATAATAATGACAGAGTACTTCTGAAGGTATAATGGCTTCTAGCTTATTCACACGATCTCGTGTGCTCCGACTTCTTTGTTTTTTTGGTAGAAGTTTATGAACAGCCTGCACATTAAACTAATTCTAGCCCTAGGGCATGTTTGATTGGCCAGATTAGAGATGCCATTGGATTACATACTCCATGGGATGTCATTCCCGGTGTTTGAATGCAGTTATTTTTAAATCCATTGGATCCTACAATATATGGAAAGTACCATACATCGGGAGATGTGGTAATGTTAATTTCATCGCTATTAGTCTGATGGGAGTAGTCATGCTATAGGATTATTTAGCCTCTGATTAAGTCTGACCAGCCAAACAGGGGCCTTGAAGTTTTTAGTTTTATAAATAAAAAGGGAGTCCCTCCTGCTATTCAACTTTCTAGTCCAGTACCCCAGAAGTCATTTTTCTTGGTTGGACCAAAACTTTGACATCTAATGGACCAAACTCCAAAGATTGTGATCATTTTATCGATAAGAGACGTGGAATTAGTTGCTTCTAGTCATGATAGTTTGAATATCAAATCTGTGTTCCTTTTTTTGTTGCATTGGTATCGGTGTTCTAAAAGTCGGCCGCCTAGGTACTAGGCGGTGCTCCAATGCCTAAATTAGGCAGCCAACTAGTTGGCTGCTAGTCCCGCCAAGGTAATAGGCACCCTTTTTCAGCCCGACTAGCACCTAACAATTTTTAGAACATTGATTGGTCTTTGATCAACATAGAATATTAGATCAGTAGTATTAGTGAATATTAAATGTGTTGTTTTTACAATATAAGTTCTCCTTTAGTATGCAAATGCAAATATCTTATGTTTCGTAGAAATTAATTGCCTTACTGAGCAACATTAGTAACTTTTTCTACGTGATTGGATAAAGATTAAATGTACGTCATAGATGCACTCTCGTGAGATTCTATTTTAGTAATCAATGGTTATATGACGTACATCTAGATTCAAGGTTATAAAACTCGCTAGGTGCTCCAGGGCGGCTGGGCACCTTCTAACTTCCAGAGCCGAGTACTCGGCGCCTAGTCGGGCAATTAGTCGGTATAGTCAAGCTAGTCGGGCTAGTCGGCGAGGGGCCTTCTAGAGCCTAGGTGATGAGTACTCGGCCTTCCGGACCTTAATTTAGAACACTGTCTAGATTAGGCGCCTAGTCCCCGCCTAGGGCGCTAGGCAGACGACTAGTTGGCACTTGGGCCCTAGGCGCCCCTTCTCCACCCGACTAGCGCGTAGCGAGTTTTAGAACATTGGCATACGTGTAGTTGTACCCCAACCCCCAGCATCATACTATTATGATAAGCTACCCTTAAGCTAAATTATATAAGTTTATCATCTCCAATTTATCACAAAATTTGGATTGTATCTAAATCAAGAAATCATATTTTAGAGGGATTAATTAATTTTGTCCAATTATGTGAATCTAAATATAAAATAAATTGTAACGTGGATATCGGTGGACACTGGACAGAGAGAATCTTTTGTAAGTTCCTATCTGGTCTTGGGGCATGTATTGATTCATTCAGCTCTTAAGGGAGTCATACATTGATTTACTTATTTATTCTCCCTGAAAAAACTAAATGTATGCTTAATTTTTTGTGAATTAAAGCAGTTTAGAAAGAAAATTAAAATTTTAAAGTTAATTTGTCGGATATTGTGAATCTGAATACATAATAAATGGTGTAGCAGATGTTTGTGGACAGAGAATCTTTTGTATGTTTTCTTGAATTCAATGGGGTAAGTATGGATTCATTCGGCTCTCAAGGAAGTCATGCATTAAATTTTTGTTTTTCTCCTCAAAACAGCTACACCTAACCATAGATTGTTTGTGAATCAAGAAAGAGCAATCTCCTGAAATTTTAACATGGTCTTTTTTCATGATTTCCATAACTTGTGTACTTAACTGGTCAAAATAGCTGGATAACTATAAGACGACAGGTTTGCCTCGAAGTCAAGTCTCATGATATCCAAATGGGAGTCAATTTTCCTTGTAATTTGACCCTTGTTGGTGATAGTATTTTCTTTTATCTCTGTTGCTAGTTAAATCGGAGGTAGAGTTGTATATAAACATGATTGAAATTAGAGATTTGTATGATGTGTAAGGATTAATTATCATTACACAGACGACTCCTTCTAGCTAATGTGTTATTTGCCTTGTCTTTTCTTCTTCTTATTATTTTTTTGGTTTCAGACCATACGCTATACCTCTCCTACATCAGCTGGTGCTGAGTGCATTGATCCTAATTGTACGTGGGTGGAACAATGGTAATATCATATATTAATAGGAAAATACATGCTTTTGTTTGACTTCAAGTATCAGTTTCATCGGAATGGGTGCCGAATGATGCAGTATGGAATTTTTCTTATAACTTTCCAGGGTTCACCGTGCTGGTCCTCGCGAGAAAATATACTTCAAACCAGAAGAAGTAAAAGCAGCAATTGTGACTTGTGGAGGACTTTGCCCTGGACTTAATGATGTCATCAGACAGGTATTTATTCTCTGCAAATATCTCTCTTCTGCTTAGAAGTCATAGTCCCTTCAAATAGGAGTCATCTTTCAATATTGTACTCATACAATTTGTATTCAATAGTACAAGCATTTTTTTAGCTTTCCCAGATATATCTCTCTGTGAGGTCCTTTCTGTGGAATCCAAGCTCCCACTTAGTGTGACTTTAGAAAAAAGAAAAAAGGGGGCTAGACTTTCATTTCAGCTAAGAAGTTTTCATTAATAGATAATTTTCAGATCTACTTGACTACTTTCTGAACATTGTAGTCATTGGAGGTATTGTCTCTTTGCTTGCAGATTGTCATCTTTCATTTTTTTTTGGGTAATGGCTGCAGATTGTTATCACCCTTGAGATATATGGAGTGAAAAAGATTGTGGGGATTCCTTTTGGTTACCGCGGATTTTCAGATGAAGACCTAAGTGAGATGCGTGTGAGTTCTTGTTTCTATCCCGGAAACTGCCCACTCGTGTATTATTATTGCTTTGGAATATTTCTTTTCAAATATTCAATATATTCTTTCTGGCCTTTATTTTGACCAGATTATTGATTGTGATGCTTTGTTTTAATGTGATTTACTACATGGATTTATCACCGGTCACTACCATGTTGTCCTAATTAATACCTGGCTTGACTGATGGTTTGGTGTCGCTTAAACTGCCTTCGCATGTTGTTTGCTCCAGAGATATTAAAATAGTTCTAAGAAAATATTAACTTGAATATTGCTTAGTATCCAATTAGTTGCTTATCGGGGGGAAAAACAACCAATGAGCAGCTGCACTTTTTCGTGGTTTGTGGATGATAAGTGATATATAACCTTCTTTTAGCGCATTCAATTATACTGGTTCTTTGCGACCAAATGTTGCCATTTGCTACTGTTGGCATTTCTTTACTTGCCAGTGTTGCCATTTGCATGTGGCTATGATTCATGACAAGTCCTTTTCTTGTCACCCAAATAATTCTGTCAAGATTTGGCCTGGTCAGAGCTGAAATAACCTCAATAACTACATGGGCTGTGTTTGGTTAGTTAGTTTAGTTTAGTTTTGATGATGTCAGCAGGTGTAATGAGTGGAGATAGATAGAGAGAGAAATGAGGGAAATGATGATGTCATCAAAACTAAAACTAAAACTAAACAGGGAAACGAACAAGGCCATGATAATCAAGAATTTTAATTGGTTGGAGCTTCCTGTGAACTAATCTGAGATTCTGAGACTAAAATTGGTGGCAGTGTGTGAAACAATCTCTATGCTTTAATGGTCATATCTCCATCCATGAAGTCAGCCCATAGAGGTAGAACAAGGCATGATGCAGGGGTGGATGTACACTTTCCCACTCAATTTTCTGAAATTTCTAAATATGCTTGGAGATTTGTAGCTTAATTAGTGAATTTGACCCCATAAAATGTGTAATTGCCCCAAGAACACACCTGAAGATATAATATTGCCCCCTTTCATCAAAATACAAAAGTGAATATAGCATAGAGATTGTGAAGAAAGTGCTTTATGGTTGAACAAGAATCAATTAATGAATGATACTTTACATGCTTTATAATGGGTGAACCCTCGTAATCTTCGGAGTACAAATGATCTTTTTATTTGTTGTTTTGAAATAGAAAATTTTGTCAAGAGTTCTTTTTAAATTAAGTTTATATCTCTTCAATCTGCATGTAAGTTTTTGTATTTATTCTCTCATAAAAATTAATTTCTAATTATTATGAAAAATGCCTCAGACATGATTTCAAGTAAAATTGTGGCCCCACTAACCAAAATTTCTAGCTCCACTCATGGCTTGATTATTCTCGTTGCTCTCGTGTTTTAAAATATAAGATATGTACGTCTCTGCTTTTTGTGAATATAATTTGCAAAGCTAATCGTTTGCTTGAATTATCCTTGATTGTTAGCTAACCAGGAATGTGGTTCAAAATGTCCATCTTTCTGGCGGAAGTTTGTTAGGAGTCTCTCGTGGAGGACCCAGTGTTAGCGACATTGTGGACAAGATGGAGGTGCATATATCTTTCACCCACTTGGTCCCTTGTTTTCTGTGTTCTGAATGAATTGCAAATGAGTTTGACGCATAATTTGTTCTTATATGTGTGATCCAATCAATTTCAGGAACGAGGAATCAACATGCTTTTTGTGTTGGGGGGAAATGGAACCCATGCCGGTGCTAATGCAATCCACAATGAGGTTTTAAGCCTTTTAATCATTGGTGTATTGTGTTATATTCTTTAATCTGCTGCAAATGTCGTTATGTTCATAGATTTTATTTTCGTAACTTGGCTTCCGTAGTTCCGTAGAACATGTTTGTTCAAGTTTAACATATTCTTTCTCTATTTTAAGTTGCGCATGTTATTTGCCTTTTTTCAACAGCCTTTGGGAAGACATGGAAATGCACAAAACTAAATTTTATATGTCTCTTTATTGGGTGGCATTCTCCACCATTTGTTGCTTTTTCTAGGTTTTACCTTATTCCTTGCACTGTCCTTTAGTTGTGGATCTATGTAGCATGGATGCGGACACAGACATGGACACGGGACATGGGAATTCTTAAAAATGGACATGGACATGACGGAGGACAATGCAAAAATAAACAAATAAATACATACATATATATATATCATATATGCATGCAGTAACAATTTATATGCATAGATATACATTATCTTTTGATATAGAAGATATCTACACTGTTATGTACTGGCACGTACACCCACACACCCCCACACACATGTAAGATATACATATACCAGTACATGCACACATAGAAGCATACATACCTATATATGTATATACACATATATGAATAAACATATAAACACATATACACAGCGGGAGAATAATTTAATTTAAGGGACACACCTTGTGGTGTGTCCAGTACGTGTCCCCGTGTCCAATGCGCGGACACGGCGACCTCTAGGATTGTTGGTGCTTCATAGAGTTGAATGCTTCCTTCAATCGCTTCTTGTTGTTTGTGTCATTCTATGCCATTTATGAACTCTAATTTTTCACTCTTTGGTGTTTAGTGCCGAAAAAGAAGGCTGAAGGTGGCTGTAGTTGGTGTGCCAAAAACCATAGACAATGATATTCTGCTGATGGATAAAACTTTTGGTTTTGATACTGCTGTTGAAGAAGCACAGCGAGCAATAAATTCTGCATACATTGAGGTACTAGTTTTTAACTCCTCCATCTCCTTGATTTTGTTCATTGGGCATTGTGGACTTATATCTATCTGAGTTGTGTAGTCGACTCTAGAACCTTCCTTACTGTAAATCGCTTGATTTCTGTTTTTCTTTTTGTAATCTTCTAACAGGCACACAGTGCTTATCGTGGTGTTGGAATTGTTAAATTGATGGGTCGCAGTAGTGGATTTATAGCCATGCATGCATCCCTTGCTAGTGGACAAATTGATATATGCTTGATCCCAGAAGTACTTCCCTATATACTCATGACTTCATTCAGTATCATTCATGTTAATCTATTTATTGAGTAATGACTAAGTCTATATTGGTAATTTGAAGGTACCTTTTAATTTACATGGACCCCATGGTGTCCTCAGGCATCTGAAGTACCTACTTGAGACAAAAGGATCAGCTGTCATCTGTGTGGCTGAGGGAGCTGGGCAGGTTAGTTATGCTGTGTTCTCATTCATAGTCTTCTTAGGTTAAACTGTATTCATGTACTTTATCCATGTATGTCTATTGCTCTCACATATACATGTAAATGCTTTTATGCGTTCCCTTCATGTAATATACTTTGCACTACGTATGCTTTTTTCTTTCACCACTTATTGACGGCATTTGTGAAGAAAACACTTGAAAATTTGTTGCTTGTAATATCCAACATAAAGGATTTCGTTAAGCTTACATTTTTCTATGACTTCTGAAGTTGTTGAGTTGCTGATTTCTTGACTTCTTTAGTGGTTGAAGTGATGTCCTTTCGTTGAGTGGATCCCTTGACAGGACATTAGAACATGTCTTGTGGCATATGTAATTTTACCTGTTGGTTTGAAAGTTGTTAAAGCATCCAACTCAAAACCAATTGACAATGAGTGGAGAGGCCACCCAGGCTCATATGCTAGCTTTGGAGGTTATAATTAACCAATGTGAGACAAACTCTAACAAAAGTAAACGGCGTCTTTATCTGTCTTTTGAGTTTGGAATAAGTTTATGTCAAATGATGACAATGTTATAGCTAAGTCGAAAGCTTGCCTTTATTTCTCATGGAACTGGTGGGTTGAACAACAAAGTACAGTTCAGAAAACTGCAACCAGCTGCTTTTCCTGTGGATGCTTGACTCGTATTTAGAAAATTGCTTCTCTCAATTTACCACATCGCAGATGGTTTCCTGGCACTGTTCATTGCCATCCGTACAACCCAAAGCTGTGATAGTGTTGGGCAACATTATCCTTGGAATCTGTCAATAACGTTGCTTCTGGAACCTTTATGTCTATGCAAATCTTTCGTTCCAGAATGTTTCTTCTGAATATTGGATAAGCAGTCTTTCTCTTGTCACAGAAGTTTTTCTGGAAGTTTTTTTACCATCTTAGCTGTTGGCTTTGATTTACCTTCCTTTTTTTGATGCTGTATATGGCTTAGAAAATGGATCCTCTTAAGCTCTGAAGTTAAACGTTTTTTTGTCCGTTTATTTTTCTTCATTGCACCTACTCTTTCTGGTTTTTGCCTTTTTGCTTTGTAGACTTATCTTTCATAGCTGTAAAACCAGGACTACGATTACCACCATGACATATTGTCTATAGTTGTTTTGAAATAAGTAGCCTTCGTAGCTGAATGACACTTCTTTTCACTTCCACCATTGGTCTTAATCTTTCCAAGAATAAAATGTAGGTACTTATGATTTTTAGATGTATGCTATATTGCTATCCAATTTGATACTTGTAGTATAGGTTCTACAAGTACTGAAATCAACAGCTTTGCTAGTATATTATTAATAGGGTTCAGTTAGTGCTATACAGGTTTTTTTTTTTTTTTTTCTCTCTTTTTTCCTTTTTTCCCCTGCTAAATTTTAGTACAATGGTGCTGGTGCATATGTTTTGCTCAGTCTCATTTGTCTTCTTTTTTTTTTTCGTGGACTGCAGCTAAGAACTTCTAAGATATTTCAAGCTTCAATATTTGGAATTGTAAAAATGATGCTCTTTTGAATTCCAAATATCATGTAGAACTGAGAAAACTAGGTATAATTTACCACTTATTGTTATTCCTCTTGATGCAGGATTTCATTCAGAAAACTAATGCCACAGATGCATCTGGAAATATTGTACTTGGAGATATTGGTGTGCATTTACAGCAACAGGTTAGTGATTGCACCTTCACTGGTTGGTTGTTGCAACTATATCTCTGATGCATTTTTTTTTATTTGATTACATGAGCCAAAATTGGTATCATCCTATTCTTTCTTTTTTTGTTCCGTAATGTATGGGTGCATAGATTCAAAAAAAGCAGGGAATTATAGTGGTTTGTGCCTGTGAATTTTATTGTCATTTGATATAAATCGCAAAACGATAGTAAATTGCATTTGAGAATCAGTCTCACATACCTTGTAATTTGTTGCAGCCAGGAGTCAGCTATTTCCTGACTGGCTGTTATAATTAACCAGAACAGTCTCTATTCCTGGTCCTATGACTCCTATCCACTTGAAAATATTTCGTTTTATACTTACTGAACTCGATGCATCGCTAGATTGGCTTTAGACGAATAGTAGGTTAAGTGTCACTTGTGCTTAGATTCTCTGATTACCTAATCCATCATTTTAGTTAGTATATGGACTGTATGAGTAACTTCTCTTTTGTGCTCGACAAATATGACCATTCCAGGATCAATGGGAGACCAGCATAAAAAAAATGCTTAGACTCCGCTAAGTTGTCACATTAAGCAAAATCTTTCTCATGTTGCCCAAAGGGGTCGGCTGAGCACTCTCTATTAGTTGTTAATAATTAATCCGTGGAACTTTTATATTGTTTGAAGAAAGCTTAAAGTCTGGTCAATGAGTTTCTCATGTTTGGATTTCTGACTCCGATTGTGTAATCATGCGAGTGTTATCCCCACTATTTTGAGCGTCATTTGCAGTTGCCTTCTGGTTGTTTGCAGAATTGATATTATGCCTAGTTGGTTTTTACATGAAATTGACGGGGGAATTTTTCCTACTGGTAATATCAAATCCTTGCTTATAGATGTTTAGAAGAAAGTGGTGCTTCCATGTGTTTTTTGTACTAGTTTTGATTCACCATGGGTCATGTTCGTGGGGAATATCACTCTTGACATTACACTATAAATGAGTCAAAGGATCCTTTTATTTTGATTGATCTAGATGAGCTCTTCTATTGACCAAATTTGTTCCCTATCTTTGCTTCCTCTATTGACAGTTAAGACATTTTTTCTAGATCATGTCAATGTGAGTCTAAATTTTTTTTTTTTTCTACCAACATGATTGCATTGCTTGGTCTGTTTTATTATGTCTGAAATGTGAATGCTAATGTTGAGGATCAGTTGTAAGTTTGCAATTTCTGACTGGACTATCTAGATTATTGAAGCACCAGATTTGTGCTGCTTCTATTGCTTCTATCACTACCCTTTGTATTTTTCTGATCAATAAAACCTTCTACAGGCGTCATGCTTTGAATGCACATTTTCCCTTAAAAATTGTTGAAAGAAGCCTTACAAGTTCAGCTCGCCCTTTGAACCCTTTTTAAAAATTAATTTGTTCATCAGTTTGTTTTGTTACTAACTTTGTTTAGAGTATAAAGAGAGATCTGATATTCTGATTAGGGCATTTTGTGTAGCTTATAGGAACTTACTGTGCTTCATGAGCACTCCATGAGTTCTTTGCATCATCTTACTTTCCTTCCACCTACAATGCTTACTAATAGCTTATTCATATCCTGCCAGATAAAGAAGTACTTTAAGGATATGGGTTCCACAGCTGATGTGAAGTACATTGATCCGACATATATGATACGAGCATGCCGTGCAAATGCATCAGATGGAATTCTCTGTACTGTACTAGGTCAAAATGCTGTGAGTATCACATCCTCGCTTGTTGATGCCATCATTGCCGTGTATAGTCAAACAGTGCATTTAGTACGTAGAGAGATTTCAGATTGTTGGAGAAAACCTTGGTCAAGAATGTTACTCCCTCCATCCCAAATTGCTGGTCCTTCACTTTTTTGGATGTTCCAAAAAGAATGTCCACTTTGAAAGGTCAACATAGAAAGTTGTGCAACATTACTCTTCTGCCATTTCTTTTTACATGTAAGTGTCATGTCAACCAAGCATTAAATAGGGGTAAATTGAGGAAGTTAATACCAATTTATGCTCCATCTTCCACAAAAGGGGCAAGCAAAATGGGACGGTAATATTATTGGCTGGTAAAACTATAGTTTGAGTGACATAGAACAAATAAGGCATTATCAGTTTTTAGCTCTGCTTTCTGCTACCTAACAAATCTAGTTGACAATGGCTGTTTGGTTAGTTTTAGATAGGGTTCGGTCAATTGAAAACTAACTGGTGTCAGGGAGGGCTTCATTAATTCTTTTTATGGCATTCAACTTTGCACCCGCAAGTCTGTTTAAGAGCAATCAGAGGGAGCGTCATTGTGTTCCCAACAGATGTAGCAACATTTCTTATTTCCTCAACAAAAAAAAATGTATATTGCAGTTTGTAACTACAATACTTTGGGTGTGATTACTCTTTGTCACTGCCTGAGGAAGCAGGCTACAAACTAGAGGTCACTCCCACTCTATCTTCCAATAATATACAGAGATACAAATGTCAAGAAGAAAATGACTGCATGTAGCCCATAGGAATATACAACCAGTTCAAATTTTATCTTCTTCTCCGCTTGACTATGACTCATTTCTTCTTGGGAAATTTGCTCCTCCTCTGGCTTTAACCATATCTCCACCTGTAGGTTACTAGGCAGATTATTTTCAATCCTTTCCAGACCCAAGAAGAAATTGGACAGGGACAGGGTCAAGTAAGGTTGGTTGTTTCTCGTCATCTGAGTCTAAAAACTTTGTCCACTAAATTAGGTTCAGTGAGAGGTTGACCTCATTAGCCGGCTTGGTTTCTTAGCACTTAGCAGCCAGTTTGAAGAGAAATATTTCAGCTTCTTTTTGGCTCATGTACAGCCTTGAACTTTGCCCATTGGGTGAAACCAGTGGATGAGCATATCATAGAAGAGAATACCAGTCCAAATTCAACTGAGCCAATCTCAATCTTTCAACAGATGCAGCCAAGTTTTGGCTACCACAATTAGGTCCCTTGCATCAACGAGCTTTTGAGTTTCTAACCGGGCTAATTATCTGTATCTTAGTGTAGTCTATCTGCAGTTAGAATAAATGTTCAACAAAAGATGGAGGAATCAATTAGAATCAGTTGGGTATATTTGCTCCCGTGATATTTATTCAATGCAAAATGTTTGGTCCTGGTAGGTTCATGGTGCATTTGCTGGATATAGCGGCATCACAGTGGGCATATGCAACACACACTATGTCTACCTTCCCATTCCGGAAGTCATTTCTTACCCCAGGGTTGTCGACCCCAACAGCCGCATGTGGCACCGTTGCTTGACATCAACCGGCCAGCCAGACTTCATCTGATTTCCAGCATTCTATGGTATATTATACCACACTTCAGGTTTGAGAAGCCTAAGTTATATACATGGGAAGATTGAAGAACAGAAAACCACCTTCAAAAGGTTTCTGGGTAAGCCAAGTCTTCTTTTCACAGCTTCTTGTTGTAGAAATAACACAGCGGACGACATTCGTCCAAAAATTGAAATTTTTTGTAGCATCTGGTACTGCTACTGAGGTAATTCCGACAAGACGCGTTTGATAATAAAAGATACGCAGGAACTGCAAAACATTTTGTATTGGTTCCTTGTCTTCTGTAAAGTAAATTTAAAGGCCAATGTGACCCTGATTATTGTGTTCAACAGGCATTTATAATTCCTATTTTTCATGAGTTTATTTCTGTATTGTATTTTGTATTTTGTTTTAAGCCTGGTTCACTATTTAAGGGTTCACTTCTTAGTTGCATGAAGCCGGAAAGGGTGCGGGAACGGGGGCATGTAGAAGTTAATAAATTGGGAGTGCCGAGCGTGTATATCATATATAGATGAATGTGTATATATAAGTATTATCATATATAGATGAATGAGACGACACGGCCCATATCAAATTTATGGACTAAACACATAGACAGGCCAAATAAAAGACAAGATTCCAGAATCTCCCTTACTTTTTTCTGTTTTCTTCATCCTAACATATGTTTGCAAAGAGAAGTCCGAATTTCTTCCTTACTCTAGAGCACCAATTCGAGCTCCGTCTCGGGAGCACACCCACTTTTGAAGCTCCCTGCAACTATGGTTCACTTTGAGGAATGATATTGTTATATATTTGTTCCTAGGTTCTGAGTCTGGTCAAAGTTGCACATCAATTCCTCTGTTAATGTGAAATTTTCCTTAAAACTTTTACTACATTTATTAGCCCTATCTATATCCTGAATTTTCCTCTACAAGTGGGAATGAATAGGATATTAGGCTACCCATCTCTCTCTCTCTCTCTCTCTCTCTCTCTCTCTCTCTCTCTCTGTGTGTGGAAAGTATGACTGGTCAACACTGCATATTGTAACATCTGAATCCTGGCAACTGGTGGTATTTATTTGTTACATTCTTTGATGCTTCCCATGAGTTTGTGAGTTGTAAATTCTGGGTTTGAAGTTTTAACTCTTATCCCTATTCCCTATGGAGAACAGTTGTAAATTCATGTTCCTACCATTACCTTTGTGTTAACATCCCTTATTTTAACCTCTCTTTCACAATCCAGAGGAATAGACAAATTTATCATCTCTGAATGTTTGACCAACCGCTTCCTTTTACCATCTCACTCTCCATCTTTTACCACAGATCTAGTTCTGCTTCTGGGGTCTTGTGTTTTTAATTGACAACACTACAGGACAAGAATGTGGTGTGGTATTTATATTGATACCTACGACACATAATTTAATCCCGACGGTAACATTTTTTTTCCTCTTTTTTTTTTTTTTTGGCGGTCAGGGGTGTCAAAGCTGAGAATTTTGGGTACGGATAGGGCACGGACACATGGTGTCTGGCACCTCATTTGAGCTGTGCAAACATGTTTTGACGGTGGTATTTTTGTAAATTTTAGGGGCAAATTTACCCCTTGCATTTGGGCCATCCAAAACAAATTTGGACGGCTCAGATGGAGTGCCGGCCACCATGTGTCTGTGCCTTATCTGTATGCAAAATTTTCTCGTCAAAGCTAGATTGTGCAGACCTCAACTAATATTATCCATGCTGGGACTAGAAATTCACAAGGAAATTCTTGCAGATGTGTGTGTTACTGTATAAATTCGTCAAGTTGTATTTGTCGAGTCCAATAGTCCCAAAAGCTTAAGTTGCTAGAAAATGGATCCAAAAATGTATATGAAGCGATTCAACATTCTCTCTCACGTTCAAACTCGTCTTGTGGATGTGTAAATTTCTGTAGTTAGAGAAACAAAATGCGAAGGATAGAAGCAGAATGCAAACAGAGAGATTTGAAATCAAGACATCTCCCAACTTGAACTCTAATATCGTGTTATGTTATCAATAATTTTAAAAGCTTAAACTATTCACAGTCAACTTCAGGTATCTTAGCGTACTTACGTCAGGATCTAAGCATATACTAATATCTAAGTTTTGGTCACCTCCCGTGATTCGAGTGCTATAAAGGGTGAGATTCAAACTCAAGGGTTCTCCCGACTTGAACTTTGATACCGTGTTATGTTATAAACAATCTCAAAAGCTTGAGCTATTCACAGTCAACTACAAGGACTCTTAGTGTACTTATGTCGGGATCGAAGCATATAAAATATTTAAGTTTTGGTTACCTCGCGTGATTCACTATAAAGTATATTTAGCACTTTCAAGTGGCTAGAGACGGAAACCAAATCTTCTATCAACATGAAGCTGATTTCAGGTAAAAACATCATTTGAATTGAGCAAATATCAAGGGCATCTTTGATTGACTACATAATAGACATGTACTGTATTGTATTAAGAATCTTGTCCGACGGTACTTTCAGCAATCTGCTGGAACCACACTGGTGGTGGACAAATTACAGGATCTATTTGACAATAAAAAAAATTTTTTTAAAAAAACAGAGAGAATCTAGTCAGATTGCTCAGTTATTAGAGTATTATGTCCCTAATTAGACCAATCAATCAAATAGGGCTCAAGATTACGAGTATCTTGGAGTTTGGCATTTTTACGGAGCCTTATTAAATGGAGGGTTTATCATTTATGGAAGCCTCTTTGGGGGTCCTACTGGCATCTCATCACAATGATGTAAACCGGTCATCTTATAGGATCCGTAAAGTAATGTGTATATGTAAAAAAACAGTTTGACCCTGCATCGATAGGTATGTCAAAAAATCAGCTTGACCTAGTATCGATACCGGGTCAAGCTGATTTTTTGCATAAACATAGTAACTCTGCAAACCCTACAAGATGACCGGTTTGGACCATTAAGGAGGCTCCGTAAAAAAGAAAAAACTCGTATCGAAGCCCTTAGATGTTGACCATTTTTGTGATCGAAAACCCAATATATATGGTGGCCGAAATTGCCTCTTGTGATCGAAAAAAGGGCATGAATCATTAAAAAAAAGGTAATTAATTTTGGCATTCCACTTTTGATGCAAGTAGCCCAAAGTATTTGTCTTTTAATATTCAAAATACACATAATATATAATATAGACAATAAAGGACAAGTATTGGAATGCAAAAATCATTTACCAAGGGAAAAAAAAAAAGAGAAAAGGATGTGTCCGTGTACACACATTTATTTTTCATAATTGGGTTGATTACAAAATCCTCGTGCACAATTATATATATATATATAGGGAGAGGGAGAGGGAGAGGGAGAGGGTATTAAACAACCCTCAACGGCTCAACATATTTATAGGTCATATATGGAAAATTGTTTCTTTTATTTACTTATTTATTTATTTTTTAGACAAGTGGGTTTTTGATACCCAAATGGATCAAGTTGTTTGCGGTAAAAAAAGATAACCAAATTAACAAGGGTTTTCTCTCCACTTTTTTATTTTATTTTTTATATCTCTACTCTCTTTCCTTTTGTCCATTTTCACTTTCTTCTCTTGAATTGAAAAGCTACAACAGAACTGCATTTTCCCTAACTAAAGACAAAATTTCAGCTTATTTCCCCCACCACCTCCTCTGGCTTTTGAGACCTCTTTGAATTATATTTAACAGCTGGGTGCCTTTCTTTTTCACCCTAAAAGCATGCTCTCTCTCTCTCTCCTCTCTCTCTCTCTCTCACCCAACCAAACTGATTTGTGATGGAGAAAAACAAATCCACATTTTCTCATGACTTGAAATCCTCTTGAGACAGCTTTCTCCTCTTTGTTTCTGGGCTATTATGTGAAGAATTTGCACATGACCCAACTGTTATATCATCACTTTTGCAGCTCAAGCATGCAGCATCCAACACCCCTATTGGGCTTTGGGGAACTGATGATGGAATAGAAGCACTACCACCCAGATTTACAGACCCTCTACTCAGTCCCAGTTGTTGGATCAGTTGAAGGCATTTCAGCACTCTTCCCTGCAAATTCCACAAATAAAAAAAAGAAATCTCATTTAGGAAATTAATGTGTCGTTGACAAGGGCGGAGCAAGAAATTTTTCGTCATGTGGTTGAGATCTTATCAAGAGAATGAACGAAACGATTTTCTATTTAACACTAGAGAAAAGTTGATTTCCGAACGAATCGAGGGCAAAACGGAAGAAAAACTACAAATATAGGCAGATAGTGTATTTCTCCA
Organism: Vaccinium darrowii; assembly: GCA_020921065.1. Taxonomy (NCBI): domain Eukaryota; kingdom Viridiplantae; phylum Streptophyta; class Magnoliopsida; order Ericales; family Ericaceae; genus Vaccinium; species Vaccinium darrowii. The sequence goes on from CM037154.1 coordinate 37,664,938, forward strand.
AACTTGGGGGGTGAGAACTAAACTTTTGGTAGCAATATTGTAAAAAAAAAAACTATTTATACCACATAACCACATAAAAGAAAGAGACTTTAGAAACTTGGAGGATCAATTGACCCCGCTTGTATCAGCATTGATCCGTCATCACATCGCGGGCTCAGTCACCAACAGGCCCTACGGAAATGCAAGTTAAATTGGAACTCCCCTCCAAACCATCTAGTCACAATTATCGTACTCAAGACCGGTGGGGGAGGAGCAACCCTACGGGCTGGAGTAAACACAAACTTCCTAGGTCACCATCTTTTGGTTGCCCCCTATTTTTACATTTCCACAAGGATAAAGCAAGACATTGCCTACCAATGGTAGAAGCATAAAACTAGAGGGCAAAAGCAAATTTGTCAAGTCTAGGGTTTTAATACTGCAAGAACCTAAAGGTTTTATTTCTGTGGGCACCACATATTTTTACCTTTCCCACAAGGATGAAGCAAGACATTGCTCTATCAATGTCTACTGGTTTTACTTCTCCTGAAACAGATATTGCCACTGCTGCAGCAATCTCAGAAGGCCTGAATTCCAAAAAATCAATACCTGCATTCAATTTTCCCACCCATCACTAGATTGAACACTGAAAAAAGAATTAACACCAAATTAAGGGTTTGGATACTTTCGAGTCCAAGTTCTGGAACAATACATTGGTATAATCAATAGTTCGAATTTGCTCAGAAACTCTTAATGGTAAGAGTTTTTGAACAAATCCAGACTATTAGTTGCAGCGAATGAACTGTCCAGATTTGAACTGTCTCATACAGTCCAAATTAAGGACCGGAGAGGATCCAACTCCCAAAATTAACTACAATATCCAAAACATAAACAAAAAGAGAACCTTTAACTGTGCTTAATATGAGTTGAATTGACCTAGAGATCAGAAACCCTGATTGGATTTGATCATCACCATTGATCTTTCCAAGGAAGTAATCTATGAAGGAACAAGGAGTGGAAGCTTTCATCTTCCAATTCAAAGTGCTCATCACCAAAAACTCCATTCTTCTTATGGTTTTACCTTCAAAAATAAACTTGGGTTCACCCACCTGTCCAAAATCCCACAACCCAAGCATAAATCAGATTAGAAAATATTTCTCCAAAATTTAAGGATAAACTTATCAAACAGCACTGTAAATTCAATATCAAATTCAGTGTTAGATTGTTTTGTTGTTTCCACCTGTAAATCTACAGTCAGAGGCACTGAAGTCTCCTCCATTTTGGCTGCTATTGACAAACAGGCTACAGCTAACAATTGTCCTCTCCAAGTTTTACCTATCTGTACACCAAAAGAAAAGCAAAAGGAAAAAGGGAAAGGGTAAAAAAACAGTGACCAAAAAGCGAAAAAATAAAGAGGTAATTAGCATCCAAAAACAAATAACCAAATTGTTATGAGAGGAGAATACTTTGGGGTCTCTGTTTCTAACTTACAGGCAGTTCATAAACTGATAGGAATCGATCCAAGTAATTAATTGACAGGCAGAAACTCAGTGGTCCAAAACTGTAATGAGCATGAGCCTGTTGAACACAATAAACAAAACCCATTTCAGGAAATGGATGGAAAACACATAAATGAAAACAAATCCCAGAAAGCCAATGAAGTGTTAAAGTTCTTGTGGTGATAGGGACAATATAGCATCAAAAAATCAGTTGTTGACTGCATTGAAAACCAAAGAAAAGGATCCAAATAAAAGGTTTAAAAAACAATTTAAGAAAATCAAATTAACAAGGGGGAGTATGCTGAATTAAACTGAACAACTTGTTGATCAAAATGGGGTGAAATCTAGTACACATTGCAAGAAACATCATCACAAAATTAGGAACATTATGGTAAAAGCAATGTCCAATGAGGAGTTATACCCAATCCATGAAATAGGAAAAGCCAATAAAGCAATTTGGGATAACCAACCAACAAACCTCTAAATGTAAATCAATTGAAGTGATCAACCAATTTTCTTTATAAAAATGGGGGAATGTAGTACACATTATAGGAATAAAAAAGTGCAAAAAATAAATTAAAAATCAACCAAAGGACGATTACATAATTGGAAAAACTGGAAAAATAAATAAACCCATATGATAAAACTAATCAGACCGACCTTTAAAATCCAATCCATGGCCTCTCTTCTCACAACACCAAAATCCATATCTCCGCTTCTCACCCTCTTGAAATAATCATCTCTAGGCAAATGCCCTCTCTCTTTCTCTACCATCAAACAGAAACACTCTTCACTCAACAATGGCAAACCAATCCAGGGCTCTGATCTATCATTTTCTTCGAAACCCAGATTTTGATTACTGGTTTCATGGGTCTGGTCAGAATCAAGATCATCCAAGCACAAGTTGTGGGTTTCTGTACAAAGAAGGTTCGCCATTGTATATAACCTCAGTTTTTTTCTCTCTGTAAAAACCCTATCTAAATCTCATCGAAATGAGTTTGATTAATCAAAACCTCAAAACCTTGCCGCAGTTTTTTGCATCTTTTGAATAGCATTTGGGTTTTGCCATACCAGAGAGAGAGAGTTTGTGACAAACCAACAAGGGGGGTCTAGAGAGAGAGAGAGAGAGTCTGCAGACAGAAAGATTGAGGATGTGAGAGTGTGTTGCAGAGAGGGGACCTATGTATGTAGGAAATGAACAAACGAGAGATTGGAGCAGAAAATGCCGTGGGTAGTGCACCCTGGCCTCATTAAATATTTAAAGAAATTGGCTTTTAATCTTTTATCTCCTTGCTTCAAAATTGAAAATGTTAAATTTTTATACGATGCTTTCGACAATTTGATAGTATATTTTTTAAATTTGACAATCACGAAATTCTCCCACTCCAATCACAGTATTAAATTTGTATTGGATAATAAATGAAGATTTTCATAAATCCTGAAGGGTCATAAAATGAAAGCAAAAAAGTACTTGGCAATTGCTATCAAATTTAGCGTGATTTGCTTATTGCCAATTCGATATAAGTTTTGTTTATATAAAAAAATAAAAAAAAAAACTAAGTTCCGAGAGAGCCTTGATTCTAAATATGAACGTTAGGGAGTCCAAAAGGGATTTAATTTCTCCATTGAATTTGTTAAATTGAGAGGGCAAGAGAGAACAAAAATGATTGTGACACAAACTTTGTGCCACAACCAACCACAACCCCACTCACATGGGGTGTGGGTCCCACATGCAGGCCACACACCCCATGTGAGTGGGGTTGTAGTTGGTTGTGGTACAAAATTTGTGTATGTATCATTATTGGAGAAAGAAAGTGCTATGCACTTTTCTCCTCCTAGGGGAGTGATAAAATGAAAGCAAGAAAGTATTTAGCAACTGCTATCAAATTCAGCTTGATTTGCTTATTGTTAAATCGGCGTAAGTTTGGTTTAATGTTTGACAACAAGATCTCAAAGAGTCTTGATGCCAAATATGACTGTCGGGGAGTCCACAGGGATTTGACTCCTCCATTGGAGTTGCTATAAATAATGAAAAAGTGCCCAAGATTTAGTCCCAATTAATCGTGTGAACACATTTAATTAGAGGTGTCACAAGCACATCACGTTTAAGAGCGTTACAGCATGACACAATCTTATAGGTAGGCTAGGCTGGGATGGTGTTTTGTGACACATGACACGGGCACGGCACAGGCACGAGTAAAAATGAGGAATGTTTAATTTCTAGTAGTAAACTAAAACCAGGAATGCAAGAAAGTACTTGGCAATTGCTATCAAATTTGGCGTGATTTGTTTTTTACCAAATCGACGTAAGTTTGATTTTATGTTTGACAGCAAGATCTAAGAGAGTCTTGATGCCAAATATGACTGTTGGGGAGTCCACATGGATTTGACTCCTCCATTGGAATTGCTGCTCTAAATGAAAGTGCCCAAGATTTAGTCCCGATTAATCGTGTGCACACATTTAACCTGCTTAATAATTAATTGAGAGGGCTAGGGAAAAAGTGTTATGGATTTTTCTCCTCCTAGGGGAGTCATAAAAGGAAAGCAAGAAAGTATTTGGCATTTGCTGTCAAATTTAGTGTGATTTGTTTATTGCCAAATCGATGTAAGTTTGGTTTAATGTTTGACAGCAAGATCTAAGAGAGCCTTGATGCCAAATATGACTGTTGGGAAGTCCACAGGGATTTGACTCCTCCATTGGAGTTGATATAAATAATGAAAAAGTGCCCAAGATTTAGTCCCAATTAATCGTGTGAACACATTTAATTAGAGGTGTCACAAGCACACCACGTTTAAGAGTGTTACAGCATGACACAATCTTATAGGTTGGCTAGGCTGGGCTGGTGTTTTGTGACACGTGACACAGGCACGACGTCACGTGTCACGTGTCACAACACAGGCACGAGTAAAAATGAGGAATGTTTAATTTGTAGTAGTAAACTAAAACCAGGAATGCAAGAAAGTACTTGGCAATTGCTGTCAAATTTGGCGTGATTTGCTTATTACCAAATAGACGTAAGTTTGATTTTATGTTTGACAGCAAGATCTAAAAGAGTCTTGATGCCAAATATGACCGTTGGGGAGTCCACAGGGATTTGACTACTCCATTGGAGTTGTTCTAAATGAAAGTGCCCAAGATTTAGCCCCAATTAATCGTGTGAACACATTTAATTAGAGGTGTCAAACGGGTAGGGACCGGCCAAGGCACGACACGTTTACGAGTGGCCCAGCATGATACAATCTTATAGGTTTGCTAGGCTTGGCTGGTGTTTTGTGGCACGTGGCACGAGCACAGCACGACACGGGCACAAGCACAGCACAAGTAAAAATGAGGAATGCTTAATTTGTAGTGGTAAACTAAAATAAGGAATGCAAGAAAGTACTTGGAAATTTCTATCAAATTTGGCGTGATTTGCTTATTGCCAAATCAACGTAAATTTGGTTTAATGTTTGACAGCAAGACCTGAGAGAGCCTCGATGCCAAATATGACCGTTGGGGAGTCCACAGGAATTTGACTCCTCCATTGGAGTTGCTCCAAATAATGACAAGTGCCCAAGATTTAGTCCAGATTAATCATGTGAACACATTTAATTAGAGGTGTCAAATAGGCATGGGCCGGCACAGGCACGACACAAAATGATCATATTGGTTGGCTAGACTAGGCTGGTGTGGACGGTCGACCTCCACCCGTTCGGAAATGGTTTTTTCGAAACTGTTCGAAAAACAAAAGATTTTAGAGTCGCCACCCAGGTTTTGAGAAAGTAGTTTGGGACCCGAGAAACCAATTTGAAAATGAAGATTTGAGTGAATGACTTATAAAACCAATTGAAAACCAGAGATTCGTTTTGGATCCGGGAGCCAGGTTACGAACAGGGAAGGGTTTTAATGCACCCCGTTCGCCCGATTAAAAATCGGTCTTTACTAAATATTTGTGAGATTTTATTAGAAAACAATTTTATTGCTGAACATTAACAGATAAACATTTAAACAAAACAGACAGTAATAACGAGAAAAACAAATGACTGGTATGTAATTGACAGAAATCAAACAAAAATTCAAACTTCAAACTGTTCCTGCAGGGGGAATGTTCAAATTTCACATTTTACCAGAAAAGTGTGCCGTGCGGCACACTGGATGTACCGTGCGGCACAAATGATGAACCGTGCGGCACTGTTCTTCAATTTAACGGTCAAATTTTCAAATGGGTGCCGTACGGCACTCAAAGTGTACCGTGCGGCACAGTAGGAGTGCCGTGCGGCACACCTGGCTGCAAAACAGTTTGAAACTTTGGCTTTTCGAAATGATTGATCAGAGGCACATACAAGGTATGAAATGCATTCAAAATGAACTACTTTAAAGGGAGAAAGCAGTGTATTGAGTATGGGATGTCCCTCCTCGTTGAATCGCTCCGTACGAGGCGATGTTTTCACCGTACGACGCGACCGGGAGGTGTGAAATGAAACTGGACTTGCTGTAATTTGGGCATACCAAGCATGGAAATGATACAAGGAATCATTCCACCCTTCGTACCCCTCCCCTCAGGGTACCAAATTCAAGGAATTTGGCGAAACGGGTTTATACCTTCGGTTTCGAACTCTCGGATTAAACTTGTTTCCTGAACTTCTGAGTGTTGCTTAACACTTCTCTCAACCTTAACTTTACTCTGGTATGGGGGTAAGAAAGATTGAAGGCTTGAGCTTTGGCAAACTTGGAATGGCTATCTCACGGTTTTAGAACCGAGAAAACAGGGGATGAGTCTCTGCCTCAGGTTTGGCTTTGGCAGAGAGAATGATATTGGATTGATTATAGTGGAGATGGTAGCTAAGAGGTTTTGGCAATGAAAATGGCACTCAAGAGTGGAGTTTCGTGGCCAATTTTACACCGAAATTCTCTGGGATGAGGGGTCTGGGGGGTGTGTCTCTCATTGGATTCAACCGGTTTATATAGAGGATGGGCAAGCCATAGCACGCCGTTCTTGATTCTTGCCCAGGGGGACAATGGTGTAGGGAATAGCTCCTTGCTTTTGGCCACGACCATCAGGGCGGGGGGACCAACCTCGTCAACATTCTCTGCTGCTGGGAATTCGCAAAAACTGGGAACCCGTAAACAGTACCGTACGGTACACAAACTGTGCCGTGCGGCACAACTTGTGTACCGTGCGGCACAACTGGCCGTCAAAATTCAACAATCTGCCGTACGTGACTCTGGCTGTCCCGTGTGTTGAGAGATGAGTACCGTGCGGTACTGTTGACTGAGTTGACTTGGAGAATTTCAATCCGAGAGTTCTTCTGGGTGTTTCCGTTCATCATTGGGGATTAAAATGTACGTGGATGCTCATTTTGGGGTGTCTACAGTTGCCCCTCTTTGACGAGACTTACAATCATTGTGTCGTCGGAAGTCGCGTCAAAGATAGAAGACACCCCTCGATGTGGACGTCCTCGTACGAAAACAAATAGCTAAACATGATGCGTGTGGTCGCGCTCGTGAGAGCTACCTACGTACCCCGTTGTAGGGATCAGACCAGCGTAGTTCATTGAGGCTTTAGAATGCAAGAGTCGATAGGAAACATACCTTGATCGATTTGTGGGAATTGTCACTCTGCTTTTCAACGAGGGAAAAACGAATGATGTGCTATTGGTGCTGAAAACCGTTTTGTTAATGCCGGAGAGGACTTACGAAACCATTTGTCGCTGACACAAGAAACCATTTGATGCTGAGGATATCTGTTGTTAATGCCGAAGAGGACTTACGAAACCGTTCGATGTTGGGGATATAACTGCCCGTTAATGCCGTAGGGGGCTTACGAAACCATTCGATGCTTTGAATTACTGCTGCTGATGCCGTAGAGGACTTACGAAACCACCTGATGCTGATAAAATTGTCGTTAATGCCGGAGAGGACTTACGAAACCACCTGATGCTGATAAAACTGTCGTTAACGCCGGAGAGGACTTACGAAACCATCGGATGCTGATAAAACTGTCGTTAATGCCGGAGAGGACTTACGAAACCACCCGATGTTGACAAGACTGTCGTTAATGCCGAAGAGGACTTATGAAACCATCGGATGCTGATAAAACTGTCGTTAATGCCGGAGAGGACTTACGAAACCACCTGATGAAGACCATCGGATGCTCGAAATATTGGTCTTAATGCCGTAGAGGACTTATGAAACCATCTGATGAAGACCACCTGATGCTCGAAATATTGGTCTTAATGTCGTAGAGGACTTACAAAACCATCTGGTGAAGACCATCGGATGCTCGAAATATTGGTCTTAATGCCGTAGAGGACTTACAAAACCATTTGGTGTTGGGGATACATTTGGTCAATGCCTTCGAGGACTTACGAAACCCGTCTGGCGCTGTTTGAAATTGTTGTTGTAGATGCCGTTGAGGACTTACGAAACCATTCGATGTTTTGAAATAATTGTTGCTGATGCCGTAGAGGACTTACGAAACCACTTTCGATATTGATAGAAGTTGTTGGTAATGCCTTTGAGGACTTACAAATCCAATCGTTACTTGTGATGGAACCGATGAGTGCTTACGCAGAGCTGACGCGGGGCAAAATCGAGGATTACCCTGAGTGAGATTGCCGGAAATCTTGGCTTAGAAGCCCTCGAGAAGGTTGAATCTGGTGCAAAAATCATTAAGAACACAGATGTGTGCCGTGCGGCATCAATACTGTACCGTGCGGTTGAGATGGAACACCGTGCGGTGAAACTGGCCAGAGGGTGTGCCGTGCGGTACTCGAGGTGTACCGCACGGTAGAGGAGGTGTGCCGTACGACACAAGTGGTTATTAAAACCGCCCGAAACCGTTTCGTTTTCTCCCACTCTTTCAAACACATTCAAAACATCTTCAGTTAGTTATTCTGAGAGAGTGACATTCTGAAAATCCTCATCTCCTTCAACCTACTTCTTCTTCCTTATTTCTCCTAAATTTTCTCAAATTTTTCGGTTCATCAACACTAAAAACGAGTTTCTCCTCCGAGATACATCATCCATGGCTGATTCCGGCGACACACCTGTTGATCTCAACATACCCGCCGCCGGTTTGTCGTCGTCGGTGCACGGGGGCGGCAGCGCTACATCCGGCGAGCCCAGTAGTGACCCATCCATGGGTGCTCCGGCCGATGTCGGCCCAAATATTACGAATCCGGTTCTAGAGCCATATCGTGTGGCACCGGTTGGGGCCGAAATACCACCACCCATGCCGGAAGTGGCGCATACGAGACTGGGTGAGACTCACACGGGTGAGGTTTTGACTCCGGTGGAGGTACGGGAGGCCATGGGTACTGGGGATGCTGCGGTGGTGGGTAGCAGTGATGTGGGTGACCGTTTGGGTACCGCACGGCACATTGAGAGTGCCGTGGGTGATGCTACGGGTGCTGTGACTGTGGGTTCGAGTGCTGCACGGCACGACGAGAGTGCCGCGGGTGGTGATCAGAGTGCCGGGGCTAGCCACAAGGGTCCGGAGGCTATGGAGATTGATCCCACAGGTATGGGCGCTTCTCCCTCGGATATTGCTATGAGTTTGAGTGGGATAGATGTTGTTGTTGAGGATGTGACTGGAGGTAGTAGTACTGAGAGTGAGGAGGTGCCGTTAGTGAGGCGCATAGCTCCAGGTCCGGCTATTGCGATTGGTACCGCCAAAGTGCCAGAGGAGAGTGCTGAGAGAGAGACAGAGGTTTCAGAGCCTTCGTTGTTTACACCTGTTGTTGGTTCTTCTCGTGGGTCTGGCCTGACTTTGGCAGACACTTTGGAGGGGGCGAGAGATGAGGATATAGCAGCGACCTTACAGGAGTTTCCCAGGTTCGAGAATGTCCTGGTTCAGGAGGGGATGGCATCCATTGTCAGGGATGTTGAGCAGGAGGAGAGACAGAGAGAGGCCGAGGTGGCTGCAGGGGAGGGGCGTTTGACCATAGTCCGGGAGGTTGAGTTGGCTTTGGACCACAGAGCTCCGTTTACACCGGCCACTTACGTGCCACGAGTCCACTTCTTCGTCCCTCAGGGCTGTGACACATATACCCCTTTGCTACCGGTGTACTTGGATACAAATGTGATTCGTGACCGCTCGACCCACATTGCTTATAAAAACCCTTTGGTATGTACTTTGTTTATTCTTTGCTGTCTGTACCTGTTTGCTGTACATCCCTTTTGACAATGACTGATCGAGATTGCATTATGCTTTGGTTTTACAGACTCAGAGATCCATGGGCGGTTATGGTGGTTCTGCGAGTTCCCTGGCATATTACCGTGCTTTGCCATCGAGAGTGAGGGCCTTGGTTGATGCTTCTGGGTTCACCATCTTTATTCGGCTTTTGACAGTGACGAGGACAGATCGCAAGCTGATACGAGCCCTGGTGGAGAGGTGGTGGGATACTACCAACACCTTCCACTTCAGATTCGGGGAGATGACCATCACTCCCCTTGACTTTGCTGCGATTACTGGTCTGAGAGTTGGAGGTGAGCCGATCCCGTTTGACTCAGAGCTGTACTTGGACACTGCTGCCGTGGAGCACTACCTGGGGAGGAGGCCTGGAGGTATTGAGCTGGGGGTGAGGTATACTGTCTTGGTGAGTTTCTGGGACCACGAGCCAGGGTCAGAGGAGGAGGCTAGGCAGATGGCGAGAGCCTACTTGTTGTACCTCTTTGGCGCCTCCCTGTTTCCGAACAGGCAGGGCGTGGTGCACTTGGGTTGGTTGCCTGCACTGGAGAGTTTGGAGACTGCTGGGAGGTTTGACTGGGGCGGCGCCGGTCTGTGTACTGTGTACTGCTTTCTGGGTTGTGTGTGCCGTGGTGTAGGCACGAGCCTTGGTGGCTACTGGAGGGTGCTGGAGGTAAAACTTTCGCTTGTATTCCTCTTTCAATGATCATGATAATGCTTTTATCCATGTTTCTTGACCTGACGGCTTTCTGAACATGCAGGTGTGGGCTTATGAGGTGCTGGGTGTATTTGCCCCGGCCAATTCGCATAGCAATGAGGATGTGCTCCCACGTGCCGAGAAGTGGGGATCAGAGTACACAGGAACCGGTGATCACAAGGGAGATTTGAGGACTTTTCGGCTTTTTCTTGATTCTACCACGGGGGATAGGGTAAGCCTTTTCTATGACTTCAAATATTCATGCTTTTTTGTCTTCTTTTATCCTTGAAACTGACCAACCTTTCTCTCTTATAGGTGAGGTGGAACGTTTGGCATAGGATGCGCAAGGATTACTTGGTTAGGAGCAGGGAGCTGACACAGAGCCGAGTGCTGCTAGAGTGCCCTTACGGCTGGCGATGGTACTTGGGTGACAGGGTTTCCCGTCAGTCCCTCGGGATTGACCATTTCAGAGTGCCTTCGCCGTTGCCTCCACTTGTTCAGAGGACTGAGGAGTACACCCGAGCTGAGATAGAGAGATACACGGTGCCGACAGAGGTGATCTTCAGTCCTTCGATAGATTATGAGGGTTACTTGAGCACACACTTGGCATATGACCTGGACATGGAGAACCGTTTGAGGGCTGGTCCTGCTTTACCTGAGTTGAGGAGAGAGATTGAGGTGGTGACCATTGACGGAGCACTTGGAGTGGTGACGGTGCCTCACATTACTCCTACAGTTACTCTTGCCACGACAGAGGTGACTCTTGATTACCATGCTTGCTTCAATTTCCTTTGCATATCCATATCCATGTATTGCTTAGTGTATCTTGGTATTTCAGATTCCTGTTGAGTGGGCGGCGGCGTCGTACCAGCTGGCGCAGGACTTGCAGGCCATGGTCCGTCAATTTGTGATGGGCATGGCTCCAGAGGTGCGCCCGCGGGCTGAGCCAGGAGTTGTACTTGGTCGTGGTCAGAGAGCCACTAGAGGGAGGACACCAGCCCGTGGTGCTGGAGAGGCTAGCAGAGGTAGAGAGACCAGCCGAGGCACTCGCAGGAGGAGGGAGAGTGCTAGCAGTGAGAGAGGAGCTAGCCGAGGGGCCACCCCTAGTGTCGGGGCCGCTGAGGTATGCATTGGACTTGCCTTTCCTTTCTGTTTGATCATGCATGCCTTTCATTGTATTCTGACAAACTTTGTTGCTTGTGTAGGGAGCGTCAGGCTCCGGGAGTGCTAGGCGTTCCACGCCTCGAGTTACTTCGGTGACTCCACCTTCAGGCCGAGTCCTTCGTTCTTCTGAGAGACGGGGAGAGAGTGTACAGCAGAGGGAGGAGCCTGTGGAGAGCAGTAGTACTGATGACGATCATGCTACGCCAGAGGAGTATAGACCTCGGGGGTCCGTGCCTCCGAAACGTCCTCGTACCTGAGATAGTAGTTAGTGGTAGCATTCTACTAGGTGGGGCCTGCGTGCCTTGTTTTGATTTGGGCACTTGTTTAGCCCTCTGTATAGATGGCCTACGAGCCGTAGTAGTTGATGATGTATTGGGCCTCTTTGCCCCTGGATATGGTTACACTTATCATTGGGATATTTTGATCTTGGTTTTATAAAACTTTGCATTTTAGTCATGCTGTCATTCATATTGGCAATGAATTTGGAAAATCAAAGTTTGCACGTGAGTACTTAACTTAAGCAACTGAATTCGAGACCAACAAACTTGTATATGGAAAGCTTGATTTGCATTTATGGTTGTGACTCATAGGACTCAATGAAATGGGACTTTAAGCTTTTGAAATCACATGTGCAATGTATGGACTAACGACAAGAGAATGACGCTTGTTGCGCACATATGCCGGCATTGCCGTTGACAAACGAATGGAACGACTCATGGATACGACGTGTTACACATGAATTGATCACGCTCGTGGGGTGGTATTATCATGAAGTATAGCCCGCCGATACTTCCACTCCTTGGTATTCAAGTCTTCGAGACTTTTGATCATTGATTTTTGGTTGAGGTTGCCAACCGACCCTTCCAATAGGTCGTAGGTGCGCGACATGGCTTGCATGCATAAGCTTTGTGCTAAAGAGAAGCATGGAATGAGCCCCGGATGCTCAAAACTGAATTTTGCTGGAATCTGGCCAACTGTGCCGTGCGGCACCAAAACTGTGCCGTGCGGCACTATTAGTGTGCCGTACGGTACACGCCTGATAGTGCCAAAAAATCTGCCACTTGCAGCGGATTTCTGGTTCTCCCTTTTGGCGTTTCATCATTTCAACGCACGTCGTAGGGACTTGAAGAGCCATTGTGAGGCACCTTTTGAGGAGACTTACCATTTTTAGCATGATTCCTTGTGGTCTTCGAGTCGGCACGTCTTTCGAGGTGGCCTTTCTTTGGAACTTGAAACTTCGTATTGTTCTTCATGCACGGTGGCTATAAAAAGCTGTTCATTTCCTCTCTTATTTGCATTCCAAATTCATAAACTCTTTCCTTGTTAACTCGCCTTTCACAATGGTGGTGAGTTTATCGGCCTTGATGCGCCCCTGGCTCGATGATCTCGATGGCTTGGACTGGCTGCACTTTCGGGGTCATAGGCTGACTTCCCTCCGTTATATTCGAGACGTGTCCATACGTCCGGAGTTGTTGCGAGCTGCAACGCAATTCTGGGACCCTGAGGTGCATGTCTTCCGCTTTGGTCTCCACGAGTTATGCCCCACTGTGGAAGAATTCTTCGCATACCTTGGAGGTTTTGACTTGGCGGAGCCCATCGTTCCTCTCTACGGAGTTGGTTTTGCCCCAGTGTTGTCTTCTAAGCTAGAGATAAGTAACAATGCGGCTAAGTCCTTGATTCGTGGAGGTTTTCTGAACATCCCACGCCTGATTGAAGGATTCCGCTCCAACAACTTTGCTCTGTGCTTGTGTTTACTGGCTGCATTCTTATTCGTGCAATCTGATGGTCAAGCCCGCTCTTCCCTAGTTGGTGTGGCCATGCAAATTGAGGAGCGTAAGCATGTAGCTCCCATGGTTCTGGCTGAAACTTTGATGGGTCTGGATGGGGTTCATGCCGATAGGACCGACGTCTTCGAAGGTAGTCCGTTGCTCCTACAGGTAGGCTTTCTCACTCAGCTCTCCTTTTTCTGGCTTTTCACTCGTTCTCATTTTACCTCAGCGCTCAGTTCAAAGCTGTCTAAGGCTTCTTACTTGTTTTCTCTCTTTCACACAGTTGTGGTTATGCGACAAGGCTAATCTGCTGGAGCCTGTGCCAAGAAACCGGGTTCATGAAACTCAAGGGTTCGTTATCAGGAATTTCAGGGAGGTTTTTGATGATGTGGGAGGTTGGACTCGGGTTCTTTCCCAGCTCACAGAAGAAGTGATCTCTTGGCGTTTGATTTGGATTGACCTTCCTGACATGGCTATTAGCAACATGGGGCGTCAGCGAGTGATTCTGGCAGGTTTGACCCGATGGACCTTCTACATCCCAAACCGCATCCTTCGTCAACTTGGAGCTCGTCAAGTACCGCCGCCTGCGGGTCCTGAGGATTTCGTCGTACCGAATTTCAATGTCGCCACCTTCAGGGCTTACCGGAGAAATTGGAGGGAGCGCACGACCATTCCAAGAGACCTATATCCCAGTGTTCTTCTTCCGGCACGCTATAAGAGATGGTTGACAAGAGATATTGAAGCAAGAGACAATGGAAACTAAGACAGACTTTAGACTCGATCTTAATATGCCTGAAATAAGTTGTGCACCCAGTGCTATGGATGTTTTTATTTCTTTTGTTTGAAAGTTTCATGCTCAGCCATGTAATCGAAGAAGCTTTGTTTGAATAAAACTTTGAGTTTTGAGAATTTTCCGCTCTTGATCCTTACTGGTTCTGCCTGCGAAATGTGTATGAGGACTTGGAATCAACTCGAAAGATTGTGACCGAACCTCGGGATGACGCTGCCTACGTATCCCTTGTAGAAAGGAATCAGGTCATGATGTAGTTCAGGACTACAATTGTTTGGTTAGGGTTCGCTCGGGTATTTACACTTTCCTTTTGCGCTCTGAATTTTGCCTAGTACCGCCCTTTCAGGTTTTCGGTCTAGCGAGCTTTTGGTTGTTTTTAGCCTTATCTTTTGCCTAAGCCGCCCTTTCGGGTTTTCGACCTAGCAGGTTTTTGCTCTAATTTTTGCATGGAACTGCCCGCCCTTGCGGTTTTCAGTCCAGCGAGCTTCTCTCAGGGGTAATATCTCTTGAGTTGATCCAAGTTGACCAAAGTAGAAAACTCGTTGCCGTCAAGATCGATGAGTTGTGTTGCACCTCCGGACAAGATCTTCTTGATAATGTAGGGCCCGGCCCATTTTGGTCGAAATTTCTCACGCGGATCGAACACTGGAGCCCGAATCTCCTTCAAAACCATGTCGCCTTCCTGTAAATCTTTGGACTTCACCTTCTTGTTAAAAGCACGGGCTATTCGGCGCTGATATCCCTGAACATGATACAAGGCTTTAAGTCGCCTTTCATCGAATAGCATGAGCTCTTCAAACCTTGCGTTTTGCCATTCTACTTCATCAATTCTTGACTCTGCCATGATCCTTAAAGACGGGATTTCGAGTTCGATGGGAAGAACAGCCTCCATGCCGTAAACCAAAGAGTAGGGTGTTGCCCCTGTCGGAGTTCGAATGGACGTCCGGTATCCCCACAATGCCAAAGGCAGTTGTTCGTGCCAATCTCGCGCAGACTCGATGGTCCTCTCTAGTATAGACTTGATGGTTTTATTGGCCGCTTCCACAGCTCCATTGGTTTGCGGTCGATAAATAGTTGACTTATGAACTTGAATCCCGAATTCTTTAAGAGTCTCTGCCGCTCTCCCTTTGAAATGAACCCCGTTATCTGATACGAAAGCATGAGGGACCCCGTATCTGTAGATGACGTTCTGCTTGATGAAATGAGCAACCTGGACCGCAATGAGGGTCGTGTAGGAAGCGGCTTCAACCCACTTGGTGAAGTAATCAATTGCAACTAGGATGAACTTGTTCCCATTTGACGTTGCTGGCGTGATTCTGTCGATAACATCTATGCCCCAGACGGAAAAGGGCCAAGGCGAGGTCATGGAATGCAATTCTGATGGTGGGACATGCATAAGATTGGCGTGAATCTGACACTTGTGACATCGTCTCACATATTCGACACATTGAGTCTCCATGGTTGACCAATAATAACCTTGTCTTAAGACTTTCTTGGCAAGCATCATACCATTCATATGAGGGCCGCAAACTCCTTTATGGATTTCTTCCATAATCCGGCTGGCTTCTTCTCCGTGTACACACAGTTTGTGCGTCCCACAATAAGATCTCCGATATAGCTGTCCTCCACAAATGATGTACTGAGATGCCAACCTCCAAAGAGCTATTTGGTCTTTCTTGTCTGCTCCTGCTGGATACTCGCCTCTTTCGATGAAGTTCCAAATGTCGTGAAACCACGGCAAGCCATCGTTCGGCTCGTCAATGGCCATGATGTACTCATAAACAGGCTTGTTCCGTTGTTCAATTATAACTGGCCGGAGTTTGACTCCGTTTGGTATTTCAACCATGGAGGCTAGTGTTGCAAGGACATCAGCGAATCGATTCTTCAACCTTGGCACATGCGTGAAAGTGACCATCTGAAATCGCGGGATTAAATTATCTAGGTCTTGATGATAGGGTTTCAACTTATCTTCCTTGACCTTCCATTCACCGTTTGCTTGTGACACCACCAAGTTCGAGTCTCCGACGACCTCTAGTCTTTTGACTCCAATTTCTAAGGCAGCTTCCATCCCTACAATGCAGGCTTCATATTCTGACTGGTTGTTGGTGACCTCGAAGTTTAACTTGAAAGCCAGAGGGATATGTGATCCTTCTGGGGAAATTAACAGTACTCCGATTCCAAATCCTTTCTGATTGGCTGCTCCATCAAAATACAACGTCCAGACATCGTCGGTGGTCGTCATCACATTCTCATCTGGGAATTCAAATTCCACATCTTCTGGACCTTCTACCGGGTAATTGGCAAGAAATTCAGCAACAGCCCTTCCTTTTACTGACTTTCTGGTAACATACTTGATGTCGAATTCTGCTAGCAAAAGCAACCACCGTGCTAACTTGCCTGTAAGCGCGGGTTTCTCAAACAGATATTTGAGAGGGTTCATTCGAGAAATCAGCACTACAGAGTAAGCCAACATATAGTGTCTCAACTTCTTGGAAGCCCAGACCAAAGCCCAACAAGTCTTCTCCAGGGAAGTGTATCGTTCTTCGCATCCAACCATCTTTTTGCTAATGTAATATACGGCTTTCTCAGATCCGCCTTCTCCTTCTTGTGCTAACATGCATCCCATAGTTGATGAGGTCACCGACAGATATAGAATTAAAGGTTGCCCCAGTACTGGTGGCATTAGTACTGGAGGATTCTGCAAGTATTTCTTGACTGTTTCAAAGGCTTTCTGACACCTGTCGTCCCACTTGAATATCACGCCCTTCTTGAGAAGATGAAACATCGGCTCACAAGTTGTGGTTAACTTGGCGATGAATCTGCTGATGAACTGAATTTTGCCGAGGAAACTTCGTACTTCTTTCTCCGTTTGCGGTGGTTCCATTTCAAGGATGGCCTTGATTTTGGATGGATCCACTTCAATTCCTCGGGTTGTGATCATGAAACCCAACATCTTTCCTGCTGTAACTCCGAATGTGCATTTCTCGGGATTGAGACGCAATCTGTACTTGCGAATTCTTTCAAAGAACTTCCTCAGGGCGTGCAGGTGCCCTTCTCTTTCCTTGGATTTGACGATCATGTCGTCCACATATACCTAGACCTCTTTGTGAATCATATCATGCAATAGAGTTGTGGCAGCCCTCTGGTAAGTAGATCCGGCATTCTTTAACCCAAATGGCATAACCTTGTAACAGTAGGTGCCCCACTCCGTGGTGAAAGTTGTCTTCTCTCGGTCCTCAGGGGCCATGAGAATCTGATTGTAGCCTGAAAAACCATCCATGAATGATAGCAATGCGTGCCCCGCAGTGTTGTCCACGAGTACATCTATATGCGGCAGCGGGAAGTCATCCTTAGGGCTGGCTTTGTTTAAATCTCTAAAGTCCACACAGACTCTGATCTTCCCGTTCTTTTTGGGAACAGGTACAATGTTGGCGACCCACTGAGGGTACTCCGTGACCATCAAGAACCCTGCGTCTAACTGCTTCTGAACTTCCTTCTTGATTTCCAATACCCGGTCTGGTCTCATCTTCCTCAACTTCTGCTTGACAGGTTTTGCATCTGGATACAGCGGGATCCGATGCTCCACAATTTCTGGATCAATTCCGGGCATGTCCGCGTGAGACCATGCAAAAACATCTTGAAATTCTTTCAGAAGATTCGAGTGAGCTTTAAATTCCTCTGGAGATAGCCCAGAACCAATTTGAACCATTCGCGGATTACTCTCTCCTCTCAGATTTATTGAAATTACTTCTTCTTTTAGAGGCTGAGCATGCCTTTCATTTTCTCGTTCGATTAGGGATCGGAGTTCTTTTGGAATTTCTTCCTCAAACTCAATCCCATCATCGCCCGGGTTAACACAATTTATTTCAGACACAGCAAGATAAGCAAAGTCAACTTCATTCACTGCAAAAGAGGTGGCCCCAGGGGCATGATACATGAGAGTGGACTCAAATTCAAAAGAAAAATGATGACGCGGAGGACTGACAGACACATGCATTGACTCAGAAGTGGACCCGAACTCAGTGCTAAACTCAGACTCAATGCTAGATTCTGGTTTAGACTCAAATTCAGTGCCAATGTAAACAATTTTAGGTAGAAAAGTGCAGTTTTTATAAATTCCGTTGGCATCCACAATGAGTGAGGTCACATCTCCAAGGGCTTCTTGGCTTAGCATCATCAGCTCCATGTCTCCAACAGGTTCCAAACCAATTGTTATGGTAGCAGACCCGTCCTCGACCGTACCTGTCAGACTTTCATCCTCAAATAACGATATCAGATTCCCTGAGTCAAAAACTTCAATCCAGTCAGATTTGCATTGCTCGACCAATTCTTCTAGCTTTGCTGATTCATCATCACTGTCCCATGAGTTGTTGGCGAAGATTTCGAACCCTGGCAGCTTGGTTTTCTTCTCCACCTCCCAAAATGGTTCCGGCTCTCCTTGGTAGATAGCCTCTTTTCCTTTGATAAAACGAATGGGACCGCGAGTTCGAGCTTTCCATCCGCTTCCTTTCTTATCTCCACTGGGTTGATACCCAAGGCCGAAGTGGTTACTGTTTACAGGGAACTCCGGGAATTTAGCCATTCCTTGATTGTTGCGACCTAATCCCAGATCGGGTATGTAAGCCATTTTTCTCATCATTTCAATAGCCGTTGAGCTGATCGAGAAGTCTTCATCCATTTTGATAGTGAGAACTGCCCCAGCGGTGTCAAAAGAGAAACCTCCAAGGGCGACGTCTTCTTCTCCATGCGTAATCTCGAGCAGAGGGGCATTGTCAGAAACATGAGGACGAATCCCAGATTCCCCATAAATAGTTAGAGTTCCTGTGGCTAAACCAAGCTGAACTTTCTGATGCAGCGAAGATGGTACTGCCATGATGTCTGGGTGGTGAAGCCATGGTCTACCCAGCAGCAGGTTGAAAGACAAAGGAATGTCAAGTACGTGGAACTCGACTTTAGACTTGAAATCTTCGACTGACATTTCCAGTTGGACAACTCCAACTACATCCCTGCGTGTATTATCATAAGCACGCACTCCGAGGCTCGATGGTTGGAAATCCTTAGTCGTGAACCCCAGACAGTAGGCTGTGCGCAGTGGACAGACATTTAAAGCAGATCCATTATCTAGGAGGATAACAGGGACCCATTTCCCTGTACACTTCATGGTGATGTGTAATGGCTTGTTGTGGCCGGCTCCTTCTGGCGGCAGATCTTTCTCGGTGAATGTTACGACATGTCTTGCCTTGTTTGGCGCAAGCAAGGCCACTAGAGCTTCGGGGGGAGTGTCGGGTGGCACCTCCATGTTTGACAGAGTTTTGATCAATTTCTGACGGTGTTCCCTGGATGAGGAAAGCAGCCCCCAGATGGATATAGATGCTGGAGTTCTTTCAAGTTGCTTCCGGACGGGGTTTTCCACTGGCATGGGATTCCTCTGCGGTGGTTGAATGATAACTTCTGGTGTCTGAGTGACGCCTTCTGGGTTACTTGGAATTGAATCATGTTGGACGGGATCGTCCCAAACAAATGCCCCAGCTTGAGCGTGGTTAGAGGTGTGGCCTCCTTGCAGGTTGGCAGGTTGATAGATTCGTCCGCTTCGTGTTACTCGGTTGACCGACGGTGGCTCTTCATCCCAAAAGTCTGAAAATTCATTGACCTTTCGCTTCCCAGCCTTGATGGATTCTAGCTTCCGCTGAGTATCAAAATACTCGGTCCATAAACCTGCGAGACTGCTCTCGACTTTCTGCTTCTCGATTTTAACATCTCCCATCTTCTTTCCCAGATTTTCCACTGCTCGATCATGCCAAAATGAATCATCCAGCATGGTTTTGTTGACAGTCCACATTTCACCGTTGTCAAACTGGATATCGATCACGTCTTCTTCATTCCAAAATGAATCCGTGGGATCCTCCGTCAGAGCGGAAACATTTGACTGAGGATGAAACGGCACGGATGGCCGAGACAAAGATTCGTTGATAATGTAAGCTTGAGGAAACCACTCATGATCCCCAAAGATGGTTTCTATGGCAGAATGTCCTTCGATTCCAAGAAGTGGGGGTGGCAGCGAATTATCTGAAAGATTGCTGCTAGGGACCCAATGATAAACCTCTCCGAGTGTCCGGTTCCATATGTCTCCGGGTTCTTCAAACAGAGTAGGGAGCGAAACTGCATCAAGTGGATCAGCACAAATTGCCTCCCACCTTTCCCGCCAATCTTCTTGTTCATTTGGCTCCACGTATGCGAGAGTATGTACCATGCCGGCGATGCATACAACTTTGTCAATCTTACAGATGCTGGAATCTATTGGTATAGAGACAACTGGTTTGTTATGAGAGTCAGGGACGATGAACCGGCTTGGGTCCCACTCCTGGCGGAACTCTTCCCAGTCTCGATCATTCATAGCCCATTCTTCACTTTCTGTGATATCCGCCCATCTTGATTTTGACCCTGACTTGATGCTTGTGAGGGAGCAAACTTTCGAATCTTCCGATACGGGAACAACTGGCTTAGGCTCGGTTGCCGGTATGATGTAAAGGTTCGGGTTTAATTTAGTGGAGCTTGGGTTATTTGGAGTGGAGCTGAAGGAGATTTGGTTGATTCGGGTATTGGGTTGGTGTTCCGGCATGGGGTTAGAGACGGTGTTTGGCTTTTTATGGGGGAGTGGAATTGTTCCATCTTCAATGAGATCTTGGATCTTGTGTTTAAGACGGATACAATTGTTGGTGTGATGGCCGGACATTTGGTGGTAGGAACAGAAGGCGTTCGGGTTATGGTTTGGAGGAAGCACTTTGGGTGGCTCGTGAGGCTCCAGTGGTTTGATGACGTCTTTTTCAAGGAGCCTTTGGTAAACTGTTGTCAAGGGAAAAGGGAATTGGTTGAAATTTCTTGCTTGCCGGGTTGGCTGGGCTGCTATCTGGTTAATAGGCTCGGTTTTGGTTGGTTTGGGGTTTGAGGAGCTGGCCTGGGCATGATTGTACTGGTTGGTTCCAAACAGGGTATTGCTGTTGCCAGAGTAAACTCGCCTGGGTTTGACAGATTCTCCTTTCTCAAATATACCAGTTCTGAGTGCAGCTTCTACTGCGAGGCCGGCCTCGTAGAAAGTTTTGAAGTCAGCGGTGGTTTGGAAAACCATCAAGTGCTTTGCAAAGTCAGGTGCCAAGTTCTTCGTGATAATTCTCATCTGCTCTTTCTCCGAGGGTCGATCCATCATCTGAGATGCTTTCCCTCTCCACCTTCTGATAAAGTCCGCAAAGGACTCATTGGCTTCCATCCTGGTTGCATCCAATTCTCGGATAGTCATCTCAAGCTGAACATTGTAATTGTACTGGGCCATGAAAGCTGCCCCAATATCCTCCCAACTTCCTTTCTTTGAAATGTCAAGATTTAAGAACCATCGCAGTGCTGGTCCTGTCAATGTTTGCTGAAACATTTGACCCATAGCATTATTTTCAATGTTGTACATGGACAGAGTGCCCACGTATGCTTGTAGATGAGCTCTCGGGTCTCCGCCCCCATCAAATTTCTCCCAGGTTATGGGCTTGAATCCCTCTGGGAGTTTGGCGCCGGGAAATAGACACAACTTATCCATGTCAACACCCGTGGCAGCTATCTTCTCCTGTTTCTGGACAGATTCCTCGAGTTTGGCGACTTTTGCCATCACTGCCTCCAAATTCAGATGCTCTTGCGGAGGTGGTTGCCCCTCTGGTGGCTTGTTCTGAAAAGTTAAACCTTGTATTAGGAGTAATATCTCAGCCATTTGATTATCACTGTGTTCCCGCTGTTCTTCCAAGGCTAGCCTGAGAGCCTCGATTTCACTTTTGCCCACCATATCTGTAGGGTCTGGTGAATCTAACTGGACTGCTTTTGACTCAGTTCGAATTAATCGTTGCTCGGGAGTTCTGGTCCAACTAGGTACAGTACTCTTCTTGCCCTTACCAATGATTGAAACTGATAGTGGAAAAATGAACTTAGTGACTGGTGGCAAAGAAACGCTACGTGCAGGAATTTATGTACAAATGAAAGAATGATGCATGATGTGCAATGGGACCACAGCTTTGGAAAGGATTGCCCCAATTTTCAGTGCTCTGTTCAATATATCTGAATTTTTGATTTTTTTGCAAAATGAAGGCCGAACCTTTAGGGGTTGCCTACGTATCCCCATTTCGGAGGAATCAGGCCATGACGTAGTTCGGGACTACGATCGGCTCTTTCCTTTAACATAGGAAAAACACTAACTCCATAAAGTAAAGTACAAACTGACTCAATAAAGCAAAGTACAAACTTGATAAGCAAAATACAGACTCGATAAACAAAATACAGACTTGATAAGCAAAACACAGACTTGGCATCCTCAAAAAGGGCTCTGTTGGCTTGATCTGCTGACCACTGGCTGTCTGTTGATTCTTAGTCCGACTCAGTTGTTGGACTTGCTCGGGGAGTATTCTGTTCTTGGTTCTCCTTGAGTTGCTTGGGAGACAGATTATCATTTAGAAGGAGACCATTTTCAATGCAGCTTTCGCAATCACACTCATCCCAGTATTTGTGTCCCGTCACTGGGTCTTGGAAGTAGTAGACTGGTGTGCCGTCTGGTTGGAAGTTCTTGACTGGCGGCATGATGTCCACTTTTTTATTATCACTTTCTTGCTCCACCCTGACAGTGATTTTGTCGGGGATATCCTTGGCTCCGTTGTCTGCAGGGAGGTGGAGTTTCCAACCTCGATCATTCGCATATTCAGAGTCGTCCCATTGAAGAGTTAAACCCGGCTGATCAGACGTGGCTAGTTGGTGAAGCAACCCTTCAAGCTTGTCTTTATCTGGCACCTCATTCCCCATCTCTTCATCATCTATCTCTTCAAGTATCCACACCGGTGCCCCATGATGGATGGTAAAGGTGGACTTGAGCTTCTTGTTTCCGGATTGATTGCTCATTTTTGGTTACAGACTCTGATAAAATAAATACAACATTCTAATTACCGAGAGGAAGAGAGCCAATCGCAGAATTTTCTTTGAAAAGAGTTTATTTTATTGGACAGAGCATTTGATTATCGGGATAATCCTCCTTATTACTGTGGAAGTGAGGATGTGACAACCTAGGGTAAAAGCTATCATGTATGCGCATGCAAGACAGGTAAACGACAAGTGGTTAAACAGTTAATCAAGACAATATCACATAATCTTAACCTGTGGGCTCCTGTCCTAGGTTGGAAGGTTCTAGGTTAACTACATGCAAAGGTCGGTTTTGGTTTAGGGGGTTCCCCAGACTAGAGCCAATATTTGCCTCCCAGTGCCAAGTGTACTGCATGGCAAAGGTTGAGCGGCAGGTTGACTCATCACGGTCCAGGGTTGCTAAGCATCCGGGGATGTCCTAACACCAGCGAGCTGGGTAGGGTAACCAAGACGCAGCAGCGGGGTTTATCCAACATCGATGCAAGTGATGCAAAAGTTCAGCAATAAAATTGTTTTAAAAAATCCCACAAATATTTTTCAAGCTTGGCTCGCTTTTTAAATTAATCAAAATTTTGAAATTCTACTCATGCGAACAACCGAGAAAGCTCCAGTCCAGACTGATCGGGCTTTCACCCTGACATCAATCCTTTCTAGTACAGTGTGAAGCACGTACTTGGTGTCAAGCTTTCGAATGGTCATTTTACAAGTGTAAAATTTCAAAATAAAGATTAACTTAAAATATCGTATCCCCAGCAGAGTCACCATTTTGTGGACGGTCGACCTCCACCCGTTCGGAAATGGTTTTTTCAAAACTGTTCGAAAAACAAAAGATTTTAGAGTCGCCACCCGGGTTTTGAGAAAGTAGTTTGGGACCCGAGAAACCAATTTGAAAATGAAGATTTGAGTGAATGACTTATAAAACCAATTGAAAACCAGAGATTCGTTTTGGATCCGGGAGCCAGGTTACGAACAGGGAAGGGTTTTAATGCACCCCGTTCGCCCGATTAAAAATCGGTCTTTACTAAATATTTGTGAGATTTTATTAGAAAACAATTTTATTGTTGAACATTAACAGATAAACATTTAAACAAAACAGATGGTAATAACGAGAAAAACAAATGACTGGTATGTAATTGACAGAAATCAAACGAAAATTCAAACTTCAAACTGTTCCTGCAGGGGGAATGTTCAAATTTCACATTTTACCAGAAAAGTGTGTCGTGCGGCACACTGGATGTACCGTGCGGCACAAATGATGAACCGTGCGGCACTGTTCTTCAATTTAACGGTCAAATTTTCAAATGGGTGCCGTACGGCACTCAAAGTGTACCGTGCGGCACAGTAGGAGTGCCGTGCGGCACACCTGGCTGCAAAACAGTTTGAAACTTTGGCTTTTCGAAATGATTGATCAGAGGCACATACAAGGTATGAAATGCATTCAAAATGAACTGCTTTAAAGGGAGAAAGCAGTGTATTGAGTATGGGATGTCCCTCCTCGTTGAATCGCTCCGTACGAGGCGATGTTTTCACCGTACGACGCGACCGGGAGGTGTGAAATGAAACTGGACTTGCTGTAATTTGGGCATACCAAGCATGGAAATGATACAAGGAATCATTCCACCCTTCGTACCCCTCCCCTCAGGGTACCAAATTCAAGGAATTTGGCGAAACGGGTTTATACCTTCGGTTTCGAACTCTTGGATTAAACTTGTTTCCTGAACTTCTGAGTGTTGCTTGACACTTCTCTCAACCTTAACTTTACTCTGGTATGGGGGTAAGAAAGATTGAAGGCTTGAGCTTTGGCAAACTTGGAATGGCTATCTCACGGTTTTAGAACCGAGAAAACAGGGGATGAGTCTCTGCCTCAGGTTTGGCTTTGGCAGAGAGAATGATATTGGATTGATTATAGTGGAGATGGTAGCTAAGAGGTTTTGGCAATGAAAATGGCACTCAAGAGTGGAGTTTCGTGGCCAATTTTACACCGAAATTCTCTGGGATGAGGGGTCTGGGGGGTGTGTCTCTCATTGGATTCAACCGGTTTATATAGAGGATGGGCAAGCCATAGCACGCCGTTCTTGATTCTTGCCCAGGGGGACAATGGTGTAGGGAATAGCTCCTTGCTTTCGGCCACGACCATCAGGGCGGGGGGACCAACCTCGTCAACATTCTCTGCTGCTGGGAATTCGCAAAAACTGGGAACCCGTAAACAGTACCGTACGGTACACAAACTGTGCCGTGCGGCACAACTTGTGTACCGTGCGGCACAACTGGCCGTCAAAATTCAACAATCTGCCGTACGTGACTCTGGCTGTCCCGTGTGTTGAGAGATGAGTACCGTGCGGTACTGTTGACTGAGTTGACTTTGGAGAATTTCAATCCGAGAGTTCTTCTGGGTGTTTCCGTTCATCATTGGGGATTAAAATGTACGTGGATGCTCATTTTGGGGTGTCTACAGCTGGTATTTTGTTGCACGTGGCACGGGCACGAGCACATCACAAATAAAAATGAGGAATGCTTAATTTTAGTAGTAAACTAAAATGAGGAATGCAAGAAAGTACTTGGCAATTGCTGTCAAATTTGGCATGATTTGCTTATTGCCAAATCGACATAAGTTTGGTTTAATATTTGACAACAATATCTGAGAGAGCCTTGATGCCAAATATGACCGTTGGGGAGTCCATAGGGATTTGACTCCTGCATTGGAGTGGCTCTAAATGAAAGTGCCCAAGATTTAGTCCTAATTAATTGTGTGAACACATTTAATTAGAGGTGTCAAACGGGCAGGGGCTAGCACAGGCACGACATGTTTAACAGTGGCTTTGCACAATACGCTTTTGTAGGTGGGCTATGCTGGGCCAATGTTCTGTGCTAAATGGCACTGGCACGGGCACAATACGAGTGTAAAAATGAGGAATGTTTAATTTGTTGCAGTAAACTAAAATAAGGAATGCTTAATTTATTATCTATCTATAAATATAATGTGGTGCATATATCATGTCAGTCAATCAATCAATCATCAATTATACTACCGATAAAAAAAAAACATCAGTTATACTCTATACAAATATATTGAAGTCTCACAAGCCTAAAACACTCATCCTTAATTTTCTAGATTTTTCAATTTTAAAAAAAAAAATTTGAGTGAGAGATAGAGGGAGGGAGAAAAACTTGGTTAGTTGGTGAAGAGATAGAGAACATGGGAGAGGGGGAGTGACTAAGAGGGGAGAGAGATTTTAGGATAAATGGAAGTTGAATTTTATTAGATAAAGAAGATAAATAAAATTTATACTTCTTGGTTTTTGTTTATTTGTTTTCTTTATATTACATTTTTCACAACTGCAAATTGATTTGAACACCTCACGAGTCTCCTAATGTCAAACTTTATTTCATCGAAACTGAATTCAATGTTTTTATTATGAAGTTTTTCTACATTTTCATGAAGATCGGAACTAATTTTGTTGTTCGATTTTATTATACCTATTTGGAAGAAAAAAAATGTCAGTCTAAAAGATTTTTTTGGTCTTTGCAGCACAGGCACGGTACGATGCGTGAATTGGGACGGGCACGAGTACAACACGACACGAAGTTAGGCGTGCCCATGAGCTAGGCCGGGCCAAGCATATTCTAAAATGGACCGGCATGGCATAGCCCATTTTTAACACTTCTACATTTAATCTGCTTAAAAATTAATTGAGAGGGCTAGAGAGAAAGTCCTCCGCACTTTTCTCCTCTTAGGTTTTCGACAACCCACCCCTGCCCTTCCCCAAGCTGCCCCACCCCTTCTCCCTCACCTCTCAAGGATATGGGTTGAGACCTTCTGTACATGTGAGATGACATCTCTCTAATCTCTAGCATTTTTTGATTGACCACCATGAATCTGTGGTGGATTGATTTTCACTCTGGATTCGATTTCTACCACAACAGTAGAGGCGGCGACCAAGTCGGGTTCTTCCAACACCACTTTCATGAGAGGAATGTTGGCTTTCAACATCAAAGCTTCTTTTTTCGATGACTTTTGATTTATTTATTTATTTTGTCTATATTTTTGTTTAGATGTTTAGATCTTTATTTCTTTTTTCATGTTATTGTTATTGTTGTTGCAGCTTTATTTTTCTCTCTATATGTTAGAAATTTTTGTTCTTCCACCTTAAAAAAAGGTAGTATGGTTGATAAGCTATTTACTACTCTCTTCGTCCCTTTTGAATGTGTTATTTCATAAATCCAACTTATTAAAAAGACATCATCATTACACCTTTCACATCAACTTTTACTTCCACTTTACACTTTGCACATCAACTTTTACCTCCACTTTCCAAAATAATCCTCCACTTTTACTCATTAACTCTTTACTCACTAAATTTTCAAAAGTGCATGCAAACTTTTTCCCATTAACTTTTCAAAACGCACTTATTAAAGGACAACCCAAAATGAAAAAGTTGACAGTAAAAAAGAAAAAAGGGACGGAGGGAGTAATATTTTGACATTATACCTTCCAAACTAGCCTAGATGCTCCTTATTTTCTTTTTTCTTTTTTATTTGTTTTGCTAAAGGTGTTGTTAGTGGTTAGTAGTTAGATTGCAATGCAGGCCAAACGTAACTTTATCTACTCAAACTTGAAACCTCTTGCTTGGGTGCTTAGGCCATCCTCCGTGCCGACAGGACAAATACCTATTGGCTTTGTCACATTCTTCTTTACTTGTTCCAGAAAACTGTCTTGTTTAGCAATGCTATATTCAAATAAAGTTAAAGATGATAAAAATCTTTTCTTTGTGATTGGACTTTGACATATTCAGCCCAGCCTTTTTATGTAGATATCAATCAAAAAGACGATGCTTATCGTTACTTTCGTAGAAAATGAATCTAATAAAATATCTGTGGATTTCATGAATTCTATGAAAAGAATCAAGAAATTGGAATTGGTGCTCCACGACACTTCACTTAAGGTGAAATGACTTTAGCCCTTAAAAATCAGTAAGCCAAAGTTAGCTTGTTCCACCGACTTAAGATTGTTTACTAAATGATAAATTACAACAATATTGCCTTTACACAATGTAAAATGCAACCCAATTTTTTTTACTGTCAAGGGCAATTTGGACATTTCACACTCAAATGTACAATTTCTAGAACCCCCGGATCCGATAGAAACAATATATAGCATCACACTAATTCCTAACCATTTTCTATCCTCCCCCAGAGATGTTGTTGTTAGGAACATGTGTGAACGAGTTGAGTCTCACATCAAACAAATAAAAAAAAAAAAAAGTTGGATCTTAAAACATTAATTGGGCGGCTCGCCACTTATAAGACTTAGCATTTTAAGTAGATGTGGGTCAATCGGTGTATATTATTAGGTCCACAGGTGATGTGGTTTGGACTCCGTGGATACTCCCCAACAAATTGGACCTACTCGCACACAAAGGAGAACCTCAGGCAGATCGGACTCCCAACAAAAGGGTATTAGAGCCATTGACTAATGATCTATGGGCGAGCTTTCCTGGAAGCATTGTTAGTCGTGGGCTTGCATGAAGACTCTCGATGGAGCAGGAGGTGGCTGGCATTAAAGTGGCTCTCGTGGAATATGGTGGCTCTGGATGGAGTGGGTGTGGTAAATAAGTCCGTGTTCAGACACGGTGTTAGAGAATGGTAATAGATCAAGAATAAGGGGAATCAAATGGATCAAATTGCGGGAGAGGTAGGCCCAATGCATGGTTACTTTACACATGAGGAGGAGATTGTTCAGAACATGTTTGGAAGATTGAGTTTCACATCGGATGAATAGAAAAATGGTTGGGCCTTAATATACAATTGTGTGGCATGCCAATTACCAATGCCTTTCAAGTGGTTATATATGTTATTCAATGTATATTGGGTTCAGGCAATATGGTGTGGACCCCGTGAATATTCCCTAATAAAATGGGCCTACTCACACATGGAAGAGAACCTCAAGTGGATCTGACTCTCAACATCTCTTGCCCTCTATAAAAAATAAATAAATAAAAATAAAAATAAAAAAACCAAATGAAACTATTCACCTTTTCCACCACCACCTCAAGTGGTACCCCTCATCTAGCTCCCAAAAATTCTGGTTAGACCAAATATGAAATACTTTTGCTACTTGGCATCTCATATGGTCACGTGTATTTCCAAACCCCAATGGCACCAGCTAGCCTTGGCCGGCCAAATTTGTGTAAAGTCTTTGATATACAGTGGTGAGTGGTGGAAAAATTATTCTCTAAAAGAAGCAGGTTTGGCGTCAAACCAGACTGGATCGGTCAGTTGGACCGGCCGATCCGGTCCAATTTTAGAACTTTGTCGAGATCGTTAGTCACATATGAAAAATATGAATATATACGCAGCAAAAATATGTAATTAGAGCCTATTTGTTAGCGGAATTAGCTTTGGGAGTTATATGAGGACAGATAAAAAGAAGATATGGTATAAGGGAGGCCTCAGTAGGAAGTGGAAATTATTTTATACTTTTTTGGTTGGTAATTTGTATGGGTGGATAAAATTGGATGGATGATGACAAAAGGTAACAAGTAATTTGCTTACCCTTCAAAATTTATTTATATACCCAGTTTGAAAGTGGGAAGGGATAATTAGATAATTGGGGAAGGGGGACTAGTTATGGATAGGGTGGGTGCTGTCTCTTTAGGGACAGTGTCTATGTTGTTCGATCACAGCCGTCCATCAGCAATGGAAGGCTCGGATCACATCTTCTCCAAATAAATCCGAATCATCCGCTACAGATCAAATCTAGACCGTCCATTGCCAAGCATGGACGGTGGGCTCAGATGGGGACAACACCATCCCCCAATTCTTAAATAGTCAACATGATTACATAGTTCAAGCGTGTGTGCCTACCAAATTACACCAAATTGACTAGTCCGGGATTAATAAATCCCCACATAGTTATCCCCAAACAGGCTAGAAATGCATAGTAGTAGACAACAATGAATCTAAAAAATTAAAATAAGCAACTTCAACTTTGAAAAGGTCCTTTGCCTTTTTATGGTAGGCTTTGATTTCATCTCAGTTTTAGGAATTTCCTCATACTTATCTTATTTTTTATACCCATTATATAACCCTATTTTTTTTTTTTTTTGAACGGATTATAAAACCCTATGAAATATAGGGGCCTCCAATTTTTTTTTTTTTTTGTCATTTGTCATTCCCAATCTATTACATGAGGGGAGTGGAGAATGAGACTCGGTCCCGAAATGCAGTGTAGGGCATCCAAGACTTTACCCCATGAGCTAGCCACCACTTGCGGCCTCGGCCTTCAAATTTATTAGGGGTCCAAAACGCATGCCTTACTCTCCTTGCCTCTGGAACGGCCCTGTGTTAGATGTACAACTTAACTTGCTACAATTAAGAAATAGTTGTCTCCTCATCTGTTTTTCCTGAGACACCTAGCTTATTACTCACAACTATAAATACAAACTAAAAACTATACCCCTTATAATGAAAAATTAGCTTATTTTCCCTTAATTAAAAAATAAAAATAAAAACTTACATTTTGGCCATGTTACATACGAACTATTGAATATGATGAACAAGAATACACGAGGATTTCAATGATTTTTTTTATCAGCAAAAAAGATTTTATTAATCTTTGAAAAAGATACAAAGATTAAAAGGATCTCAGGCACATCAGCAAAAGCCATCCGAGAACCAACCCCTAGGAAAGGGAAGAAACCAACCCAAAAACCACACGAAATCTGGAGTCGCAAAACCGCAAAAATCTTATTTCAATGATTTTGATGACATATATACTCAAAAATCTTATTTCCTCTCCACCTTTTGTAATCCTATAGTCCTATATTCCCTATCTCTCCTCCCTTAACCCTGATCAATACCTGAAAAACTCAGTCTAATAAATGTTCAAAGCCAATATTTCCTAATATATGACTTCATTAATCCAACCAATATTGGAAACTTAAATTTTTTTATTTTTTTATTTTTTTTTTTGTTGCCAATCAAAAAAATATATATTTAAGTTTCCTAATAATCAAATTCAGATTTCAGATGCCACACACCAACACTCCCCTTTCCTTTTGCTCTATCCGTTCTACAGGGAAGTCCATCGCTGAGAGAAATTCTTTTCTTTAAATGGATCGATCTCCTGCCTAAGAATCTTTTTTCCTCAGGTAACTCTACTCCGATCAATTTGCCAAGATTTTGACCGGATACCAAATCACAGGTGGTCAAGTGCTCGATCCATTGGTAACGCATTATGAACTCCAATTGTTACCACTTCACATTCGGGGCATCCGAAAGTCGTCGTAAAAAATTGTACAGGAGTCGTCGTAAAAAATTGTACAGGACCACTCAACAAGGCTGTTCTTGGACCTTCATGCATGCACGCATGGAGTGGTCCAAATTTTTCTCATTCTTTTTTTTTTCTTTTTTTTTTCTGTGTTTTGATCAGAGAGTGGTCCAAACTAATAGATCAGCCATTTTTATACTGTTTGAGATTCGAGCTTTTTTCTATAAATAAAAACTCACATGCTGTAACGCCTCATGTAGACCACTAGCCCAGTACCTTGATTTGATCAACAAGCCACACCACATGGCCCAAAATGCTTAAGCCCAAGGTACTAGTAGTAGGCCACATGGTTTGTTATATATCTAAGATAACTCATCGAAACACCATCTAACCCCAAACCTGGGGTATCACAATCTTCTCCCCTTAGGGATGCAACATCCTCGTTGCATCGTCCCGTCCTAGCAACCTCCCCTGGTGTCCGTGATGGCAGAGCGCATCCTACCCACCACTTGGACCAAGGCGGGGCTCTGATACCATTTGTAACGCCCCATGTAGACCACTAGCCCAGTACCTTGATTTGATCAACAAGCCACACCATATGGCCCAAAATGCTTAAGCCCAAGGTACTAGTAGTAGCCCACATGGTTTGTTATATATCCAAGATAACTCATCTAAACAACCAATGTGAGACTAAACACCATCTAACCCCAAACCTGGGGTATCACACAAGCAATCTTTAATTATATTTTTTGGACAAAATAACACGTACTTGGAAGTTGTAGGCTACACTAGGAAGTTGTACACGAGTTTTATCAAGTGGGCCTCCATGTTTCTAAATAAAAGAAATTGAACCAAATAAAAAAGATATACTAAAAAGAGAAATTGAACCAAATCACAAAAATATACTAATTAAATTGTGTTACTGAAAGAATTGAATATATATATATGAATTAATCGCAAAACTACTGATTTTGTAATTAAGATTATCGATCGGCCATCTTATCATCAACTGATGAGATAGCTGATTCGTTTTATTTTTCAGGAAGAGTTTATCCAAAATTCGACAAATTAATTCAAAATTAGCCAACTTTTGGTTCTCCACCAACACAATCGTACTGTTGCTTATGGATTTGGTATAACTAAGGATTGGATTTAAGTCAATTTGCTAAAGATAACTTTAACATAATATTTACCCCAAAAAAAAATTAACATAATTGAAGTGCCAAAAGATTTTTTTTTAACTTAACTGGGGGTCCTATATTTTGGGGAAAATTGGAGGCCCAAGTCGGTCGTCTTGCATGTCTTTCGCTTAGAGCCAGAACTGCAGCCTACAATATAATGCATATATATAACTCGCTGCATTTGCAAGGATGACAAAAATTTTGAAAATGTGTTGTCCTATTTCTTTTTTTGGGGTAAATTGTGTGGTCCTATTTCTGTGATTCGTAGTTTGTGTATATATATGAGAAAGACCGGAATATGAATGTAATTCTCGATGATATATTTCATCAGAAATCACATTCTCAAAATAAGCGAAAATCAAATCCCTTTTGTCCCTTAGTAATTGTTGGAGAAATCACCACATACACAATAATGGATACGAAAACAGTAAAGAATCGACACAAGAATTTACGTGGTTCCCCAAAACCGGGTATCTCCACAGGAGCTAGCGAGTCTATTTATTATGATCAAAATCGGCCAGGATTTTTACAATAGAGAGTATTTATAGCACTACTCTATTCCAACCCTAACTATTCCGTAGCATATAGCCTTCATTGAAACTTCTCAGTACCCCTCCATATGAGTCACAAGTTCCAAAAGTAATCCTAGATTCCCAGCTTCATCAAAAGATGATATGTTGATCATTCTCATAAATATTCAAATTAAATGTTGCTTAGATAAGATTAATTTAATTTGTTAGGAGGCTTTTCTCCCGTTGCCATCGCGCTTAAATTTTTTAACATTTGGTTAATAAAAATCTTTTTTGCGCTGTTAAAAAATCAACTTCTACCCAAAATTACGGACATCTAAATCCAATTACTAGGGACCAGTCAACAAAGCTGTTGTTGGGCCTACATGCATGCCTCTGCATGGAGTGGTCCAGAACTAATAGATCAGCCATTTTTATACTGTTTGAGATCCGAGCTTTTTTGTTGAAGAATTAATTCCCCATTTTCTATCTCTAAAATGAACTTCTCTCAACCCTAACAAATTGGCTCGGAACTTTGGAGTTTGTTCTTTCTTAAAATCTTAGGTTCGACATCTCTTGGGTGTTATCAACTGGTCATCTAGGACCAGTCAATACAGAGTTTTGCTCTTGCATTAAATTTGGTCCTCACTAGTGGACGGTATGATTGGTCCTCCAGAATTAGTCGAGATACGCACAAGTTAACCTGGACAACTAATTATAAAAGCAAAACAAAATAAAAAACTTCTCTCTCCCCCATCCATTTATGCCGGGCCTCGAATTCACAAGCCTTCCACTCAACAACAGCCATACATAACTTCTGCTTCTCCACAATGAGCGCTGATGTCTTTTGGATAAAGATATACATATATAGAAACATATAGAATGTATTAATGTTTTATGTAATGCCAATGTTTTCTTGTGGATCTACATCTGGCTTCATTTGTCTTGTCTCCTCCTTCTGGTACCACTTGCTAATTGTAAATTCTGAAAGCAGAAGACCTCTTCCTATTGGGTAGGGAAAATCAAGTATAATTGTAATGTAGGACCAAGTATAATTGTAATGTAGGACCATGTATGAAGTGAAAAATATATGAACCAACCCTATGTTACATGGACTTATGGGTATCGAGTGTGGGTAGGTATCTGCGTCGAATTGCTTACCAGTTGTTGTGTTGACATAAAATGCTGCTTGCTAGTTTTGTTTTTTTGTTTTTTTATGACAGAAGAACAGCCCTACAGTTAGGCCCTTTCGACCAGACTGTACAACCCAAACATTCGGGGAAACTAGCGCAGCCACACTCTCTCCACTTACATTCAGGGTACTCACCCAATGGGGAATCGGACCCTAGACCTTGAGGATTTTCGCAAGGCCAGGCGTCAGCGCGCACCACTGGGGCAACCCCTGGGTGTGTTGCTTGCTAGTTGTTTTTTGGCCAGCTGTTAATTACCATGGAAGGTGTTTGGAGCTTGGCGACCCTACAATTGGCCAGATAAATAATACGGTGCCTGGTTGGGGCATTTTACTCACAAAGTAATACCTAGTTTTTATATGTGCAGCAGCTCACGAGGGATTAAAACTAGAACATATGCTTACTAAGTGATTGCCAAACTAAATATATTGGTCAAAGATGATAGAACCCTTACCCTTATTAGTTTTTTAGTATTTCACACCATATGGTATGTTATACATTTAAAAAGACTATAAGTTGATTTTTGGTCCAATTGTAGTATTCGACGAGCTCTACGAGGTGAACGTCTCCTATCATCGGAAAGATACTAGCGCGGCCGCGCCATGTGTGTGTAGCACCTCCTCAGGTCCTATGTAACATAAGCCGCGTGGTATTTTATTTCTGGTAAAAGGTAGCTCTAAAAGTACACTAGACTACAAGAAACCTGACAATAATTTCACAATGGGTTTAATAATTTTATTCGGTAGTCTTTGGGCACCGATTAACAGTGCCCCAAGACCACCAAACGATTTCTCCAATGCGTGGTGCGATGAATTGGGAGTCAAGTTTTGTTGAGGTTCATCTACCAAAAAAAAAAGTTTTGTTGACCATATGTGAAACTGGAGTTAACCACCCAAAAGATGTAACTGGATTACAAAAGGAGAAAAGATGGTTTAAACCTTACAGAAAAACAACAATGCTATAGACACAAATATAGGTTTTCAAAATCGTGCTCTGCATTCAGTGGCGACTCTAAGAGTTCGGAATCATGGTGTCAGTCATAAACATCAAATACTTTAATCATTCATAAATCAAAGAAAAAACATTACAGTAATGACGACTAAAAATTTTGTTCCAACAAAAATCACATTTATAACTCTAACCTAGCAAGACAGATCAAGCTCTCCTTATCAAAAGAACAAAAGGAGTGACTAGAATTCAAACAAGCCACACAAAGAAGCAACTTTTATGAACTTTTAGGAGTTATCCAGTGGTGTCACCACCAAATTTAGGGGGTTCATTTATGAATTTTTTAAAAAAATTAATATAATAGTAAGTAATTTTTATTTTCCCGTGGGGTCGGCTAACCCCACTCTCAATGTACTAGAGTCGCCAGGACTGCATTGCAAATGTAGAGTCTGACTACAAACATGGGACGATTTTGAACACATCTGTATCTAAATCTGTGCATTTTCATTCGTATATGTGTAGTATTTTGGAAAATCAGATGGGAGAAAATCAAGGAGGTCTTTATGGAGGCTTTTACAGGTTCATGACTGCATGGTCAAAGCATCATTGCTTAGAACAACAAAAACTGATGGTCGTGACACCAAAAATCAGGACGGTATCAGTTTCTTTAGTTTTGTATAAGAAGGTTTTCCCTCAAAAAAATCAACTATCCATGTGAGTTTCAATGGACCACTTTCTTGTCACTTTATAGCCGTTAAATGAAATTTGACTTTGATTTGATGTTAAAGTCACTAAATGTTCATTCAAGAATTGATTTTTCACCAAAACATCAAGTTTGACTACTTGTTAAATTGTTAGATCTTTGAACCAAATGAGAGCTGCTACGTGCACAGATGCACGTGTACAGACGGCGTACCGATGGCGTCGCCGGCGCCGTCGTGGGTCTCATCCGGTCGATCCGAGCCGTTCATCCTTCTCAAAATCAAATTCCGAGTGGGCCTACGCAGGATTTGAATGAAATTGGGTGATTTTGGATAGAGCTCATACAGCCGTCCGATTGCCTCGATTCCCGCTTAAGCCCACTCGGAATTTGATTTTGAGAAGGATGAACGGCTCGGATCGACCGTATGGGACCCACGACAGCGTCGGCGACGCAGTCGGTACGCCGTCTGTACACGGGCATCTGTCCCCTTATCTTTACTGGAACCAAATTTGTACAACTCATTATTAGGGCGCTTACTCTTAAAAGAAAACCTACGAATGAGAGCCGAATCGTGATTGTGTAATAACTTCAATACGTAAGAGCTTATATTTTACAAACTAGCACAAGCATTTCATACCCTTGGTTTTGGCATAATCAAATACAATTTTGACATTAACACTTTGAAATGAGCTCGATTAATATATACTAATAAAAAACTGAGCTTGACTATATTTTCCAAAACTCCATAAATTTTTAAATCGAACTTGAACAACTCACTTGCTCAAATCAACTCGTTTTACAGCATTGCGACTAAGCTCGGCCAAGCTCTATCACTCGTAATATCAAGGATTTTACCAGTAATTAATTTTTATGGTACCAGACATCGCACCTGTCCAAAGCAACCACGTGGAGTGGAACTACATATACACAACATCCCTCCATCATTCCATGTCCAAGGACCGATCTAGTGGTGGGTTTATGGGGCCAAGGCCTATTTGGAAAACTCTCTATTTATTTTTATTATTATTATTTGTATAATCCTAAATCTCTAAATGTCAGCCCCCAACTCATCCCACCTTTCCATTCTCCACGCTGCACCGCTAGTAAAGCAAAAATAATACATGTACAATAATCCAGCTCCAACATTGCTCCAACACATTCTAGTGTGTGTGGAACATGTAAGTGTGTTGAAGCATTATTGTACATGTATTATTTTTGAAGCCCGGCCAACCCACTGTTGCCTCACCATTGCATGTACAAGTTTTTGGTTAATTCATATTAATTGAAGATATTCAATCACTCAGTTGAAAACTCGTAATAAATGAAATCTTGGTTCCGTCCCTGATCGTGATAATGTGACTCTGAATCCAATAATCGAGTGAAGTTCCCCCCTCTCCACCCAATCAGTGTTAGTGTTAGGAAGGGAATGCATTTTGACTTTTTAGGACATTTGACATCCTACCCACCAAGTTGTTTTTAGAGTGATCGCAGGTAGCTGCATTTTGTACACCAACACACTTAAATAATTCTTCTTAGTAATGGACCGTTGGCTTTAACCATTCAAAGTGTTCCCCCCTACGTCAACCATTTGGAAGATATGAGGGAGGATGGAGATGATGTCACACTACATCAACAAACCTTCACAAGATTAGAAGCCCTTCACACCATTTGTTAATCAAAAATTGAGAACTTCCAGATCCAACTTTTGCTTAATCTTGTACTTAATTACAAGTTTCCGCGTGTTAAAGACTTTATCTCACATCACTCCCCTAAGCTACCCAAGCTTGGTTAATTTAATATAATGTAAAGATTACTCTACCTATTGTCAACTGATTTTAGGTTGGAACCCTCTAATAAATCTATCATGGTATTGCAGTTAGGTGTTGGGTGAAGTCACTTCTAGTGATCGGGTCTCCATGAGTCGATCGCCTCACTTCATCAATCCATACCTCCATGTGCATCCGGGTTGCAGGTGAGGCTGAGTGTTAAACTTTATCTCTCACACCGCTCACCTAAGCCACCCAAGCTTGGTTAATATAATCTGGACATTATTCTACCTATTGCCGATTGGTTTCAGGTTCAATGGTGGAAGATACAAGGGAAAAGGGTGGGCTGTAGCCCAGGTGAAATTAAAAATAAAATAAAAATTATATGTAAAATTTTAGCCATTTATTTTTAGCCCAATCCATTCTAACCCTTGTGCCTCGGTCGAAACAAAACAAGAGAATTATTGAAGATATCGACTCAAATTCGATGATAGACAAATTTTACTCTTTAAAATATTGTATGGTTCCAACTTCAATAATGCATGTTTTTGTACTTTTCTTTTGTTTATTTTTGGACATTTACGTAAATGTGTACAAGTTTGATGCACATTAACTATAAAACTCTTTTTGGTTCATACATGTATACATATATTAGTTCATTAAATTTTGGATTAGCCCAAGGCAGATTAAATTTCTGATTCCGCCCTTGTTTAGGTTAGAACCCACCAAAAAATCCAACACTATACCCATCATTTATACGATAGAAATGCACCATAATCGACTATTAGGACGGAGGAAAAACTCCCCATTTGTTTCCACAGCTTCACACACACAAAAAAAAAAAAAAAAAGCTGATACTATACATTGCTGCAAAGAATCATCTTGATTTTAATCTCATAGAATAGACGTGGATCGAAGCTTATCAACAAGTCCATTACCAAATGCTTATCAACTGTATCCAGAATAAGCAATCGCGATTCACTATACATGTCTTGCGAAATTTCATTTCAACTTTTGCGCCGAGGAATCAATCCTCTTCAGGCCGCGCTGGGTTGACCTTTCTATTCTTTAATTTTACAACACTAACGAAAGATAAACAACTGAAATCGCCAGGATACGAAAACCAGGAAGTCTGAATAAGCAAAGCATTACAGTACATGCTATGAAAAATGATAACATATATACATATATGCAAATTACACACAAATTGTGGCAGTGAAGCCCACCTCCCTTGAGCCTTTGACCGGCCCATCTTCTCAAGCCTCGTCTATTTGCTCCTGCACCAACCCCAGCAGAGTTTTTAGCTTATTATCAGATGAACATAGACTACGCGAAAATCAAATACTTCGAACCATGGTTAAGCTTTACTCTTTTTTATAAAAGTCAAAATACGAAAAGCATTGATATGGTGTTTTCTAATCTATATGAATGTGTCATATTATCGTTGGAATGCCAGTATCGTTCTACGCTTTCAGAAAGAGGAAATTGCAATTCACTTAGCACGCGACAAGCGTACAACCAGATGTTTCAAGTTTTAACCAAGCGAAAAATTAAAACCTTTCCATATTAGATGCTGGAGTTGTGCTTCTTAATAGCCATGAGTTATTAACGAATCAATAGAATCTGTCCAGAGAGAGACTCACGGTCTGTTTTCAATGCTATAGCAAGTGAATCATAAAAAGAATGAATGGGTTGTTTGTCGGGGAAACATTATAATGAAAGAGTTCCCAGTACCCACAATACAACATTCATAGCGGCATGAAACACCATAGGCAAAATTGATAAATGAGCATGCCTCAAATATTATCCCCCACAGAAAATTATATAGTTGGCTAATAAGAAAATGAACTGTCCTTTCGAGAACTTCCCAAGACAAAATTCCTGGCCATGTACCGTTACAGAAGTGGGGATCCTGTAGTTCAGTGCCACACTACAGGGTTGTAGTGTGGCATCCGAGCCGTTGATTGCGTAATAAACAGCTCGGATTGCATCTCGGCACTTGCACTCGTCTTTTCTAGAACTTGGAAGAATGCATTGCTCCCTTACTAGTTTTTATTCGAATTAAATAAAATAATATGTTTCCATATCCATAGATTCTAGATATTGAATCTGTCTATTAATATAGCTTTTGGCAATTAGATTCGAAGCAGTAATCCGTATCCCCTCTCTACCTCCAAGAAATAAAATTGATGAATTATAAGGTCAAGAAACTCAACACGCCTATTCTTGAACAACTTGGAGACGGGCCTCCTCTTTGCGCTATGTATTAGTTATAAAATAATAACAGGGCAAATTGGATTCAATTGTCAACTCTATTACTCTATTCCGTTTATCTCGCTGCAAACTAAGGGTCTGTTCGATTAATAGGAGATGCTAGAAAATGACGGAAAAATAAACAATATCAACTTCTTGTGTGTATGATTAGAAATGGCAATGAGAGAAAATGCAAGAAACTGAAGAATCCTGGACAACCCAGTAATGCATATGTGTCTTTTTTCCCTCGCAAAAAAACACAAGGAAATTTAATCTTTCTCGTGAAACTAGTTATCTAAAAACTGAATATCAAATTTACCCTCCATTTTTCAATTACTCATTATCAAGGAAGTTGTTTTTCTAATATGTAAGGCTAATTTAGTTGAACACATATTTTCTTGTGACTTCCATTGGAACCAAACACTGCGAAGGAAAAAATTAAAATTTTCCTACAAAAGTTTCACCATAACCAAACACATGCAAGAAAACAATTTTTTTTTTCTCACTTTACTTTTTATCATTTTCACTTTCTATCAATTTTTTCTTCCTACCCTAAAATAAAAAAGTAAAACTGCCTCTCCACATGGGGATCCTCA
This sequence comes from Vaccinium darrowii, assembly GCA_020921065.1. Classification (NCBI taxonomy): domain Eukaryota; kingdom Viridiplantae; phylum Streptophyta; class Magnoliopsida; order Ericales; family Ericaceae; genus Vaccinium; species Vaccinium darrowii. The sequence continues at coordinate 37,705,359 of CM037154.1, forward strand.
AGATTCTGTTTGAATTGTGAATTGTTGAAGAGAACACGAAAAAGATATTGGAGTTTCTTAAGAGCTACTCAAACCCAAGTCTCCATATTAAAGAGTAATAGATTCAAAGTATGTTCTTAATCGTATCTAATTCTTTCCTCCAAAGTCCAAAATATATCCCAATTTTTTACTTTTACATGTTTAAAATATACTCGACATTAGACTCGTTTTAATGGTAAAGTCCATAATGGTATCAACTCCCAAAACTTTGCATAAATGATGTGTAAGCTATACATAACTTACAGAAGTAAAGACAGAAAAAGGGGTCGATACTTGATATACTGAAATCTAAAATAGAAAGATTGAAAAGGGCAAAGTGGAAACTCCGGATTGAAAAAAGGTAGACAGTTAAAATAGAGATGATCCCCTTTTTTGTAGATGATTTTCAAATTGGAAGAATCACAATTAAAATACAGACACTCCTATAGAGCTCGATTAGAGATGGATGGTTCTCTATTTTGGAGATATAGAACATGATTGGAGATGCTCTACACGAAATGATAAGGAAAAGAATTTTTTCTAACGAATATGCAATCCCATTATTTTCTTCTCATTTTCCTAATCCAAACAAAAATTAGAAATGAAAATCTGCTTCTACTTTTATCTTTTCCCGTGCAAGTAATCAAAAAAAGGAAATCCAAGCATTGCCCAAAAAGTCATCTCTAAAATGAACAAATCGCTCTTAATCAAGGTATAAACTAACCTGCATATCAGAAGTCCAAAGAGTAAGATTGTCCCTCAGTAGCTGCATGATAAGAGTGCTATCCTTGTAAGACTCCTCACCCAGAGAGTCCAGCTCAGCAATGGCTTCCTCAAAAGCCTGCGATGAGAGAGAAACTATGAATCAATTTTTGTTCTTATAATGACCTTTTTCCGAGCCTTTTCACCATTTAAACTGCAAACAAAAGCCCGTGCTTGGGCAGATGAATTTCTGGAAATTAGGTCGATCCTTTCGAATACACAAAATTCATGTCAGGGTTTGGTTGGGATACGTTAAATTCCATTTGGAGTCCTAAACGTTATTAAACTTGGAAGGAATTAGTTTTTCCTTACAGTCTTCCTCATTTTATTAACATGTTCTCGTATCATATAAGGATGAAAACATTGAATTCCCAAAGGCAGAACATAGAACAAGAGAGTGTTCAATGGTTTTACAGCGACAAAGTCAGCAAGATCCTAAATGAAGATTACAGCTAGAATCATACAAAAGAGATTCAAAAATAGGCAATCAAAAACATAAGGAATAATCTAAGGTGCTAAGAAATAATCTTTCGGTAACATAGAACAAGAGAGAGTTCAATGGTTTTACAGAGACGAAGTCATTAAGATCATAAACGAAGATTAAAACTAGCCATACAAAGAGACTCACGAATAGACAATAAAAAACATAACGAAAAATCTAAGGTGCTAAGAAATAAACACATGGAGTCTGTGGAGGCATAGCCACAAAGGTAAACACTATTAGAAGAGAAAAGATAGCGGTTTTGGGACTTTCAGATAATTATATCTGAAAATCACAAGTGAAGCCCTCTATTTAAGAAAGCACTCACCAAGTGCCATTGGACACATTACAAAATTTGTAACATGGATTCCTTACACTCACGCATAAAGAAAGGTATGATATGTTCCTAAAAGCATAGGAAAAGGGAATATAGAAATCCAAACCAATGGTGATACAAATCTTAATGAAATCCTAAAACCTAAATCGCGACTCCAGTCCCCATCATATCTGCGTAAACTTGTAAGGATCCTACCCCATCAGCAGAACACAGGACGTCAGGAACCAGAACAAGAGAAGGAAGTAGATAGGCACGATCACAGATTATGAAGCACCGACATAGCATGACACGGACACAACAATACTCCGACATGCGAATTTCAAAAAAAAAATGGAGGAAGACACGTTAGGGGACACATTTTAAAAGGCATATACATATACCATCATATGAATAAAACCTAAAAAAGCTAATCGTAAATATGCAACACCATATATACCTTAAATTATAACCATCATCATATCATTCAAAAGAGTATTTCAACTAAGAGCATTCGATCATTTGCATGCCTTTCTAACCTATTAAACCATCATCTGTCAGACAAAACATACGACTTCCGTAAGTTTTAATTAGATCCTACTATTGTTGTTTATCAACCCTGACTTGTTTTCCAAGTGTCCAAGAATTTCCGGAGCACTTTTTTAAGTGTCGAAATGGAAACCGTTGAGAAAAAATAGGACACTTTGAATTTGAGTGTCGGACACATCTCCGGAGAGTGTCTGTGTCCGACACCGGTATGTGACCTCTGACGAAGTGTCTATGCTACATAGGTTATACCAAAGCTGATGTCTAGCCGGATAACAATAGCTGCAAACCTTTTTATCTTTTCTTTATGGATCTGGGAATTGCGTTGTAGCTTCTACAGTTCTAAGTATTTAACTACGGGCCTACGGCTATCTAAAATCTCAAGACAAGAAAACTAAAAGCATATGCCCAAAGAGCGTCTCTACCAAAAGTTCAAAACCCAAATATTTGCAGGCTGGACTCTTGTTTTTTTTTCTCAAATCCGTTAGAAAGCTTCTCAGTTACAGTTAAGGCCTCATGCATGGATGAATATGTTTATTCTTTTGTTCAACTTCTGTTTTGGCACTGAATCTATTCATGCTTCTGTTCAAATTCTGTTTTGGCACTGAATCTATACATTCTGTTGTTCAGGCTAGTTCTCATTTTTTCCTTCTTAGGGTTTGGAAATGAGTGTGAATCTGTTCTTATTTTCAAGACTAATAATTGTAGAAACATATGATTCTCACAATCGTATCCTCGCGTATTTGAATATTATTTTTGTAAGTTCCGCCACATTATCTGTGTTGTACTGTACTTGTATCAGTGCCTCATAGTCTCCAATTTATAAGCACAATTTTTGCCACTAACAAGAAATAAAGAGACAAACAAAAAAATAAATACGTAAAGAAACAGGTCCTGCACTTCTAGCATAAAAAAGGACCAAAGCTAACCTGTTTAGCCATGCTACAAGCTTTCTCTGATGCATTTAGAATCTCATAGTAGAACACTGAGAAGTTGAGTGCCAAACCCAACCTTATAGGGTGAGTTGGAGCAAGATCAGCAAGTGCAATGTCCTTCACACCAGTAATAAACAAATAAAAGCAACTCTCAGTAGCAGTTCTTATAGCAACTGTCAATAGCAGTTCTTAGGTATAAAGCGCAGCAGCAATATAATCATATCCACTTAAGAAATAATATCTCGGGTGTGAATAATGCATTGCAATTCAAAGGCTACAGAGCTTAATCAAGCTAGAAAAGCATTTTACAATGGATTAAGCAATGTAAGATACTTCATACTTGTATAACGTAAAATCTCCTCTTCATCTCCATTAATCACACATCTACACAAAACTCAAATTGCTAAACATACACTATGTCTATATTGCTAACAAATGGGATGTGGTCTCATCCAAGAAAATTCTTACACTTGCAATACTTTACGGACTACTACACTGGCATAGGAGTTTGATAAAATACTTCTTTATGAGCAAAAAGGTATCTTTTGCAATTTCCCAATAAATATAATAAATAACAATTCTAAACTTGATGAATGTCATCAAACAAAATAACAGATGAACAGATTTCGATACCATACAGAACCCAACTAGTTTGTCTGTTCTGCTTGATTTTTAAAACTCTAAGCTCGGACGCACTATAGGACATTTACATCACACAAGTATAATTAAATTATGAAAATTCGCACATTCCCTAGTCAACGTAACAAATTTCAATTCCTTAAATTCTCTCGTGCTGGCTGCGATAAATTTCAAGACAGCAAATATAATCCTATGCAACTCAGACTCATCAAACTTAACCAAACTCTGCTATATGAGTATATAACCAATCATAAAAGTCAGCATATATGCACCCATCCAAATGCATATCCTTAAGATACATACTGTTTCACAAAACAATCAGAAACAACCTATTCTTGATTTCTTTTCCCACCACCATCCATACACAGGAATATGTTGAACATATAACATACATATTATAGATCCCTAATTACAGGAGTGTATATTTTACACAAACAAAATTACAGGACTCATCTGAAGAAAAGAAAAGATAAACTTGGTTCTCTCAAGTTTATCTTTTCTTTTCTTCATCCCCCCTTAAACTTGAGTCTGGGGGTTTCTTCATTCCAAGCATTGTCTTCATCCTGATGAAGGCTTCATGCTTGAGCGGCTTCGTGAAAATATCAGCAGCCTGATCATATGTCCGGTAAGAAACTAGCTCCACTTCTTTTGATTTCACATGCTCCCTGATGAAATGGTAGCGTGTGTCGATATGCTTGCTTCTTTCATGATGCACTGGATTCTTTGCTAGTGCGATTGCGGAGCGGTTATCGACATAGATCTCTGTGGGATTTTCTTGAGAAATTCCCAAGTGATTCAACATATTCCGGACCCATATACCATGACACACAGCCGAGCTGGCTGCTACATACTCAGCTTCACAAGACGATAGCGTCACTATCGCTTGTTTCTTCGATGACCATGTGAAAGCTGTATCTCCGAGAAAGAAAGTAAATCCGGTAGTGCTCTTTCTTTCATCCAAGTCTCTTCCCCAATCACTATCTGAAAAACCGCAAAGTTTGAAGTTTTCAGTAGTTGTGTAGAACAGTCCATCATTGACTGTACCCTTGACATAGCGCAAAATCCGTTTGGCTGCATTCAAATGGGATTGATCGGGTATCTCCATGTATCGGCTGATAAGACCAACACCATAAAGTATGTCTGGTCTTGTGCACGTCAGATAGCGAAGGCTTCCTACCAGACTCTTGAAATATGTCGGATCAACATCACCGACCTCGCTCTTTCTGAGTTCCACTCCACTTACAACTGGAGTAGTTACTAGATTACTTTTTTCCATGCCAAAACGCTTGAGGATGCTTTTGGCGTATCCAGCTTGAGAGATAAATATGCCGTCATCTCCCTGCATCACTTCGATTCCAAGAAAGTGTGCCATCAGTCCAATATCTGTCATCTCGAACTCTCGGACCATACTCTGTTTGAAAGAATCAAACATAGCTGGATTGTTGCCCGTGAAAATCAAGTCATCAACATACAGGCATACATACAGTAAGCTTCCATCAGCTTCCTTCTTCATATAGAGTGCATGCTCGTAAGGGCACTTCTCGAATCCATTCTTATGGAAGTACGCATCGATCCTTGTATTCCATGCACGTGGCGCTTGTTTCAATCCATACAACGCCTTCTTCAACTTGTACACTTTGTCATAGTGTCCTTCCTTCACATATCCAGGTGGCTGCTCCACATAGATTTCCTGCTCCAGAAATCCATTGAGAAAAGCAGTCTTGACATCTAATTGGTAGATCTTCCATCTGTGCTGAGCAGCTAATGAGATCATCATCCTGATTGTCTCCATCCTGGCAACAGGGGCAAAGACTTCGCCATAGTCTATGCCTTCCCTCTGTTTGTAGCCTTTAGCTACGAGCCTGACCTTGTATCTTTGAACTTCTCCTTGAGCATTCTTCTTTGCTTTGTAGACCCATTTTACTCCAATGGTCTTAGAGCCTTCTGGAAGATTGGTCAGCTCCCAGGTTTGGTTCTTCTCTATGGATTGAATCTCTTCATCCATAGCCTTCCTCCATTTGTCTTCCTGGTTAGCCTCATCGAAGCTAACTGGATCACAAGTCATTTGCAGACAGAACATGGTGAAGTCTGCATCCAACGGATCTGTGTTACGATATAGATCATCCAGGCTTCGTGTTCCTCTAGGCCTCATGTCAGAAAGCTCTTCTGTAGCTGGTGAGGATAATTCACCTCTTTGTGGTGAGGGGACACCACGAGACAGTGATGGCTGCTCTTCTAATCTTCTAGGTACCTCCCTGGTCTGTACCTGTTCTTCATCTTCAATAGTCAGCTCCATATTCCTGGTAGCTTATGTCTTATCCCAGCTCCAGGATTCATTTTCCTTGAAAATGACATCTCTGCTGTATATCACTTTCTGAGTGAGAGGATTGTATAGCTTGTATCCCATCGTCCTGTCACCGTATCCAATAAGGATACACTTCACTCCTTTGTCTTCAAGTTTGGTTCTGTTTGCCTCTGGAACTTTTGCGTAGGCAACACAACCAAACACTCTAAGATGGGCCACACCAGGCTTGTAAGTGGTCCATGCTGCTTGTGGTGTCTTTGACTTCAGACTCCTCGTTGGACATCTGTTGAGTAGATAGACTGCACATTGAACTGCTTCAGCCCAAAATCTCTTGGGCATATCTTTATCCTTCAACATGCTCCTTGCCATGTTGAGGATGGTGCGATTCTTCCTTTCAGATACACCATTTAACTGAGGAGTATAGGCTGGTGTACACTGGTGTTTGATTCCTTGTTGTCTAAGGAATTCATCGAACTGATCTCCAGTGTATTCTCCTCCTTGGTCTGACCGCAACATTTTGATGTAGTAGCCGCTTTCTTTCTCCACAAGAGCTTTGAAGTTCCTGAACTTCTCGAATACTTCTGACTTCCGTTTGAGAAAATATACCCACGTCTTCCTGCTATAGTCGTCGGTGAACGTGAGGAAGTATCTGTTCTGTCCGTTTGAGATTGGCTTCAACGGACCACACACATCTGTGTGTACTAGCTTGAGCGGCATGCTTGCTCTCCAATCAACTTGCTTCCCAAAACTATTGCGGTGTTGTTTGCCAAGAACACAATTTTCGCATACCTCATTTGGATGTTGGATATGAGGTAGACCTTTGACCATCTTCTTATTTGCCAACATCTTCAAGCTTTCAAAGTTGAGATGTCCATATCTGAGATGCCATATCCAGTCTTTGTTGTTGATAATGGCATTGAGGCACTTTGGCGTATCGTGAAGAACAGTTAGCGGAAACATCCTGTTCTTCGCCATCTTCACTCGAGTAACCAGCTTCCCTCGAGCATCTGTGATCGTAAGTTGCATATCCTTCAGGCTAATTTGATAGCCTTTCTCCAGGAGTTGCCCAAGACTAAGTATATTAGTCTTCATGTCTGGAACATAGTAGACATTGGAGATGAATGCATGATCTCCATTCTTCCGTTTGATCACAATATTTCCTCTCCCTTGAACTGGGACTTTGGAGAGGTCGCCAAAAGAGATATCTCCCTGAACCTTTTCATCAAGTTCAGTAAAAAGCTGCCTTGAGCCAGTCATATGATTACTGGCTCCGGAATCAAGAAACCATGTACCTTGATCCTGCTCGGTGGAACTGTGCGCCATGAGACTCATTGAATCTCCTCCTGCTGGCTCTTTGTTTGCATAGTTGGCTGTTTTGCCAACTTGATTTGATGCTGGCCTTCCTCTGCATTCTCTCATGTAGTGACCATACTTCTAGCAATTGTAACATTGAACGTTGCTTTTGTCAATGTTCGGTCGGTTGTTGTAACCACCTCTTTTTCCTTGTCCTCCACCTCTGTTGCTGCTTTGTTGTCCACGACCACCTCCTTTTGGAGCATGGTTCTGATTTCCTCCTTTGGAAAATCCTTTGCCTCCTTTACCTCTGGAATTTGAACTTCCAGAGCCTCTTCCATAAGAACCATAGCCTCGTCCTCTTTGGGATGTCCCCCCTTGCTCGTGCCTATCTTCGTTCAGGGATAGCTTCGTCTGTAGAGCCTGCTCCATGGTTCTATCATCATCTCTGTGCAACTTCTGTTCGTGGGCTTGCAACGAGCCCACGAGTTCTTCAATAGACATGGTTGTTACATCTTTCAGCTTTTCCAGCGTAACAACAATAAAATTGAATCTCGAATCCAACGATCGGAGAATCTTCTCGATAACTCTCGTATCTGTGAGAGCTTCTCCATTTCTTCTCATCTGGTTTGCAACCGTCATGATTCGACCATAGTACTCAGAAATAGATTCTGAGGGTTTCATCCGTAAAGACTCGAATTCGCCTCGTAGAGATTGAAGGCGAATCCTCTTTACTTTGTCAGCACCTTTGTATGTCTTCTGCAGCGTCTCCCAAATTTCTTTGGAAGATGTAGCAGAAGCGATGATCTCGAACGTCATCTCATCAAGTCCTTGGTAGATGATGGACCTGGCTTTGCAATCCTTCTTTCGCTCGGCACGGAGCGTGGTTTTCTGCTCCTCCTTCAAAGCTGCTTCTGCTTCTTTTGAGGCAGGTTCCTCATAGCCGTGGTCGATTATCTCCATGACTTCTTGAGCACCCAATAGTGCTCTCATTTGGATGGACCAGTTATCATAATTGTCCTTGGTGAGCTTTGGAATAAGCATTGATGTCGTTCCGTTGGCCATCTGGACTTCTCGTACAATTGATTATAGTATAAAATACTATAAAAAAGAAGTTACTATTCACTGCCGGAATAGTACTCGCCGGAATAGTGTCACCGGAATAGTACTCGCCGGAATACGCTGTGAAATATTCCTGGGAATATGCTTCGGGGGCTGAACTGCAAAGGTTGAAAACCTTTAGTCTTTGACCAAAATACTTGAACCACCAAGGGGTTGTGGTGGTATTTGGCACCTTGGATTCTCTTTTATGGCAGACAAAGTAATTGTCTGATGACTTTAATAGTCTCAATTTCGAGACTCTTGTCCGTCTCTTCTTCTTTCTTCTTCAAGAGTCTTCTTCTCCTCTGGAACACAGCGGAGGAGCAGGACAAATTTCGAATTTGTCCGTGGGAACTCAATATTGCTCCAAATTTGACACTGTTTGCAGCAACGAACTCGAATGGTCGAGCTCTTTCTTCTTCTGGGATCAAAAATGAATTTTGATCAAACTAATTTTTGGCTCGGACAGAAATTTCGTCGGGGACTGAAGACTTTCTCCAGTGAGTCTTCTTGTGATCGTGGTGGCAAAAATCTGAGGCTCCTCTTGTCAGATCTGATCTCGGTGGCGGTTGGTGGTCGATAGAAACGAATATGGCTTCCTTCTTAACTCAAGTGAGTTAAATTGGTATGACTCACTTTGCTTGGTTAATTCGTTTTGAATTAACTCACTCTATTTGCTATTCTTTGTGAGCAAATAGAAAACTCCTCCTGCACTAAAAAAATTGATTTTTAGTGAATTGAATTTTTTTTTTTTTCTCGGCAACAATTTCAGTTGAAAGCCGAATCAACAAAAGTGTGATTTTGAGAGAATTTTTTCGGATGAGCCTGGGCTCTGATACCACTGATGCAAACAGAGGAGTATCAAACACAAATTCTCTCAAACTTCTATTTCACAAACACTCTGAGAAACTACACTTTTCTCACACACTTGATCACTCGTATTTGCACACTTTTACAATACAATTACAAACCTATTTATAGGCTTAACAATCAGAAAAAACAAAATGAGATAAACTCTCATTTATTTGAACAAAAACACAAAATGATCACGCAAGTTCAAAAAGTCATCCGCCTGATTTTTGAACAGTATTCCACATTTTAATTTAGGGCTGCTGAGAACCCAAAAATTCTCTCAAAATCACACTTTTGTTGATTCGGCTTTCAACTGAAATTGTTGCCGAGAAAAAAAAAATTCAATTCACTAAAAATCAAATTTTTTAGTGCAGGAGGAGTTTTCTATTTGCTCACAAAGAATAGCAAATAGAGTGAGTTAATTCAAAACGAATTAACCCAGCAAAGTGAGTCATACCAATTTAACTCAGTTGAGTTAAGAAGGAAGCCATATTCGTTTCTATCGACCACCAACCGCCACCGAGATCAGATCTGACAAGAGGAGCCTCAGATTTTTGCCACCACGATCACAAGAAGACTCACTGGAGAAAGTCTTCAGTCGCCGACGAAATTTCTGTCCGAGCCAGAAATTAGTTTGATCAAAATTCATTTTTGATCCCAGAAGAAGAAAGAGCTCGACCATTCGAGTTCGTTGCTGCAAACAGTGTCAAATTTGGAGCAATATTGAGTTCCCACGGACAAATTCGAAATTTGTCCTGCTCCTCCGCTGTGTTCCAGAGGAGAAGAAGACTCTTGAAGAAGAAAGAAGAAGAGACGGACAAGAGTCTCGAAATTGAGACTATTAAAGTCATCAGACAATTACTTTGTCTGCCATAAAAGAGAATCCAAGGTGCCAAATACCACCACAACCCCTTGGTGGTTCAAGTATTTTGGTCAAAGACTAAAGGTTTTCAACCTTTGCAGTTCAGCACCCGAAGCATATTCCCAGGAATATTTCACAGCATATTCCGGCGAGTACTATTCCGGTGACACTATTCCGGTGACACTATTCCGGCGAGTACTATTCCGGCAGTGAATAGTAACTTCTTTTTTATAGTATTTTATACTATAATCAATTGTACGAGAAGTCCAGATGGCCAACGGAACGACATCAATGCTTATTCCAAAGCTCTGATACCACTGATGCAAACAGAGGAGTATCAAACACAAATTCTCTCAAACTTCTATTTCACAAACACTCTGAGAAACTACACTTTTCTCACACACTTGATCACTCGTATTTGCACACTTTTACAATACAATTACAAACCTATTTATAGGCTTAACAATCAGAAAAAACAAAATGAGATAAACTCTCATTTATTTGAACAAAAACACAAAATGATCACGCAAGTTCAAAAAGTCATCCGCCTGATTTTTGAACAGTATTCCACGTTTTAATTTAGGGCTGCTGAGAACCCACTTGGTTCTCTCAAGTTTATCTTTTCTTTTCTTATCATCATCCAGATTATAGATCCCTAATTCAACTAGTTGTTTCTGAGGATGTGTAGATTCAATAATAGCCAACCCAAGTACCAAAGTCCAAAACTTTCAGTTGCAATCTTAAACTACAAACTCAATCTTAAATTACAAACATGAACCTATTAATCTTGCCGTTGAATCATTTGTATCAAGCCAATTTTCCAAAATCTTAACTCCCGTATATTTCTAGTAAGCTAATTCATTAAGAAACCTAAGCTTCTAGTTAGGTTGTGCTTGGCATAACTTAATTTTTTCAAAAGACCTTGGGTATTATTGATGCTTAGTGATTTTCCATTCAGTTTTTTCTTATAATTTTTGGAATTACTCATTTGCCTTGACAAGAAGATCAGAAAAGTATACAAAATACGAATAATTTTGAACAAAACACAAGCAAAACGACCATAAAGATATTAAAGGCAGTGAAAATTTGAAATTTTAAACATTTTTTTGTGAGCCTGTGGGTCATAATTTATTACTTCCCATACTAATGACTAAAAGTCTCGAAATTTGATGCAAATATGTGTTAGAGTAATCTATGTTAAAGTTTCCACATGGTATCAGAGTGGACCCATTCTATCCCAAATTTTATAATAAAAATTTAAATCAAGCACACACTCCTCAATGACAGACCCAAAAAAAGGCCATACGATGACAGGACCCAAAAAGTGGCCACATGCGAGAGACCTAAACAGTGTTGGAAGAACATGAGGGCACTGGATTTTTGTGTTTCTTCTTCTTCTTCTTCTTCTTCTTCTTCTTCTTCTTCTTCTTCTTCTTCTTTTTTTTTTTTTTTGCATTTGTAGAAAAATATATTACAACTCTCGTTAGTATATCAACTTTGTTATAGAAAACATTATTGAGTGATCTTGGGGCGCGATCACATGGTGTTATGATATCATTCTCCTATACACATTTATGTGGGACTCAAGACTAAATACATTATACATGAGCTTCACCTAAATATGTTATGATGAAGGCCGACAAAAAAAAGTGATCGAGAAGGGTGTTAGGGCACCACATGGTGATGCCTCAACACTATTGAATAATTAAGTATTCACAAGCAAACCTCAATTCATTTTTTGCCTTGAAACTATAACGTGTTAACGGAATTATAATTACTATCTTGCCATAAAATGAAAGTCAAGGAACTCCCTTATTTCTCTTTTTCTTCTTAAATCTATACAACTCCTCTCTCCTTTGTGTTGAAGATAATGTGATAGTTAAGCACAATTCAGCAATGTATCTTAAAGAAAAGTTTAAATGAAAATAAAAGCATGTATTATTCTTAAAGAAGAGAGATTTTTTTATGCAACAAAAGTATTAGCGTTTTTGGGTTGTACCCTCACTGGAACAATTTTCTGGCCACGCCATTGGACCTAAATGCAGCTGCACGTGAGGAGGGTGTTAGAGTAATTGTCCCACATTGCTTAGGGTTGGAATGGGAGATCACTTAATAACATTTGTGACATCTCTACTCATTGCCAATTAGTTTTGAATTGGATATAAAGTTTCCACAATCTGTCATTATTACTGGATAATTATGTTTAGAGTCTCACGCAAATCCTTTAACAATACTGATGATAATACCGAAGAGCACCCCCTTAATAGCACGGACAATGAAACACTAAACGGTGACCCCAAAGATAACAAATTCAAAATAAAAGTCTATAGACTATGTACAAGTAAGTTTAGAAAAAACAACCTATAGGTATACCTGAGCAGCCTTATAAGAGAGCATAGTATCCTCTGCCGCTTGTTTCCTCTCACTCCCAACCTTAAACTCCGCCAAATACCTAAAATAATCCCCTTTCATCTTCAAATAAAACACCTTCGACTCACTCCCAGAAGCCGACGGTATCAAATGCGTATCCAACAGCCTCAGAATCCCACCGCACACATCCGAGAGCTCCGACTCGACCTTGGACCTGAACTTAGGAGCGGAGATTGATTAGTGGGGTCAAAATTTTGAACCATATCAAACTTGATTTTTGTTGGTAAATTGGAATAAATCATTAAATTCAGAGGAACATACAAAAAAGAAGATGTAGATTACTACATTCAATTTGACTTTACAATTGACCCGACCACTTTTCATAGATTCAAAACTATTATTGGTAGCCTCTCATTTGTACTGTAATTGACACTCGAGGAGAAGAAAACGTTTGAGCATACGCTGTTAGAAGGATCAGTGCTACTAAGACTGGACCCTTCTAAAATGGGTGTGCTCCCTAGACGGAAACGCTCCTAAATAGGATGGAAGCTTCCACACTAATCTTAAAGACCAAATTCTAATTTCTCTTTCCAAATATATGCAAAGAAGAAGAAAAGAAAAAAAGAAGTATAAGATATTTAGGACTCTTTGTTTCTCGTCTTGTACTCTATCTACGTGTTTAGTCCATATATTTTAGACGTAAAAAAAATCTACTGAGACGTCATTTCTCACTCCCAACCCGGGGCAGTTTTCTGCATACCCCCACCCTGCAACTAAGGATCCAGCTTCTCAGCAATTGGACTGCAGAGAAGCTGGTGGAGTTCAATTTTGGCCGTTCACGGCTATTAATGGTCCTAACCAAATCTGGACTATCCGAAACACTTTTGGAGGGCTGCAATTACACGAACCGTCCATCCTGTGCAGTCGCAGCCAAGCAGGATTCATGTTATAAAAATAAATAATAATAATAAAAGTTGAGGCAATTTAAAAGAAATTGTGGGATCAAAATTACTAAATTGTGGGATCAAGTGAGGTCTATCAAGTAGCTCAAAGCCCTTGCCTGTAGTCCTTGACCAGCGCCACGTGCTCCTCGTTCTTCCTCCCTTCCTCCTTCTGCTCTATCGACGACACGATCCGCCACGCGGCGCGTAGGGACCCGATCACGTTCTTGTACGCCACCGAGAGTAGGTTGCGCTCCTCCACGGTCAGCTCGACGGAGGCGGAGGTGGAGGCGACGACGAGGTTTTCCATGTACTGAACCATCTCCTCGTAGCGCTCGGCTTGTTCGGCGAGCTTTGATAGGTAGAGATACTGCTCTCTGGTTAGGTTCTGTGGTGCCGCCGTAACTGCCATCGCCGCCGCGAATTGTGAAGGCAGAGACTAGAGAGAGAATCAATCTAATGATAGGAGAGAGAGTGAGGGGCGTTGGAATTTTTAATTTATAGGGGGCGGCTTTAGTTTACCTGTTGAGGTCCTGTGCAGTCCCGCTCTCGACCTGTTTGGTTTTTTGGCACGTCTAGGGTTCACAATAATAATCGAAATCGTTCATTTTGTAATGCTCATCGTGTTAAATTAGATTATGTTTTGTCTCTATCAGTTATAGAAACACATTTATCGTTAAATAAATAGGTCCGGTCCAAAGGTTTACGGTGTATTTGATTGATGCAAATGTTCTCGATCAGGTATTAGTTTATATCCGATGAAGTTGATTTTTTGGTTGAATAAAGTGTTGATCAAGATTTATAAATTGAACGGTTTCGATTACCGTGTTCAACTCTATATGAGTTCACAAAAGCTAAACGGAATGGGGCTCGATGGTTGGGAGGGTGGAATGGACTATGGAGCCCAACCTATAATTACGAGATATCTTTATTTTTGTCCTGTTGGGGAAGGGATAAGACCGTTGGTTGGTGGAAAAGGAACGGAGACGTTCTTGAATCAAACGTTGTCGTCGTGAATTTCAGGTAGTCTGCTGATGCAGAGTAGCTGACTAAGGGGTGAAACGGTCTGAATGGGTATGAATCCGAAGACCGAATAGTGGGTTATGGTTTCAAGAAAAATGCAATTTAAGTCCGGATAAAAAAATTATGGTTCAATTCTAAACAAATCCGTAACTTATGATTCAGTTTACAATTTTATCCATGAATTACTACATTATAAAAACAAATTGAATGAACCATTACTCTTTTCACGTTTTTTCCTCACTTTCCACGTTCTTGCATGGGTATTTTGTTAGTATTGAATAAGGTTTAAACTTGGTATTGAATAAGAAATCAATGACATCTTCACAAGAAAAAGGTCGTTGATTTCACACACACATATATGAATAAAAAAATATTGTTGCAATGTCCACTGTATAATAACTTTAAGGACTTTAATTTCCTCTTTCTAGCCCTTTTCTTATTCCCCAAAGCCCTTTTTTAACTCGGAAGAAAAAAAATTCATAAGAAAAGTTACAAGAACTTTGCCGACTTTGACATATTGATCGGTTGTTCAAAGAAGATTGATTTGTGGGTAATTTTTTGAATAGGTGTTCATTTTATTTTTTGGTGAGTGTTCGTTTAGAATGAATTGAGCTACACATAAAAAATGAAGTGGGCTAAAATTTACTGAACTATAATTTTACATGTTTTTTTCCTCTCTTTTTTTCAATCCCACCTGGGCTACAGCTCAGGTCAGCCCATTGATAGATTCGCAGCTCAGGCCAGCCCATTGATAGATTGGCCTTTGAATCTTACTTAAGAGTTAAACGCCAGAACATTAAACATCAAATTCATCATTATTTTATAGTCACAAAATACCAATGGCTAAAACAATAAAAGCCATAAAACATAAATTGCATAAACCGAGAGATCCATCATTAAAGTATTGGATAATACTTTTTTCCTTTTTGGGGTAAAAATACTCCAACACTCTATCATTTGTAACACGGGCAAGAGAATTTGATTTCTTTTGCCCAAAAAAAAAAGAAAAGAAAATTTGATTTTCTCAGGTGAGAATCATCATTTTATCTCGTAGGATTCTCATGTGATCCGACATTTGAAAATGTACCAAAAAACACTTGTACAAAGAATTTTGGATACAGAGGATTTTAAGGGGCTTGTCTTCTCTCTACGTTTATAGCAAGCTTTGAACTCGGGTTTCGGCTTCATTCAAGTCGGGCCAAGTCACCAACAAGAGAGGCAAACCACGCGGAGCTGCATAAAACAAGTTGGGTTCGTCGTTTAGGAACATGACCCGAATAAGAGAAGGAAATAGATGACAATTCCAAAAACGATGATTGATGAGTGGGAAGCTTGACAGTATGAAGTTCATACTGTCAAGGCAAGATAGATTACATGCCCACATCTCTCTAAAAAGAGATCCATTTGACAGGCTTTCAGGTCCCATCACCTAAGTGGTGGCAAGAACTACAATTTTAAACTAATGAACATGGCTTTTGAACGCACTTCTAATTAGGTCTTCCCTGTCTAGCTAGCCGTAAAGCTTTTTTTTACACTTGACATTTGTTTTCTCCCACCTTATAAAGGAGATCAAAACTTATTGGTTGACCTGATCTACGACCAAAACTTTTACCCTAGCTACAAAGTTTTTAGTAAAACACAAAGTTTTTAGTAAAAACTTTAAGGAAGACACATTCCAAAAGAACATAATTCATTTACCAATCCTAAATAGTAAAGTTATTGGTGTGACAATTTGAAGAATCAATTCTTGAGCTACACCAAAATGACGTAGCAAGTTTACTAGTACTCCTTCCGTCCCTTTTTAAGCGTGTAGCCTCGTAATTTTAACTTATTTTCTCTCACATCAAGTTTTACAACTTTTACATCCACTTTCCACTACTGACCCTTATCAATATAATAAAAACCACTAACTTTTAAAAAAATGAATATACTTTTAAGGACAAAATAGGAAATGTAACCACTAACTTTTTAAAACACACACACACACACATATATATATAATAAAGAGATAGAATTTCATTTAACGGGAAGTGCAATTACAAACTATTGGAAAAAAAAAACCAGAAATATAACAACGTACAAACGAGAATAACATATAACAGAACCAAAACAAAAGAAGGATATAAATTCGGCAAGAGCTTGCTTCGGCCGCTAGATGTTTGTGATCAATAAACGATGTTAATACGTTGATGTCCCGGTAGCTCCACGAATGACGAAGCTTCTTAACAGAAATTGTCCGATACAAACCAAGTGACTAATGCACCTATAGTCGAGAGCTCCGTGGCATGGTTAGGCGTCGTGCAACTAGATGACTTATGTCAACTACAGAGCTCTAAAATCGATAGAGAAGCTGCTAAAAAGAGACACAACCGTGGAAAGCAGAAAAAGATTGCTGCGAAAAATCCCTTTTCATTTGTGATGATCTCCCTTAGCTTATTGGCTCCTACTTGTAACAAAATAACACCCCCTACACCATCATCGCTTCAGAAGCTAGCCCACTAGGCCATTCCAAACATCAAAACCGCCCGCCTGGACCAACAGAGAAACACTAAGAAAAGCAACTGAACTCCAAATGCGTCGAAACAACAAACATTCCATGATTCACCACTCAAAGAACAATTGTGATGCCCAGAAACCTAGAAAACAAACACCACCGCCACTACTGGTTCAAATTATTACCAAATATTCCGTGGACCACATCAAATAGCCAAAAAACTGAGCCAATAAACTAACTCTCAAAGCCACCGAGCAGATCGACGCAAGACAAGTAACTAAACTAGAGTGCATATGTGAAAGGAACAAGTGTGAACAGGGAGCATGCTAGCAAAAACACTATAGAAAAATCTCAATTGAGATTATTTTCAAAATTTATTTTATTTTAAAAGACTCGTGACATACATGCAAGATGAAGATCACCAAATTTTTAGTTAAACACTATAAAAAGGACGGAGGGACTGTAGTATTTTTGCTAGAGTGCCTTTTGCTGATACGATTCTTCATTTATAATTCGGGTTTGATTTTACTACCTCATTTGTAAGAGATAGGCGAACCCCGGGGACCTCGAAGTAATTTTGCTCTACAAGTGGAGCTTTCTGCATTTTAACTAAACCTTATGTTTCTATTAAAAAAAAAAAAAAAAACCTTATGAAAAATCTGCCGCAAAACCCTAACCCTAGCTCCCCGCCTCTTCCCTATAAGAATAGAGACCAAAAACAGTAAAAAGCTCGTGGTTCAACGTCGGCCGACAATGGAGCTCTGCACTTCTCGAGGAGCCACCTCGAATCTCTCCCACCACACACTCTTCACTTCCAACAACTCTCATCTCCAATCGAAAACCTCTCTTCGTTTCAAACGAACTTCGATTCGTCGCACCAATCCAGGTTTGCTCTCCCATTCTGTTTTTTTTTTTTGTATTTTTTTTCCCCGCAGGTATGAAAATGTGCCAGGATTTCGGTTTGATTATGGAAGGTTGCAGAATTTTAATGAAAAGCTATGTTCTAGATTTCTAGCTCACGAGCAATGCTATGGCGACCACGTTTGGTGGCCGCATTTTGGTAACGTGTTACCATTTGTATTGGTAGAACGTGCTCCACAACAAATGTGTTACATTTTATAATACATTCATGACACATTATATGATACCTAAATGTAGTCACCAAATGTTGCTACCAAATTATTAGGGCTAGTTTATTAGTTTGAACAATAGCTGTTATATCACTTTTTTTTTAACAGCAGAAAAGATGCTGCTATATCACCAAAAAAAAAAAAAAAGAGAAGTTGTTATTGAAACCATGAACGGAGGGGAAAAAAATCAGAGCTTTATGGTGTGGGGGAATGGAAGGCACATGTGATATCTAATTTCAAGGACAATTATTGGAATTGATCAATTATATCCATGTTTTGGAGCAAAGAAAGGCTGATAGGAGACAAGTAAAAGAAAAGGAGGAAATTTTAGAGTCATAGATAGTGGATAAACGATTTGGGTAGTCATATAATGGAAACAAGTAGTTTGGGAAAAAAATGCTGTTATTGAAACTATGAACGGAGGGGAAAAAAATCAAAGCTATGGTTGTATGGGAATGGAAGGCACATGTGAACTTGTGGAGCTTGTTGTATGCTACATACCCGCGGGGGTGGGGTGGGTGTTATTTTGGATGGCTGTGGCCCGATCTGAGTAGTTGGCTTCCTTTTGCAAGTAGTTGGCCCGATCTGAGCAGTCTCCTGCTCTCCTCTACTACGTGGGGGATTAACTTTTTAGGTTGTTTGAAGGGAATTTTATGGCTGCATCCATGTTTCCATGGCAGTCAAACACCGCCCCCCCCTCAAACCCAAAGAGACTCCATGTTTATTTTCAAGTGACGTACTATCTATTTGCTTCTTCTAAATAACTTCAAGCAAAAATAAATGGTGGATATTGAAATTTCTTGCATTTTAAGTCGTATCCCTTGCTTCCTTTTCAGGGTTGCTCTATTACACCAACTCATCTGTAAGATCGACATCATCGGAAGAAGCATCGAGGGGTTCAAGCCAATATGTTGGAGAAGAACGTGGAGTAGCAACATTGGAAGATGTTCAACCATTTGGAAAGAACTCGTTTGTTGAAAACCAAGAGCCTAAACAAGATTCCTCCATGGACAGGCAAGCTGCAGCACTTGAATTTCTAGAGAACATTGATATAAAGGTTTATTACTAGTCCCTAGTGCATGTTGTTGTAGAATATTCCTTGGTTTGCACATATAGTTAGTTAACATAGTTTTTCCTTTCTACGGTGATCTTTATTTTCGGTACATGATTAAAATGGCTATGACATTAACCCATGGATGGACTCAGATGATATAAAATTGTGGTAAGCGTTGGAGAGGATGAAGGTGATTGAAATAAGACCAAGAGTTTGGTATGTTTCCTAGAGAAGTAAAATGAGTGTATTTATCCCATGTTCTGCATTGTTTCCTCGATCTCTGTCCTAGAGCCGAGACCTACCATTGACATCTCGTAACAAGTCAAAAAATAAAATAAAATAAAGATCTCACAACACCTATAAATCTTTCCGACGATCTGAATCTTTGGATCCAACCCTGTAGCCTGCCCTTGTTGTACCCCATGCCCAGTCATATGCTTTAGTTCACCATTATCGGGAAAAATGTGTGTTCACTAGGTTGATCACTTTTTGTTTTCTTTGATTGTTGAAGTACAATTGGTTCCTCGTTTTGGAGGACCATGAAACTTGCTGTCTCTATTTCTCCATTTGAGAGGATGCAATTAACATTTTTTAATTAAAAAAAAGTGGATATAGAGAATTTTACCATTCATACAAACTCCAATCACAAATCTTTATTCTGTATTCCATCTCTATTTCAAATAATTCCTCACTTTGTCTTCAATCCTTGTTCACTCACACTCCATATCTTATACTTTTTTGCATTTTATAATCAAAGAGTGATTTTGGAGGATCCTCTATTTCTTTCTCCCATACTTAAAATGGACTTATCCTTCAAAATAAAGGAGGAAATAAAGTATGGGATGGGGTAAGGATTTCCCCCAAAATAGAGAAATGGAGGAAGAGATGGAGGAATAGATGATGGGTTGGAGATGCTTTAATGACTCCAAGATTCGATTGATCTATTTTCACTTGCTGGTTCAGTGGTTTGTGATTAGTGTCATTGAATTAGTTTTTTTTTTGACTTTTGTAACTTTGTACATTTATCATCTGGAAGCCCTAGCTCATAAGATTTTGTTCAAATGGACAAGCTTTCATATTCATAGACAGCAGTGTACAAATCGGGGTCCAGAAGGAAATTGGTTGCCATGATGAATGCTTGAACTTATTGAAAGTTTATAAGACTTGTCATGTATGTTAGGTCATTTATTCTCACATAATTACTACCGTTCAGTAATGTTTTGTTATTTATCCATCAGTATCACTATTTGTACTAAAGGATTATAGTATTATGCATATTTATGTTTTTAAACTCTTCAATATTGCAAATCCAATTCTAATGGTTTTTTTTCGCTTTTGTTACTTTTTACAATTATCATCTGGAAGCTGCATCTTTATGAGCTTTTGTTCAACTGGACAAGCTTTCATAGACAGCGGCGGACAAATCGGGGTACAGAAGGAAATTGGTTGCCATGATGAATGCTAGAACTTATCGAAAGTTTACAAAAGCTTGATGAAGTGTCGGCAATCATGCCGATCCTGAGCGGTTACCTGAGCAACCTAATTTTGTCCCTTTTTTGATTCCCCTTTTGTTTTCGTGTCTTGAGTTCGCTATTATTTTTATGTAATTTTGAAATATTTACTAGGGATATGTAGTTCCTTTGTTTTTTTTTTTTTGGTCGAAACTGAGGCGTTGAATATTATTTTGGTCTTCCAAACTTCTGGAATCAACCTTGTGGATGATTTTACAACGAGCTCATAGAAACTAGGCATTTGCATCTGCGCCTTATAATGGTATTTTTTCGAACTCTATACTTTGAACTTGTTTTGCTTATGTGATGCAAATGGTTGTGTATTGCAAATATTTATATATTTTTTATTTGCCTTGGTCTTCTCTTTCAATTTCATTTGGCCATAATCCACTTTGATAAACGGATATATCTTTTGGCTGTCCAATTTCCTGCTGTACTGGTCTCGTTCATTTTTAGTCATTTTCTTGGCAACCACCCTAAGGAAGAAGCTGTTGCTGTGATGATAACTTGGATTATTGAAAGTTTTTATATCAAGCTTGATGGAATGTCGGCAACTATGTCGATCCTGAGCGGTTAGCTGAGCAACAGTTAGTCCAGTTTTATTTTCTATTCGGATAAAGTTTGTATTTGATTCTGTGAAAATATAATAATTGGGAACTTCAGTGGATGAGTTGTCGCACTGAAAGCCAACCGTATTGACAGCGTAATATCCATGTTATTTTTGTAGTACTTCCTAGTCTCTACGCTGTACACAAAGAACCTGTGATGGTGAAAATTGCTTCCACTCTTCTTTCTTCCTTTCTTGTTTTGGTTTCGGTTTTCTTTCTTTGCTTGTGCTTAAAACTCTACTTGCTTTGTTTACACCAGTTTAGTTACAGATGTTTTTCTCTTTTTGGGTATCGTTCGCAATTTTCCTTGACAAACGCTAAATGTTCAGCGTAATCTAGACATAATCCTGTACTAAATACTTAACAAGAGCTGATACTTGGTGGCTATGTGAGCAACGTGCAGCACAATCTTGTTTGATTAAAAGTCTTTGTCCTTTCATTCGCAATCTCCATCTACATCCCCACCTCCCAATGCTTCAGCTGCCTCATAGGTAATTTTCTAAGAATTCAAGTAGCATAAGCATTAATGACAGTGGCTGGTCATTGCTTCACTAGCACCAGAGTTTGTGGACAAGTATGAATCCTTGAATGTGCAGGTCAAATTAGAAAAGAAGCACAGTATGCCAATAGATAAATATTAAGCATGTTAAGTTTATAATAAGCTGTGTCACTTTATTTCTATATGGTTCATGGTTCATTACCTGATCTGGACAGAATCTGTATATTTGCTTTTTCCAGCAACTTGTGGCCATATTGACGACATGCTTTCTGAATGATTGCAGCTTGCCTCTAAATATGCATTTTCAGCTCTCCTAGTTGACATCGTTGCCCTGATTGCTTTGTGGCTGGCAGTGGCTGTTGTTGGTGCTATTGACTCTATTCCCGTGGTGAGTGTTGGGGTCCTTTCATATGATACAAATATCATTGATTGGTTTGTCGTAATTATGGTTCTATACTGACAACTTTTGTTTCGAAATCTAAATCAGTTTCCTAAAGTGATGGAAGTGGTGGGTCTTTCCTACACGCTCTGGTTCAGCACCCGCTATCTAATCTTTAAGGTAGGCATACTCTGCGTACTTTAAGTTGAGTTTACACTCAGGCTTTAAAGTTGAAGGACAACTAAAACTGGTTTATCTGAATTTTGCAGGAAAATAGGGAGGAATTGTTTGCCAAAATTGACGGAATTAAGCAGAAGGTTATTGGTTCCGATGATGATTGACATACCGTGTATTCCTGCTTGAAGTGAGCAATGTAGAGTTAAACATGTTTAGCAATTGGCTACTGGCAGTTTTTCCAAGCCAGCTTGTTGATGTATAGGTTTTATCTATCATTATTTTATCTGAAAAAGACGATCCAAAGCCCCTTCTTCCAAATTTTTTTCAATTTCCCTTTAGAATCTGGTAAACTAATCAAATTTGCTTGTCCAGTTCTTCATGGGCAGATGAATTTGTTTGTCCGGTTCTTCAGGGGCAGATGAATTTTGATATTACGAGCTATGGTTTTTAACTGACAGGAAGAATTGCGCGAATCATATGATGAAGCAATATGGACAGAGGTAAGTGTCCTTGGGCTGAAGATTGTCAGTGGTAAGTGTCCTTGGGCTGAAGATTGTCGCATGTCTGGGACAGTTCCATCCATGGACAGAGGGGGGACTTCATGTAGTACATTGTCCCAAAAGTACATCTCAGATCCTTTTAGTGTTATTGGCATTGTTATGGGGAATTTGTTTTTGTGTCGTGTACTGAGATGTCTTCATAGGCACATCATCAAACTATGGCTGGTCGATTCCCCATTGCTCGCATGTGGTCGCCCAATCTTGCGCCTAAATTGTTTGATCTTCTCAAACCCGACTTCTTTGGATGCATGCGCAACCTTATTTATCTATGGTGCTCAACGCTTTGGTAATGAAAAAGATTTTTGTGGGGAGGAGTGGTTGCTAGCTACCATAACTTGAAACTTTATGAACAAAATCAATTGGGAGCTTTATGCATTGACACAACTTTTTATTAGCAGCCAAAACTGTGGCGTGATGGCATGGGTTCACGCCACGACTGTTGGCTTTGCAAATAAGTATCATGGCTTCACGGCACGAGTGTTGGCTTCACAAATGAAGTAGGGCGAGATCACCGATTTGTTCTCTCTCGAGTTCTGGTTGTCGCCTCGCTTAAATCTTGCTGAACATAGAAGCTTGTAGACGATATGGCTTTTTGCCAGGACAACATTTCAAAGAGATGGGGAGGTCGAGCCACGCGATGGCTGTGTCACTTTCGATCGATTTTTTGAGGACATTTTTGCCATTATTCTACAATTAAATTTAATATAACCCTTTCTATAGACTTGTGTAGTTGTGTGTACATGCCCTCAAAGCGAAAAAAGTGTACTCTCTCTTTTTACAAAGTAAGTAATTTTGATCATTGTTGTGAACCTCCGTACAAAACTGTTGGAAAATTATGGCAATTACACAGAATTTCAAAGAACAATTTTCATTAACGAAACCCGAAACCACAAATAC
Organism: Vaccinium darrowii; assembly: GCA_020921065.1. Classification (NCBI taxonomy): domain Eukaryota; kingdom Viridiplantae; phylum Streptophyta; class Magnoliopsida; order Ericales; family Ericaceae; genus Vaccinium; species Vaccinium darrowii. The sequence goes on from CM037154.1 coordinate 37,729,109, forward strand.
AAATTGCAGAATCATAAATCAGTAAGAAATACAAACAGTATTGAAGTATTTGAGAACCGAGTCCCGTGTAACCACGGTCTCCTTAAAACAGATTCCCCATTGCAATAAATACAAACAGTATTGGAGTATTTGAGAACCGAGTCCCGTGTAAACACCTTGTATTCCGGAATTGCATAAACATCTTTCCCTTACATCACCTCAGGTACTCTTTCATAGTCTTTTATTAGTTACTTATTTTCCCTAAATGCTACGGACACAACATCCAAACACTATATTCACACGGGACGGGACCCATATACGGGTTGGGTCCCACCCCATGTGAGCATTGTGTCTGAATGTTGTGTTCGGATGGATGTTATATCCGTAGCATTGTTCTTTATTAAGTTTCCGGTTGTGCAATGATCAATTTGCTAAGGTCCTTGGCTAGAAGATGGTGATCTGTTATTATTGTTTTCTGAAAGTTCCTGGTTGTGCATTGACCAATTCGCTACGGTCCTTATTTCGACTTCTGAGTGAGATTCAGAACAATATTTCAACTTTATTCGACTACGAGTCTGAAATATTCTTCACAGGGAGGAGGCAGATGAGTTGTGCCGGACGTTGGAGGACAAGTCGCGGACGGCCTCAGAAATGGCAGATGTTCTTTATCATTCCATGGTTCTGTTGGGGCTCAGAGGTGTGTTAAAGCAGAAGAGGTTCTACAAGTCCTTAGACACAGATTTTCACAATCAGGAGTTGAGGAGAAGAAAAGTCGCAAACCATAGGGTTTGGAGTTGGTGCCGTGCACCCGTCGTGCTGTGCACGATCCTCACCGTCCGCTCGGCGATCCAATGGTCTAGATTTCATTTCAGTCGTGTGGCATCCGAGCCGTTCATTGCAAGATTAAGTCTGAACCATTGGATCGCGGAGCTGACAATGAGGATCGTGCGCAACACCAACACCGGACCCCAAACGATAATATTAAGTGAAGAAATGACTAGTTGGCTTTTTGAGTGGATGTATTGTGAGTGAATGACCTGTCTTGTAAAACGCAATAAATTAGTTTTTAAGTCAGTTTGAGAATAAATTAGAATAAATCGGTTTCTGAAACAATCTTGAGCATTGAACTTCTCACGAGTAGAATCATTCATTGGGCCACCGGATTTTGCACATTAAGCTAATCATGATAATCTCAAATCAAATTGAAGCTGGGTTTCTGTGTTTGTACTTCGTAGTGCTGCTCATTGAAAGCTATTCAGTAACTTATTAATTTACTTGTGCTATCTTTAGTGAGATTTTAGCGAGATTTGGGGTATCCGTAGTGATCTAAGTTACTATACCTCTGTAGTGACTTCAATTTTGAGACTTCTACAATATGTATTTGGGATTGAAACTGTTCAATTTGTCGAAAATGTTGAGTAGATCATTCATGTAAAAAATCAAATTAATTGGATATTGGTAGTCATACGGTTGATACCATTTATTTTACGAAAATAGGTGGCTAATATTATTTAGAGAATAAACTTAAGACAAATTTGTCTCAATTATGTGTTTACCAATCTCTGATGATCATAATTTTTTTATATCCCTGATGTGCCAAGCATTGCCGAAAAATTGAACGGTTCTGGTCCCAAATAAAAGTTGTATAAGATCCACAAATGAGGCCATTACGGGATGTAGTGACTTGGATCACAGGACCCCAAATCCATCTTTAATCTATGCTTGCATTCAATCTTTACTCTTGTTGTGATGCTTACAAGTTTATATCACCTTCACTTAATTTCGAGAGTTTCGGAGCCTTATAATTTTTGCTACGTGGCTTTGGCATTGTTGGAAAACTGTATCAAGGTGGAAAATTCTTGTGCACTCTTTTATTTATTTATTTGTATATATCAAGAAAAAGGGTGAAAAGGGGCGACTTGCGTAGCAATCCCCTTAGTGTAACCGTAGGAGTTATCGACCCATTTGTGATTATGTGAAATGTTTGGTTTAAGCCATAGCTACTGCCCAGAAAGACGAGTCCGCCACCACAGTACCACCTAGGTATTAGATGGACAATGGGCCCTCTACGCAAGTCTTGTAGTTGGCCGTTCTCAAACGTGGATGAATCACGTATGGGGAGGAGAGAGCACTTAAGAACACTTACCCTTACCATCTAGACGACCACCTTCGATGGTAATTCTTATGCACTCTTGATCCTCAAATTCACTGACATGGTTTGTATGGATTCTACAGAAGTTTTATGTAGATTTTAGGCTGTTCACCTTTATAACATATGAGTCGTTTCCAAGTAGGATTTCTTCATGTTTCATTACTCAAAACAAGTTTTTGTTACTTCTTTTTCCCTTGACAGAGTTGGTTTTATCTTGTTTGAGGCTTGCCCCATCCATCACATGGACATGGATGAGCATTGCATGTTAACTGAAGAAAGGATCTGGCTTCTCTCTAGTGATGGGAGACGAACTTCTTGTCTAGTTCTTTTTTTTGGTCCATATTTATAATCGGAAATCATATATTATGTAGATCTCGTCGATTACTTCAGTCGTGCGAAAATTCATATACATTGGAGACCGTGTGACATTTGATCCGAAAGGATATATCTTGGAAAAAGAGATTGCGATCCAGTGTGTCCGGTTCATTTTTCATGATTAATGTAATTTGATTAGTTATTAAAAAAAAAAAACCCCATTTTGTGATCCTATTTTTGGGAAATATGCCATCTGCGGCTAAATTCCATTGTATGATTTTTTAATTATTATTTTTTTACCTTTTGAGTTCTGTCTTTATTCAAGTTTCGGTCATAATTTTGTACTTTTTCGATTTACTTCATCGAGACGAGTCATGAAACGGAACCCAAAAAGTATGGCGTAAAATTAAGAAATGTAAAATTTTTTTTGAACAAAAACCAAAAAGTACAAAAAGTTAGGGGAATGGGGCCCGAGGTTTACGGTGCTCAATAGTCAATACTCTATTGATTCCTCACCCCAAGATGATAAAAAGTCTCTGGTCGGTCCAATAATCTGCGTATAAATGCTAATTATGCTACTATGGTTAAGGGCAAACAGGGCTTTGGTATGCAGTAGGTAAATTTGTACTTCTATCATGGGAATCGGAGACACTATAGTGCGGTATCTGAGCTGTTCATCTCCCGCAATCGATAGTTCAAATTCGCCGAAATTTCTTATCGATAATAGTATACTTTAACCGGTAAGAGTTAACAAATATACTAGACCCATTGAGTGCCGATTGATGAAATTGACGGCTTAGATGTGCACTACGGTACCCCTGGATCTTTTATCATGGGTATTAGCTTTCTGATGCCAAGGCCAAGGCACATTGGATGCATTTGATTAATTAATCCCACTCTTCAATAGCTACTAGCTAGGACTCGAGACATTACGATTGGGAGCTTTATGCATTGGTACAACTTTTTTATTAAACCGTGGCGTGATGGCATTGGTTTACGCCACGAGCATGGGCTTTACAAATAAGTAGGACAAGGGTTCCGATTTATTATCTCTCTCGAGTTTCGGTTATCGTCTCGCTCAAATCTTGCTAAAAATTGAAGTTTATAGGCAAATAAGACCTTTTTTTTTTTGCAAGGGAACATTTCAAAAAGGCATTCCTAAAGTATTAAACACCAATTGAGCCACCCAGTAGCTGTATCACTTTTGATCAATTTTTGAGAATTTTGTTGCCACTGTTTCTACCTTTAATTTTACACTTTCTATAGACTTGTCGTTATATAAATATTTAATGGATTAGAGTAGATTCCAACCAAGAACATGGAAAGTAAAGCAGTTGACATTTGATGTGGAGGTTTGATAGGCGTAGTTTCCGGGAGTTAGACTACAAAACAAGGTTCTAAAATTTGCTAGGCTCTCTCAGAGCGGCCGGACATCTTCTAGTTTTCAGGGTCAAGTATTTGGCGCCTAATCGGGCAATTAATCAGGCTAGTTGGGCTAGTCGGCAAGAGACCTTCTAGCTCTTAGGCGGCGAGTACTCAGCTTTTCAGATCTTCTTTTAGAACACTGACCACAAATATATGAAATAACTACTATTATTATATATTTGATCCATCCCAAGATGAGGTGCAATTTTCGTATAAAAAAATAAAATACCCCTTGTACATGATTTGACGCAGCGGAATTCACGAGAGAATAGTTAGCGTACTATTCCAAACGAGATAGGTTCTCGAATCCACGAGAGTTCTTGAATCCACAAGAAAAAAGAGAGAGAAAATCTCATAAATAATATTGATTGATTAAAAGTTGAATAATGATAGAGGTTACATGCCCTTTTATAGGGAAAACTAGCAAACCCTAGCAAAACTTACCTAAAAAATAAAGTATCCCGGAAATTGGGGAAACTCCCAAAATTGGAAACTAGAAAGAAAAATAAGGAATTCCCAATTGGAAACAACGTAAACGGAATTACACGCTAAGAGTAATTCGTAATCTAATTATTACCTAAAATAGCAAAATTACTAAATTGAAGGCCTAAACGAATGAATTTGGCCGAAATCCACCATCAGTCACGATTAGGGTAGTGAGTATTGATCGCAGCGTGATTCTGCTTCAGCCCACCAAGTTTGGGCCTATTCCGGGCTTGTCGATAAATTGCCGAAATTGACAATTTTCGATTAGAAGTTGTTTGGGCCTCTTAGGCTTTGACCGGTCCAATTGATTATAAAATTGGGCCGCTACTTGTTCTGCACCATGATTTTTCCAAGTGTTTTTTTTCCAGCCAAATTAAAAATCTCCATTAGTCTTTTAATTTGATGCGAATAAATTCAAAAAACTATGAACGAAAATAGTCCTCACGAAAATTTCGTGAGGACTATCATTTTGGGATGGAGAGAGTATCACATGACACAAGAAAAAAAATTAGAGGCGGCAAAAAAATTGGTAGTATGGCTTAGACTGACGAAAGGTACACGAAAAAACAAAAAAGAGTGATCAAAGGTACGATAAGTGGAGGCCTGGGTTCGAGCCTCGCGAGGGGCGTGGTTAGCTACTAATCTAACACTACTAACCCCCTTCCCTTCTCGTTGATGTATTTCGACTGGCCAAAAAAAAAAAAAAAAAGGTACAATAAGTCGTTTTCTTTAAATTTAATAATATTATGAAGTTTCTTAAAATTTTAAATTAAGCTTAAATAATTTATTGTTCGGTGCATTTTGCTCGTTTATTAGTCTTACAAATATTCGTGTTAGCCATATTTCATTAATTTTTTGGTTGACATTAGAACCCAAGTCCATGTGCAAGATATTACTAAAGTGCTCAGCTTGCTGACGAAGACGGGGTTGCTGCTGTTCAGCATCTGCACAGCACTTGTTGTGCACCATCTGAGCCGTTTGTTGCTTAGATGGACGGCTTAGATTTCACCTCAGCATCTTTGCATCCGAATCGTTCGTTGTCGTGTGTGTAGTATGAAATTTGGGCCGTCCATCCGAGTAACAAACAACTCAAATGGTGCACAGCAGGTGCTGTGCGAGGGGGCTACACAGCAGCAACCCCAAATTCCTTGCTGACTTCTTATCCGATTTCTTGAAAAAAAAAAAAAAAAAAAGGGCTGAGGGAACACCAATACACAAGGGGGAAAAAAAAAGGAAACATTTTTGGCGGCCAAGTTTGGATTCATAAGCCAATTGGCTTATTGTTTTGTCTTTATTCCAAATTTTATTCACATTTGTTAGTTTTGCGTCAAATTTTTATGGATTATTGATTCGTCTTGACGACAAGAATCGGAAAAAATATTGTCTAAACTCAATTTTTTTTTGAAAATGGCTTATTTTTGTTTTTGTTCACAAAACTCGAGTTTGAATAATAATTTTTTTTTATTTTTTTTGATTCTTCTCGTTAAAAAAAGATTATTGGTTTGTTTCGACGACAATAATCGGAAAAAATATTGTCTAAACACAATTTTTTTTTTCAAAAGGCTTATTTTTGTTTTTGTTCACAAAACTCGAGTTTGAATAATATTTTTTTTATTTTTTCGATTCTCCTCGTTTTAAAAAAAAAGAAGAGTAAAAGCCACATTTGGTAATTTAAATCGTTGGTCTTGTAACTTAAATTCTTAGTCTTCTAATTCAAAAAATGAGTAAAAACCCAAAAATCATTTCTTAGTCACGAAGCATACCTCATGGGCTTTTACGGTAATTTACAGGAGCAATCAAAGATGCAAAATTGCAAATGTCTTGTACTGGACACAGCAAAGCCACATTCAACTCACCGAAAGACACATGCAGGACAAATTATTCTCCGGATCACCGTTAAGTAATGTCTAATGTTTTTGTCAACCACTCATTTTCAGTACAGTGTGTTGGATAAAGGACCTGAGTTGCTGTTGTGCAGTCCCGTGTACAACACTGTCCGTTTGTTGTTTGGATGGATGATCCAGATTTTACTTGAACACTTTCGCATTCGAACCGTTCGTTGTCGTGCGTGCAAAATGAATTCTAAGCTGTCCATCAGAGCAACGGGACGACCCGGCTATGCACACGCTGCACATCAGCATCCTCTCTTCCGTTGGATAAAGTTGTTGGGAGAGGACTAAATTCTATGTCTTGGGGCACCGCTACGTAATGCCAATGCCTTTATCAACCCATTCTCAGTACAATGCGTAGTGGATAAGCACATTGGGACACCACGTAACTGTGCTCAGTAGTACCATGGAATAATTACTCCACAAAGAGAGAGGGAGAGACGGAGTACGGAATCTTGTGTGCACCAAGGAGCGGCAACTTAACGGTTGACCGTTAATAAAGGACAAAGAAGTCTGCCTTTGCCGCGTCACCTTCACGTTGTGGAGTGCACGTCTCCGTCAATCTCTGCAAAATCCCGCCGTTATCTAACCTTTCCGCACATATCTCGTTCCTTCAACGTCTCTTTTTCTAAAGCCGTGAATCAAAAAGCCCAAATCTCCTCTCTAATAATACAATGCCTAATTAAGATTAAATAAATTTAATTACTTTTGAAAATTACCCATCTGGGAATTTTCGTATTTATATGTGTAGGTCCAACATTAAATACAGGGAATAAACATTAACCTTAAAAACAGCAAATGCTTCGATAGACATTTACATTAAAATTTGCAGAAAGAGAGTTTTAGAGAGAGAGAGAGAGAGTAGTCCGTTCAACTTCTAGTCTTGTTCTCTCTCACTGTGATGCTACATTGTGCCTCTTTGTCTCTCTACCATCTGTTTCTATACATTGGTAAGTCCTGTACCCCAAATCTTTGCTTTTTTGCTTGCGTATTTTTTTTTATGGAATTTTCTGGCCCAAATTTCCAATTGAAAGAGAGTTTCCATTGTAGTAAGAATCTAACTTTTTGTGGGGTTTTCTCCACTTTTCGTAATAGCAAGCAAATGGGTTGTTGGGTTGTTTTCCATTGGTTTAGTACTGTAAAGTTTTGATACTCATTTGGGTTTTCTTTGTCTATATTGAAGGTTTTGGGTGAAGGGACCAAACCCTAATCGACAATGTTTGCTGAAGTTCGTGACAACAGTGCCCATAGATGGGTGAAGGTGAGCCTTGTATCAGTAAATTAGGTTTAGAAAATTTTTATGCTGTTATTTTGATGCGGAAAAGGGTAGTGTAAACGTTTGGTGTTTTATATGGATGTTTCATGTTGTTATTTCCGATGGATGTGGGTCCCCCTTGGTAAAAATGGGTCCCACACTCGTCAAACCGTTCCGGACACATTTGTGCACAGACATCTGTGCCCGTAGTGTTTTCGTTTCGACTGTTGTTACTTTGATGCCCTAAGGGTAGTGGGAGTTTATAGGTGGGCTTGAATACTTGATTGGAAATGGATCCTTATCTATACCGTCTATTTGCTGCAATCAATGGTTCAGATTTGCTAATCAACTCTTACCGGTCAGAGTGGCTGCAAATCCAAACCGTTTGATTTTACCAATGTATGGTGTAGATGAGGTTCAAATGTTGGACTGGAGATGATCCGGACCCTTCTTGATATCACCCTTAGATTTTAGCATTTCAGATATTGTTGTTATTTTCATGCCATAAGGGTCACGATAGTTTATTGACGGGCTTGAATTTTTGAAATTGAATTAGGAGGGTTTTGCCAAGAAGAGAGACAGTCCATTTTCTGATCATACTTTTGGAAAATATGGCCTCAGTCACAAAATGCCATCTGCGGCTAAGTTCCAAAGTGGGCATTTGCCATCAGGCATTATTCCGGGGTCAAAAGCTATCCCTGTTGCCGGTGGGTCTGAATCGGATATGGAGATATGCTCTGATTCTGACGATGATGAGGTTTATGGTGCTCGATACTCTCTTGATTCATCACCCCAAGATGACGAAGTCTCATTTGGGGTCAGTCCAATACATGCCAATAATGTGCGTAGAAATGCTAGTTATGCTACTATGGTTGACGGCAAAAAGGGCCATGGTATTCAAGGTGGCGACTCATCGGATTCAATTGCCAGCTCTCGAGGGTACTATCAGAGTGTCCGTTCGCAGCCAAATGAAAATAGAAAAGGCAAACAGGTTAGGATTTTCCTTCTTGTATAGTAAATGATTTTTTGAAATGCAATGAAGTAGTTGTTAAAAAAGTTTTTTTGACCTGAACTGGTTTACACTGTATGAAGAACTAGATAAGAACTTGTTCTGGATATCTGTGTAGTTGCATTTACAAAGATAATAGATTTTGTTTATCATTTTTCTTTCCAAAATTGTTGCAAAATTTCTTTTTACCTTACTAACCATTTGACTGGCAAGGTAGTGATCGAAATGTGGAAAAGAAATATGATTTTTTTTCAGTGTCTGATTAGCAAGATAATCCTAAAAAGTGCTAGAAAGTAAAATTTCTTGTACAACCCTCTTATAGTCTTAGGCCTTCTAACCTACACAAAATATACAGGGAAAAATTTCTTTGCCTGTGGTGGAGAATGGTCATTGTAGTTTTGGAATCGTCATTCTTTCCCTGCAAATTATATTGTCTTTAGACTCTTTAGAATGTAAGGTTAGTTTGGAGTACATCACATATTTTCTTGTGACTTTCTTTTTCCTTTGTTTTCCTTTGCTTTCCTCCATTTTCACTTGCCATAGTCTTGGCTTCCTTAATCATATGGACCCTTATGTTACATCATGCGGAGTAGCTTTTTTTTCTAGATCCATGTAGCTGTTCTCTATGCTTTAGCTTCAAATTTCACTCTTTCCAAACTTTCTGGAGGGCCTTCTCTGAGGTAATTGGATATTTCTGATGATTCTGGATATAGTCAGCTATTATGGTAATCAGTCTCAAGTCTAATCATAATCCCCACTCTCCTGTCATCTGAATCAATTTGACGTAGACTGTCAAATGTTTCAGAACTAGTTTATCTACCTAAATGCATTATCACCAGTTTATGGCATTGATTTCTGATATTTCCGGCCAGATATATGGATGTTTCATTAAGGAAAAAGAGAAAGGCAAGTCAGTTATTTTGTTGTTTCGTTTATCTTTCATCCAACTAGCCTAGGGAAGAAAAGTTTGGAATGCATGTTCCGAAGCAGGTTATACCTTTGTTTCAAAGAGAGAAACAATCCTCAATATTTTTTCACAAAAAATCAAATGCACGAAACCTATGAATCTAGAGCGGGTGGAGTTTAGAGGAAAGGAAGTGGTAAAAGTCATGATTATGCCCCTACAAATGGGTTTTGCATTAAAAAGTCGGAAAACAGTATTTCATTTTCTTTTGGATGTTGATTGCTCAAATGAAGTAAATTCAAATATTGCTATCTATACGAGCTCGTACCAATTTAGGACATATGGCGTACTACGCTCCTATTCCCCATCCTTTTACATACACATGTTTGAGTTTTTTTTTTTGTACTCGAACCAGTTTCAGGATTCTCATGGCAGCAGGTTGCAGAATAAAGTGCTTTTTGATGGTATCCCTAGTGCGCCTCCATGTGCCAACTCTGCCGAGGAAATTAATCAAGCTGCTGATCAAATCCCAATTTTTGTCGCAAATGGTGCTCCTTGCCCTGAGAGTTCATATGGTTCTTCGACAACAGATGAACCATACCGTAGCAGGAGGGTTCCCGCAGCTGCTACTCATTATGGTACTACTACAAATAGAAATCATGACCCATCTCCTAGGTACGTGTGTGAAATTTCAATTGTGCATGCCTTATTCTTTTTCCGGCTTAGTTTCAAATTTTTTTTTTGGGCTTTTCTGTCCAGTTTTATGTCAAATACTTTTACTTTTCTGGTTTTTCTTTATGCAAGGGATCGGAAAAGTAAAAAAATATGAAGTATATTTGAATAGACAATTCTAATATCCCGAAAATGTTGATATGTGCTTAAAACAATTCATGATACGGTCTATAAGGGAAGCTAGAAAAAATAAGATTAACGAAGCATTTATGTTTGGAAATTGCTTAGTTTCAAGCCACGCTCATGTGGGAGCGATTGTAATGACGAACAATTATGTTTTTCGCGACTATGGGTTATTTATGGGTCAAGTTGTTTATTTGGTTTATTTAATGTGAGTTGTTTTTAGTAGCAAATGGATTTAGAAGTCTAAGGAATTAGTAGTTTCCTTATCTTGTTATTGTTGGTTTAGGAAGTCTTCAAGTCAGCAATGTAATGCTTCTAAGGAGTTGCATACATAATAAGAGAAATTTTAGAGTTTTTGAAGCCTCTATGGATTTTGTGATGCAATCAAAACCCTAGGTGTGTGATGCCTTAGGCTTCCAGGAGTGATTCCTAGACCTATCTTCTTCTATTCTTCTCTCTTATTCTTATTTTCTGTTTACTTTCAGCCCTGTTACTGTTCACAGCCCTATCTTGGTTGTGTTTCACCTGTTTTGTTAAGCCCTAATCCTATTTCTTCCATTCAACACAAAAACCCTAACCTCCCACGCTTGTCATACATCAATTCACAGATGAAGATTAGATTAAAAAAGGCAAAAATATAACCACTGCTGATGCTGACTGTGTCTTCCTATATTTTGTGGGAATTTTTTGATAAATACTGTTTCTCATTAATCATTATGCTTTACAGTGCTGGTGGTGGTGCAGAAGCTGCAACGTGCTCCAGTTCTTTAGCAGCTCAACGTCCGACGTATCATGCGAGGTAGAAGAATTTTAGCACCTAAAAATCATGCTAACTTTTGCTTATCCTAACTGACCACATTAAATACATAAAATTTGGCTAAATCTACTTTTTGATTAATTGTTATTGCTTCCATCACCTGTTCTTATTTGTCGTTTGAATTGGATATATAGTGGTCTAGGTCCATGGTGTGCTGTGATTTCTTATGATGCATGCGTCCGGTTATGTCTTCACTTATGGGCCAGGGGTTGTGAGGAAGCTCCCATATTCTTAGATAATGAATGTTTGCTGTTGCGAAATACATTCGGGTAAGTTCAGTATCAGTTCTGCAATGGCATTTTAGTACAGTAATTCAAAATGCTGCTTTTCATGCAAGTACTTTGCTTTTCAATCTTGTGCTACGCTTCTGAATTGAACTTTGAAGTTATTTATTGTGAATTTCAGTTTTCTTTTATTTTGTCTTGTTAAATCATAGTTTACAACAAGTAGTGCTACAACCAGAAGAAGAACTACTGAGGAACCCAGCTAAAGAATTAAACAGTGAGGGAGCTGCTGTTAGGCCGAAGAAAACTTTTGGAAAAATGAAAGTGCAAGGTACTACTTTTTCCTTCTACATAGTCTTTCTTTGTGTAGAGGTTTAACATCTAATATGTAGTTGCGACCATTGTGCAGTTCGAAAAGTGAAATTGGTGCCAGATCTGCCCATAGGGTGCACTTTTTCATCTCTCAAGCCTCCTATGGTGAAAAAAATGGAATCAATTCGTTTTCATATGTCCAAAGCAAAATCAACTCTATCATTCGGATGGGAAGCTCTTCGTAAAGTTCGTGTGGCCCCACAAGTTCCTGCAAACAGCTCTTTTTCACGTCAGAGCTTGGCATATGTGCATGCTGGCACTAGGTATATACAGGAGGTATCTGGGCTTTTGAAATCCGGTGTGATGAATTTGCGCAACACTTCATCGTCTTATGAAGAAGTGCAAGGTTTGCGAAAAACACTTTTCGGCTTTAGTCTCTTTGATTTTGGCATTTCATAAACTCTGGTTACATTGGTGTCACAAAAGTTCAAAATCAGATTTCATCGTCTCAAAGTAATTTTATTTTATGTTTGGACCTTGTGGAAGTGAAAGGCGAAGGAAAAGAGGAAGTAAAAGAGGAAGTAAAGGAGGAGAGGGAAATTCTTCAAAGAATGGTTATTTTCCTTTGTTTGGTGTTAGAAAGAAAAACATAATGAAAGCGAGAGGAAGAAAATAATATGCAATGTTAGTAGCAAAAGAAAAGAGGAAGGAAAAGAAGAGGAAAAAGTGACTTCATGCTTCTTTTTGTTTTCTACTGCAATGTGAGTAACAAGGGAAAAGGAGGAGGAAAAAGCCTTTCATTGCTTTTTCTAAGATTTTTCTGGTTCTATGTTTTCTACAAAGAGTCAAACAAAATCGGAGTAAAGTAATTATTAAAACTTCTCTTCCTCTAACTAGTTTCTGAACAAACCGTTACTTCGTATGGATCCAATCATCCCTCTTGATTTTTGCATGTTCTGTTGATTTGCTTTGCTTTGCTTATGTGGACAATTTTCGTATAATCTGTTCTTATTGTTGCCAGAAACATATTCTTGTTCATTGAGACTGAAAAGTTCATCTGAAGAGGATGCAGTTCGAATGCAGCCCGGTTCGGGTGAAACGCATGTATTGTATGTTGTCAATCATCTGTTTTAGCTTTTATATTATTTAGAACCTTGCATGCCATTAACTGGTCCACTTAGATTCTAATAAAAAAGAGCATACCAGAACCAATGACAGACAAAGGCCCCCTAATTATCTACGTACCCTAATCATTTATGTTCTTAAACATAAAACTTTACGGACATTTTGGAAAAAGGGTCATGTTTCAATTTAATGGAATGATTAAAAATTATGAAGACTGAATTGAAAAGTTTATTTGCATTTAGAACTTTTGTATTTCTTTCCTCTACTGATAATCCTAGTTAAATAGAAACTGTTGTTTGTATTGGAGTATTGAGTATAGATACTGATATTTCTGTATTTGCAATACAGCTTGCCAGATGGTCTAGGAGATGATCTGATTTTAGAAGTTCACGATTCAAAGGGAAAGTATTGTGGTCGTGTCCTAGCTCAGGTGGCCGCCATTGCTGAAGATCCTGTATGGTTCCTGTCCTTGATCTCACTAATTAACTGTTTGGGTTAGGAAGATAGATAGCTATGTCTAGAATGTCTATCATGTAATGGTTGACGATTGAATTCAGGGCGACAAGCTTCGGTGGTGGTCCATATATCAGGAGCCAGAGCATGAACTGGTTGGAAGAATTCAGTTGTACATAAACTACACAACCAGTTATGATGCGAGTAATCAAAAGGTACATGACGTTTCTACATAATTAACTAATGACAAAAGAAATTTTGCAGATAACATGAGACAAAAAGAGCGGTGACTTAATGCCAATGGGATGCTAAGGAGACACAAAAGATAGATTTAAAACTACAAGTTATGCAAATTGCAATACATGATAAGTGCTAATGGGTATAAAATCGTAGCGGTTTTAAGTTTGTGTAGGGTTGATCCACTATATTCTACTCGTCTACTTCACAGTTCTGATGATATGAAACTTCGAGTAAGTTTGCCCATAAGAGGATTTGTGTTGGTTTTAGCTTCTATAGGGCTGTGTAATTACAAGTAAAATGGATGCTTGCATTGTCTTTAGGGGGGCCACTGTTTCAATGGTATTCTGAGAGCAGCCACTTTGTGCATATATTGCCAAAGGTTAGGTCTATTTCCAATCATCCTCCGCCCATACTCCCAATGATTGGGGACTAGATGGGTTCTGTTTTTGTTTTTTGTTGTTGTAGTCAACTTTTTAAACATTTTAACAAACTTTTTTACTTTTTGAATAGAGATACGCAATATACATCCAAAAAGTAAAAAATCAATAAAAAATTTGATAAAATATCATTGAAGTAAAAAAAACACGGATGACGAAACTGTGAAAACTTTTAGATGACTAAACTAAGGGAAAAATTCAAAATACCCCCCAATCTTTGACCTCAATGTCAAATAGACTCCCAAACTTTCAAAAAAGTCAATTTCACTCCTAAACTTTTGTTCCGTTATCAAATAAACCTCTACCGTCTCAATCTGTCAAATCCCTAACGGTTTTTGCTGATTTGGAAGTTACTCCGTTAAATGCTTATGTGGAATCCTATTCCACTTAGAATGTGACACGTGTTATCCTCTCTCTCTCTCTCTCTCTCTATTATTTATAGATATATGTTTTCTTCAAAACCAAAATTGAGCTCAATGCCATTCTTCCTTGCCGTTTCCAAAATCAAACTTGAAGACGAAAACCCAAAATTACTCAAAATTCTATGAGCCAGACCTGGTCGGTGGCGACAAAAACAGGATCCCTCGTCACCTCCTTTGAAATAGGGAACCGAAACTCTACCAGACAAGCCAATGGTATTCACCAGTCTCTTCAACTCCCTCTTCAAACTGGCCGCCGTTGGATCTCGTCGAAAACCCGTCTTCGCCATCCTCCAATTTTATTTTATTTTTTTCAAAAAAACTAGAATAAAATTAACCCAATTTAAATAATTACCAATTGAAAAAGAAGATCAACAACCCAATTGGATCACCACCACCATCATTGAACTTGCCTTGTTTAGGCAAACACAGTGTAGTAGTGTGTTTCCCCTATTTCATCCTCTTTTTCAACCGGTAAAACAAAAACCCATTTCAGATCTCTCCATTTTTTGGGTGTTTGAATGCCTGCGGATAACTGGCGACCCGGTCGCAAAACACGGACCTGTGTCGATGGACCACGAGCTTGTTCAATTTCTCCGACGTGGCAAAATTAGGGTACTTGGATTACGGACAGATGGAGGTGGGGTAGTCGATGCTGCAGATACCGGATGAGTACAAATACGCAAACGATTTGTTGAGGGTTTGTGACAGGAATAAGGATGGGCGGGTAGATTATCAAGAGTTTAGGAGGTATATGGATGCTAAGGAGCTGGAGGCGTACAGGATTTTAAGATGATTGATAGTTGAGCATAATGGGTACACTGGTTTTCCTTTGTTCGTTTGTTTTAATTTGCAGTTTTGTTGCAGACAATTACTCCTTAAGACATTGAGAGAGAGAGAGAGAGAGAGATGATGACACATGTCACATTCTAACTGGAATAGGATTCCACGGCTGAGTTTTCCATTTGATAAAATCAACATTTGATAAAATCAAGTGGGTGATTTTATCAAATGAAGTGAAGGGGTGCTAAAATCACCCCTTGATTTTAGCAAAACCAAGTGTGATTGTGCTAAAATTAAGGGATGATTTTAGCACCCCTTCACTTCATTTGATGAAATCACCCACTTGATTTTATTAAATGGAAAACTTAGCCTTAGGCTTTTAACGTAGTCACAACGTCCAAATCAGCAAAAACCATTAGGGATTTGACAGATTGAGACGGTAGAGGTTTATTTGATAACGGAATGAAAGTTTAGGAGTGAAATTGATTTTTTTTAAAGTTTGGGAGTGTATTAGACATTGAGGTCAAAGATTGGGGGGTATTTTGAATTTTTCCCCTAAACTAAACTACAAACCAAACAAAGCCCAGATTACTGCAGTTGTTTGTTCCAAGATTGACAATGGAATCTAGTCTAACACTGGAGCTCACAACTTTAAAGGGGGATTACTCAATGAAACTTGGCCTCGGGTTGCCCACAGGTTGATTTTTGGTGCTTTTTAGCATCTGCATGGATTTTCTCTTAAGATTCTAACTTCTAAGTGGTATGATTTTATTGGATTTCAAGATGAAAAAATGAGTCAGGGTTTAATTTCAAAGTTTAGTAGATTTTGGCAATTATTCCTAGAAGCTCTATATATAGCTTCTGTTATCTAACTTTTGGATTCTCTAAAGTGAAAGTATAGAAGGTAAGGTAACGAACGAAGGGTGGGTGTAAATTAATAAGTTTAGAGTTTTTGGAGGTGAAAAGGGGCTTTTATAGTTGGTGAACTAAGTATAGAAGGTAAGGGAACAAACGAACGGTGGGTGCAAATTATTAAGTTTAGAGTTTTTGGAGGTGAAAAGGGGACTTTTATATTCGGTGAACTGTAAAACTGGGAAACGTTTTGGAAAAGCTAAACCCCAGATTTTAATTGCAGTATCTTTTAGCTGGAATATGAGAATTTAATGAAATTGATGAATTGGATCATCCTCAAAATCAAATAATGATGGTGAGTTTTCAAGTTCTAACTTCTGACCAATAAATGAAGTTTTCGAGCAAACTGACCGTAACTGAAAATCCAAGAAGGACAACTGGCAATAAGTGAATAGTAACATACGCTGAACTCACTTGTGTCAACTAGCCATCATATGCAGTACTGGGAACCTTGTTATAACGGCTCCCAAGGTTGCTTTATGCTGCTAACTTTATTCCTCTTTGTTCCTAGTGTGGTTCTGTTGCAGAAACAGTGGCTTACGACTTGGTTTTGGAGGTTGCAATGAAAGTTCAGCAATTTAAGCCAAGAAATTTATTGCTCCATGGTCCATGGAAGTGGTTAGTTACCGAGTTTGCTTCCTACTATGGAGTTTCGGATTCATACACTAAGCTAAGGTACTTGGACGTGGTTGGATGTTTTCCCTTTAGTTCAATTGTGACATCCTTTTGACGATCAACTATGATTTCTTTTCATTAAACATACTTTGGCATATTGGAAACGATTTTAAATTCACTTTCTTTGTAAGCTTTTTCCTTTTTGTTACAATTTACATGGTCTTGCAGATACCTTTCTTATATAATGGACGTGGCAACACCCACCGCAGACTGTTTGTCCTTGGTGCATGACTTATTAGCACCTGTCGTTATGAAGGGCAGTGTTAAGGGCGCATTGAGTCACCAAGAGGTGGGAACTGGCTTTTAGTTGGTATTTTTCTTTTAGGATTGATATTCTTTAGAGAGGTTTCTTACCATGGTTATCAATTTGGGGGACTGTTGTCACTGTTCCGAACAGAAATTTATGTCGCCGTGCCTCATATTTTTAGTTATTTAATTTATGAAGCATCTCGCTAAGCATTTCTTTGCTTTATAATTCCTCGGTCCCATATTCCTGGTTCCTTTGTGGGGTTCCAACATTTTAAGTGGATATGCAATTACATCGAAATTCAGATCTGAAGGCATTATTTACAGCCTTATTCCTTTGTTTCTTATTTTTGATTATGTTCATAGCTACTAATAAGGCAGTTTCGGAAACTTACAATTTGTAAATGTTTTGACTTTTCAAAAGAGGCATATATTATGCGACATCCCAAAATGTAATGCCTGGCCTCCAATATGGGACGGGGAGGCAGTATTACAATATGCTGGCATGTTTGGCCCATTTTGTTTTTTTTATCGGCAACATGTTTGGCCTATTATTGCAGATTGAATTTTAAATTATGGTTAACTCATGTATTATTGCCAGAATCGCATACTGGGGGAAGTTCTTGAGCGAATTGAGGATACTCTGGCTCTGGTTTTTGAGAACTACAAATCATTGGATGAATCATCAGAATCAGGGATTGTGGATGTTTTCAAGCCTGCCACTGGATTGGCTGCACCTGCTCTAAAACCTGCTCTGAAGCTATACAATCTTATGCATGACATACTGTCTCCTGAGGCACAGTTGAAACTTTGTAGATATTTTCAGGTATCTGCAACTAAATACTGCAGAATTCTATGTTCGCAATTCTACGTTTGCAAATCAAAACTTCAAATTTCTTTCTGAATTGTTCTTGCTTGCCCAGGTTGCAGCCAAAAAGAGGTCCAGAATGCATTTGTTGGAAACAGATGAGTTTGTTTCTAGCAACTCTGGGAGTGCATTGATGGATTCTGTGGCTCTTTCCACGGCTTACCAGAAAATGAAATCTCTTTGTTTTAGTATGAAAAATGAAATTCATACTGACATACAAATTCACAATCAGGATCTGCTGCCCAGGTAAGATGATTTCCTTAGTTGTTAACGATTGACTCCCTGATTATTAACTTTTGGGAGGCTAAAGTATTATTCTTTAGGTGAAAACAGTCTAAAAATGGAATCTCCATGCCCATCTTTTCCTGAGAAGGGGATTTTGTAATGAAATATCTCACAAGGAATCAAATTTGGTCCTTCTTCCAAATGTAGTGGTCACGCTTCCTTTAGAAGGGAGCGGACCAGGAGTCAAGAGGTCCAATGGAGAGTTGTCCTACACTGAGAGCGCCAGAGGTACGCCTGGAATGCTAGAGAGGAACCTTTCTCAACATTTGAGTGGCACATTTGTAGAGATTTTTTTGGTAAAAGTACTTCTCATTAAAACGCCAAAACAAGGATACAAAATAGTCCAAGCAAGGATACAAAACAGTCCAAAAAAACAGACCTACACTCCACTAGTGATTATGCAAGACCAACTAGTACCACAAAACAACCTATGGCAGGGCATGCCCACAGAACCAAAACAAAACAAGAAATAGCAGATTACAGAGGAGCAGTGTCAAGGATCCATTTCCAATGAGGCACATTCCAAGTTCTGCGGATCTATCTATTCTCTGGATACATTCCTCCAAGACATCATAGCATCTCTAATAGCATTGCAAATTTTAGGGCCAAGAGAACAAGAATCCAGTGAGTTCTGCCGAAAAATTCGACCATTCCTTTCACACCAGATATTATATACTGCAGCAGCCAAGGAAAGCTTGAGGACACATTTCCGGAGACAGTTTCGCTTATAATGTAGAATAAACTAATCTATTTCATCATTCCATGCCATAGGATCCCCAACCAACTGGTTTTTCCTCAAAACATCTTGCCATATAGCTCTAGAATAAGGGCAGTAAAAAAAAAGATGGTTATGAGATTCTATACTTCCACTACTGCACAGAATACAAGAAACCTCAGTTATAACTCCCCATTCCAACAGCCTATCCCTGGAGTTCAACCTCTGCTGCATGGCCAACCCAAAATGTGAAGGCCCACCTTGGCACATACCTTCTAAACCACCACTTTACACCATTCCTGAACTGCATGGCCTCGTTTGATTCTGGTATTAAATACCTGGGATTGGACTATTTGTATCCAATCCCGCGTAGTCCCTTGTTTGGTTCCTGAAAAATCGCATGGGATCAACAATCCCAGCACAATTTTAGTCCAATACATATGGTATTGTGTAATACCTGGGGGGGGGGGGGGGGGGGGGGTGGTGGTGTGGGACTAATTAGTCCGGGACAAGAAAACACGCATATGGAAGGCTCCCCCTCTCTCTTCCATCGTCTCTTTCATTCTGCCGCCTCCCCCTCTCTCTCTCTAACTATACCCAGATCTGCAGGTACTCCTCTCTCTCTCTCTCTCTCTCTCTCTCTCCATATGGGTTGAGTAAATCATCTTGATTGATTCATCATGACACAATCTCTTCAGCAAGGAAGAGCAGCATAGGTGGCGATTCGAGAGGGATCTGCCAGCTGCGAGCGCAATTGTGACTTTTTGAGTTTGTATGGGAGAGAATTTATAAAGTTTTCTGCTTCTTTTTTCCCGATCGGCTATAAAGTTTTCTTCTTCTTCTTCTTCTTCTTCTTCTTCTTCTTCTTCTTCATATCAGTAGTATTGGGTCTATAGAACAAAGCACTGGCTTATTCCGAGTAGAGGAGGAGATGAGGATGGCAGTCGCCACCTATGCTGGATTTTCTGGGTTTTCGATTTATACAATTGGGTTTTCGATTTGGGTATACTAGTGCTACTCGATCATGATTTTCTGAGAGATTGAGAGAGTGCTAATCCCAAAAATTAGTTTGGGGAACCAAACATGGGATTGACCGAAACACGGGATATCCCGATGTTAATACTACACGAATCAAACAAAGGATTGAGTGAGATTTAGTAATAAATTAGTCCCAAGACAAATAATCCCCGGTCTACCAATCCCAGGTCTACCAATCCCACCTATTTTAGTCCGCGAATCAAACGAGGCATAGGTACTTATAACAGCATTCCATGCAGACTTAATCGTAGAATTACCCTGCGCAGATGGAGCCCAAGGCACAGTCTTCAACAGTCACATCTGGAATGAGCCCTTCTGGAGTATTGGCTTTAATTTCCCGCATAACTTTATTCCTCTCCCTAGGCCATTTCCATAGACTGTTGTGAATGAGACAGGACACTTTAGCATTGAGGGATTGACCTATGTTAGAGCAGACCCTTTTGCCATACCTTTTATAAAGAGGCTCCAATGGATGCCAGTTATCGAACCATGCAAAGGGAGAAGCGCTATTCCCAATTTTATGCAAGATGAGAGGCTGACATTACCCTCTAATTAGATAAATTTTCCTGACTGTCCAAGAAGATCTTAAGGTAAAACCATATTCCACAAGTTTTTGGCTTCTAATGATGAAGGTATGTAACCATGTAACCCATATAGAATCAGCCTTTTTACTCAAGGTCCAGAGATTTTTTAATCATGGCAGCAGAATTACACTCCTTAAGCTTCCTGAAGACCAAACCATGGCCCATTTAACTTTAGCACACTTATGGTTAAGATCACAACCAGACCAGGGGAAGGCCATCAACTTAGTTTCAATCCCTGTAGGAACGTTTTGAGGAAGAACAAAAATTTGGCTCCAAAACAATTGAGTACTGCTCAACACTGACATAATGAGTTGAACTCTTCCTCCATAGGTCAAAAGACTAAAAACCTTAGTAGACCAACTCTGAATTCTGCCAAAAAATCTTCTCCTGAAGCACCACACAATCACTGGCCTCTCAAGTCTAGTAGATATCACGGGGACAACCAAATATCTAACTGGAAGGGTACCCACTGGAATGGGTAGGAATGTCTATAAGAGATTTAGCAGCCTCATCACTTACACCAGAGAAGAAAATAGTACTTTGATTCACATTAGGCTTCAGTCCTGAGTAATGGTAGAAGTCTTCAAACATATCCCTGATGGTGACAAAAGTGCTCATTTCGTGACTGAATCCTATTTTCAGCAAAACATATGAAACTTTAATCCTTCCTATTATTTTCTTTCTTTATAATGTATTTTATTCCTAGTGCTTTTTATGTGTCCCTTTGGTGGCCGTCTTTTGTGCTTGTGTTGGTGGATCATAATTTTCTCTCATGCAAAAATGTGAGTAATTGATTCTCAAGGCTAATATCCACTTGTGTTACCTGATTTCCTCCAGTTTTGTAGAACTTCCTAGTCTGCTGTCCTCCATATACAGTGTGGAGCTTTGCAACAGATCGCGACAATTCCTGATTGCATGTCCGCCAAATGGGCCCTCACCTCCTGTGACAGATCTAGTCATTGCAACAGCTGATTTCCAAAAGGATCTTGCATTCTGGAATATCAGGTAAATTCCTAATCTTATTCTGTTTCTCTATGTTTTTAATAAATTTGCTCTAACTAATTTCCTTGCAGTCCAACCAAAGGTGGAGTTGATGCAAAAGAGCTGTTCCACTTTTATATAACACGCTGGATTCAAGATAAGCGACTTGCTTTGCTTGAATTATGCAAGCTTGATAAGGTACGAGATACAAGTCCTAATTACTTCGTCTAGTGTAACATGGTTCCCCCTGATGGGATGAGCTTCTCTCCATATGATACACCTACAAATATGATCCGAGCTGTTACTCTCGTACAACACACGATTCGAACTTATATCTAACAATTTAGAGAACAAAATGTAACTTGATCAAGTATATTTGTCATTCATTTTACATTATAAATGCAACGATGGATAAGGTACTTAGACCAGTGCTCTGCTAGATTACTTACGGATATGATTCCCTCCTAGTATTCTTAATCCTCTTTTGGAGTTTTGACGGTTTAAGGGGACAGGTCAATAAAAATTCGATTTCCATTTTGAAGGCATTATTTTCAGCATCATCTTTTTGTTTCCGGCTTTCAAATACCCTTATAGGTACTTATAAGGGGGAGTGTAATGGGGGATACTTGTAAGGCATAGTTTTTAAATTCTCAAACTTTATGCTTGGACTTGATGAAATTGATATGTGACCATCCATATGAACAGAGGGGGTGGAAACTATATGGAATTATGGATTAACAACCTATGTTGTTCTTTTTCTTGAAGATGGACCAAACTGAATTGTGGCTTAGTTTAAGCCAATATGAAGCTGCTAAGGTAGTGTGATTTACTAATCTATGGAGGGATTAGAAAATTATCTCAATTAACGTTGTCTCTTATTCTTTTTCTTGAAGATAGACCAAACTGAATTGTGGCACAGTTTAAGCCAATATAACGCTGCTAAGGTAGTGATTTACTAATATTCCTTCAAATGCCCAAAAGCTGCGTCAAAATTTTAATGGCTCTTGATTAGTATAACTTGAATAATCCTGTTGACAAATAGTGAGTCATAAGAAGAATAGACATTAACATGAAGTTTGAAAGAATTTTTTTCCTAGTAATTATGCAGGATTACTGACTAGAAATTGTTTACTTCCAGGTGAAGTCCAGTAATCAAACACAACACTCCACAAGTCCTTTTGTTGATGATATGTATGATCGGCTGAAGGAGACATTGAATGAATATGAAGTCATCACTTGCCGCTGGCCAGAATATACATTTATTTTGGAGAAAGTATGTTCACAAATGTGCTCTTCATTCCACTGTTTTTAACCGTCTATGTTTTGATGGAAAAGACTTCAACTCAAGATCCTGTTTTGGTCACAACTTAAGACATGGCTCCCAGACCTTTTCTGGGGCTCTACCTCCCCCTATGGATTCTGGTCCCTTAAGTTTTCGTTTTTCTTTTCCCCTTTTCTGTATTTTTTTTTCCATCTAGAGGGAGAAATTCTGACGGAAAAATTAAAAATAAAGAAGGAATATGACTTCAACAGAATGACTTGAACAACCCAAGTAATTTCCCAGTTCAACTCTTTGTTCTGTCCCTATATAGCTTTTCCTTCTTTTCGTTGTCACTACATTTCCAATTATCAATTTAAGAACCTTATTTATGACTTGGTTCTGTATCGATTTAAAGGCTATCGCAGACATTGAAAAGGCTATTGTGGAGACTCTGGACAGGCAGTACGCTGATGTTTTATCCCCATTGAAGGAGAATCTATCACCTATTAAATTTGGCATCAAGTATGTGCAGAAGATCGCCACAGGCACTGTATGCCCTTATACTGTCCCTGAGGAGGTGAGCTACTCTCTACTTTGCAATATTATGCAGATCTGTCCACTTCCTTTTGTACAGGAAAACAATATTCACACCGGATTTTTCAGCTTGGAATTCTTTTGAATTCCTTCAAATGGATGCTTGATGCCCTCCGACCCAAGGTAGAAGCTCAGTTGAATTCATGGGGCTCTTGTATTATTGATGGTGGAGGAAATGCAGCCCCAGGAGAGTATCTCAGTGAAGTAACAGTAATGCTTAGAACCAAATTCAGAAATTACCTTCAAGCAGTTGTGGAGAAATTGGCTGAAAATGTGGGTGCCCTTCGAAACACTACTATTTATTTAAGTTCTTTTGTTCAACATACTTCGTCTTTACTAGTTTATCCGTTACTTTGTTTTCCAAACTTTGTTTACCTAGTGTGGAATTTGGACTAGATGACCACTTGTAGTATGTGGAAAAATAATTTATTGACACAAAAGACCTGCATAGGTAATTTTTCAATGACCCCCTACATTTACATGTCTAATTGTCAGATTCATCTAATTTTCATCTCAACTATATGGGGATGCCTAGCATTTTGATTTGATTTATTATTGGTAAATAGTGTTTACAAGGTGGCTTAGGGCATTTCATGCATAATGCATGAGTTCTACCCATAGTCCATGGAATATTCAAATTATAAAACATGCTTGCAAGGAGAATGTTCAGCTAAACATGTCCAACATGGAGCCCGTACATATATTCGATTGCAGAGTGTAAAACACTTAAATTATCAACTTACAAGAGTCCATATAACATAGCAAAATAACTACTAAAATTTGTGTTTGTCTTATTCTTAGGACCGTAACATCAGATATACTTGCCCCTGTTTGAGGTTCCATTGGACTGATATTTCATAGGAAAGAATACATACCTACATTATGAAAACAAAATGAGTCACACAACTAAACTCTGAAAGCCCCACTTGAACATAAAGGAAAATACATTTTAAGAAGTAGCATATAAGTATCTCTTTAAGACAAAGATGAAAGTTTATTCTTGGAGCCAAATGTTTGTGTCGTTTAGTTTGGGAAATAAGTTTCTGACTTGTCTCTCTCTGTTACGTAGACAAGGGTGCAGAATGAAACCAAATTGAAGAAGATCATCCAAGAGTCAAAAGATGCTGTGGTAGAATCAGATATACGAAATAGAATGCAACCTTTGAAGGATCTCCTAATGAAGACAATTGATCACCTTCATACTGTCTTCGAAACACAGTTGTTCATTATCATCTGCCGAGGTTTTTGGGATAAAATGGGACAGGTAAGCTGCAATTGTTACTGTTTTACAAACTCAAACCTTTCTCCATACATCTCGTGTGTAATTTCTCCTCTTTGTCATAGGACATGCTGAGGTTTTTGGAGAATAGGAAAGAAAACAGGTCCTGTTCTAAAGGGTCTCGAGTTGCAGTTTCGGTAAGCACCCTGCTCTTCTGTAGGGAGTTATTAATGGTTTCAGAAACTTGCATGCTGGGGGGCTGGGGCCAAACTAGATTGTTTTCCATTGTTAGCAGTTTTAGCATATGGAAGGGATCTATTGAGCTGTGTAATGTTGACGATCCTGTTTCATGGAACACCTTGCCATCATGGAATTTAATTGGTTGTGCATTTCCCCTATAAAATGTTCCAAAAGTGTTATACATTCCCAAGTATCAGAACATAATTTTTGTAACTTTCCGCAGCTATCCACTATAAATAGCTACTCCCTCCGTTCTAAATTGCTGGTCACTTTTGGGAATTCCAACTTTTTAAGCAGACATGCAATAACTGCATTCAATAAATGCATTCACATTAAACAGATCATTAATTTCTAACAATGCCCTCATATTTCAACTTCTGAAATGATTGTCTCTGGTAAAGGGGTTATTTTAGAATATTGAATAAATTAGAGGATTAACAATTTGGAGCATCTCAAAATAGTAAAGGAGACAAGCAATTTAAAATGGAGGGAGTATAAATGTACTTGAAAGTGGAAAAATTGGATGAATTACATTTGAATTCAAAGACATTAATTGCATTACGTAAAGGAGACAAGCAATTTAAAATGGAGGGAGTATAAATGTACTTGAAAGTGGAAAAATTGGATGAATTACATTTGAATTCAAAGACATTAATTGCATTACTTAAAAGGTTGGAGTTTCCAAATGGGTTCAAGAATGTGTGAAAAGGGGAGAGACTTCTATAAATGGAGTGAGTTAGAATCGATAAAATCATCACAATGCCAGCACTAGACGTGCTGGAGATACCTGTTAGACTTGCTGTGTGGCGTGTGGCAACCAACCAACCATACTGAGCCTTAAGTCTCGACTCTCAATCAACTGGGGTCAGCTACAGTAGTCCGTTTTCTCCATTCAGCTTAGTCGAGGGCTACAATGATTTTATGTTAAGGTTCTTGTAGTTGCACATGTCGCATGTCTTTACGTCGTCACACATCAAGAAACGCGAGATACATTGCTCATTGAATATTTGCATGTTCAGTATCACAGTTGCTTTGTGTTCTCTACTGTTGCATACTAATGTGGTGAGTTGCTTTACTCATCTACATTGCTCCACTGCTTGTCTGCTTCTTTATTACCTGATTAAATGATTTGATGAGCTCCGTTTTGATTCTTTACCTAATCAAAATGGCACTAATCTGATGATTATCGATTGAATTTCCAGATATTAGACGACACATTTGCATCACAAATGCAACAGGTGCTTGGGAATGCACTGCAGGAGAAAGACCTTGAGCCACCCCGATCCATAATGGCAGTGCATGCGATGCTCTGCAAGGATGCTGTGAACCACGACGACAACAATTACTACTACTGAGAGTACGTCATGGTTGTATATATATACATATATACTTATAAACGTATTTGTTTTCACCGGAGCATACATGGATCTTTCATTGAGTGCCCTCGTACGAGATGAAGAATGCGATGCATATGCAAAAAGGTCCCCACAGTTTTGTTAGAGTAGAACAACTCAGCTTGTTGTGATGAAACATAGCCACAGCCTATGTGGCGTTTTTTTTTTACGCATTCTTTTGTATATCAGAAAATATATTACGACGAGTTCACTATTCTTTATGATCTGCTGTTTAATATAACATATTCTTTTATCTATTAATTGGGTATCTGTCACCAGCCCAATCTTTTGTAGTATCTCCTGATTGGATTAACGGCGGCGTCGTGATTGGAGGGAAACTGCTACTTCAAAACATTTGAATTCGGTTTCCATTCCTGATTTTACTCCCTTTTGGCCATACAGTCTTCTCTTCTATCTCGAAAATGCGTTTCCTTTGTTCTTACAATGTTGGTACTTCTTGTCTGTGAATGAAGTTCGACTTTATACACTCGCACGACAAACCAACCAAAATGAACGGCTTCAATAAATTCTTCAGGCCTAGAGTAGGGCCCATTTATGCATCATAGTAGTGTCCCCACTCAATAAAGACCCAGGTCAACTCACAAAAACCTAATTCAATAATTCATTTATTGACTCAGGTTGAGTCTAGTCGTTCACGGCTGCCTGATTGAATCCAATTATCACAAGTTTTGTCTTATGGGGAGACTAGAAAGACCGTCCTTCTCAATTTTCTTGATTTCCTATGGACAGGATGTTGACCATCGTAATGTTAATTTTTTTTAACATATTAACATACTGCAAAAAAAAATTTCCAATATCTGTTTTTTTTTTTTTTGTTTGAGAAACGTAGGTTCATACTTACCCTTTGGAGATCTTTTTTTTTTTTTGAAATTAGTATCCCACTCAATGCACTCATGTAACAAGAGTAAGGGAGAAAAAAGAGTGATTGTGATTAGCATAAACTAGCATTTTTTTTAGATATAATATTATTTTTTTCCATGTTTCAATTAGTAAGATATTCCATTTATCTCATGGCCATGTAAGTGTGTAGTTTTGTTTGATTTTGTTATTGTTACTATGGCACAAACAAAACAAGAAACAAAAATTATTATGATCAAAAGACAAAAATCAAATAATAACCGAAGTTACTGCTTTTAACTGTTCGTACTCAATTCAATTGGTCCCTTGAAGTTGACTTTGTTGGCTCAAAATAGTCCATTTAAAAAGTAAAAGCCCGATAGGCCTGACCTAAGGGTGGGCTTGAGTAACTACTTAGCTAGCTGGGCCGGGCTGATGATGCCTTTATGGCTACATTATGAGCTTAAGGGGTAGGAATATAAATGGACTCGCCCGTTCCAGGCCCAGTATCTATTGGGAAAAAACTTGGCCCAGTATCTGTAGACTTGTTATTTCTAATTTGAGGGATTGATGGGTCGGTACCAAAGGCAGGAGTGAGTTCCCTCCGGGTCCAGCCCCATTCCTAAAATTTCCCAGCAAGGTAACTACACCAGTTTCTTCCCAAATTAACCCAAGCGTCTCAGTTATCAAACCTAGCCTCCCAATCCACGCCGCTTTTACCATGCATCGATTCAACTCTGCCGCGCCGCTACCTTCCTCCACCACCGACTGGATCCACGTTGGGCAAGAAGTTCTTGAAGGAGTCGTCATCGGGTTAGAACACCGTCAATCCGCCGTCGATGTCGTCGTCGTACTTTTTCTCGGTGTCGGAGCCCATCAGAGTCTCGGCGAAGACTCTGCAGCTGCTTGATGTCAAGATCTTGCTAATCAGGATCACCGATATACAGTTGTACGGTATTTGATCCATGCTTGAAACAAATAATTTCAGACATTGTCATTGCCTCCGCCGCCGGTGCCTGCGAATTTGTATTTTAATGTTGCGAATTTGTGTTCAAACTTAGCTGTCCACTCATGGAGAGATGAGTTTGAAGGAGAAGAGAGTGGGGCTCACGCCCTAGTTGCGACTGGCCTTCATGTTGGACTGGGAAAGAAAAAGTTGCAGGGTTTCAATACTTTTGCTATCAAGTGGATTGATTAGAGCTATAGTTGTACACGTGATTTTCCAGGTTGTATGGCTTTTCCATGGGCCCAAGAAAGCACTTGGGAGCTGTACCAACATACAAGGCGTGTATTTGCTTCAAAATTGGTGGTCCCACCATTGATTTAGAGCGTGAAATCACAAATTTGCAATTTTTTACAAATTCTCAATTTTTACAAATTCTCACTTGGGAGCTGTACCAACATACATGGTTTTTTTACAAATTCGCAATTTTTTTATGCAAAATTTGCAGTGTTTTTTTACAAATTCGCAATTTTTCATCATCTGAACCTAATGGGAATCAACTATGTTTTTGTAAATCATTAATAAATCTCAACGGCTACACACCTGTGACTCTTTTGCTTTTGGTAAGTACACACCTATCCACTTATTTCAAGTACTAACACTTAGCAAGTGGATTTTGTCGGCCGGAAAAAGTTGCCGGCCGGAAGTTTTATAAATTTGCAGTAAATTTTGCCTGCCGAAAAAAGTCACTGGTCGGAAAAAGTAACCAACCGGAAAAGTTCGCCGGTCGGGAGTAGATGGTGGGTGGAGTTGGGGAGTGGGAGGTGGAGTAAAGTGTAAATATGTATTTCAAGAGTAGAATGATAATCTTAATAATGAGATTGTACTTAGAGGTAATTAAAATTGAGTGTATCCTTAGTGGGAATTAAGGATTGGTTTTCTAGACCTACTGGTAGGGGTGAGCACGGGTCGGGTTACGTCGGGTTGGCGTCGGGTTTGGGTCGGGTCACTTCCATCGGGTTGTGAAAAACATTACCCGAAACCGAACCGAACTACCCTAGAAACCAATCGGATCGGGTTGCGTCGGTTTCGGTTCGGGTCGGTCGGGTTGGTCAAACCCCCAACTTCTAGATCTCAAATCAGAAAGACACAGAAACTAGAAAAAGAGATGAAGAAATCTATTACAGAATTTCAGATTCCACAAATTCCATTCGCGCAAATTCTATAGATCTCAAATGGAGGTATCACAAATACATAAAATCAGTTCACAGATCTCTCACACACAGATCTTACACACACACACACACACACACACGAGAGCGAGAGAGAGAGAGAGAGAGAGAGAGAGAGAGCATAACCCAATCGCCGTCGTCAGCTGAGTCGCCATCGTCAGTTTTGTTGACGTCGTCTGTTATTTCGCTGCGTCGGCTGAGTGGTAGCTTGAGGCCGCTGCTGTCGGCGTCGATTGAGGCCGCCGTCGTCGGCTCTGCAAAGGCTAGAGAGATCTGAAAGAGAGGGGCGGGATATGGGATTTGAGAGAGAGAGAGAGAGAGAGAGAGAGAGAGAGAGAGAGAGAGAGAGAGTATTTTTCTCAGGAGGAGGGGGGTGTGTAATGTCGGCTGAGATTTGGAATGAAACGGGGGTGTAATATATATAATTCGGGTCTGGTCACCCGAAATTTTAAACCCCAGGCCCGAGACCTGCCCCGACTCTGTCGGGTTACTTATTTTCTCACCTGAACCCAAATCGATTATATTTTAAACCCGCCCGAAACCCATCGGATCGGATCGGGTCGGGTCGGTGGTCAGGTTTCGGGTAAAGTTGCTCACCCCGGCTACTGGTAATTTTTTGCTCTAATTTCTGGCAAGGAAATGAGTACAAAAGTAAATCTAAAATCTAAAAAGATTGTCTTGATTGCAGAACGGAGAATAGTGACCTCAGCAAACAGCATACAAAAAACCTCCCTGGATCCATTAACTGCTATTTAGTAAGTTCAACGGAAAAATAGTGACCTCAGCAATTTACATTTGAAAATAGGTGACATTTTACAAAGACCCCCTTATCTATGCCCATTTCCCACGGAGCCCCCTAGTGTTTAAAATTGCCCAAACAGACCCTCTCATCTATATGAAATGAAAGAATGGCTAACTCTATTAATGGTATGAATGAAATGAAAATTGCCTGCATGACCCCCTCATCTATAAAAATTGCCCACATGACCCCCTCATCCATAACATTTGTCTTTGATACGTAACGGTTATTTGACAAAAGGGTTTTGATTGGATAACGGTTATAGATGAGGGGTCTATTTGAGCGATTTTAAACGTTAAGGGGTTTCCGTGAAAAACAGGCATAGATAAGAGGGTCTCCGTGAAATTTCACTGAAAATATGCCAATTTTACCCTTAAAGAACTCTTTCAATGAATTCGGTTCCTTTCCCAACAAATCCGCTAACCATTAACCATGGACAATTTCTTTCATAGTTGTATGAAATTTCACCATTAACCATCGATCATACACGAAGAGAGAGAGACAGAGAGAGAGAGATGTGCCACCACTTCGAGTTTGGTAGCTTTTTTAAATTGTGCCACCACTCCTGAAAGTCAAAGCCTCGAAGGGTGTAATAGAACTTCAATTTAACTTGTTAAAAGTCTTTCTTTTCCTTTAAAAACGCATTTAATAAGATTTTTTTTTTAATCCTAACTTTCCCAACCCCCAATATGGCCAACACGTGTCCATTTTAACCCCAAACTTAACTCTGTTATTTGGCCAATTTTTTTTTCTCCCCTTTTTCCACATCTAAAAAGTCCATTTTAATCCTAAAATATGAATCGATGTCTCATACAAACTCTAATTGATTGCTCAAACAAGTCATTTGGATTGAAAACTTGTCAACTAGTCATATTCTTTCCCTAAATTCTTTTCAATTAGCTGTGTTCAATTCTTAAGCTGTTCTTGAAAAGAAGGTTATGGACCTGAAACTAGTTCTATAAGGGCATCCGCAGTCGTAGAGTTAAAAATGTGTTGTTATATGACACAAAAGTGTAAAAAGTGGGTCCCATTTGTGTGTTGTTATGACAAAATGTATTGTTAGTGTAAGAAGTGTTGCAGTAGTGTTGTTAAAATGTCAAAAAAAAAAAAAAAAAATACACATGCATATATAAATACAAATAAAGGTGGACCCCAGATTTTGACACCCAAATAGCGCACCACCACAGATAGCCGTCTCCTCTCTCTCTCAGTCAGAGGTCCTCTCTCTCTCTCCTCCCTTTCTACATTTTCTTCCATTTTTTAATTGCGGGCCCCAGTTAATGTTTATTTAGCCGTACCACCACAGATATTCACCTGCCTATTTCTGCCACCTATTTTTCTGACATTAACTTTTCCCTAATCATACCATTGGGTGCAAAAAAAGAACAAAAGTTAACTACCTGATCTTATTTCTTACACAAATCAGGGCTTAACTACAATATTGGGATGCCCTAAGAGGTGACTTTTAGTTTCACTGTAAATTAGATTTTGACAATGGTGACTTCCCTGAAATTAATGTTTTGTCCGAAGATGAGGGTGGGCAACATGAGTTTCAAAATTCAACGCTTATAGTGGTAGAGAGGAAAATTTACCACAGAACTAACGTCCTGCTTTACATTCAACACCTACAGTTAATGATATAAGTTTGTTCATGTTACTTCTATCGAAAGCGTGTAAATCATACAAGACTTACATAATGAAGCGCAATGGAATATTTCGAGCTTTCGGAGATCGACAAACCAAGACCCGCTCTACAAGCACAAACTGTAACCACGAACAAGAACCCGAACACCGTCTTCTATCCTTGTCGCATAGAGAAAACTACTAGAGCCTACTCTTAATATCCACACCGCAAATTCTAGGGTTCGTAGATGAAAACCTTAGAGAGAAGATATTGGTAGGAGAATATTGTGGGGAGAAGGAGATCTATGAAACTCTAATTGTTTCAAGTGTATCTCTCTAATATCCGCAGGACTTTATTTATGGACAAAGTCTTAGAGTTTAAACTCTCCTAACAGATGGAGAGAAAAGTCTACCTCTTATCATCTTTCTAACTAATCCAATCACTTAACCCATGTGGATTATCTATGTGGGTTGGGTCCGGTCCAACCAACCCATATTTACTAACAATTCATGATGTTTCTCACTATGTTTTTGGACTTTTCAGAATTGGAAAAAAGGGGGGAAAAACCTTGGCCAGATAATAGAGTTAAGTTTGAGGTTAAAATAGACATGTGTCGGCTAGGGCGGGGTGGGATAGGGATGGGGATAGACAGTGAAGGGGCCAGAACATTAATCCCACTTTTTAGTTCGTCCAACAAATAATTTGAAACAGTAAAGAAAATTTGTCAAAAAGTTGTTTTATTTGTGGAACCAATGAAGTCACTTTTCCATTTCATCCACTCATAATTAAGCCTCATAAATTTTCCGCCTCCTCTACTCATAGTTTGTCAGTAAATACTACTACAATTAAAATTAATGCGGAATCGGTGGTTCGGGTTACCTCGTGAGTTGCAAATATTAATTGAATTGGATTGTTGATCGATGAATCATGAACATAGAAACAATCTCAAGCAATGAAGTGACACCACGAGCTTCAAATACCAACATCAATTTCACGGTGTAAAATCTTGAGTTGCTCTATAATGGTAGAAAGACAAAACTATTTCTCTTTCCTATGTGTTTCTGCAAGAATTAGGTGGTTTCTCATTTTTCTTAAAAGTGCTAAACGTGAATTTCGAAACGGGTCATTCTTCTCATGTATCTCAACTATTTTTAGCGCTTGTATACATCTAGAATGCTCCTCAATTTAAGGGGCAATTTCCTGATTTTAGCACCTGTGCTAAAAGTTCTAAAAAGGCTAAAAGTGTTGCAAATAGTGAGATACACATGGAGAGTGGCCTGTCTTAAAATTTGTGGTTAGTACTTTTAAAACTTTTACCAAAAATGGGAAACCAATTTGGTATTCCTCCATCTTATTTCCAAGATAAGATGGAACACTATTTAATAGGCCTCCGAGTCATGCCCATGGGCGACCCAGTTTTTTCCCGAACCCAGAACCAAATTCCAATAGTCACATCTAGGGGTGTAAAAGAGCCGAATCGAGGCGAACTCTCATACATTCGGGATCTGTTTGGTAAGGCATAAGTCAGGCTCGAGTTCGGCTCGAGTTCGATTCGAGCAATTGAGCTTGACTACGGCTCTGAATTTTTTTCAAAGCTCGGGCTCACCTCGTGAGGGCTCGTTAAACTCAGACGAGCCAAACCGAGCCAATTTTAGGCTCAAACTTCATATCGCCGTAATTTTTATTCAAGTACCAGAACCATATTCCCTAAAATGTGACCAAACAAAGGGAAAAAACACCAGAAATCTGTCATCAAAAGATAGGGCTGTAAATAAATTGAGTCGTTTGTGAAATATTTGAGGTTCGGTTCGGTTCGGTTCGGTAAAAGTTTATTCGAGTTCGATTTGTTTGATAAATATATTGAACTTGAATCTTAATTTTAAACTCGTTTAATAAATGAGTAAAAATTGAGCGTAACAGTATTTGACTCGGCTAAAGTCACACCTGGGGTGGGATTAAAGTATGATTAATACTTCTTTGGGGTCTATTGATCACATCAATCTAAATAAAGCTTTAGAAACCGTGTGCTTTCAGATCCCACGTGATTTACATTTCGTGAAGGTGGGTCCAAAGACTCCAAACCAAATCAGTGGCTCCACTATTCCCTTTTGAGGGACGTGACCAACTATGATTAAACATAGGACATTATCGTCCCCAACTATTGAATAATTTCAATCTAGAGACCATTTATTGCGCATGCAGTGCTCTAAATGAACTCTCCACCATACATTGGTTTTGAGTCCACATATTAGTAGCAAGGACGGAGTTAGGATTTTGGCGTAGGAGAGACGGATATACACGATAAAAAAAAATTAAAATTAGGACAACGATATGAATTTGTACTTTGATGTCCACAAACAACGTTAAAGAGTTTTGGGCTTCCAAAATTTCAGTGAGCCTTTGTTGTTAAAAGTGAACGGGCTTTAAGTCCTTGAAATGAGTTGGGTTATAAATTTCCGGCGTTGTTTTGTTTAAAAGAATTGTGTTTAAACCTCATTAAAATCAATTTTAGTACAAAGTTGTTTCATAACTTAATAAATATTGAAGCTGTTACTATTATTTTTTTTAACGAAAAACGGAGGGGGGACGGGACTACAGAGTTTGATGATAATTTTTTTTTTCATTGTAATAGTACGAATTTTTTAAGACGTTCTGGCTTCATCCTTGATTAGTAGATTAGAATCTATAGTAATATGTGGTAGTACTAATGGTGCCTGAGAATTGTTGCGTCTTCGAGAGCGAATATCCTGACTGGGAGAAATCTTCAGAGCTTATCAAGACCAGTGGGAGAAGGGAGCTCTCATTTGGTGTTTTTCTTTCTTTTCAAGAGAGTGCTAAAATTGCTGTCATTTTTCTTTGTTCTTCTGGGTTTTTCAATGTTTTTATGCTTTTTGATCGGTTGGCTTCTTGCTACCTTGTTTTTCCCTTTCCTGGGTTTGTTATGGGGTTGCGTCTAGTGAACTCATTTCATCTAGTCGGGTTGTTTTCCCCTCATTCCCTCTCTGCCGTTTAAAAAAAAAAAAACTAATGTTGCCTAACCACGTCCATATTTAGTCCAATCGAAAGATTTGAGATTGAAGATCCAAAACGTATAGAGTTAGATTACTACGACATAACAGTAATAAGTGGGAGCTTCGTTCGAACCTCGCGCATTCTGTTTGTAGTGCCTATGAAAGTTCCTAGAGATTGCAGTGGACCCCTAAATACCACTGGTAAAATAATTGCGGCATATTGATGGCAGAGCGACCGAAAGCAAAGAAGTGAGAAAAATGTTGACAGGGTAGACGCATCAAGGACAATATCCCACCATGTGATTGAGCTCAAGATAAACTTTTACAAACAAAAGCAATTCCTATTGTCCACTACTAGGTTGGTTTCACAATTTCGTGTTCCCTAATTATTCTATCTTTCATTGTTATGCTTATTTTCTTAAGTTTAGGGGTCGATTGGATGTGATTAGGCCTGTCAATGGGTCGGATCTGATCCGGATCTGAGGGGATCCGAATCCGGATCCGATATTCACAAATCCGAAAACGTTAATCCGGATCCGGATCCAAATTCCAGATATCCGATCCGAAAATCCGAATCCGATCCGGTAATTTAGTTTTTTTTTTTTTTTTGGTTCTTTCCAGCCAGCTTGCTTGCTTACGGGTCGGATTTGATCCAGATCTGATAAACTTGGATCCGATCCGAATTTTATTAGAATTTTCGGTTCCGGATTATCGGATCTAAAATACCGGATTCGGATCCAGATTTTTAGGATCGGATCCGGATCAAATCCGATCCGTTGACAGGCCTAGATGTGATAAAAGAGAGCCAGATAACTTATCCGCTCGGATAAGGGCTTGATGTGAAAGGTTTGGCTTGGTTTGGGTGCACAAAATGCACCCGGATAAACTTTTCCCCCTTCCGATTTAATCCGGTTGAAGGAGGGCGCGGACAGATAAAATTTAGATGGGTTTTGTGTATCCAAAAATAATCCTTCCGGAAAAGACTTGTTTTATCCCTCCTCCTCACCGTTAACCGTTTCAACTATAAAACAACCATATCCTTCCATTTTATACCTCATCCAAACCAAGTACTCCCCCCGTCCCATATTATTGGCCCTCTTTACCTTTTTGAACGTCTCAAAGAATTGTTTATATATCATAATCTATGATATGTTTTTGTCATTTCAACAACTTTGTTTAATAAAACTAATTGAGATATGTCAAACAAGATCCATATTGAATATAAAAATTTAACAAATTAAAAATTATTGACAATTCTTTGAGACATTCAAAAAAGGAAAGAGTCCCAACAATATGGGACGAACGGAGCACTATTTTATCCACCCCTTTTTAATACCTCATCCAAACTAACTATTTTTTTATTCACCCTCCATAAAAAGTCACATCAATGTGGGCCAACTTTAAAAAAATTATACCCATATTATCTTATTTTCCCTCCAAATTTTATCCACCTGAAATTAGTCGTTCATCCAATCGAGCCCTTTTTGTTTTAGTGATCAAGTCTTGTTAGCTACTCCTATGTATAAAGTCATGTAAGTGTTGTGTTTAATACACATCAAGTGTATTGTGACTATTGCCAATTCACGTTGTCTTACGCGCGTTAAGCTTTCAAATCAATCTTATACAAATAACTGATGGCTTAAAATCATTCACAGTGGAAGGACCAGTGACGCCACTGATGTCTAAAAATCGAAAATGATACCAAAAGGTATTCCCAAAAAATCCTCCACGAATTCTCACCTAATTTCAAGTACTATCATCCAAAAAAGAGTGATACTGAAGAGTTTCCAAAATCCACAAAAATCCAAAAAGTTATCCCTCACATAGCATGTCAAAATTGTGAAGGTGGTTGTGCATTAATGTGAAAATCAACTGCCTAAATGGCTGTACAAGTATTAGATAGCAACCTTTTTTTCACAAAAATGGTAGCAAAAGTTTATAAGACAAATCAAGTTGAAAACATTGGATCGGAACTAATTTTTTCTGACATAAATATATTTCGAACGCACATAAAAATCGAATTAACGAACATTATTTTTTATGTAACTGATGATCTCGATGAGTTTTAAAAAATAAACAAATCGAATCATTAAAATTAGTCTCACAAAAACCTTAGACATTACAGTGCTATCTAGGAGAAGATCAGAGAGGATCCGCTTCCATTTAAAAAGCTTAAAGAAATAGAATATATAAAGTCAATCTTTTCTTGCATGTGGAAACCAGGGCAGTGACAATAATAAAATATTAAATTAAATACTGAAAAGGGTGTTATATTATTTTAAAACTATTGTAAGAATAGCTGAAAAGTGAAAGCAATAGCATGCAATTTTTTGAGGTCAGTTTCTACCTAATGCTAGGAAAAGTAAATTTTGTTGTATTTGATAACCATCTCTCCGTAAAGTAGTTTTCACTTTTTTTTTTCTCTCTCTCTGTTACCTCCCACGGAGGTAAGAGAATTGGGTCTTGCTAGAACTAGGGGAGGCCATTTCCTTTGACCCGTCCGAATCCAATCTGATTCTCGATCCAAACGGATCGGCGATATGGAGATCTGTCTGGAGATTGAATAGGATATTGAGTTTTTTTTTTAAAAAATATTTGGGGATCGGATAGAGGTGGAGATTGACATAGCCCCGCCCCGAATCTGTTCCCCGATCCATCCCTGCACCGCACCGCTCCGCCCCATCCCCGAAATATAGAATTATTTTATACTTATCGTTTCTCGAACCAGATTATCATTTTGGCATGGAGGTAATAGTACTTGGCTAGAACTAGAAGTTAACATAAAAACCGGCCCTTTAAAGCAATACTCCGTAGTATATTCCACCAGAACTAATTCTCAAGCTCAACAAAGGCGGCCATAGCCATAGGAATCCAGTCCTCCATCTAGAGGAATAAATTTTCCGTGCTTCTGGAGAGAGGCTCCATGGCTCTTCTATTCCACCACGCATTAATGTGAAAACCATATACTTTGACATAAAGCACTTGGGTAATTAACAATTGGTCCCTAGAAAGGGCATCGAAGACTGCCTAAAAGTCTATAACCATACCGATGAAGGGTAATTTCTCTGTGTAGATGACCTTGTTTATGACCAAACCGACGAAAAACAACGCTCTCAAAGTATTATGTGGCGTTGGTTATGTAGTGGCACTCTAAATCATTTACATAACAACAAATCATCTAGTAGGACAAATTATTATTCATTTTTGTTGGGTAGATGATAGACAAGGAGTGGGATCCGGGGTGAGTGTTGTGCGATATATGTTGTGCGCCGTGTGTGGCAAAATTACGTCAGTTGTGATTGATTTTTGGACACACCTTTGAAGTTTCCAAGAGCCTTGTTTGGAAGAAGAAAAAATCACTACAAAGTATCTAAACCCAAAGTGCCTAAACAACCCAAAGTGCTTAAATCCGAAGTGCCTAAACTCACGATACCCTCAAAGAGTCTAAATCCCCTAAAATTGAACCCAAAAGTTGACTCTCTAAACAAAACTCTTGAAAACTTCAGATGTGTGTAAATAAATCAAACAAAACGACGTAGTTTTGACGTATAATACAGTGCATAGCACTCATTGCACAACACCCACCTCCGATTGGCGCAGCGAGTGTGATGACGATCTTTTATTTATGAAGAGTATCACATGACAATACCACATGGTACTCCGTTATTTAATAAATATATCTTGAGACACATTCTCCCTTCATTCCACAACAAGGGGAATAATTCTACTGCTCCACCAATAAAAAACACTAAGACATATATAATTCTCTAATATTAAATCATCACCTTTTGAAATTCTTCGTCATCATCACGGTTAGAAATCTTTGAGCAGCTTGCGGACCTGTTCCAGTGTGACAAAGAGCACAACAGTGAATGGTCCCTGCCTCGATATCGTAGGGATGAACCCCTTGTAGAGAGCCATCGGTCCCTCCGATCGAACCGTCTTCACGACGCAATCAACGGCCCCCGAGTAAGGAGGGGCCATCCCGGGCTCCACCTTCATGTTCATCACCCTAGTTTTGATCACATCCACCGGGTTCGACACCACCGCCGCCACAAACCCCGCCGCGAAGCTCGCCGTCACGTGGGTCCCGAGCCCGTCTTTCATCAAGCCCTTTTCCAGTATGGTCTCCTTGATCTGATCGTACGATGCAAGTTGCGATGCCGTGACCAACATTGCGCGGTTCACCGTTAGCGATGAACCGCGCCACAGGCTAGTAACCCCCTCGTTTTTGGCCATTTGTGATATGGCGTCAATTACGCTTTTGTAGTTGCGGCGCTGGGCCAACGGGAGCCGGCCGTCCGCCTGCATCCGTACCATCGCTACGTCGGCCGGGTTTCCCACGGCGGCTCCGATTCCACCGGCTATAAGACCCGCCGCTATCTTCCGCACTAGAGGCATGTTACCTGCATGGCCAGCTCCAGAATTTTAGATCACCAGTCAAAAACACATCAAAAAAATTTACACACAAACGGCTATACGATAATGCAAAAATCTTAGATTTTATCGAAATTCCTCGTCATTTGATTTTATCAAATCTTGATTTTATTGAGCTTAGTTTATTTTATTTTGTTAAGCTATATAATTTATTAACTCCCAAATTTAATTAATTCTTAATTTGTTCCGGCTATTAAGAATTATTCATTGTACATAATACATTGAAGAAAAATCTAATCATATGTCTAATTTTAGTATTGGGCCCTCTTAAATTTCTTTTAGGGTAATCATACATTTTTCAAGGAAAAAATAAGGTATCAGAACAAAATTTTTCCAAAATTATTTTACGCGCAATTTAAATTCTCATTGAGAAGTTATTTTAAACAAATCTAAAAAAATACTATATATACTTTGTGTGCAAAATGCATAATTATTCAAAAAAAAAAAAAAAGTGAGTAATTTGGGATGGAAAGAGTACATTTTAACCTAGGAGATTTGCTTCAACCCCTAAAACATGTACCAATAGGAAAACGAAAATGTCTGGATGCATAAAAAGTTTTTGCGAAAAGGTCCAAGAAATCAACGGTTCAGAATTTGAATCGTTAATTTCTTTTTCCTAAACTTTTTCGGAAAAACTTTTCGGGTATCCTATGGCCCATACGGCCATACCCACAAAGGAGAAAAAAAAGAACTCCTGAAAATGGCCTTAGCTGGCCCTGTTACCTGTAGCCGGATCGCTCCATTTTTTCTTCAACATATCGTAAAGCCCCATTCGGGTGGTGGAGTACAGCGTCTGCCGGAGGACGGTGGCAGAGACGCCAGAGAACAGGGCGGCGACGCCCTCTTGCTGCACGATCCGCATCCCGACCGACACCAGACCCACCCGCGGCGGCGCGTGAGGATGCGGCGGCGAGTGGAACGCTCCGTGTGAGCCATTTTGGAAGGCAAGTGCGGGTCGGAGCGAGTGCGTAGCCTGGGCCTCGCCCTGCAACTGCATCCGGACCTTTAACAGGTCAAGCGGGTGGGTCGAAACGCCCGCTACGATCGATGCGATTCCTCCTTCAACAAATCCTTTCAGACCCATTTCGATTCTCGGTCCGATCTTACCAAAAACAACAGATTAATTCAATTTCAATACAACTTACAATAGATTTCCCGAGTGAAATTGAAATGGGTTTTTAATAATGGGGATTTTTTTCAGAAGAAATGGGACCAATAGGAGTTGGGGTTCATCTCACTGGAAACCAGGAAATGGGAATGGAGGGAGAAGGCGATTGAGGAAGAATGAGGAACTGTTGGCCTCTGAGACATATATTGTGCGAAGATATTCTGAGAGAGGAAGGGGAAGAGGAAAGGATGTATGTGAAGGGAGAAGAGAGAGAATTTATAGGGGGAAAGAGTGGGGGAAAGGGAAAGGAGAAAGGGGAGAGAATAGGTTTGACACACGCCATTCCTAACGGACGGGAAATTGATTTTATTACGCGTTTGTGGGAGATCAACGCTCGAGCTTGTTTGAAGTTTGAACATGGTGGTCTGTTTTGTTTTGTCAAAAAGGAAAAGTAAAAGAAGAGAAAATGTGTGATTTGCCTTTTACAGGCATGACTCTTGTGTCAAAGGCTAATTTACTCGCATGTAGATTAATTATGAGGCTAATCATGGTGTTTACCAACGAGAATCCTAATTAAAATCAGAACAAAGCCCGCATGTGTCTATAGTGGTTCGAACCCGACCTCATTTGGGCCTTGCCATATGGGGCAACCCAGAGCTCACAGGAAGTCTGTTGGGCTGGATGTGCTTGGGCCGAACTGATTGCTCACCTGTTCTGTATCGACCAATGGGTTAGAAATTCTATTCGGATTCAGGCTTAGTTTTCCGTTTGATTTTAGCAACTCAGTTGCTAAAATCATAGGTATTTCAAATCACAAAATTAAGTGGTTCCGTTTATTGTTTTTCGATTTTTTCACGCCGAATTAAAGTACACGAGGATTACTTTAATTTGGTACGAAAAAAAATCGAAAAACGATACACGGAACCACTTCATTTTTTGATTTCAAAATCATGGTTTTAGCACCTGTTAAACTCATTTGCTAAAATCATGGTTGATTTTAGCAATTACAAACGGAAAACTAAGCCTCAGTGGTTTTTGGTCTAGGTTGAAGAGACCCGACCCATGAGCTGACCCCGAGAGACGGTTCGAGGGATCATGGGTGACGCGTTAGGGGCGAGTGGGTTCGGCCTCTTGCCAGCCAACGTCATCCATGACGTCACTAACTGAAGTAGTTATGGGTGACGTCGCGTGCCAATGCCAAGCACATGTGACTTGGAAGACATGCAAGTACAAGAATACCTACAAGTACCCTGGGATAAATCCTTAAGGAGTTATTCTGTTCCATATCTGAATTACATTTTGTATTTATTTCCTCCTTGTGCAACTTAAGATTCGGAGAGCTTTTCAGCGTCCTTAGTCGGAGTGGCACTAACTGATTACTTTGTTTTGTAAGCGCAAAGGTGATTCGGGAAAGGACGGGTTGAACCACTTGAGCAAGTCGTGATCCACCCGGCCAACCCCTTTTTGGTTAAGAGAAATGTTTAATTTAATTAGGGAATCTCCAAATGAGTTGTCTATCCAACTTTAAAGGAGTAGAAAAGAAGTATTCAAAAGATGGTTTGGAGGAATTAAATTATTCCATATTATACTAACCACATATCTCTGTCTTCTATATCAAGCAATATTAAAGGTTATTTATTTGATATATTTAATGTGAATACCATTTCAACAAGACCGCCCACTTTATTAACTTCGTCGGAGTTGAAGCATTCTATTTGAAGTTATGCATATACACTCCCTCTGTTTCAATTTAACGGTCCATTTTTAATATAGGTGTCCCTTGCAAAATCTTCTATATCTCACAATTTATGATATTTTAAAATTTTTGTGTAATAAAACTAATTGAGACCTATTAAAATAGATTCATATTGTATACAAAATGTTATAGATTGAAAACTATAGACACTTGTAGAGTTCCGTAATAATGATATATAATGGACTATTAATATGGAACTGAGGGAGTATTGCTCTTTCTGTCTCATTTTATTTACTTATTATTTTATTTTAAAATGCTTCAAATGTTTTTTTTTCTTTTACAAGATCAAATAAAAAAGATACTAAAGATCTAGTCAAATCGGTCAGTGTGATGTGATCAAGGTGTTGTTAAAGCACTTGAGCATATATAAACCAAAATCTTTCATTTCCCAACAATGGACGGTTATGGTTTACAGATGTCACAAGACTCTCAAAGCATATACACAACATATTCTGTTTTCCGAATCAACCAAAAAAACAAAAAACATCTGTACACAACATGTTCTGTCTGTATCTATAATGTTCTGGCATATTTTCATCTACAAGTAAGGGTTCTTCGGAGCCTTACTTTTTAGCTTTTTGCATTTGCATTTTGGATTTTTGGCTTTTTGAATTAGGGTCAGAATGTTTTATTGAGTCTGTAAAGTATTTAGGAGTTATGTGCAATATGTATTTTATAATAACAGTAGTTTTTAGGAGATATCTGTGCATAATATATTCTGTATGTATTTTTGTTAACCAAAATGAGAAAAGTAAAAAATGAGAAGTTAAGAAGCTTCTCTCCCTTTATTTTTACATTTTGCTCTCTATCACTCAAATTGAAGAATGCATTTCTTGAAAACTCATTATGAGGAGGGAGAGTCAAACACCTAAAATGCAAAAAGTGGTCATTCAAACGCTCTAAAGCCGTAAAGTAATGCTCAAAGGGGCTATGTGGCACTTGGGGAGCTATTTCCTGCCGAATGGAGTTGTTTGGTTGAGAAGAACCAGTGGAAGTGGGTTAGAACTTAACTTAGAAGTTAGAACAGGAGACACATGTCATCCAATCAAAACCCAAGTTTGGATTACTCAATGCTTTTGGTGCCCCAGACCCCTTATCCAACATAAATTCGGTGGCACAATTTGGACCACATTAGGTGTATATGCATGGTACACACATTTAAAAGAGATTCCTTGTTTGTTAAATAAGCTGCTCCCCCTCACCCCTGCTACACGCTGATAGCCTTCCGCTGTGGCGTTTGGTTTTCGATCGGGCCCTTCGGTTTCCAATTGGTGCATCTGCGCCTCCTTTCTGCCCATCTTTATTAGGGGTGCTCACCGACTGGATCGGTCCGGATTGGCATGAATCTAATCCTAATCCGTGAGTCACGATTTTTTGAAAATACAATCCGTGTCCGATCCAAAAGTCTCATGGTTCGGTTCCAATCCGACCGCGAGTCACGGATCGGTTCCGGATTAATCCGTGGATTTTCAACTTATTCGGAAAAAACAACAAACAAAGGCAGTAAGGCACTAGCAAGTAGCAAATGCACTAAATAGAAAGTTCAAAGTTGAAAATCCCAATAAAAAACAACAAAGGTAGTTAGGCAAATAGTTATATAACTGAACAAAGGCACAAACTTATATTACCACAAAGGATGGCAGATAGTTAGTTCCGGTTCATTCAAAAAGACAATAGCAGATAGTTACTTCCAGTTCACTCACAAATAGAGAGTATATATAGTGGCACTTATAATACTTTACCCCCCTAGATTTCATAGAGAGAACAATATTCGCACCATAACTCCTACAACAGTACAATCAAACCGTAAGTCTGCTAAATTAACAATATCTATATAACTATAATTATAAAAGTGATAAAATTATATATAATAAAAATCTCACGGTCCGGAGCGGTTAATCCACGGTTTCAAAATCAAAATCCGTGTCCGATCCAAAAGTCACGGTTTTTTATTTTTTAAATCCGTGTCCAGACCATTAATCCACAGTTAAAATCCAAAAGGTACGGATCGGTTCGGTCTAGACCGGATTCATGGTTCACCGGTTTTTTTGAGTAGCCCTAATCTTTATCGCCAATCAGCCATGCATGGCTCTATTTGTCCGTTTCTTGTGTGGTTTTGTCCGATTGGTGCATTTAGGGTTTCATTATGCTCGTTTCATCACCAATCGGACACATGCAGCCCTCATGCAATCCCTAGTCTCCGGGCTAGTCCATAGAGCCATGAGGTGAGTCTGGCTGGTGCATAGAGCCGTGCCTATAGCTTGTCCGAGCCGACCCCCGTTAATGCTTGTCCGAGTCCCAACCACCGAGTAGGTCCATAGAGCTCAGTGGTGAGTCTGGCAGGTCCATGGAGCTATGCCTGAAGCTTGTCCGAGCCAGTCCCCGT
Organism: Vaccinium darrowii; assembly: GCA_020921065.1. Classification (NCBI taxonomy): domain Eukaryota; kingdom Viridiplantae; phylum Streptophyta; class Magnoliopsida; order Ericales; family Ericaceae; genus Vaccinium; species Vaccinium darrowii. Next base: position 37,773,354 of record CM037154.1, read on the forward strand.
TTTCGCTTGTCCGAGCCCGTTTTGTTGCCATGGGGTTTTGTTTTGTGCAGGTTGATTACTTTGCAGGTGGTTGTTGTCGGTTGTCATGGTGGTGGTGCTTGGCTGCAGCTATTGTTGTCGTTTTTATTTTTGTTTCACTGTGTTTTTTTTGTGTAGGCTAGGTGTGGTGACATTGCATGTAACACCCGACTTTTTAAATTATGTTTATGTGTTTGGTTTTGTGCGTGTTTATCTTAATTGCGCGCGTTACTTGCGTTTATGTGTTTGGTTTTGTACGTGTTTATCTTAATTGCGCGCGTTACTTGCGTTAATTGGCGTTATTTGAAAGTATGCACAACGGAATGTTTTCATTGGGTGGGAGTAGTTTTGGAGATGTGGGGGTGGCTACACCCAATAATTTCGCTAGTGGGTGGGATATTTAGTCTTTCCCTTATCCTTATCTGATATCAATCAGAGAGAGAGAGAGAGAGAGAGAGAGAGAGAGAGAGAGAGAGAGAGAAGTTGGCAGAAGAAGAAGAAGAAGAAGAAGAAGAAGAAGAAGAAGAAGAAGAAGAAGAGGAAAGGAAGAAGAAAAATTGGGGAAAGCCCGAATTGAGGTACGAATTGGGATTTAATTTCCGAAATTCTTGAGTTATGTGGTTCTTTTACAAGTTAATCAAGTCTTTTGCATCTCATAAGAGTGATTTGGGGTTTGTTTTTACAAAATTCGTGAAAGGAAGTGAGGGTTTCACTGACTGGTTTTATGGAAATCAAATCTGCCATGGGTTTTGGCGAATTTTAAGACATGGTTTCTGAATTCATGATTTTCTGGAAATTTAATTGTAGGTACCCATATGAGTTCTAGACCTTGTGTTAAATTTTCGAGATTTTATGAGAAGTACAGAAAATATGAAAATTCGTGAACCAATCTGTTGTCAGGTTCGTGTTTGAGTAGGCTGCACTGTCACATCTTACGGAAATAGGCTGTGTGCCGATATTGACTGTGTGTCGTGGCTGTGTGCCGATATTGACTGTGTGCCGTGGCTGTGTGCCGATATTGACTGTGTGTCGTGGCTGTGTGCCGATATTGGCTGTGTGCCGATATTGACTGTGTGTCGAGGCTGTGTGCCGATATTGGCTGTGTGCCGAATTTGGCTGTGTGCCGAAACTGGCTGTGTGCCGATATTGGCTGTGTGTCGGAATTGACTGTGTGTCGTGGCTGTGTGCCGATATTGGCTGTGTGCCGAGTTTGGTTGAGTGATGAGGTGGTATGTCGGGATTGGTTGTGTGATGGGTTTGACTGCGTGTCGGAGTTAGTTGTGTGCCAGGGTTGGCCGTGTGTCGGGGATAGACTGTGTGCGGCGATTGTGTGTCAGGATTGGTTGTGTGTTGGGCTAGACTGTGTGTTGTGATTGTGTGTCAGGATTGGCTGAGAGTTGAGGTAGACTGTGTGTCGCGGTTGTGTATCAGAGTGGCGCAGCAGAAGCGTGGTAGTCGGTGGGTTGTAATTGTGTGCTGTGGTTGTGTGACGGGTTGGGTTGTGTGTTGTGTCATGAACGCTTATTTCTTATGAGAATTGAACGTTAAGTTGATTGATTTATATCTATGTCTCACACATTCTCCTGGGACCCGTTCGGGTTCCAGTTTGCAGGTTGTTTTTAGGTGTTGTCCACTGCTAGTCCCATGGTGCGGTCGCGTTTCCGTGCAGGGTCCTTTGTCAGGTCGGGTTTGGACCCGCCAAAGTGCTGATCCGGGGCGGGTCGTTACAGTTGGTATCAGAGCAGGGTAGTAGGTCTTACATGGGATCGAATGGGTGTTTGGGCTAGAGATATTCTAGGTCGTGAGATGTTGTGTGAGGGTGGTCTAGCAGTGGACCCAGGGTGTCGGCTTGCATTTGTCAAGTGGTTAGGTGTGAGGTTTATCTAACATTCTTTGTAATGGAAATATATTGTTGTTGTTGTTGTTTTGTTGATAACCAGATGTTATAGTTGTGGAAAGATGGAGCATGTTGCAAAACGGTGTACCAGTGCTTTTGCTGGTCGGGGTGGTGGAGCGAGTGGTTATGTTTGCCAAGATACAAAATGATTAGGCGACTCCGGAAAAGGTGACAGGTACCAGTACGGTTATAAGTATTGTTGTCACATGTCTTAATAGTGCATTATGGGTAACTAATTTCGGGGACGAAATTCCTAAAGGGGGGGAGAAGTGTAACACCCGACTTTTTAAATTATGTTTATGTGTTTGGTTTTGTGCGTGTTTATCTTAATTGCGCGCGTTACTTGCGTTTATGTGTTTGGTTTTGTGCGTGTTTATCTTAATTGCGCGCGTTACTTGCGTTAATTGGCGTTATTTGGAAGTATGCACAACAGAATGTTTTCATTGGATGCATGGGAGTAGTTTTGGAGATGTGGGGGTGGCTACACCCAATAATTTCGCTAGTGGGTGGGATATTTAGTCTTTCCCTTATCCTTATCTGATATCAATCAGAGAGAGAGAGAGAGAGAGAGAAGTCGGTAGAAGAAGAAGAAGAAGAGGAAAGGAAGAAGAAAAATTGGGGAAAGCCCGAATTGAGGTACGAATTGGGATTTAATTTCTGAAATTCTTGAGTTATGTGGTTCTTTTACAAGTTAATCAAGTCTTTTGCATCTCATAAGAGTGATTTGGGGTTTGTTTTTACAAAATTCGTGGAAGGAAGTGAGGGGTTTCACTGACTGGTTTTATGGAAATCAAATCTGCCATGGGTTTTGGCGAATTTTAAGACATGGTTTCTGAATTCGTGATTTTCTGGAAATTTAATTGTAGGTACCCATATGAGTTCTAGACCTTGTATTAAATTTTCGGGATTTTATGAGAAGTACAGAAAATATGAAAATTCGTGAACCAATCTGTTGTCAGGTTCGTGTTTGAGTAGGCTGCACTGTCACATCTTACGGAAATAGGCTGTGTGCCGATATTGACTGTGTGTCGTGGCTGTGTGCCGATATTGGCTGTGTGCCGATATTGACTGTGTGTCGTGGCTGTGTGCCGATATTGGCTGTGTGCCATGGCTGTGTGCCAATATTGACTGTGTGTCGAGGCTGTGTGCCGATATTGGCTGTGTGCCGAATTTGGCTGTGTGCCGGAACTGGCTGTGTGCCGATATTGGTTGTGTGTCGGAATTGACTGTGTGTCGTGGCTGTGTGCCGATATTGGCTGTGTGCCGAGTTTGGTTGAGTGATGAGGTGGTATGTCGGGATTGGTTGTGTGATGGGTTTGACTGCGTGTCGGGGTTAGTTGTGTGCCAGGGTTGGCCGTGTGTCGGGGATAGACTGTGTGCGGCGATTGTGTGTCAGGATTGGTTGTGTGTTGGGCTAGACTGTGTGTTGTGATTGTGTGTCAGGATTGGCTGAGAGTTGAGGTAGACTGTGTGTCGCGGTTGTGTATCAGAGTGGCGCAGCAGAAGCGTGGTAGTCGGTGGGTTGTAATTGTGTGTTGTGGTTGTGTGACGGGTTGGGTTGTGTGTTGTGTCATGAACGCTTATTTCTTATGAAAATTGAACGTTAAGTTGATTGATTTATATCTATGTCTCACACACTCTCCTGGGACCCGTTCGGGTTCCAGTTTGCAGGTTGTTTTTAGGTGTTGTCCACTGCTAGTCCCATGGTGCGGTCGCGTTTCCGTGCAGGGTCCTTTGTCAGGTCGGGTTTGGACCCGCCAAAGTGCTGATCCGGGGCGGGTCGTTACAGTGCAGGTATCCCTGTGTTCAAATTCCCATATTCGGACTATCAGATCGAAAATATCAGATTCGGATTTATAGGATTGGATCCCGATCCAATCCGGTTCATTAACAGGCCTAGCTCAAGTACGTGGAGATGACACCTACTAAAAACAAATGATTTTGTTTGGAAAAAAGGTGTGAAATAAAGTTAAATAGGAAGCCGAAGCTTGATAATAAGGAAATAGAAGATAAGCATTCAAATTGAAAGTTGATATAAATCAGAGTTTCAAAATTAAAATTGACAAGTAATCATTCTATGGTGCTGCTGGACCCTTTGCAATGCTGCACAATGTTTTGTTTTCATAGCCATACGGCCAGGACTAGCCTTTGGAGCTTTTACTTTCGACCACTAGCCTAATTTTGCTGAAGTTGCTCTCGACAAGCTTCTCTCCTGGCTACATGTAATCATGCATATGTTGTTACGACCAGAATATTGAGATATGCATGTCAAGTGTCCCATATGATCCATAATATGAGAATTATTCTAGATTCTTTGCACAACCTTGTAGTGCAATGCTCCATCTTATCACGCGACATGTTCTATGTCTGGTCGTTGATACGTAAAAACATATATATTAGTACTGCCAATTTTTAATATTTTTTTTTGTCATTCGTTATTCCTAATCTATTTACATGGGGCTGGGGAGGGGAGAATATGACTCGATCTCGGAATGCAGTGTGGGCATCCAAAAGCTCAACCGCATGAGCTAGCCGCCACTTACACAAATTTTCAATTCACGTTCTTATAAAGTAGTTATAGGTTCCTCTTATTTCTCACATGTTGTCATTTGTCGCCACATGTCATAACTATCCACTAACCATATTGTATGGGCCTGAATAACATGAATGTGGGCTTACACCCAAAACAAAGAAAGATAAAGCTCCAAGGCCCGCTTGGGATTGCCCCAGGCCCAAACTGAACGACAATGGCTGTGTTTGGTTAAATACTTAACTTTAGTTTTGATGATATCAGCAGGTGTAATGAGTGGAGAGAGATAGAGAGGGAAATGAAGGAAATGATGGTGTCATCAAAACTAAAACTAAAACTAAACAAGGAAACGAACAAGGCCAATATACTCTTCCCGAGCGACGTCCAGAATGATGGGCTTTCAGGCCCACACTCGTGATTTGAACACTTATAGGTTAGGGTCATGGGTACCGGTTGCTCGGATACGAGTCAGGTTTGCGTGACACGAGGAAAGCAGTTCTTGTTTGCATGCTCGGCCATCTTGCTTGTTATCGAGAGCAACATCCCTAAAACGGTTGGGACACGGGTCACGACCAGCCTGCCTGTACGTGCTTAATGTAATGATGCTCGATTATGTCTATAGTGACGCCACCCGAGCGGTTAACGTCGTGACGAACACGAGGACCTTGGAGGGCAATTCAGACTTCACCTATAAAAGGTAGCTTGATCAACCCAAAGAGGTATGCACAATCTTACTCTAAACCCTAGATCTGAGTACTTCTTCCTTTCTTCTCCAGCTACTGACTTGGTCGTCGGAGTACCATTCTGGATTCCACGGTTCGGTCTGGTGCTAACGACTTCGCTTAGTGTGCAGGAGCGAGGCTCATGGGAAGGTTAGTTCCCAAATATACAATCCATTCCATCTGAGTTGGAAAAGACGACAAGTCAGAGATATTCCGACCACCACACATATCAACCATGACCACGTTACATGGCATTGGTGAATTTTCAATCACAGTAACTCCTATAACTCTCGTCTACGTGCGTCATCAGAACGGATGAATACCTCTTGTCAGTTTAAACAATTGTCTCTTAAGTCTTACCACTTGAACACTAATTTCGCCGGCCACATCAACGATCTCTCCGACTGTCCAGGACAGAATTGCCCCTAGCCAGGAGAGAATAAGGTTTTTTTTTTTTTTTTTAAAAAAAAAAAAATTTGAACAATAGAAATAAGGTTGATTATACAAGTTTCGCACCTTGTCACCTTATATAAGGACAATTTAAGTTCTCTTCAAAAAGATGCAAGACCTCACATTAGTATCATATTATCAATTCAAAGAGGGTGCCAATTTTGATGCGAACATTTGTCATTTTTGGTTTTACTAGAACGAAATTTCTTAGTCGTGCGAGCGCGTACTCGCTCAGCTAATTAATTATGTCAATACAGTCATTGCCTTCTACTAGACTTGGTCTGGCCTTGCCTTTTGACATTGCCAATGGTGGGCTAGCTCTTCCTTAATTTCGGGACTTTGAAATGCGAGTCACATTTTGCTCTGGTGGGGGCATTACCAAGTAGAATTTGTTGGGATATTTTTTGCCCTTGTGAACATACCTTTGAAAAATGAAAAAAAGAGGAAAAGTAAAATGGAGTAAACAAATTAATGAGAAGACGAAATGTCGTCAAAATGTGACTGTTGGGCATATGAAAGGACACACTCGAAGAAGAAAAGAAAAAAAACGGGGCAGCAATTGTATCTGACCCATCCCTCTCTTTCCCCATTTCGTTCCCCATTATCTAGGGGTGGGAATTTTGGACACGACACGAGAACACGATCCAAACACGACATGAAGTTAGCGGGTTAGGGTCAACCATTTTTGACACGAAACACGAATATGACACGACACGAGAACACTAAAAGTTAAACATGTCGGGTTATGGTTAATAAAATTCAGACACGAACACGAGATAACACGACAAACACGACACGAACACGACACGACACGGGAATTTATGGAAAGACACGATGACACGACACGAACCCAACACGAAGTTAGCGGGTTAGGGTTAGCGATTTCTGACACGAAACACGAATATGACACGACACGATAACACGAAAAATTAAACAGGTCGGGTTAGGGTTGAGAAAATTTTGACACGAACACGAGATGACACGACACGACTCGATGCCCACCCCTACCATTATCTCCTTCGTCCGCAATTCTATCTGACCCATCCCTCTCACTCTCATTCTCATATACAATATATAATAATGCATTAAAAAATTTCTCCAAATTCTTTTCCACTGCTTGGTAATCAATTGGGGATCAAATTAGTAAAACCACTTGGAAATCTCGTCCACTAACTTATCTCATTGGAGATGTGTAATGGTTTATCAGGGGTCAATTGCGAAACCATGTGTTTACATAGGAGGAAATCGAGACTTTATATCTTAATAGGAGTATTACTCCTTTTGCTTTAAGGCCTTGTTCCCCGTGTGCTAAAATGGGAAATCTAATAAAATCAACTATGGAATTTCCCTTTTTGTCCCGTGCTTTTATGAGAAATCAACCAGTTGATTTACATTGGCAGTTTCCATTTTAGCACATGGGAAACAACGCCTAAGTTCAGTTAAATTGCCACCCTCTACGAAAAGATGTGTAGTTTTCGGACAAAAAAAAAAAAAAAAAAACTCATGTGCATCATTATTTAAACAATTTTATACCAAATTAAAGTATTTAATGAGTTCTTTAATATGAAGCAAAGAAATTTCAAAAATTATGTATAAAAATATTTTTTATCTCAAAATTGCATAACTTTTCGCAAAAGTTCAGCAATTTGGGACAGAAAGAGTAATTTTTATTTTCAAAATTTACACATTTGACACCAGAAAAATAAAGATACAAAAGAAAAAAATTGTTGCTAAAGCAAAAAAAAGCCTAGAGGCGGTAGACTGGTCCGAGTAGTAGAATGGCATTGAATGACATGCCAAAAGGGTCGGCAGGGTCAAGTTTTGCATGGCCAAGTTAAAATATTGTTTAGTACGACGGTATTTAAGAACACCCATTGGGTGGTAAATAGCCGGACCCAAGAAAAAATAGGCCGACTTTCACCAATTAAAAAAGGTAATTGATTTTAGCATACCAAATTTGATAACCGCACTCCAATATTTTTTCAAAAAAATGTGTAAGGCTAAGTTCTCCAATGAATTTTATCAAGATTTTGATAAAATCAACTCCTTGATTTTATCCATTCGTGAAAATATTTGATAAAATCTGTAGATTTTTTAGATTTTGAATGTAAAAAATCTACAGATTTTATCAAATGTCTTCACGAATAGATAAAATCAAGGAGGTAATTTTGTCAAATTTTGATAAAATCTATTGGAAAACTTATTAGCCTAAGGGGGAGTTTCCCAATGGATTATTTGATTTTATCATCTTCGATTTTATTATCATCTTTTACGAATGGATAAAAGGAAGGTGATTTTATCACACTAAATTTTATCACACTATATTATCCACAACTATTATCACACTAGATTTTATCTATTTAAAAAACAAGGTGATTTTATCACTCCTCTATAAAACACTAACGAAAATTAAATTTCTCATTTTATCTCATAAAATCCATTCAAAAACTCTCCCTAAGTAGCATTTTTGTAATGGAAAAAATGTTGGGTTTGACTGGGATTCCAACGTGAAAGAGCGGGAGAAAAACCTGGGCCCGTTTCACTTTTCAGTGGGGTCCCCTGATTGACTTCCATGGGTGAAGAGTTAAATGAGAGCAGAGAATTTGTGGGGAAAACAGACTTGCCGTATCACCGCATCAAAAGTATGAGAGGGAGATGCCGTTACTGACCCTTTTCCCTCGTCGGCCCCAAACACAATCAATATAAACGGCAAAGTACGAAAATTACTTTACTAGCCAACTTTCAATGGTTCGACTAAACCAGTCGTGTCTACGAGGGTACTCAAATATCATTATTTCGTGAAGCTCACGATAAGGAGTCCGGACGAGTAGGGTCGGCTATTTCCTCCGATTGTTCGAATCTGATCCGATTTTCAATCCAAACGGATCAACAATATGGAGATTTGTTTGGAGATTGGATAAGATATGGAGTTTTTTTTTGAAAATGTTTGGAGATTGGGTAGAGAGTGGAGATAAGTATGTCCCCGTCACGAATCCGCTCCAAATCCGTTCCCCAATCCATCCCCGCCCCGCTCCGCCCAGACCCAGAATATAAAAGGTCTATTCATGAGTTAGTGGAAAGGTTCCCACTAAATAAATTTTCTCCAAACACGTTACACTAAATTTTCTCCAAACATTTTATTATAATTGAACTTTGTAATACAATAAATGTGATTAAATAAGAAATGCATCAATATAATTTGAATACATCCCAACTAGGTTGACATTTACTCAACTATCAATCATATGCATTCCTTAAAATAAACATAAAAAAATACAAAATAAAAACAATATTTTTCCAATCGAGCCGTTGATTTTGTTGTTCCTATTGATGAAATCAATTGTGTAAACTTTCTTCTCGATCGAGTTTAGAAAGCTCGTCAATCGGGACCCAATTTGTGTTTTTTTAATGATATTTTTCATCCGATTAAATGCCTACTGATACGCGATCCACTTAATTTTTTCTACGACTGATAGATACCATAATATGCTATCTTGCTTGTGGTTCCTTTAGTTTTTAAATTAGAATTCTAGTTGATACTCGATACAACTTGAATTGAAACTAGCAAACACTAACGCTTACACATGGATACCGTGCCGTACCGTGCCAACGATAAATGTACCGTGCCCCCGAATGCCCGGCCCATTTGACACCTCTACTTGTAACTTGATTTTAACATTTAATTTGTAACTGGGATTTTAGATTTTTAGTAATCTTTTTGTTATAAAAAAAATTTATTGGATCCCCGAATTCCCGTTCCCCATTTAGAGTGGGGATGGAGGATGAAAATAAAGCCCCGTTGAGGATCGGATAAGGAATAGATATGGAGAAGGGTTTTGGGGATTGGGGGTGGAGATAATACTCTTCGGCCCCAATCCGTCCCCATGCCCATCCTTACGTAGGAACCCCTGCCTTTGGAGTTAGTATGAGCCCCTCTTTGCCTACCTTTTCTTATATATATATATATATCAATCCCGTTCTACTAAGGACTCCCTCAAACTCCCAATTTCCTGTGGTTCTGGGCAACTTATCTAACCTGAAGGTCCAACTAGGTATAGCCTTAAGACCCCAAACACGCCTTTAGCACTAGGATTGACTACATTCTATGAATTCGCTACACAATTGTTTTAGAAAACTCAACGGATCAGGTGTGGAGGATCGCTTCCAATGAGGGATCTTTTATTTTTTTTTCTTATATGTGGACTTCACCCAATTCTTGACTTTTTTAATCAAATTTTGATAATCCGATAGTTTTTATTGAAAACTGATCGGATCAAGTATTTCCGGATCATTTTTTTTTTATGATCCTTACGAAGATTCTTAAAAATATTGAACGGGTTGAATTATCAAAATTTCATTAGGAAACGTGAGTCCGGATTTAAACAGTATAAGAGATCCCTTATTAGAAGTTTTCCACGGGTATGGAATATGATAATGCTACAAATACAATATCAAGACACAATATCAGACACAACATTTTGCGTGGCAATACATGATTTGTTATTGTAAAATAGTTTTAAAGTGTTTATTCTCTCATTACAAATTTTGCAGTGCCATGCAAGATATTGCGTTTGGTATTGTGTGTTATGCATGTGATAAGTGCTTCAGGTCCCTCAAATACCAAATAATTTAAGGAAACCCTTCAAATTTATTTTCTCTCTCTTTAAATTTTAAGAATACCCTACCCCTCAAATTCCAAAATACAAGTAATTTATTAGTTCTTTGTACTATTTAATTGCATTGGCAGTTTCTCTTCCCCCCACCACCCACCCCCCTCCTCTCACTTTTCTTTAATCTTTGTTGTTACGATACTATTACTACTGCTAAATACTAACAAATATTTTCTTTGGCAACAAAAAAAAGTCATGTTTCACTACTTTGTCTATAAATTTGTAAAATAAGTCCTTTTTTTTTTGGGAATATGAGAGGGAGTAAGCCTCATCATTTAGCCCGTTAGCCCGAGGCCCGCCTGAAGCCCGCTGGGCTTAGCCCGAGCCCGAGCCCGCCAAGTGGGCGGGCTTACCCAGCCCGACGTTTCCATGGGCAGGGCTTGGGCCTAAGAATTTTAACTCCAACCCGCCCGCCCGTTGGCCCGCCCATGAGCCCAGCCCGTCGGCCCGAGAAAAAAGCCCGCCCATAGCCCGTACACTTCTACACGTATAGCATGGGTTTGAGAAACAACATGCCTGAAATTCCTCCTCTGGCTCCCATCCCCGAAAATTTCTCCTCTTCTCTCTTAAATATCCATACAAATTAGTGAATTACTATGACCCAATAATTGTACACAAAAATTATATAAAACTAAAAAATAGGAGACAAATAGTTGGTGGGGAATAAAACAATAAGAAAAGTGGTACAAAAAGAAAAGGAAAAGGTTATGGCAGTGGAGACAAGGGCAGCAATTGGTTGGATGAGTTTTCAACAAAGGGACTTTTGTTTTGCTTCGGGTAGTACACTGGTCTTGGGCAGCTCATTTGAAATTTAAAAAATTCATTTTCATAGGACCAGGAAGCATGCGCATAGTACATAGGTGTTGAAAATGATTTTTTAATTATGCGTTGGGTTGGGTGGATGCTTTTCATAGGACTAGGAAGCATGGACGGAGTTTTTCTTTTTTTTAAAAAAAAAAAAAAACATTCAACGGCAAAGTACGAAAATTACTGACCTTTTCCCTCGTGGGCCCCAAACACAATCAATATAAACGGCAAAGTACGAAAATTACTAGTCAACTTTCAACGGTTCGACTAAACCAGTCGTGTCCTAAAATTCGACGGATCAAGTGTGGAGGATCCCTTCCAATAAAGGGTCTTTTATTTTTAGGGGGAGTTCTTGAATGGATTATTTGATTTTATCATCTTTGATTTTATCATCATCTTTTACGAGTAGATTTTATCATACTAGATTTTATCAACTATTTTTTAAACTCATAGTGGTCCACAACTATTTTATCACCTAGATTTTATCTATTGGGAAAATAAGGTAATTTTATCACTCCTCCATAAAACACCAATTAAAATCAACTTTCCCATTTTATCTCCTAAAATCCATTTAAGAACTCCCCCTTAGTATTTTTCTTATATGTGGACTTCACCCGATTCTCAACTTTTTTGATCAAATTTTGATGATCCGACAGTTTTTATAGAATACTGATCGGATCAAGCACTTCTGAATAAAAATGGTCGAACGGTGAGTTTGGCCTTTTTACATCAATGCTACAAAAATACCACCGGCCACACCTTCAACCACATAGGATGGGGTCTACACATATGTGAGATGGGTCTACTTAGATGTGTGATCGGTGGATATATACGTAAGAAAATTCTAAAATCAACCTTGGACTGTCATTAAGGTTTAAAAGTATATTGAAATGTGTAAAGAATGAATATAAAAGTGTAAAAGGTACAATGGAGTGTGTGTGTGTGTGTTTTTTTTTTAATATTTTTTTATCTTATTATCAGCCTAGTGGGCTGCCAATAGAAAGATCCATATACGAATCATTCCCAACTTTTTATGAATTTTTTGGCAAGATTTTTTTGTTATTTTTTCTTAATTTTTAATAGATTTTGGTATAATTTTTACATCACACTATTCAGCTCGATGAGAGGAATAAAATAAGCATAAAAACATAGAACAAATTGGAAAAACGTTTATATAAGACAACAAAAAAGATTCAAAAAGTAAAAAGATAGACTTTTTGTGCTTTTTTTTCCATCTTATATGATTTTTTTCAATTTTAGTGTATTTTTATAAATTTCCGCTCTTCTCATCGAGATGAAAAATATATATGATGTAAAAAAAATTAGGCTAAACTCACCCTATTATTAATCGTGCTTATTTATGATTTTGTTTTCAGTTTTGTACTATATTTTTATATTTTTTCGATTCCTCCGATCAAGGAGAAAAGTATGGTGTAAAAAAGTCAGGCTAAACTCACCCTAATATTCATTGTGCTTGCTTCATTGATTTACATTTGGGGTTACAAATGAACTGAGATATTCGCGAAGAGCTTGTGACTCGGTTTCAGCAAAGCTCGACTCGATTCAGTTGATTTAGGAAGAGGCGTTTGTGTGTCTTGGAGTTGAAAGACAAATGAAAAGTTTCGAGGTCGCCGGCAACAGGTTTTGGTGGCGAAGCTTTCTGATCGCTGGCCTTTACTTTTATCGTGTTGACTATTGGTCGCTGCCAGCGAGTTGCCGGTGGTGGGGTTCTGGTTGAACTGTTGTATTGTGGAGTGATTTCCCCGCTCGTTTCCCCAGTTTGGCGCACAGCTTGTCCCGACCTTCTTTCTCCAAATCCGGTGGGTGATGGTGGTGGGCGAAGAGTGTGGGGGCCGAATATAGGACTATTGGGCCGTACAAAATAAAGGCCGTATGAAATGGATACACGAAGTGTTGCATCCTGTTATGGCCGAATATGCATATGACCGTAAGAGATATGATGCCCCATTAGGGCCGAAAGGAAAGACTATGATTGCGGATCAAGGAATAGGACCAGTAGGGTCAAGCAGAGTACGGTGGGCGGTTATGGCCCGACCTGTGAGCTTGTCCAAAGCGGTTACGTGGAGCACGTGCCAAGGGACAGCTGGCACTGTGGAAGAGGCTTCTAGAAGCCTTTAGGTGGCCACACGGTGTCCTGCTATAGGCCGTGTCACGTGACCACGAATGTGACGAGTGACGTCACATGGTTTGAAGAGCAAGTACATGGATATCTATAAATACCAGGGGGATAAACCCTAGAGGGACACACACAATCTCAGATCTAATACTTTTTGTACTCGTTCCTCCTAGATACTAACTTGATCGTCGGAGTGTCCTTGGGCAAGAGGCCTAAGTAACACTAACCAGTGTTCTCTGGTGCAGGATCCATTGAAGGAGAAGGAAGTGCAAAAAGAAGGAATCTCCCGCACGGAAAATCCCCACCACAAAGAGTTTCTTTGTTTTTTTAGTTTCGACTGCGTGTAAATGGTTCTCTTCATTGAATTTCTTATGGTGTTCCCTTTGATCTTTGTAGTGCACTATTGCCGAGATCTATTCCGGTAAGCTAGTAGTTAAGGTATGTGTCTAGTGCATGAGGATTGTGTCTAGATGCATAAAAAATTTCTGCTTCTATGCTTTATTGCAGAGTTTTTCTTCGTTTTATTTCGCATGTACTTCTTTTTAAGTGCCGGATGGTGTTTCTTGAATGGAAATTTTCCTCTGATTAATAAAAAAAAAAGGTTACGGGTAATAGAAAAATGAATTCAATCTAGAATCTTAGAGAGAGAAGAAGTTGAGATCTAAGCTTTCTTTTCATTACAATGGTGTTGAACAGAATGAATACAACCAATCACTACATTTCAAGTTTTTATATGTCTACAAGAACTAGAGAGAGAGAATATACATATAGAGTAACTAAACTCCTCTAACTACCAAGTTGTTAAGTCGGTTACAGTAACTGCACAAGATGTAACTACTGTGGGTCAGAACTCTGAGTTTTAGCTTGAGCTTCTTGATTTGTTTGAACTGTATGAGTTGACACACCCCCACAAACTGTAGCGGGTAGACTTAATAGTTGTAGTTTGGTAGCAAGATATTGAAAACAAGCAACAATAAGAGGTTTGGTGAAGAGGTCTGCAATTTGAAACTGTGAGGGCACATGTCTGATCAACAGTTGTTTGTGTAATACCTTTTCTCTGACAAAATGGAAGTCTACCTTAACATGCTTAGTTCGAGCGTGGAACACTGGGTTGGATGCCAGAGAGATTGCAGAATTATTGTCACACCATAGAACAGGTAAGGTAGAAGATGACACAGGAAACTTGAGGTCTTTCAAGATTTAAGTGATCCACATTATCTCAGCAGTGGTGTTAGCAATGGACTTGTATTCAGCTTCAGTTGAAGACCGAGCTACAGTCTGTTGCTTTTTAGCAGACCAAGATATAAGATTAGGGCCTAAAAATACACAAAACCCACCTGTAGACCTCCTATCAAGAGCATCGCCAGCCCAGTCTGCATCAGAGTAGGCTTGCAATTGAAAAGATCCTTTAGTAAAGTGTAGCCCTTGAGTGATGGTACCTTGAACAAATCTGAGAATTCGTTTTACTGCAGTAAAATGACTTTCAAGAGGGCGATGCATATTTTGACAGACAGCATTTACTGCATAGGACAAGTCTGGTCTTGTAAGAGTAAGACGCTGCAAAGAACCAACTAACATTCTGTAGAATTCAGGATTGGGAAAAGGATGATCAGGTCCAGTGAGTGGTACTTTAAGGGAAGAAGGGGAAGCACAAGGTCTACAACCTGTCATGCCAGCTTTGAGAAGCAAATCTGCAGCATACTTAGTCTGTGAAAGAACTAAACCAGTAGATGTAGGGACACCTTCAATACCCAGGAAATAATGCGAGGAGCCTAAGTCCTTGAGAGCAAAATCTATGCCTAAGCCTTGAATAATGTGGTCAACTAGACTTGAATTATTCTCAGTAATCAATATATCATCAACATACACCAAGACATAAACCAGATCTTCATTTTTAGTTAACACAAATAGAGAAGAATCAGCCAACCTATTCTGAAAGCCTTGTTTAACCAGACTGCTAGACAACATGTCATACCAAGCCCGTGGGGCTTGTTTGAGTCCATATAATGCTTTGTGTAACTTGCATACATGATGAGGAAATTGTGGACTAACATAGCCTTGAGGTTGTTTCAAATAGACATGTTCTTGGATAGTACCATGCAAGAATGCATTTGAAACATCTAATTGTTTTAATTTGCCATCCAAGGGTCACAGTTAATGAAATGACAATTCTGATGGTTTGTTGTTTCACCACAGGACTGAATGTTTCAGTGTAATCAATCCCTTCAGTTTGTTGAAAACCTTGGGCCACTAATCTAGCTTTATAACGTGCAACACTCCCATCAGAATGTCGTTTGATTTTAAAAATCCACTTACACCCAATCACAGGAGCCTGTGGAAGTAATGGCACTAGACTCCAAGTACCTTGCTGGATTAGGGTTGTATATTCCTCGGACATGGCCTGTTGCCATTCAGGAAAGGTTAAGGCCTCTTTGAAAGAAGAAGGTTCATGTGTAGGAGGAGCTGCAGTGAGAAGAGATAAGGGTTGTTTAGGAACAAAAATACCACTCTTTGAACGAGTAACCATGGTATGAACAGAGACAGCTGAGGGATCACTAACAGTAGTAGAAGTAGAAAGGATGAAAACAGAAGAGGAGACAGGACTAGCAGTACATGATGGTGAAGAAGTAGGGTTATTTTGTAAGGAAGAAGAAATTGGACCAGAAGAAGAAATAGGACCAGAAGAAGAAATAGGATCAGAAATAGGATTATTTAGTAAGGAAGAAGAAATAATACCAGAAGAAGAAATAGGATCAGAAATAGGTGAGAGGGGGAGGGGAACATGTAGTAAAGGTGATTTAAAGGCAGGAATAGACGAAACAGAATGAGAGAGAGAAGAAGGAACAGAAGAAGAAGTGGAAGCTAATAGTTTAGTATAGGGAAAATCATGTTCTAGAAATTTAACATGTCTGGATATGTATACTCTGTTAGTTGTAGAATCAAGATAGCGACATCCTTTGGTATTTGGACAATAGCCTAGGAAAATACAAGGGAGAGATCTGGGAACAAGTTTACTTGAAGCATATGGTCTAAGCCAAGGAAAACAACAACATCCAAAGGGTTTGAGCAAAGTGTAATCAGGAGATTTGTTATAGAGAGCATGAAAGGGAACTTTGAAGTTTATAGAAGAGTTTGGAAGTCTATTAATGAGAAACACTGCAGTAGTAATGGCTTCAAGCCAGAAATTCACAGGAAGATGGGCCTGTTGAAGAAGTGCAATTGCAGTTTCAACTATGTGGCCATGTTTTCTTTCAGCCACCCCATTCTGTTTAGAACTGTGGGGGCAAGTTGTTTTAAGATACCAAAATGAGCAAAAAAAGAAGCCATGAGTTTACTCAAAAATTCCCCTCCATTATCAGTCCTAAAGGTTTTAATGGAAGAAGAGAAATGATATGTGACAAAGACTTTGAATGATTAAACACATGAGGTAACTTCAGATTTGACATGCAATGGGAACAACCAACAATATTTAGTGTAGTCATCAACTAAAAGCAAATAATATCTAAAACCAGAAAATGAAGCAATAGGTGCAGGCCCCAACTTGTACTAGTAGTAGACAAAGAGAAAGGCAATTTGTGGCTTTTAGCCTTATTGCATGAGTAACAATCCAGATGACTAGTACTAGGTAAAGACAGATTATATTGCTTAGAGAGGATGGGAAGTAAACCAGCATAAGGATGCCCCAGTTTATTATGCCACACAGATGCAGAGGACGAGGAAGACAAGTTGAGTAGGGCTGAAGCAGAGCTAGTAGAAGGATGCATGGGATAAAGCCCCTTGTGGCACCTCTCTTGATGCAGAATTTGAAGTGTGGTTCTGTCCTGAATGACATAACCAGAAGCATCAAAGATGATGACACAATCATTATCCTTGGCAAATTGATGGACAGATAAGAGATTGTGTGAAATTTGTGGAACATGCAAAATGTTGGTTAAATCAAAGCAATGAGATGGTGTAGATACTAGGCCTTTACCTGACTGATTAACTGGAATTGTTTGCCCATTACCAATAGCTACTGAGCCTGTGCTAATACCTCCATGTGGAACCTGAATTTGAGGTGCATCATTGGTAACATGGGAAGTAGCACCTGAATCAAAGAACCATGGTGCAGAACCAGAAGAATTTTGAAGTCCCAAGGTACTGTTATCAAAGACTGAAGGATGATAATAGCCCATTGCATCTGGAGTAGTAAACATGGCCTGTGCAGAGGGAGGTATTTGCTTAGTGAACTGAGCAGTTGGAGGTATAGCCTGAGCAAATTGAAAACCCTGTGGAGATGGTGGCATAGACTGCATAACCTGAGGAAATTGAGAACCACCAGAGAACTGATTACCCTGTATACTAGGATAAGATGATCCATTATAAGAATACCCAGGATAGCTTGAAAAAGGTCCACTAGTAGACCCTGAAGCACCAAAATTTCCTGAGCCAGAATTATAAGTTCCTGAACCTGAACCACCATTAACGTTCCCAGAACCAGAACCTCCATTTGGATTAAACCTTCCTGGTGGTCTATATCCCAGATTTTATCTGTGATAACAAGAGTAAGCCAAGTGATTTCCTTTACCACAGATTTGACAGCTGTCTGAGTTGCCAGAGAATTGATTACGATTGAACCTCTGATTATTTCTAGTTGATCTATTGTTACCACCATAATTGGAGGGATACATTGGTTGTTGAGGTTGTATAGGAAAGGGAAGCTGAAAGGGCAGAGACAGGAGTGGTGGTTGTTGTGCTTGTGGTGGTGGCACACCAGATGTATGATGGTTTGAAAAAGGTAATCCTCTCTGTGCATTTGAGGTTTGAGCAGCCAATATAGTAGAAGTATTAGAAATATCAGTATCATTCACATGGAGTGCTTCAACTATAAGCATAGAAGAGAAAGTACTAAAGGATAATGGCTCTGTACGTGTACGTATGGCTTGTTGAAATGAACCATAGCCACTTTTCAAGCCGTTTAGGGTATAAAAAATCAGGTCCTCATTGTCAACAAAATGGCCAGACGCAGCTAATTTCTGCACAATCTCCTTTATAGAATCAAGATATTGGTCCATAGTACTAGTCTTATTCAAGCTATATAGCCTTCTCTTGAGATCATGTACATGAGAACGTGATAACACACTGAATTTTTCCTCCAATTTGTTCCAGAATTGATTTGTGTTCGGATCCAACAACATGAGGGAGTATGGGTGGAGTTAGGGTTGCAATTAGACAAGAAAGCAACATCCTATCGATAGTTGTCCATCGAGTGAAATCTGGATTGGATACTTTGTTACCAGAAGTATCAGTAATATGAGATGGAGGAATTACAACAGAACTTTCAACGAATTGAAACAAATCATTAGCTTTCAAAGCATTTTCAACTTGCGTCTTCCATGCAAAATAGTTTGCAGTCTCTAATCGGATCGAAATAAAACTCTGAAAGTTAGCAATCAAGAATGGGAGAGATGAAGGCAAACTTGATGTCGAAATTGATGCCAAATCTGAAGCCATTGATTGAATTCTTGATTATCTCGTTCTATCTCAGATGTACAGATCGATGTTCTTGCTTCGACTTTCGTCTCTTTTGTGCTCTGATACCATAACAGAAAAATGAATTCAATCTAGAATCTTAGAGAGAGAAGAAGTTGAGATCTAAGCTTTCTTTTCATTACAATGGTGTTGAACAGAATGAAAACAACCAATCACTACATTTCAGGTTTTTATATGTCTACAAGAACTAGCGATAGAGAATATACGTATAGAGTAACTAAACTCCTCTAACTACCAAGTTGTTAAGTCAGTTACAGTAACTGCACAAGATGTAACTACTGTGGGTCAGAACTCTGAGTTTTAGCTTGAGCTTCTTGATTTTTTTGAACTGTATGAGTTGACAATGGGTTGTATAGGGAAGAAATGATACTAAAAGGCCATTTTTTTTTTATATTTTATTGGTAAGGAAAATGTCAGTTTGGTGAGATGTGGCTTGGCGTGGAGTTGTGGATCAAAGTTTGTTCACCTTCCAAGCTTTTGACTCTGCCATTTCAAATTTTGACTTGCTCTTTATTTTTAAAGACTAATAATTAAACATCAATCAATAAAACGGAAACGACACAGTACCGCAAGATTTTTCCTACATAAAACCGTTGTACTAAAAAATGTATATGTACTTCTATTTCCGAGTATTTCAGTTGCAAAATTGATGGAAAAACGCTGATTGATTGATTGATAAGAGTCTTTTTGTATGATCCCGCAAATAAAAATGAACGAAAACAGAAGTACACCAACAAATGATTACATGTGAAATTAGTACTATAATGTGCTCTAGAGCCAGGGGTCAAGCTCATGGTAATTAATTAAAGAGCGCCTTCAAAAAACGAAACTTGACTCATTAAGAAAATGTCGGCTTGTATTTGTTTTGTACTCTAAAGTCTAAGATTTCCTTCTGTTGATGGTGCTGCTACCAAAGCTTGAACCTATTTGTGATGCTAATGGTGCTTAGATTTGAATATTTTTCCTTATGGGAGGTTGTACATACTTTTGTCCTAATTTCACATCTGGACAAGCTACCAAATGGATTTCTTTTCCTTTTCTTTGTTGGCTTTGCATTTATTTTCTCCCTAGATGTATCGCATCCTTGTGTTATGGTTTCTCTATCTTAATATCTTAATGTATTCTTTGTCGAATTTTAATAAATCTTTTGTTGCTGATAAAAAAAAAAGTTCATGAAAAATCATTTCTCTTTCCTGAACATTTCCGGAGAAACTTTTCCCGGACACTATTATTACTCCTCATTGGCCAATGCCTATAGAATAAAAAGTTGAGACTACTCATTCATACAAAACGTTAACGCACAAGATTCTCCGTCGCAACGAAGTCTATTCGAGAACACAAAGCACTTTGTCCAATTTTTTTTTTCATCGTTCTATTTTGGGATGTGCAAAACTACTCGTCTACTTTAAAAGTCAAATCGTAAACTTTTGTAGATTCCAAATACTCTATATATGTGTGTATATATATATATATATATATATTTTATGATAAATACATTCTGATCTATTATGTTCCTATAAAAAGTTGGAACTCCCTTAATAAACTAAACAAAAATGTTAGGATATATGAAAAAATTTCAGAAAACATCAGGAATGGTTCATTTCTCCGCAAAAGTTGAATTGTTTATTTCACTTTTCTGGATATTTTTGGAGAAACTTTTCTTATACCATATGATCCATTTAAACTAAAATTATGGGATGAGGATGTATGGAGGCTTAATAGCATCTCCAACCCTAATTCTCTAATATTAAGGCTGATGAATGAGGCTCCAACAGAGGGATCGAGGTTGGGAATGTTCCAAAGCATCACAAAAGCATCATAACCAAATGAAATAATAGTATAACACTCAAACAATGACAAACAAAATAAAATAAAAAAATAAAAACAAAAGAAACACAACAATTTCACGATCCCTGACGTAGAAAACAAATCAAGCCTCCTAAAAGCTGTGGTAGTACAATCAAGTGAAGACTCCAAACACACCTCATCAATGTCATATGATACTTGGAATGAAAAAAAAAAAGGAAATGATGTCTCAAGGGCTGGTTTAGGACGATGGAGGTGGAGCAAAAGGGTTGGTTGGCATTGTCGTGGGCATGGTCGGAATTGTAGGGATTGTGGTCGGAATATTGGGAAGTGAAGTGGCCGGAAGTGGGGGAAATGTTATCTTTGGGGCTGCTGGCAATGTTGGAATTTGAGTGCTTGGCAAAGGCGGCAACGTAGTCGGCTTAGGCAAGGTTGGTGCGGCCGTGGGGAGTGTAGGCAGAGGGGTGGCTGCTGGCAGTGGCGGCAACGTAGTCGGTGTAGGCAAAGTTGGAGCGGCCGTAGGGAGCGTTGGAAGAGGAGTGGCTGGCAGTGGCGGCAGTGCGGCTGGTTTGGGCATTGTTGGCATTGCCGGAAGTGGAGGTAGGGCGCCTACATTCGGCATTGACGGAATTGCCGGCTGTTGTAATAGGTGGCGGGCCGCCATAGTCGTGTGGGTGCTGCAAAACGAAAACGCGATGACTAGAGAGAGAAGAAGGCAAAGACGATCAGAAGCTGCTGCCATTGCTGTGAAGAGCTGGGTTTTCAGTTGAGGATAGAAGGAGATTATGATTGTGGTTTGAGGTGAAGGGAATGGAGTTATTGGTGGGTATTTGTAGGGAGAAAGTGGTGAAGGTTTCTATGAGTTGGATGGGATGTGGCTGGGTAAGTGTTGAGAAGTACCTGTTAGTTCAACTTCTCAACTAGATTGCCATGGATTTTTTTTTTAATTTTTTATTCTTTTTGTTGAAAGGAATTCCCATGCAGATTCAAATATGAGCAACCTACTTCTCCTTTGCTTGCCTTCTTTTGGGCAACAATGCTAGGTATCCAGAAAATGTACCCTAAAAATTACACCGAAAGTGAAATCAGTGGTTCAGATATATGATATGTTTGACGTGGTTGTGGTGAGAAAGAATCTCTCAAAGATGACCGGTATGAAATCGAAGGATTTGTTTGTTGATGAAGTCATGAACCGAATTTCGGACAAGGCTACCATAAAGACTTTTATAATGGAACTTGCAATATATATGCAGTTTAATTTGTATTTAGAGCCACAAAAATTTGTGAACTACAACAAAATCTCGTACTTGAACACCAAATTTTTTGTATCTTGGTCAGAAAAATTTATAACCAACACTAAAATTTATTTTATCAAATAAGCTTGTTGGAAAACTCATTGCAGACTTGATTAATCGACACGGTCGAGTTTGCAGACCTTGTGTGAAGGACAAGCCTTTTGTGCATTTGTTCAAAATGGATTGAATGGCTTCATTTTGTTATTTTCTTATTGTTTTAAAGTCGTAGAAGTTGGAGTCCTCAAAGATAAAACTTTTCGCTCCATCTCCGAGTATCCTTTCACCCGATGCTGATCTTCTTCCCCATTTCCACTTTCCATAAACAAGCCCAGGATTTTTCTAGTTGTTCCAAAAGTCGTAGAAGCTGAAGTCCTCAAAAGATAACACCACGAGGTTAATATATATTTTTGGGTGGATTTTTTTTTAGACACCGTCCCCTTTTTGAACCACAAAGCTCATAGATTGGACCCCAAAAATTTATATGTTAGACCACAACAATAAGTGAAAATAACCACAAAAATTCATCTTTGTTCATTTTATTTTGATCACAAAATCTCATAACACGGACCACCGAAATTCATGTGTTGACAGCAAAAATTCATGAAATGAAACCACCACAAAATTAATATCTCAGGCAACAAAAATTCAATAAAATGTGCCACAAAAATTCGTAAGGGGGCATACATTATATCCCAAATAAAGAGTGTGTATTGAAGTATTTCCCCCAAATTAATTCATTTTGAGGTTCTCTGATAGGGGAATTTTTTGCATCTTAAATTTTTCTCTTTCTTTGCTAGTTCTGACTGTACTTGTTTAGCTACAACCTGCAGAGTTTTCTTGATCGGCAAAAAATTTATTAACCTTTAAAAACAAATTACAAAGATTAACAGGCCCGGGACTAAGAACACCAAAGACCTAAAAGGGAAAAAAGACCCAAGGCACTACAAGGATGGTAAGATACCAACCATAGCACAGAGAAAAAAAATAAATAACACCCAGACAACCAAAACTCCTAAACCAGATACACAGAAGGGAGGGAAGACCACAAAGAGCACCCCCCAAAAAACTGTATCAAGAAATTAAAAAAAAAATCAACCTGGAACCTCCTCACCTTAAACCAGCTATGAAAAAAGCAAAACCAGCAGCAATAAAAAAAACATTGTTATCAGACCTAGAAGCTCCTCCCCTTAAACTAGTTATAAAAAAAGCAAAACCAGCAACATTTCGTTGACAAACTGCCCTATCGAATCCGCAAGATTTGGGTGTTTAATCTCTTCTCAAAGTTTGGTAAAATCAAAGACATTTTCATCCCAAATAAATTGAGTAAAGTCACTGGCCAAAGTTTTGGATTTGTGAGGTATTTCAAATATGATGATGCTGTATTAGCTGTGGCGAAATTGGATGAAATGTGGGTTTGGAATCATAGACTACAGGTGAAGTTTGCGAAATTTCTGAGAAAGAAGGACAGTCATGGAGGTCAATTAGGAAGCATGCAGAAAAATCATCCCCGAAGTAATCCCCAAATCTCGGCGAAGTTGAGCTCTAGGAAATTCCAAAATGAAAAAAGGGGGAAGGAAGTGTGGAGAAGAAAGGGCATCATGGAATCAAGTAAACAAGGTGAAATTAGAATCAATGAAGCTTCACTCAATCAGCCGCCGGCGAAAATCATTATTCAATCTTCTGGTAATGGTTGGCTACTGAGGAGTGCCATTGCCACTATTCGAAGAATAGTATCAGCATCTGATTTAGAATTAATCTTTAGAAAGGAAGGGGTTCAAAATGTCCAAATTAAAGCTATGGGAGGAAGATCTGTACTAATTACTTTTAGCATCTGATTTAGAATTAATCTTTAGAAAGGAAGGGGTTCAAAATGTCCAAATTAAAGCTATGGGAGGAAGATCTGTACTAATTACTTTTCCCGATGAAGAGTCTAGAGATCAAACCATTAAGGGAAAATGGATCTCAATCTGGTTTGACCAGATTAATCCTTGGAATGGAGAGCAAGCTAGTGTGGAGCGGTTTGTATGGCTATCCTGCATCGGTATGCCACTTAATGCATGGTCTGTATCAAATTTTATGGAGATTGGCAGTGTTTGGGGCCATTTCATCCAAGTTGACGAATCCACCTTAAATGAAAAATCTTTTGCTTCTGGCAACATCCTTATAGCCACGGAGAATCTGCAAAGGATCGAAGGTGTTATTGAATTGGTGGTAGATGGAGTCAGTTATCATGTTTATGTTAAAGAAGAAGATTCATTCAGACTTATAAGCCAAAATTTGTTCTCTGCACCAGAGTTATTGTCCATGGATAAGGCAATTGAAGGAGGTGAGGATAAAGAAGATGTAGGCACGTCCAAAATTGAGAAAGAGGGTAACAAAAGTACTGATATGGATACAAAGCTTGATGAAAAGGCTGCAGAAGATGACACAAGTAGAAATGAGTGGGCATACTCTGTTGAAAAGGAATTAGATGGTCATTATGAGAATTCAAATTTGGGGAGACAACTAATTAATGAAGCTGTTATTGATACAATTAGCTCTACATCGGGGATTGGTAAGTCATTAGTGGGAAATGAAAAGGTTATGGACAGTTTTGTTGGGGAATCTTCAATTCCTAATTCATTTTCAAATCACTCTTTGGATGCTTCAACCCATCCATTCGATCTCATCAATTATAAAGCTAATGTGGAGAATACGAAAGCTACCTCAGTGGAGAAGGAATTTAATGAAGTAGATTTGAATGGGGGTGGTCATGAACTTATTCAGTATGAAGCAGTAAATGATGGGACACAAGTTGACCATCTAGTGGAAGAAAACCAAGCAACAATCCAAGCTGCAATAAAAGGTGTTAAAGGCAAAAAGAAAAGAAAAACCATCAATGAAATACTTGGTTACTCAAAGGTAAAACAGGGCAACAAAAAAGGTGGGAAAAAATGTGTTCTTTTCAGATCCGCAATCGCTGCTGCTGCCTTGTCAGCATCCATCTCATCAAACGGTATCAATAACAGAAACAGAATTCTATTGGACGAAGCTCAAGCTGTTTGGCAGGTTAACTATATATGAATTATGATGGTGACGAGGAAGAGGTCATCAGTAAAATTGCAGAACTGAGAGCCCAAGATAATATGAGTGCAGGCTGTCAACTCTAAAATTCCATGTAGAAGGGTATGAAGTGTCATGGCATTTGTTGATGTGTTGTTGCTGAGAATGTGGTTTCAAAATTTTAAAGGCTAATTCGGGTTCTGGAAATCTTTAAGTGGAGTCCATGGTTGCTACTATTTGAATTCAGTTTCAATGTCACTGCTTGTTGCTGTTGCATTGGAGGCAATTTGCTGCTAATACATTGGAGGTTAATATGGCTGTCCTTTGTCACTACCTTGTTGCTGCTTCATTGGTGCAAGAATTTTGGAAGAATGGAGGTCATATGGATGGTTTGGTCTAGAAGAGATGTTTCACTCTGGTACCACCAATTTGGATATTTGGGTTTCTATGGAAGTTCAGGAGCTATCATGTCCAAGAGTATTTTGGAGTGCTACTCTTAATTTTTTCATAATCTAGAATTGTATTTTTCGGTTGATTTCTTGTCATCCTTTGTTATCTCCCTTTTGGGTTCTTGCCGGCAAATGATTGTCATGGGAGGGGGTGCCAACCTTGGTGGGATGCCTTTCCGCGTTTTTGATGCCTTTGTGCTTGGATCCTTTTAATCTTTGTAATCCGTTTCCAAAGATTAATAAACTTTTTTTGCCGTTCAAAAAAAAAATAAAAAAAAAACCTCGGCATTAGAAAAGAGATCTTACGCAGCCTGAAACAACAAACAAACGCGAAGAAAACCCAAAACTAAAAGCCAAACAACCAAACACAAAACTACTGATAAGCCCCCAAAAGTGTTAATAATGGGGCTTATCTCGCTCACTTTGATCACACACACGCGCATTATATTGCTTTAAACTATTAATTTCGCGCAAGGTTGTGTTTTTGTTATTAGCAGGAAAAACAGGAGAAAAAGGCATTTTTTTGATGTCATTGTTAAACCAACGGATGCCCGAGCACCGGAGGCCACATGGCACCCCGCCACCGAGTCCCGGGAATCAAGGAATGAAGTTTTGAACAAGATTCGGGAAGCCTAGAGGTCATGACGACAAGCCGGAAGGTCAAGGGATCAATACAAAGGAAAATCTCAGTTTTCACACTTTCAACCGGTTGACACTTTTTGCTCAACCGGTTGAAGTGAACCAGTGAGTTTTTCAACCAGTTGACACTTTTTGCTCAACCGGTTGAAGCTTCAATTTTCTGCAACTTTTGAGCCCGATCAAGAAATATCTAGTGGCAAATTTGTAATAACTTTGGATGACTTTTGTGGCCTTTATAAGGTCCCCAACCTCAGAATTTCAGGGTTATCACTACCTAAGCTCATATTTTCACATTCTCTCTCTACCTCCATTAGTTTGTTTCTAGTTTGCTCTACCTTCTCTCTAGATTTTCAAGCTCTTCCATTTAGTTTCAAGGTAATTGTTCTTCCTTAATGTTGTAGTAAGTGTTGAGACCTTTATATAAATCTAGTTTATTTCCGTTTTTGTCGGTTAATTCGTTTTCTTGTTTTTCTAGCTATTTCCTTTGAAAACTCTTGTTCTTATTAGTTGTTTGATTAATTCTCAAGTGTTAATGTTGTAGGCAAACCTAGGATTAATCATAAAAATCAGTTTTTAGAGTTATTAAACATGTTTTTAGTTTTCTTCCAATTCATAGGCTTAATTTCTAGCATAATGTGTGAGTAGTTTTAATAGGCATAGTCATGGAGTGATTAACACTCCATGACTTGGGTTTAATCCATCCATCTCGTGTATATGGCATACATCGCTTGTTTACCGAAAATTTGGGGTTTCACTTTTATGTACCAAAGAGTGGGTTTGTTAATCCTTTTGATCACCCGTAGCCAGGAGCTTGACTACTTGGCACGGGTGATGCTTTGGGCGATGTCAACTCATTCGTTTGCAAAATGTCCCGAAAACCCCTAATCTTTGGTAAACACATTTTTCTAGTAAAGGTTTTAAACTCTAAATCTTCCGTTCGGGGGCATTTAACGATGCCCCGAGCCGGTAATCAAGAGGGGATGGATTAACCCGAGTCATGGTAGTTAACTACCCCTAGACTTCGCCTTAGCTTATATTAGTCTTTTTAATTCCGAGTCGTTCTCGAAGTCGAGAGAATTCCACCAAACAAATCACAAAACCACAATTTGCCGCTTTAAGGCTGAAAACCTACACTTGCAAGACAACTTTCACGCCGGGTGCGTTCGGTCCCTGTGGATTCGACCTGGTCTTATCGCTTATTATGCTACCGCTGGCCTAAACCCTACGCTTGGGGAAACAACAATTGATATACAATCCAAGGTCGCAAGCATTTTTGGCGTCGTTGCCGGGGACCCAATGATCTGCTAAGCGTGAGTTTGCCTCGCACCACCCCATTGTAAGTATTCCATTTCTTTTTGTTTGTTGTTTTTAGTTTTTGTTTATATTTTGGTTCTTTTAAAAGAAAATCAAAATAAATAAATGCCTTACTTTGAAAGTTGCTATGAAGGGCTTTTACAAGACATAACCAATTTTTATCAGCAAGATAATGAGTCATTTTCGCAATGTTGGGAGCGATTTAAATGTTCCATATTCTCTTGGTCGAGTTTTAATTGTGAGCTTGGGAATCTTCTGGCTATCTTTTGCCGAGGTTTAAATCCTACGACATGTCAATTTGATTTGTTGTCTGATGAAGAATTCCTAAGTAAAAATGCTGAAGAGGGTTGGGACTACCTTGATGAATTAGCCCAAAAACCCCAATTTTGTGAGTTGACTGAAAGTGAAATAGAACCTTTGTTCTTTAATGAAGGGGTTATTTTAGCTTTGACGAAAATCTCAGAGGTTAAATGGGATGATGAGCCAGATTTTGATTATGCTCCCCAAGAGGATTCCGATTGTACCCTTGATATGCCTTTTCATGAGAAAACTTTTGAGGTTAATGTCACTAGCACTTCCATTGAGTCTCCTCCGCCACAAGAACTTAGTAAAGTTGAACAAATTGATTTTCTGGGTATTGATAACTTTGATCGAGTTTACCCTCCATGTTTAGTTGATATTGTCAACACCTTGAAAATGAATTTGGGTCGAATTATACACTTGGTGGAACTCAATTTTGTTAAGCAATTTCGGCGATCACAATACTCCAAGTATCTTATCTTCTGGTACGGTCGCGTTCAATTCTTGTCGAATAGCTTAGAGTGGAGTGATTTGTGCATTATGGGAGCTCTTCAAAGTAAGCGAGAGTTACATTTGAATGCTGTTAAATTAATCATGTTTTGTTGGTTCTAGTACTCTACTTATTGTGTTTTTAGCTTTTTGTAGTTTGTCTTGTTTATCCTTTTTGCTTTTTATTTCAATCAACTTCGGTATTCGCCGTTTTCGAACGGTTTTTGATGGTCTGGTATAGCGGAGGTGGGGAGAAAAGTAGTACCTGTGCGATCGCGTGAAGATCATCGGTGGTTTTTCCTTTTAATTGTATATATGGTTCATTGTGGAGCCCGGATAACACGAGCCGGACGGTTCTTATATCGTTTCTCTTAGCAGGTAGTTGGCAATTAAGTCTTTTGCAGGGTGACCATGCTACTGTACCAACCCTGGTAGTTTGGGTCTAACTTGGCGGCGAGTGCGGCATTCAGGAGCTCTAAGCATGGGTGCGACGAAATGTTGCGGTTGTAAGGCCTACAAAGTCGTTGATGATGGCCCTGTACGACTAGCTGTGGTCCCGGAGAGGGGCCGAAGGAGGAAGCCTTGGAAGCATTGCCGATGACGAAGGGAGTAAGTGATAGAAAAATTCCTCACACTTGGTCGAGGTCTTGGAGGTTGACATGCCTCCCCATCGGTACAATTTTTTGTTCCCTATCTCTCTTTACTTTCGTTCTCTTGCATTGAGGACACTGTAAATTTTAAGTTGAGGGGAGGGAATAGTGTAGCGTAGCGTACATATTCCAGTTTAATTTATTTATGTGTTTCAATTTCCGTCAAAATTTCAAAATTTTTGAAGTTAAACTTCCCGTTTTATTAGGATGTGACATGCTAGATACATTAATTATGCTCAATTTTGTTCATAATGGCAAGAGTCGGTACCCCGGTGAAATAGGTTGTGTGTTTGAACCCATGTCGATCGCATATACATGAAATTCATTGAACAATTTGAGCCCTTTGTGGTCGAGTATTGTGCACTGTCTAGAGTAGAAATTCTTTTCAAAGTATCCCATGCTTTTTGTTCTCATTTCGCGCATTCGCGTAAATAATACTCTTTTGTTCATGCTTGAGTAGTGTAAATATCTCGTATGCATCATATTGGAGTTGGTTGGCGTACTTAGGAAATGATTCAAGGCATTTTTGCATGATTTTACCACAAAAGTGTCTCTCTCGTCCTTAATTTTGAACCATAGTCCGTGTCTCCATTTCATTGATTAAACTTAGAAAACTGGATGTTCGGAGGGTTAGGGGAATGATTTCAATGTTGTAAAGGTGATTGGGAGGTGTGTGAGCAAGGCGGATAATGTTGGAAGTAATCTGGAAGAAGCTTGAAAATGGGAGCAGAAATTGGTCCAGCATACCGATACCAACTTAGCAAAATCTGAAAATCGTGTGTAATCTCTCTGGTATATGAAAATCGTGGAGGTGATAAACACAAAACCACAGTTATATGGTAAACACAATAAACACAGAGATACAGAACGACAGTAAACACAGTGGTGGTGGTGAACTGGTGATAAACACAGAACTAAACACAGAACCACAGTTATATGGTAAACACAGAGATACAGAACAACAGTAAACACAGTGGTGGTGGTGATAAACACAAAACTAAACACAGAACCACATTTATATGTGTCACAGAGAGAGATCACAGTAGTAAACACAAAACCACACACACACACACACACACACACACACACACACACACACAGAGATCACAGTAGCACTGGCACAGAACCAAGAGCACAGTAGCACAGAACCAAGAGCCCAGTCGCACGCACAGGACCAACACCCTTCTATGAGAGAACCAACACCAGAAATGTGAAAACCAAGAGCCCAGTCGCACACCTAGTCGATTTAGGGTTTGATTTGTGGTTTCGATTTAGGGTTTTCGATTTAGGGTTTTCGATTTAGGGTTTCAGTAATCGATTTAGGGTTTTGATTTTGAGGTGGTGTGGTGGTAGACCGATGGTGAGGGGTTGTGGTGGTATGGTAGTGGTGTGGTCGTGTGGGTCGCGACTGGTGGTGAGGTGTTGGGGTGGTGGGTTTATGGTGGACCGGTGAGGGGTTGAGGGGGTGTGGGGTTGTGGTGGTGTGGGGTTCGAGTGGTGAGTGGTGGTGCGATGGTGGTGTGGGGTTTCGGTGGTGAGTGGTTAGGATTTGAGTGGTGAGTGGTGGTGTGTGGGGTTTCGGTGGTGTGGGGGTTCGGTGGTGAGTGGTGGTACAGTGGTGGTGTGGTGGTGAGTCTGATCAGAGCCAGAGGAGAGAGAGAGATCGATCGGTGGACGGTGGTGGTGACTGTGGACTGTGGAAGAAGAGAGAGAGAGAGAGAGAGAGAGAGAGAGAGAGAGAGAGAGAGAGTCAGATGAGAGAGAGGTGGAGAGAGCCGTTATAGGGTTATGGCCCTATAACAGCATATTTATACTAAGTATAGGATCCAGTGCATATGTCACATGTCCCATCTATGCACCCAATGGTAAAAATTGCCGTAAAATTGTACTACGCGAGGGTTGTCAGAGTATTTTTCTTCGAATCGGAACCGTCTACGTTTTACGTGGTAGTGATTATATCCTCTGTGCCAAAAAACAAGTAAATTAATTATCATTAGGTGCCTAATCGAATGAGATGAAATTTTGGTTTACAATAAATTAATCGTGCTGATGAAAAGGCTTTGAATACCCGATAGACTTCAAAATTGGCGAGAGTGATTAAAACAGTAACACAGACAATGTGAACGGTTTGGATCGTCATAATTATGTTGAGATCGCGTGGCTAGCGTACATTACCATATAGCATAACATCTTAGTTCATAACCAAGTTAGTTCGATGTATATGATCAAAAGGTAGGTGCAGACTCGATTTCTCGAATGTTCGATCTAAACCGTTACAATTTCATATCTTATCAATTTGTTCCTTTTTCCCGAAAACGGTGGCTATCAAATGTCGGCAACCATCTGATCGGATCAAATTCGGTGCATTTAAGAGCAATAATGTCCTATAATGCATGACTCGACGACTATCAGAGCAGTTTTTTTCATATCGGAACCGTCAACATTTCAAGTGGGAGTGATTATATCCTCCATGCAAAAAATGAAGTGATTTAACTATTGTTATGTATTTGATCAAAGGACACAAATTGTCGGTTGATAATAAATCAACGTCCCTGATGAAAGGGCTTTCAATACCCGATGAACTTCAAATTTGGCGAGGGTGATTAAAATAGCAAAACAAACAAAGTGAACAGTGTGGATCGTCATAAATGTGTTGCGATCGTGTGGCTACTGCATAATATAATCAAAATTTTATACAAAACAATATAACATATTAATAATTTAACATATTATGTAATTATAAAAATTCAATTTTGACCTATCAATTCAAAAATCAAATATTTCATTTTAATTATTAAAAATATATTTTTCATTTTTTCTTCATTTTCAAATAAAATTTAATTTATGTTATAAATATTTTTTCAAAATTTATATTTTTGTTTTCAAAATTTAATTTTTATTTCACCCCTAAGTTTTTTCATTTATGTTATTCAAAAATTCAATTTTAATTTCCCTCATTTTTTCATTATTATGGCATTTAACAACTTAATTTATTTAATAAAATTACATTTTTGAGTTATTATGTATTTATTTATTTTTGCGAAGTCCATTTATTTAATTAAAATTTATTCACATATTTCATTTTTTCCCCAAATTTTGTCCCCTCAAAAAATTCATTTTAATTATTAAAAATTTTATTTTTCATTTTCTCCTCATTTTCAAATAAATTTTAATTTATTTTATAAAAATGTTTTTCAAAATTTATATGTTTTTTATCAAAATTTAATTTTTATTTTACCCCTAAGTTTTTTCATTTATGTTATTCTAAAATTTCCCTCATTTTTCCTTATTATGGCATTTGACAACTTAATTTTTTTTTAATAAAAATGTATTTTTATTTATTGATTTTGTATTTATTTATTTTTGTGAAGTCCATTTATTTATTTAAAATATATTCAAAAAAATCCTTTTTTTCCCTCTTTTTTTTCACCCTTATTTGGCAAGTCCAATTATTAAATTCTAACTATTATTCAAAAATTTATTTTTATTTTCCCTCATTTTTTTTCTTCTTATTATGGCAAGTCCATTTATTAAATTCTAATTATTATTCATAAATTCATTTTTAATTTCGATCTTTTTTTTTTTCATTATTATGGCATTTGGCAACTTCATTTATTTAATAAAAATGTATTTTTTATTTATTATGTATTTATTTATTTTTCTAAAGTCCATTTATTTAATGAAAAACTTATTCAAAATTCAACTCTCTCTCTCTCTCTCTCTCTCTCTCTCTCTCTCTCTCTCTCTCTCTCTCTCTCTCTCTCTCCCCGTGATATATTGCGTAATTACAAAAAAATATTTTTCACCTATCAATTCAAAAATCAAAATTTTCACTTTTATTATTCAAAAATTCATTTTTTATTTTTCCTCATTTTTTGAAATAAAATAAAATTTATTTTTCCTCATTTTATTTTTATTTTCCATCATTCTTTTCGTTATTATACCATGCCGTGCCCGTGCCGTGCCGTGCTGTGTCTTTCACACTACCGTTTCGTGCCCGTGTCGTGCCAGACTAAGACCGTGCCCGTGTCGTGCCAGACTAAGACCGTACCGTGCCCATGCCCGTGCCGTGCCTGATTAAGTTCGTGTCGTGTCGTGCTGTGCCGTGCCACGCTAGGCCAACTACCGTGCCGTGCCCGGCTTAGACCGTGTCGTGCCTGGCTTAAACCGTGTCATGCCAGGCCAACTACTGTGTCGTGCCCCCTCAGACCGTGCCGTGCCTTGCCGTGCCCGTGCCGGAGTTTTTCGTGTCGGGCCCGTGCTGGGCCGGGCCGGGCCGGGCCGGCAAGGCCCATTTGGCACCTCTACCTTCCTCCAATTCATCAAAAGCCTCAATTTTCTGCTCAGAAATTTCAACTCCCTCCAATTCTAATAGCTCAAGTGTCATCTTAGTTAAGTCCATGTATGAGTTGGTCAGTCCCCAAGCAATTGATTTGGAGGAATGTGGCACCTTACAGAATTCAAGTGCTTTGGTTGGTTGGTGCATTTGGGGAAGATTAAAACTTCAGAATACCTGCTGAATATTGGCATCATTCAGAATGTTACTGAGGCAAATTGCAAATTTTGTGGTATATATGTACTCTAAATCTCTTGACCATCTTTTGTTGCATTGTGAAAATGACAAGAATGTTTGGTCTCATACTTTACTCTGGTGGGGCATCCAATGGGTGACCCCTAAATCAGTGGTTGAATTACAATTATGGTGGAACAATTGGAGCATGAAGCCAAAGAAAAAAAATAATCTGGGATTGCATTCCTTTGGTTGTCATGTGGCCTACCTGGAACTCAAGAAATGCTTATGTCTTTGGAAAAAAGCCCCTAGCTATTTGGGAGGAAACTACTGAGATTATTAAAATTATAGTTGCTTTATGGGTCGAAACCAAAGAGGGTGGAGGTGGAGATGAATATTCTGTTGAGGATTTCATTTATAGATTGCAAAGCATACTTGATTCAATCGAATTTCTTTCTGGAGTTCAAGCATATCAGTTACGTATTTTCTGGAGCTAAAATACTGAGGATAGAAGAATACAAAGTCTGTCAACGATGCTAGAATTGCTGCAACAACTATAATTCTTTACAGGGTTTCAACGTTACCTGATGTGCTAGTTAGTCATTGCTCTAGCTCTCTTATGTATCTCTCGCTTATGTAATTGACTGTTGTAGCATGTGTTGGTTTAGTTGGTGGGCATGTCCTCCTGTTAAATCTGATACTTTTGAGTTATTGAGTAGGCATCTTGCCTTTCTCTCTTTTGGATTTGGATGTGGCATGTGATTCTCTATTGAGGGGTTGCCAATTTGTTGGGATGCCCTCCCTAGTTTTGATGCCTTTTCATCCTCTCCTTATTAATCTTTGTACCTCCTTCAAAGGTTAATAATATTTTTTGCTGTTCAAAAAAAAAAAAAAAAGCCCTCCAATTCTAAATATTTCTTTTATATATATATATATATATATATATATATATATATATTATATCTCTTTCTTCCATAATATTTACAGTAACTCTCAACAAAGCATTCAACTCCATAATCTCAAATTCCTGTTACGAATGTCACAGGAAGAAAGAGAAGAGAATTAAACCTCCATGACTTTCTTACCCGAATTGACCGTAATGGAATCTCTGGAAAACGAGATTTCAAATCCGAATTGTACTCAAACCTCGCGTGAGATGTCTGTCGGAATCATATGCCTAAGCCATTTTCACATGCCTTTAATTTCTTTGACCCGTCTGGTATATGCTTTATATCCAAGAATGATAAGTTAAGTCCATTACCTAACTTTAATGAATGTTCTAGTGTTACGGATGTAATATCAACTGGCTGTGGCTCAAATTTATGCCATTCATTGAATTGATTCCCATTGTCATAATTGCAAATGAGATACAGCTTCCTCTTGTATATATATGTAAGGAGACAGTATGCGTAAGCATGTATGTCGTAATTAGGGATGGGCATGGGGACAGATCGGGGCCGGAGACTACTATCTTCACCCCCAAACCCCTTACTCATATCCATTCCCTATTCAATCTCCAACGGGGATTTATTTTTATCCTCCATTCCCGCTCCATATGGGGAACGGGGATCCCCACGGGGATTTCGGGGATCCAATCATTTTCCCTAGAGTAGCAAGTAAATAGTTATAGAAGCCCAATTACAAATCATTTTCCCTAAAATCCAATCACTGGGGAACCCCTGGGCGTGTAAAACTTCATTTGTTCGTAGAACAACATAAAGAATGCAGAAAAGTAGAAATTATGAAGAGTTCTTATGTATATTCATGACATTAATTAAAATTGATTAAATGCAACATGGGTTGTCTAGTGGATAAATACATAATTGTTTCAAAGAAAAAGAGACTACAAGTCTACAATTCACTGTTGATATGCCCGGGAAACATTTCTAAAGATTGTACTACTAGATATTTTTTGTGTAATCAATCACATAAATGGCCATTTTGATTGGTATATGTTAAAACCATGCCATTGTAGTGGATGAAAATGCTTCAATTACCAAACCAATCCTATGTACGAGGAAGGAAATTTTGTGTAACCCCATATATTTGGAGAAAATTCAGTGAGACCCCAAAGTTTCATAATTCATGAATAGACCCCTATATTTCGGGGATTCGGGGACAGGGCAGATCGGGGACGGGGCGGAGCGGGGCGGGGACGGAGCGGGGAACGGATTGGAGCGGATTCGGGGCGGGAACATGCCTATCTCCACCCCCTATCCAATCCCCAAACATTTTAAAAAAGAATCCCCATATCCTATCCAATCTCCAAACAGATCTCCATATTGCCGATCCGTTCGGATCAGGGATCGGATCGAATTCAGACGGGGCGGATGAAATGGCCAACCCTAGTCGTAATATTTTGGCTGATGCGAATGAATGAGGCTCCAAGCTAGCAGAGAGATTGGGATGTCTCAAAGCGTCACGAATACAAAATAACCAAATCAAATAACTCACATGGGCAACTGCCAAAAATGACAAACAAAAGGAAAAGAAAAAATCCAATGCCAACCAATCCAAGAGGAGGTAATAACATCACAAAATTACAACAAAAAAAAGAAACATATAGGCTTTGTTCGGTTCGCTCCTTGGAGAGCATTTTCAAATTAAAAACACAGAATTCGTGTTCGGAAATGAGCTTAAGTTTTGTGAGGTGGGCCCCTCCACTAGTGAAGTACAAGCTACTTTTTTTTTGTCTTTGGTCTGAAAACAAGTCTTGTGGGCCCATGTGTTTACAGCTATTCCCAAAAAAACACACTTGAAACTTCGAAAATGGGCCCACAGACTTGCAAATGGGCCCACAGATTCAAAACAAGTCTGAAAAGTTGAACGAAATTTAATCTGAAAGCTGCAACTTCAAGTCAATCATGGGCCCCTTTGAAGTCAAACAAGTGAACAACTTCAAAACTCTTTTCAATCCCTGGTAGAACAGAAATACAATAATGGCATAAAAACTCCGCACATACTGGATAGAAAGCCCATGAATATCAAATTATGGTGGGAATAAAGATAATAATGAGTGGAAATGATGTCTCAAGGACTGGTCATTTTGATGGAGGTGGAGCGACGAAAGGGTTGGTCGGCATCAGCATGGTCGGAATCGAAGGGATTGTGGCTGGAAGTGGGGGAAGTGTCATCTTTGGGGCTGTGGGCATGGTAGGCAATGTTGGCATTTGAGTGCTTGGCAGAGGCGGCAACGTAGTCGGCTTAGGCAAAGTTGGTGCAGCCTTAGGGAGTGTAGGCAGAGGGGTAGCTGCTGGCAGTGGCGGCAACGAAGTCGGCTTAGGCAAGTTGGTGCGGCTGTAGGGAGCGTTGGAAGAGGAGTGGCTGGCAGCGGCGGCAACCCGGCGGGTTTGGGTATTGTTGGCATCGCTGGAAGTGGAGGTAGGGCACCTACTTTCGGCATTGATGGAACTGCCGGCTGTGTTTGTTGTAATAGGTGGCGGGCCGCCATAGTCGCGTGGACGTTGGAAAGCGAAAACGCAATGACTAGGGAGAGAAGAAGGCAAAGATGATCAGAAGCTGCTGCCATTGCTGTAAAGAGCTGGGGTTTCAGTTGAGGATAGAAGGAGATAATGATTGGGGTTTGAGGTGAAGCTGAAGGGAATGAAGTTATTGATGGGTATTTGTTGGGAGAAAGTGGTGAAGGTTTCTATGGGTTGGATGGGATGTGGCTGGGCAAGTGTAGAGAGTCCTGTTAGTTCAACTTCTCAACTAGTCTGCCATGGATTTTTTTTTTTTTTTTTGGGAAAGGAATTGCCATGTAAATAGTATGAACAACCTACTACTCCATTGCTTGCCTTTTTTTTTTTTTTTTTCCTTTTTCCCAACAATGCTAAATACTCAAAAAAGGTACCCGCAAAATGAAATCAGTGGTTCAAATTACTTGGATATTTATCTGAACCATTGATTTGACTTTTCGGGTAATTTTTAGGGTACACTTTCGGTTACTTACCATTTATGTGTTTTGGGAAGCGAATTTTTATGAATAGAATAATAGAAAATTTCATTGGTATTATCTAGTTCCGTTTGCTCATAGTTTAACGCTTTGTATGTGACACTTTAAATGTAAAAAAAAAAAAACAGGGTAAAGGGTAATGTTGCACAACTTTTCAAAATAGACGTTTCATTTTTAAACATCTACTCCCTCCGTCCCAATTTAAATGCTCCCTACGGTTATGCGTGCATTTTTAAAACTCTTGTAGTTTTTATTCTATAATGTATTATATATGCAAAATGGATCTTATTTGATAGATCTCAATTAATTCTATTAGACAAATTTTTTAAAAACTTTGAAAACATTACAAATAAAAAGATATAGACGTTTGAAAATGACACGGATATTCGTAGGGAGCATTTAAAATGGGACGGAGGGAGTATAAAAGAAAAGAATGACCAACAAGTTGCAACAGAGGGAATAGTATGTAAAGGAAGAAGATGACAAAGATAATTACTTTGTAAAATGGTGCCGTTTTGCTAAAGAAGGAAGCGTTCTTGTGGGCCGTTGGACCTCCTCATTAACATGATTGCACGTCCACATTAAAAGCCTCACATGATCCTCATAGGGAAATTCTCAATCGTGAATTTCGATTCCTAATCTTGCCTTTGTTGGGATGTTTGACGCAGTTGTAGTGAGAAAGAATCTCCAAAGACAACGGTATGAAATCGAAGGATTGGTTTTTGTTTGTTGAAGAAGTCATGAACCAAATTTCGAACAAGGCTATACAAACACCAAGAATAGAGTTTACGATATGCAGTTTAATTTGTAGTAGAGCCACAAAAATTCATAAACTACAACAAAATCTCATAATTGAACACCAAAACTTTTGTATCTTGGTCAGAAAAATTTATAACCAACACAGAAAAATTCATAACCAACACAGAAAAATTCATAACAAATAAGGGCATCTCCAGTAATGGAGTTTGTGTAAGAAATAAGGTAAGAAATAGTTCAGTGAGCAAACATTTTCCTTTATTTGTGTCCCAATGGTCTAATTAGTGAAATGTTAAGTGGGCCTCACATTGCAGCAGCATTAGCTGTATTTATAACTGTGTTGCTGTTAGCAACTACATTTAAATGGAGCCCACAGTTAAACTATTGAGTAAACCGACGAGAGGAAGAGAAAAGAGAGAGAAAAAGGTGCTTATGACGTGGGAATCTGTTAGGAGAGAGAAACGGAAAAAGGAAGGAAAGAGAAAGGGAGAAGGAAGGAGAGAGGAGAGAGAACGGAAAAAATTTTGGACCTACTTTTTATACTCTAACAACACCACTGTAACACTCATTATCTTAACAACACATTTTGTCATATATTGTCATAACAACACAAAAATGGGACCCATTTTTTTACACTTTTGTGTCATATAACACCACATTTTTAACTCCACGACTGCGGATGCCCTAAGCTCATTTAAATGGTTGTCAGAAACTCACTGCCGGACTTGATTAATCGGGACGACGAAGTTTGTAGACCTTGTGTGAATGACAGCCCTGTTGTGCAGTTGTTCAAAATCAATGGCTTCATTTTGTTATTTTCTAGTTGTTTCAAAGTCGTAGAAGCTGAAGTCCTCAAAGATAAAACTTTTCGCTCCATGTCCGAGTCATTCACTCTATTGATTTGCTTCCATTTTCACTTTTTTTAAGCGAGCTCAGGCTTTTTCTAGGTAATTCTTTTGAATCACAAAAACTTACAAATATATAACAACACGAAGTTAATAACTTTTGTGTGGTTTTTTTAAACCACGCCTGCTTTTCAAACCACATTATTCATAGATTGGACGGTTTGGACCACAATATTTTATATGCTAGACCACAAAAATACATAAAAATAACAACAAAAGTCTATCTGCATTTATTATATTTGACCACAAAATCTCATAAATGGACCATAAAAATTCATGCAATGAACCACCACAAAATTAGTATATCGGACAACAAAAATTCATTATAATGTGTCACAAAAATCCGTAAGGGGCATAGAGTACATCCCAAACAAGGGGTGTATATTTCCCCCGAATTTTCTCATTTGGTGGTTTTCTGATCGGGGAATTATTTGCCCCATAAAATTTTCTCTTTCTTTGCTAGTTATGTTTGTACTTGTTTAGCTGCGACCAGCGCGGTGTTCTAATGGGATCTCTTGAAATTTTTCCCTTGGTAAAGATCGATTAGCATTATCACACTTCGAGATTTCAAATCCGAATTGAACTCAAATTAACCTCGTGTGTGCAGGGACGAGGACCATCTTTGGTGAGAAATCAAGATCCATGTCTAAGCCATCTTCACATGCATTTTCATAAAGTGTGTAAGTCTATTACCTAACTTCAATGAATATTCTAGTATTACAGATGTAATATATATCAACTGGCTGTGGCTCATATTTAGGCCATTCAGTGAATTGATTCCCATTGTCATAATTGAAAACGAAATACCCTCCATTTTAAAAAGGAAACAACTTTTCATTAGTTTATAGTATAGGTACAGCTTCGTCATGTATATATTTTTTGGGTAAATCGGAAAAATTAGATAAAACTAAAGGAAAGAGTTGATCTGCAGCAGAGGTGCAGTAGCGTTAGTTACATAGCCAAATGTCCTACTAGAAACCAAGAGGATAACCATCTAATCAAGTATTTGCCTAATGTTAAGGGTGTCCCTTAACATGTACTCCCTTATGGAAATGGGAGGAATTGTGGTAACAATGAGCTCTTCTTCCTGTTCAGCTCCAAGATGCGCAAGATGGTCCGCGCATTGATTCGCATCCCGGTAGGTATGTGAGAGTGTACTTCCAGTGCGGCTGATGAGGTACTTGCCATCATTAATGATGTTACTTTGTGGATGATTAACATTGACACCCTCGTTGAAGAGTATAATCGCTGTTTGACAGTCCGATTCGATGTGGGTATTTGCTAGTCCTTTCTCCAATATGATTGTAAGTCCCCGATATATACTCCACACTTCGGTTTCCAAGCTAGAGCCAGCCACCATCTTTCCATAAAAGCCTAGAATCCATTCTCCTTGTTCATTTCTGAATATGCCTCCGAAGCCCGCTTTCCCGTTGCTTTCATATCGGCATCCATCCGTATTCAACTTGATATTACCTGAATGAGGGGGGGACCAAGGAAATGGTTTATGAGAACAAGAGGCAGTTGCAAGAGGGGATTTAAAGGCTTCCACAATTTCGGAAGCATAGGCCACTAAGACTTTGGAACTCACTGCCGGAACAGGTTCAAAATTATCAAAGCTTTTTTTGTTCCGGTCCTTCCAAATCTGCCATAAGGCAGCACAAAAGAGAATGTTCCAAGGGATTAGTGTGCCTATGCTTAAAAACTTTTTCTTTCTCAGGTTAGTGGAAATCCAATCCGAAATGGAGTTACCAATCCCCTCTCGCATCACCTGCCCCAAAGGGATCATATCCCAAATGGCTACAGCTTTGGGACATTCACGAAACAAGTGAGATAAGCTTTCAGGTGAGTTATTACATCTAGGACATAGATCCGAAGATGTAATACCTCGATGAGCACGCAGGACATTGGTAGGAAGTTTTTTGTGAAGGATGAGCCAAATAAAAGTTTTAAATTTTTGAGGTAAATGTAATTTCCAAAACCACTTCCAACCTGTCGTGTCATTCGAATCTCTGTTAATGAAATCATATGCCTCCGAGGCAGAGTAATTCCCATCATTGGCAGTCACCCAAGTTGGATGATCACTAGCTTGAGTATATAAGGGTAGAACAATGCCAAGAATCAACTCTCTGGAAGTGTTGTCCAGAATATGGTCAATGGGAGTCAAGTTCCATTTCCCATTTTCAATTATCCCAGCCACTTTAGTTTTCCCGTGAGTATGTATCCCAGGATGCCTTTCGGCCAAGGTATCACAACCACACCACCAGTCATTCCAAAGGTCAACAGATTCTCCATCCCCAATGGACCACTTGATGCCTTTCTTAAGGGTGTCTCTGGTATGTAAAACACTTCGCCAAGTGTGAGAAGCAGCCCTGTTACTGGGCCAAGATTGGATAGAATGGTGTTTCAAATATTTGTCTCTGAGGGTGCTAGCCCATAAGCTATCATCATCATTACAAAGCTTCCAACCAATTTTAGTTAAAAGTGCCAAATTTTGATTTTTGGCTTTCTTCAAGCCCAACCCTCCAAGGTCTTTATTTTTACACACCGTGTGCCAATTAACAAGGTGAATTTTCTTTCTCGTTGGAGTATCACCCCAAAGAAAATTACGATTTAAACGATCAAGCTTATCACAAATATTGGCCGGGAGATGCATAGTCTGCATGGTGTAGCTAGGGATGGTGGATGAAGAAGCTTGGATGAGCGTAGCTCTTCCCGCTAACATGAGAGTGTTGGCCTTCCAACCAGCAAGTCTATTTTGAACTTTTTCCACGATATGTTTGAAATGGTCCTTATTAGCTCTTTTATGTAACATGGGGATCCCAAGGTATTTGCCAAGATCCTTAGTGAGGGGGATACCACACACATTCCTCAATCTACGAGATTTGTTTCTGGAAATATTAGGAGAAATGTAAAGCTTGGATTTAGAAAGGCTGATAGTTTGGCCCGAAAGAATGCAAAACTCATTTAGCACTTCCATGATAGCTTTGCAACTAGCAACATTAGATTGTCCAAACAGAATAAGATCATCCGCAAAGAAAAGGTGAGTGAGTGTTTCAGAACTTCTAGAAATTTTAAGACCTTTCCAAATGCCCTCAGTACACTTATTTTCAATAAGAATGGATAATCTTTCCATGCAAAGAACAAAC
Organism: Vaccinium darrowii; assembly: GCA_020921065.1. Classification (NCBI taxonomy): domain Eukaryota; kingdom Viridiplantae; phylum Streptophyta; class Magnoliopsida; order Ericales; family Ericaceae; genus Vaccinium; species Vaccinium darrowii. The sequence goes on from CM037154.1 coordinate 37,815,373, forward strand.
AAGTAAGGGGACAAAGGGTCCCCTTGTCTGAGACCACGGCCAGGGGAAAGTTCTTCAAGGGCCTCTCCATTCCAAAGAATGGAGGTGGTAACACTAGTGACACAGCTCATGATGAGGGCAGTCCAGGAGGGGTTAAGATTAAAGAAAATTAGAGTGTCAAGGAGGAATTTCCAAGAAATTTTGTCGTAAGCTTTTTCCAAATCAATTTTCATCAAAATTCCCCCTTTTCTCCCTTTTTTAGACCGGAGGGTATGCAACATTTCCTGGGTGATAATAACATTATCAGTGGTGGATCTACCAGGGATAAAACTACTTTGATAAGGTCCAACAATCTTGGTAAGGAGGGGTCTAAGTCTGGCAACGAGAATCTTGGTGATGATTTTATAGCTAACATTGCACAAACTTATGGGACGAAAGAGCTTGATGCTATCAGGATTATCAGTTTTAGGGATAAGGGATATGAGGGTCTTATTAATGTCAGCGGGAATAGAGTTATTAGCAAAACAATCCTTAACAAAATTACAAACATTATTCCCAACAACACTCCAATACTTGTGATAAAAAATAGCTTGTAAACCATCCGGACCCGGGGCCTTGTATGGGGAGATATTTTTAACCATATTCCAGATTTCCGAATTGGTAATGGAAGTGCAAAGGCTGTCATTATCCTCTCTGGACAGAGTTTTATGACCATTAACAACCAAACAAGTTCCCGGAGAGTCAATCTGATTCTGGAAAAGAGCTTTGAAGTAATTATTCACCACGCTTTTAATCATGTCAGGGTTGTCAATCCAGACATTATCATCATTTTTTAACATGGTGATTTTAGCTTTCCTTCTCTTAATAATAGTGGATAAATGAAAATATCTCGTATTTCTCTCTCCCATAACTATCCAATTAGATCTAGCTTTTTGAAACCACAGGATTTCTTCTTGAGCCAAGATATTATTGTAGTCCACAATAAGATCTTTCTCAAGGAGGAGCAGGTTATGGGAGAAGTTACTATCCAGGGACTTCTGGATACCATTTATCCTCGCAAGCAGCCATCTCTTTTTTCGAAAAATGTTTCTGAAAACATTTTTGTTCCATTTCAAAGCAGCATTAGTGAAATTCTGAATTTTTGAATGAAAGCTATCACCACACCAGTTATTAGAAACAACTTCCTCAAAATTAGGGTCAAGAATCCACGCGGCTTCGAACCTAAAAGGTCTATTAATAGGAGAAGTAACAGAAAACCCAAGCATATGAACAAGTAGAGGGGCATGATCAGAATAAGTGCGAGGGAGAACTTGGATCATACCTTCGGGGAAAAGAGCGCGCCAATCCTCGTTACAAAGCCCCCTGTCCAGCCGCTTTTGCACATTTGCAATTCCTTGTCGGCAGTTGGTCCAAGTGAACTTCGATCCTGATGAGCCGAGATCCACCAAATTGCAGCTGTTGATGTTGTCCAAGAATTTTCTTCTCTGATTGTGGCTTGAGTCGGGAGCAGCACTTCTAATTTCATCCAGGGAGGTAATGTCATTATAATCCCCAATAGCACACCATGGTTTACTGTGGGAGGCAGCAAAGTCTTTAAGGCCATCCCATAAAATGTCCCTCATCCTAGGATTAGGGTTGGCGTACAGGGCAGAGAGAATCCAATCTTCATAACCATTTTCTTAATCGTGACATGAACAACTTGAGTACTAATGGAGATAGTGAAGACAGCAACTTTGGTCGGATCCCAAAGGATCCATATACCCCCAGATCTGCCATTAGGATCAATGAAAGTGTCTCTTGTAAAGCCTAGTTTAGTGAAAAATGAGCCCATGGATTGGAGGGTTACTTTGGTTTCCAAAAGGGCCACTACTTCTGGGTTGTGAGTACGAACCATTTCCTTAAAGTTACTCTTAAACCGGTCATTACCCGCACCCCTACAATTCCAGACGAGAATTTTGTAGCTATCCATAAGAAAATTATAATCAAGAGGAGGAAAACCTGGAGGGTTAAGTGAGTTCCTCAGCTCTACCAATGTCGGTCTTCTCTTCCGACTCGGGGTCGCTGCCTCTTTGTGAGGGATCTTGTTTCCGAGACATTGTTCTCTGGTTTTCAGCTTCAGGCCTAACTCTTCCGTCCACCACGCGACGCCGGCTAGGTGAACGGCTTCTATGTCTGAATCGAACCACACTTTCACTTTGTGGTAACTGATTTGGAGTTGTTGCATTTCTGGCGAATTCATGGTAAGTTTGAGTAGGCAGAAGGTTTATGTCTGGTGGTATCAATATAGAGGTTGAGGATGAGGAGGGTTGGTCCGCTACCGTAACCAAAGTTGCTTTTCCAGATGAGCTAATGTCTGGGGGTTTTGTAGGGTTAGAAAAATCGAGCTCAATTTGAATAGCAGATGTGGGGCTGAAATTGGGCTGGGGAACTTGGGCCGAAGTATGGTTTTTGAGAAGGGGGTTAAATTCAAATTTATGCTCAGGTATAGAGTTAGAACTACTATCTATGTGGCTATTTTGGTAATGAGGTTTGGGCTTGCCTATGTAAGGTTTTGGGTTGGATCTCTTTGGGTCACCTGACCGAGAATTAGGTTTGTTTTGCTGGGCCACTGGGGCGGTGGGAGTTGGGATTGTTTTGGGCACAAAGTGGGCCTTTCCTTTATTAACTCTTTGCATACCATTGTGGCCTTGCTCAATGGGCTTTGCTCTGGTCTGATTTCGACGGGCCACTAGCATCCACTCTCCGTAGCCCAATTCTTTGGGCTCATCTGGAACAATCATCCCGTTGAAAGTCACAGCTTTACTGTCGGTTGTTGCAGGGGGGGTAACGGTCAAAATATCAGTAGCTGCATCAACCATTTTTTCCGGCGTCGGCGATATTGAACAGACTTCTTTCCGGTGTCCTACCCTGCCACAGGAGAAACAAATAAGATGAATATGCTCATATTCAATAAAGTAATCATACTTACCCACCGCAACTGAAACTTCAAGTGGTTGGCTTAAGTCAATTTCCACACAAACTCTCGCATAACTTCCCCGGAGACCATCAATTGTGTTTGTGTCAACTTTGAGGGGTTTACCCAGCTTGGCTGCTATCATGAGGAGACTCTCCTCATCATAAAATTCATAAGGAAGGTATCTGAATCTAAGCCACACAGCTGTAGTGATGGCAGAGGCCACATCTGCTTTAAATTGGGGGTGCCACTTCCTTACCGTCAAGTAATGATCTTGAAGAATCCATGGACCTCCCATAAAAACTTTGTTGTAGTCAGACCTTGTTTCGAACCTAATAAGATAGAATCCCAAACCCAAATCAACGGGGGTGAAGAGTCCCTCCAGATTCCATAGGTTTGAAATTCTATCCATTAGGGCTTTGAAACCCATATTTCTACCCAGTAGCTTAATGATTAGGCAACCCTTATGGCTTTGTCTGATGCGCTTAAGATGATCTTTGGAGAACACCACTTTGATTTTTGATATGGTTTTGGGGGGATCAGGATCTGTGTCTTCATCGTCACTGTCGTCCGCAAACTCCGAACACCCTTGGTATATTGTTTCCATGGGAGAAGCGTGGGCATTGAGAAGTGCGGCTTTGAAGGAGCGGGCTTTTTCTTTTGGGATTTCCTGAACTGTGGGGGTTTGATCCAATTTCTCTGATGGGTTTACCAAATTTGTTGGTTCCATGTGGTTGTCGGCCAAATTCACCTGGGGGAGGGGGCTTTCCTCTGAGTCCATAGGACTTGAGATTTCGGTGAGTGGGGGATCTAATTGATCACTTTTGATCTTTTTTGTGCTCCTTACAAGATGATCTATTTCTTCTACCGAGAGTGGAGCAGAGATGGAGAGTGGGGCGGCTTCAGAGCCGAGCATTCTAGAGAGAGAAACTTTTTGTGTCGTCATGTATATATGCATGTAGAGAAATATATTTACAACCTTTTTATTGTCATTTGCTGGGCTCACAATACGGCAAGACTCTTGCATGGAAGAGTTCTCATTTTTTGAAGATACACGGAAGAGTTAATTTTTGCACGCAAAAGTTTCCCTTAACAACAGCCAAGTGAGCTGATTGTAGAATTTTCCATATATTTATGTTTTATAAATCTGTGAAAGCGTACGTGTACGTTGTAATATTTAGGCTGATGAATGAGGCTCCAAGCTAGCAGAGAGATTGGGATGTTTCAAATTAAGCATCACAAATACAAAATAACCCGATCACATAACTCACATGGGCAACTGCCAAAAAAATGACAAACAAAAGGGGGAAAAATCCAATGCCAACCAATCCAAGAGGGGCTACTAACATCACAAAATTACAACAAAAAAAAAGAAACATATAAGTTCACAATCCCTGGCAGAAATCAAATACAATAATGGCATAATGCACTCAAGTCTCCTCCTAAACAGTACAACCATATGAAAACTCCGCAATCATAGTGGGAATAAAGATTATAATGACTGGAAATGATGTCTCAATGGCTGGTCATTTTGATGGAGGTGGAGCGAATAAAGGGTTCGTCGTGGGCATGGTCGGAATCAAAGGGATTGTCGCTGGAAGTGGTGGAAGAGTCATCTTCGGGGCTGTGGGCATGGTAGGCAATGTTGGTATTTGAGTGCTTGGCAGAGGCGGCAACGTAGTCGGCGTAGGCAAAGTTGGTGCGGCCGTAGGGAGTGTAGGCAGAGGGGTGGCTGCTGGGAGTGGCGGCAACGTAGTTGGCGTAGGCAAAGTTGGTGCGACCGTAGGGAGAGTTGGAAGAGGGGTGGCTGGTAGTGGTGGCAACGTGCCGGGTTTTGGCATGGTTGGCATCGCCGGAAGTGGAGGTAGGGCGCCTACATTCGGCGTTGACGGAACTGCCGGCTGTTGTAATAGGTGGCGGGCCGACATAGTCGTGTGGATGTTGGAAAGCGAAAAGGCGATGACTAGGGAGAGAAGAAGGCAATGATGATCAGAAGCTGCTGCCATGGTTGTAAAGAGCTGGGTTTCAGTTGAGGAGAAGGAGATTGTGTTTGTGGTTTGATTTGAAAGGGAATGAATTCATTGATGGGTATTTGTAGGGAGAAAGTGGTGAAGGTTTCTATGAGTTGGATGGGATGTGGCTGGGTTAGTGTTGAGAAGTACTTGTTAGTTCAACTTCTCAACTAGATTGTCTCAACTTCTCAACTTGTTACTCCTTTGCTTGTCCTTTTTTTTGGCGGCAATCTAAGTACTCAGAAAAAGTACCCGCAAATGAAATTAGTGGTTTAGATTCACTTGGATATTTATCTGAACAACTGATTTCACTTTCGGGTAGCCTTTTCATTTTTTGAGAAGCGAGTTTATATGAATAGATTGATAGAAAATTTAATTGGTGTTTATTTTTTCCGTTTGCCTATATTTTAATGCTTTGTACGCAACACTTAAATATAAAAAAAGGAAAAGGAAAACAAGATAAAATAAAGGCTAATGGGTAATGTTGCACAACTTTTCAAAATAGAAGTTCATTTTGAAACATTCGTAAGAGAAAAGAGATTAACAATTTGGGACAGAGAAAATAGTATCTAAAGGAAGAAGATGACAAAGTTAATTACATTATAAAATGGTGCCATTTTGCTAAAGAAGGAAGCATTGTTGTGGACCATTGGATCTCTTCATTAACGTGTTCGCACTTCCACATTAAAAGCCTCACATGGTCCTCGTAGGGAAATTCTCAATCGAGGATTTCGATCCCTAATCTTGCCTTTGTTGGGATGTTTGACGCGGTTGTGATGAGAAAGAATCTCCAAAGACAACCAGTATGAAATCGAAGGATTGGTTTTTGTTTGTTGATGAAGTCATGAACCAAATTTCGGACAAGGCTATACAAACACCTATAATAGAGTTTACGATATGTAGTTTAATCTGTAGTAGAGCCACAAAAATTCATGAACTACAACAAAATCTCATAATTGAACACCAAAATTTTGTATCTTGGTCAGAAAAATTTATAGCCAACACAGAAAAAAATCATAACAAATAATTAAGTTCTTTTAAATGCTTGTCAGAAAACTCACTGTCGGACTTGATTAATCGGCACCATGAAGTTTGCAGACCTTGTGTGAATGACAAGCATGTTGTGCAGGTGTTCAAAATCAATGGTTTCATTTTGTTATTTTCTAATTGTTTCAAAGTCGTAGAAGCTGACGTCTTCACAGATAAAACTTTTCGCTCCATGTCCAAGTATCCATTCACTCAATACTGATTTGCTTTCATTTCTACTTTCCTTAAGCGAGATCAGGCTTTTTCTAGTTAATTCTTTTGAATCACTAACAACACGAAGTTAATAACTTTTGTGTGATTTTTTTAAATCACGTCGGCTTTTTGAACCTCATTATTCATAGATTGGACCACAATAATTTATATGTTAGACCAAAAAAATACATAAAAATAACCAAAAAAGTTCATCTGCATTTAGTATATTTAACCACAAAATCTCATAACACGGACCATAAAAATTCATATGTTGACTGTAAAAATTCATGAAATGAACCATCACAAAATTAGTATCGGACAACAAAAATTCATTAAAATGTGCCACAAAAATCCGTAAGGGGCATACAGTACATCCCAAACAAGAGGTGTATATTTCCCTCAAATTTTCTCATTTGGAGATTTTCTGATAGGGGAATTATTTGCCCCATAATTTTTTCTCTTTCTTGGCTAGTTCTGTTTGTACTTGTTTAGCTATAACCTGCGCGGTGTTTAATGGGATCTCTGGAAAATTTTCCCTTGGTAAATATAGATATAGCATTATCACACTTCGAGATTTCAAATCCGAATTGAACTCAAATTAACCTCGTGTGTGCAGGGATGGATCCAAAGGGGGGCACGCGGGGTTACGTGCCCCCGCTAACCCCACTCAAAACTAAAAATAATAATTTTATTAGAGGTAATTAAATATCTATCCGATTTTTGGGTGGAAATTAGATTTTCATCCCCCATTATTTATGAAAATATATTTTCATCCTCTCGTAATGTGATTTACCCTTATTACCCTTCCTATATATATATATATATATATATTAGAGGATGAAAAATACAAAATGAAAGTAATTTTTGAAATTCAAAAGAGGGATGAATATTGTTTCAACTAATCAGATAAAGTTCAAAAAGGGGATGAAGTGGTTACCCCATGTTAGCAGTTTTATTACAATGAACATGGTAAAACTAAACAATTTGGAAAAATGAATCATGGTCAAATAAATTTTGGAAAAATTTTCCCAATGTTTATGGTAAATTGACTCAACTGGTTAGCTTTGTTTAACTATCCCAATTATGGTAAAATGTTTCAGACTAACTTTGTTTACCATGATTACTCGATTTTACCATATTTTAGAACTCAAATCATTGTAAAAATACAAAAACATATGAAAGTATTTATGGTAAAAACAACCAATAGAACTCAAATCTTGGTAAAAATCCTAAAACATATAACAGTGTTTATGGTAAAAACAACCAATAGAACAATGTTTATGGTAAAAACAAGCAATAGAACTCAAATCATGGTAAAGATTCATTACAATTGTGGAAGAATGGAGACCATCACTTTTGAATGATCTCTCACTTAAACTTCTCTCCATCAGATCCATAGCACTTTAACATTCGACGACGGCCACAATTTCTTTGCAAACAACATCTGTGTATACCTACGACTCAAGTCCCCCGGCAACATCGAAACCCGATTAATTACACACAAAAAAACATCGGAACTTGATTAAAAAAAAAAACCCACAGCTTTGTGTTTCTTGTTTCCATTTTTTTTATCCTCAACCCGATTTCAGATTGTCGAGGTGCGAAGCTTCGAGGAGGCATTGCCAGAGAGAGAGAGAGAGAGAGAGAGAGAGAGAGAGAGAGACGAATCTGTCATCCTCCCCAGAGTTGAAGGCGGACGATGGCTGATTGTGGTGGTGGCGGTGTCCTTCCATCGCCGTCGTGCCTCGGGTTACCATCTCGATGCAGAGATAGAGAATTAATTGCTTCTATTTTTTTGATCTGGAAATGGATGGTTTTCAATCCTTTTATTTACCAATATAGGAAGTATAAATTTAGGGATTGGGTTATTAAAAGGGATGAAGATAATGGCATGAAAAGGGATGAAGATAATGGCATGAATTAAGGGATTGGGTTTTATCCCCAATTCCGTTAATTGCAATCCAGGACCTCTTAAATTTGAAATTGGTCCTGTCTTCCTCCTACTATTAGCAACATTTAATTTAGTCCTCAAACCGATTTTCTGTTAAAGGGCAATTTAGGGTTTATTTGAATCTCGGGATGGAAATATAATTCCCAAAAACGCTCAGGATGATTTTCTAATTCTAAGTGAGTAAAAGGATGATTATTTAAGTGCCCCATTTTATTAAATATAGTCAAGAGAAAATATATTTTAAAAATCATCAATAAAACTATCTCAATCATTCTATAGACTTGTCAATGTCAAGATAAATCATAATCTAAAAGTTTTGTCTAAGAATGTGTACTCATTTTTTTATCTTTTTTTTTTATATAAAAGTTATGCATTATAAACTTATAGTCGCAATGAATGTCTTAATTTAGCAAGATCATTAACGAAGAAAAAATTCCATGATTATAATTAACAAAGTGCCCTCACTAGGGTGAATTTCTGGATCCGTCCCTGCGTGTGTGTGAGCTATCAGTCGGAATCCGTAGTAAAGCATTCGAGGACCCTCTTTGGTGAGGGATCAAGATCATTCCTAAGCCATCTTCACATGCATTTTCTTTTACCCGTCTGGAGTATTCTTTATATCCAAGAATGATAAGTGTGTTAGTCCATTACCTAACTTTAATGAATGTTCCGTTGGAAATTACCGGAATTTCAGATGATTGAAACCGGGCATTTGGCAGGTCTTCCGAGAAAACCGAAAAATTACGCCAGTTATTGATTAGTGTGGCCATGTAAGACCCTCCCATTATGTGAGTTGATGGCAGACTTCATGTCAATACTCATTCTGGCAGTTTCGATATTGCTGGTGGGTGGGCTGCTCAAGAGTCTTTCTCCTTGCTTATAGGTGTGTATCCCGAAATTGAGAAGACTACGAGATTTTCAAGTTCCTCTCTATACATTCCAGTTGCACGCTTTTTTGTGTGAGATAGAGACACACAAGGTTCAATTCACCAAAGCGTTCATCGGAGGTGTTCTGACGTTCATGGTTCATCTGTTTTATCGTGGGAGACGAACACTGATTAACCTACAGGCTATAGCACCCTCAGTAGGCGGCGAATCCGTTTTAAGGAGACTGTAGTTTTTACAAGATTTGGTTCGATTTTCATTTTGATTATCTGTTTATGTATATCGTTCTTTCAATTTCTATTCTGTAATTCTATATATTTTTTTTTTTGGGTAAATGTAATTCTATATTTCTTATCAATGGAATTGTGTTCTGGTTTTGCCGTTCGATTTTTTTGTATCATGTTCTAGACTTCCATTATTACGGGTGTAATAGCAACTGGCTGTGGCTCATATTTAGGCCATTTATTGGATTGATTCCCATTGTCATAATTGAAAACGAGACACCTCCATTTTAAAAAGGAAACAACTTTTCTTTGGTATAGAATATAGATTGATACAGCTTCCTCTTGTATATATGTATGTAGATTGCCTAATTATGTTTTATAAATCTGCGAAAGCCTGTGCTTTGTAATATTTAGGTTGATGAATGAGGCTCGAAGCTAGCAGAGAGATTGGGATGTTTCAAATCATCACAAATACAAAATAACCAGATCACATAACTCGATCACATGGGCAATTGCCAAAAATGACAAGCAAAAGGGAAAAAAGAAAAATCCAATGCCAACCAAATCCAAGAGGGGCTAATCACATCATAAAATTACAACCAAAAAAGAAACATATAAGTTCACAATCCAATAATGGCAAATACAATAATGGCATAATGCACTCAAGTCTCCGCACACACATGGATAGACACACCTCATGAAAATCAAATCATACTGCATGTGAATGAAAATGCCAAGGAATGGAAATGATGTCTCAAGGGCTGGTTATTTTGATGGGGATGGAGCCAAGAAAGGGTTGGTCGGCATCGTCGTGGGCGTGGTCGGGATCGAAGGGATTGAGGCAGGAAGTGGGGGAAGTGTGATCTTTGGGGCTGTGGGCATGGTGGGCAATGTTGGAATTTGAGTGCTTGGCAAAGGCGGTAACGTAGTCGGATTAGGCAAAGTTGGGGCGGCCGTAGGGAGTGTAGGCAGAGGGGTGGCTGCTGGCAGTGGCGGCAACGTATTTGGCGTAGGCAAAGTTGGTGCAGCCGTAGGGAGTGTAGGCAGAGGGGTGGCTGGCAGTGGCGGCAACGTAGTTGGCGTAGGCATTGTTGGCATAGCCGGAAGTGGAGGTAGGGCACCTACTTTCGGCATTGACGGAACTGCCGGCTGAGTTTGCTGTAATAGGTGGCGGGCCGCCATAGTCATATGGATGCTGGAAACCGAAAATGCGAGGACTAGGGAGAGAAGAAGGCAAAGATGATCCGAAGCTGCTGCCATTGTTGTAAAGAGCTGGGGTTTCAGTTAAGGATAGAAGGAGATTATGATATTGGTGGTGAAGGGAATGAAGATTGTGATGGGTATTTGTAGGGAGAAAGTGGTGAAGGTTTCTGAGTTGGATGGGATGTGGCTGGGTAAGTGTAGAGAAGTATCTGTTAGTTCAACTTCTCAACTAGATTGCCATGGATTTTTATTTTATTTTTTTTATTTTAAAGGAATTGCCATGCAAATTCAAATATGAACAACCTGCTACTCTTTTGCCTGCCTTTTTTTTGGGTACCAATGCTAGGTATCTAGAAATGGTACCCCGAAAATTACCTCAGAAGTGAATTATTGGTTCAAATTTGTGGCATGTTTGATGTGATTGTGGTGAGAAAGAATCTCTCAAATTTGGCCGGTATGAAATTGAAGGATTTGTAAATGAACCGAATTTCGAACAAGGCTACCATACACACTCCTATAATGGAGCTTAAGATATGCAGTTTAATTTGTATTTAGATCCACAAAAAATCATGAAATAGAACAAAATCTTGTAAGTGAACACCAAAATTTTTGTATCTTGGCCAGAAAAATTTATAACCAACACCAAAAAAATGCATAACAAATAAGCTCTTTGGAAGGCTTGTTGTACATCTCATTGTCGACTTTGATTAATCGACACGATGAAGTTTGCAGACCTTGTGTGAAGGAACTGCCTGCAGACCGATTGTTGTTCAAAATGAATGGTTTCATTTTGTTACTGCCTCCGTTTGGATTTGTTTGTCTCTCGTTTTATTGTAACTGGATAAAAAATTAGTAATATTTGTAAATTTTTAAGTAATTATATGTTCAATATGGATCTTATTTGATAGATCTCGATTGGTTCTATGAGACTTTGTTTTCAAAATTATATAAAACATTATAAGTTATAAGATATAATCATTTAAAAAGTGGCATAAACTCTCAAAATAGACTAACAAATCCGGACGGGAGTATTTTCTAGTTGTTCAAAGTCATAGAAGCTGAAGTCCTCAAAGATAAAACTTTTTGCTCCATCTCTGAGTAGAAAAAACATTTTTTACACCGCTGGAGTAAACAAAAGTTTTCTCCAAATCAATTGCATTGCGCCACATGACCATGTTCTACTATTTGGGACTGCTATTTAGACACATGGTGCAATGTAATTGATTTGAAAGAAACTTTTGTTTACACCGGTGGTGTAAGGAATGTTCTCTCCTCTGTGTATCCTTTCACTACATACTGATCTGTGTCCATTTCCACTTTCCATAAGCAAGCCCGGCTTTTTCTAGTTGTTCCAAAGTCATACTCTCTCCGTTCTAAATTGTTGGTCATCTTTTCTTGTTTAGAATCTCTCAAAATTGTCCATATCTTCTAATATATAATACTTTTTATATCCAATATGGATCTTGTTTGATAGATCTCAATTAGTTTTATTAAACAATTTTTTTGAAATTATAAAAAATGTTATAAATTGTGAAATATAGATAATTGTTTGAGTGACACAATTACCCAAAAGTAACCATTATTTTTTAACACAGAGAGTAGAAGTTGAAGTCCTCAGAGATAACACCACGAGGTTAATAACTTTTGTATGCTCTTTTTTAAGTCGACGTCCACTTTTTGAACCACAAAATTCATAGACTGGACTACAAAAATTTAAATTTATATGTTGGACCATAAAAATACATAAAAATAACTACAAAAGTTCATATGTAATTATTTTATTCTGACCGCAAAATCTCATAACATGGACCACAAAAATTCATATGTTAGACAGCAAAAATTCATGAAATGAACCACCACCCAATTAATATCTAGAGCAAGAAAAATTCAATAAACTGTGCCACAAAAATTCGTAAGGGACATACATTACATCCCAAACAAGGAGTGTGTATTGAAGTACTTCCCCCAAATTTTTTCATTTTGAGGTATTCTCTGATATATAGGGGAAATTTTTTGCCCCTTAAAATTTTCTTTTTCTTTGCTAGTTCTGTTTGTACCTGTTTAGCTGCAACCTATGCGGTTTTAATGAGATCAATGGTGGCTCCAGGATCATCTTAGAGTGTTCAAAAATTATTTCTGTCAACCAACAAGACCTTAAAAATTTTGTTTTATAGGAAAAATGTATTTTTTGGAAGTTACTAGATATTAATGTTTTTTTTTTTTTTTCTCATGAAAGAGTTTGAATTATTTTAACCAACTTTTGTTTTGCATGTACAATGAATAGTATTTTCTGACATAAAGAAAGTAAGATTTTAAATTTTTTTTATAACTCAGGTTTTTGGGTTAGTTTATGCGCATTTCTGAGTTATCTATCCCACCGCCTACTTGAGGGGGGCTCCAATTAATTAAAGTCAGAGTGAAGCATTATATTGAGCTCATAGTGTATTGGGTTTGGTGTTCAAATAAAAATTAACATTAATTTAGGGGTAATGATAATGCTACAACTGTTTTTTATTGTGTCAAAACTCTAATCCATAAAGAGCTTGTACTTTATACATAAGTACAAACATTTCATACACTTGAGTTTTGAGATCTCTGGAAAATTTTCCTATTACACTTTGAGATTCAAATCCGAATTGAACTCAAACCTCGTGTGGGTTGTTGGTCAGAATCTATAGAGCATTCGAGGACCATCTTTGGTGAGAGATCAAGATCATGGAAAATTTTCCTATGACACTTTGAGATTCAAATCCGAATTGAACTCAAACCTCGTGTGGGTTGTTGGTCAGAATCTATAGAGCATTCGAGGACCATCTTTGGTGAGAGATCAAGATCATGCCTAAGCCATCTTCCCTGGCATTTGAGAAAACATTATTTTTACCACCTGCGAAAACAAATGTTTTCTTCAAATCAATAACAGCAGTCCGTGTGATTGTGTAGTCAATGTGATTGTGTAGTACACAATCACATGGACTGCTGTGATTGATTTGGAGGAAACATTTGTTTCCACCGCCGGCGAAAATAACTTACTCTCTTTTCTTTAACCCATCTGGTATATTCATTCTTTATATCCAAGAATCATAAAGTGTGTAATATATATCAACTGGCTGTGGCTCATATTTAGGCCATTCAGTGAATTGATTCCCATTGTCATAATTGAAAACGAGATACCTCCATTTTAAAAAGGAGACAACTTTTTTTTAGAATATAGTATAGATACAGCTTCCTCTTGTATATATGCATGTAGAGAGATATATTTACAATCCTTTTTATTGTCAGTGATTGGGTTCACAATAATGTAAGATTCTTGCATGAAAGACTTCCCACTTTTTGAAGACTCTTACACGCAGGGGCGGAGGGAGGAAGATACAAAGGGGGTCAGGTGACCCCCCCGAGGTCCAAATTTTTGTGGGGATAGTTATAGTTTTGCCCAGGTTTTTGCTATTTGACCCCACTTTACACCTAGGCTTTTTTTGTTCAAACCTATTAAGAGTTCAAATTTTGACCCCACTTGCTCAGGTTTTTACTATTTTAACCCCACTTTACACCTCCTTTTTTGCCCAAGTTCATATTTTGACCCCACTTGCTCATGTTTTTGCTATTTTGACCTCACTTTACACCTCATTTTTTGCCCAAACCTATTAAGAGTTCAAATTTTGACCCCCCTTGTCAAAAATTCTGGCTCCGCCCCTGCTTACACGGAAGAGTTAATTTTAAGCACGCAAGAGTTTCCCTTAAGAACAGCCAAGTGAGCTGATTGTAGAATTCTTCATATATTTATGTTTTATAAATCTGCGAACGCGAGTAGGTTGTACTAATATTTAGGCTAATGAATGAGGCTCCAAGCGTAGCAGAGAGATTGGGATGTTTCAAATTAAGCATCACAAATAAAATAACCAGATCACATAACTCACATGGGCAACTGCCAAAAAAATTAATGACAAACAAAAGGGAAAAAAAATCCAATAACCAATCCAAGAGGGGCCGGGTAATAACATCGCAAAATTACAGCAAAGAAAGAAAAATATAAGTCCAAAATCCCAGATAGAAAACAAATACAATAATGGCATAATGCACTCAAGGCTCCTCCTAAACAGTACAACCAAATAAAAACTCCGCAATCATAGTGGGAATAAAGATAATAAGGACTAGAAATGATGTCTCAAGGTCAAGGGCTGGTCATTTTGATGGAGGTGGAGCGAAGAAAGGGTTGGTCGGCATCGTCGTGGGCATGGTCGGAATCGAAGGGATTGTGGCTGGAAGTGGTGGAAGAGTCATCTTTGGGGCTGTGGGAATGGTGGGCAATGTTGGTATTTGAGTGCTTGGGAGAGGTGGCAACGTAGTCGGCTTAGGCAAAGTTGGTGCGGCGGTAGGGAGTGTAGGCAGAGGGGTGGCTGCTGGTAGTGGCGGCAACGTAGTTGGCGTAGGCAAAGTTGGTGCTGCTGTAGGGAGTGTAGGCAGAGGGGTGGCTGGCAGTGGTGGAAAGGTGGTGGGTTTTGGCATGGTTGGCATCGCCGGAAGTGGAGGTAGGGCGCCTACTTTTGGCATTGACGGAACAGCCGGCTGTTGTAATAGGTGTCGGGCCGCCATAGTCGTGTGGATGCTGGAAAGCGAAAACGCAATGACTAGGGAGAGAAGAAGGCAAAGATGATCAGAAGATGCTGCCATTGTTTTAAAGAGCTGGGGTTTCAGTTGAGGATAGAAGGAGATTATGATTGTGGTTTGAGGTGAAGGGAATGAAGATTTTGATGGGTATTTGTAGGGAGAAAGTGGTGAAGGTTTCTATGAGTTGGATGGGATGTGGCTGGGTAAGTGTGGAGAACAAGTACAGTACTTGTTAGTTCAACTTCTCAACTAGATTGCCATGCAAATTCAAATATGACAAAACCTAACAGAATACCTCTTGCTTGACACATCACACATGCAACATATTTGTGGATAGAAAGAATGAGGAGTAATGACCGAGAGTAGTCAAATGTTTTTTGCATTGACAAAAGAAAATTTTATTGATAACTCGACAAAGATACATTGAGAAAAACACCTGGTAGTAGTCAAATGTTTTTTGTATTGACAAAACAAAATTTTATTGATAACTTGAGAAAGATAAATTGAGGAAAACACCTGATAGTAGTCAAATGTGGCCCAATAATAGAGAACAATTTTGTTCACCCTCCTTAAAAGAGGGTGAACAAAACCCTTCCTCCTATTGGTTAAAATGTGTGGGTCTCATCACAAAGTGATGTCATATTTACCAAAAACTATATTGCAGAAGTAAGCACATTACATCATTTTGTGGTTGGATCCACACCAAATCAACCACTAGGAGGGAGGGTTTTGTTCACCCTCTTTTAAGGAGGGTCACTCCCAATAATAGGTGAACATATGGCTGGATCAACCACAATATCCCAAGAATTTGGGGGTGGTTATCATTGACAGACCTTGGGGTGCAAGCAGGGCCCAGGCCCCTCGCCCTGCACACCCTCAATCATCTTAATATTTATGTAGTATTTAAGGTTTTGTTTGTAAAAATTACAAAGAAAGATTCATTTTAAAATTTTATTATTAATAGTTAGGGATGGTATTTTATTGTTAATTTATAAATATATGTGATTTGGTCCCCGCACGTTAAAAATTCTGCGTCCGCTACTAGTTGTTATGAAGCACCAACACACCTAATTCTGGTACTCGTATCAGACACATGTTGGAGGCAGCTGCAGTGACACGCAAAGGGCACACAAGATACTTATGGGACACACCACTTCAATTTTATATAATAAAATTTAATTAAATATATAATGTAAAATGAAAAAACTTAACAATGTCAAATTTATCTTTGTGCTAAGTTAGTCTAACATTAATAAATCTTTGGCGCAAGAAGACAGGGTTGAAGATCTAACATTTATATTTATCAATTTAAAATATATCTAGTTTGTTAATTTTTCGTAACCCCGTGCTCATGTCCCAATTTACTTAGAATTACTGTGTCACGTTTCCGTGTCCGTACTTCTCTGTAGCCATGCTTGTATATATATATCTCAACACATGGATGTATTTTCTTCTTCGTCCATTGACGCATGTTTACATCTTGAAGGTCACACTAGAAGGATATGTAGAGAGAGTTTTTAAGCCAAACAGATGAAGAGTGGATTGGAGGTAGGTGAAGATAGAACAGATCAGAAGATAGATTTCAGCCTATTTTTCCAACCTAAACATCCTTTGATAGATACTTCATCCCAGTTTGTTGGCTCATTTTTTTTTTTTTTTTTTTTAAAAAAAGATCCATTTTCTGCAGGCAAAAAAAATTGTATCTGTAGATAAATTTTACACCAATTGCTTATTAAATAATTCAATTTCATCTAGTCTCTGTAAAAAATTAAGGCAGTATTCACAAAATTATAATTTTGTTTGCAAAATCAAGGCGGATAGTAAGGATATTTTTTGAAAACAAATAGTAACCAACATGGTAAGAACTTAAATATTTTTAGACATCCCAACATTCCAAATTTGAATTTTACTAATGATTTCAAATTTCAAGAGTATAAGTTGCATCCATCAAATGTAAAAGTAATATCGCTTCAATTTTTTTATCCTTTGTAAGTAGTACTGAACGTTTGTTATTAATGAGGCGAGTTAATTTCTCTTGTGTCTTAAACTATCACCAAGGTTTCTATATTTCGTCCTTAAACAATCAATTTAACCCATTTCGAACCTAAACCATTCGATTGATTGCAACCCATTTATTCCTTCCGTTAGCTGATTCTCACAAACTGAACGGTAAATTCCAAATTTTAGGTTTCCATACGAATTTGGGAGGGCAAAATGGACTTTGCTCCGCTAAAACTTTGTTCCCAAAGACTACCATAGCACCCCTTCATTGCCCTAGGGTTTCCATTTGATCACTCAAACAGTAGAGCACAAGCTGAGTTTTGTAAGGATAGAAGTACAATCCAACATGGCATTGAAGAAGAAACCCTAAGAAATGCCCAATGTTCTGGTTCCTCTGTTTATTTCTCTTTTTTTTTTTTTCTTGGAATGTCGAAGATTGGGAGCAATCACAACCCATTGGTCCCATTCTCAACAAACCACCTTCGACCTCAAGAACCATCTTTTACAAAATCAATTTTGGTTTGTCGAATAGGGTTCCTTGGAATTAAGCTGGGTAAAGTGTTTTTCTTTTTACAAAAGCTGGGTGTAATTTTTTTTTAATAGTACATTTTGTCTGGTTTGTAATGAAGGTGTTTGTGAGGTAAGGCGGAAGTGTCCCTTTTGCCCTCCCAAATCCGCAAGGAAACCTAAAATTGGGAGATTTTCTGTCTAACCTGGGAGAATTCTCTAACGGAAGGACTTAATGGGTTGCAATCGAATACTTTAGGTATGCAATGGGTCAAATTGATAGTTTGAGGACGATGCAGAAACATTAGCTCACTTCGAGGTTTCAAAGCATCTCCAATATTTAGGCTGGTGAATAAGGCTCCAAGAAGAGAGATTGGGATGTGTCAAAGAATCACGAAATTAAACATAATAACCAAATGAAATAATACTCATATGGGCAACTGCCAAAGATGACATACAAACGAAAAAACAAAACAAGCCAAAAGAAACCCAAAGAGGACTAATTACATGACAAAATTACAAACCAAAAGAACCATAAAAACTTCACAATCCCTGAGATAGAAAACAAACCCAATAATGCACCAAATAAATACTCCACACACACTGGATAGACACCTCATGAATGTCAAATCATTCTAGGAATGGAAAGATGTCTCAAGGGCTGGTTTATGATGATGGGGGTGGAGCGAAAAGGTTGGTTGGCATTGTCGTGGGCATGGTCGGAATTGTAGGGATTGTGGTCGGAATATTGGGAAGTGAAGTGGCCGGAAGTGGGGGAAGTGTCGTGGGCATGGCGGGCAATGTTGGTATTTGAGTGCTTGGCAGAGGAGGCAGTGTAGTCGGAGTAGGCAAGACTGGTGCAGCCGTAGGGAGTGTTGGAAGAGGGGTTGTTGGCAGTGGCGGCAATGTAGTCGGCTTAGGCAAAGTTGGTGCGGCCTTAGGGAGCGTTGGAAGAGGAGTGGCTGGCAGTGGCGGCAGTGCGGCGGGTTTGGGCATTGTTGGCATTGCCGGAAGAGGGGGTAAGCTTACTTTCGGCATTGATCCAGGCTGCGTTTGTAACAGGTGGCGGGCCGCCATAGTTGTATGGATGCTGGAAACCAAAAACGCGATGACTAGGGAGAGAAGAAGGCAAAGGTGATCCGAAGCTGCTGCCATGGTTGTAAAGAGCTGGGTTTCAGTTGAGGAGAAGGAGATTGTGTTTGTGGTTTGAGGTGAAAGGGAATGAAGTTATTGATGGGTATTTGAAGGAAGAAAGTGGTGAAGGTTTCTATGGGTTGGATGGGATGTGGCTGGGTAAGTGCAGAGAAGTACTTGTTAGTTCAACTTCTCAACTAGATAGCCATGCAAATTCATATGGTTGCTTGACACATGCAACATGTTTGTAGATACAAGAAATGAGGGGTTATGGTTGGATCAACCACATCCCACGAATTCAGGGCACATACAAATGTTCTATGAAGCATCGACACACTTAAGTGATTGTCGTATCCATGTCAGACATGCCGGAGGGCCACTAACGCGCCAAGAACACAAAAGATTATACGTGTGGTATATGCTACTTGAATTGTTTATAATAAAACTTTAACTTTATAAGGACGCGCCTGGGACACGCTTTTTCTCAAGGGAACGACTTTTGGGGACAAGACCTGGTGTTACTGGGTAATATAAAAACTAACTTATTTGGAGGGTTAAAATTTATAACATGCTTATCAGTTGTGTTAAGGGTCCTTACGAGAAATCATCAAAAAAAATGATCGGGAAGGACTTCATCCGAGTACTTTTCGATAACAGTTTTATCGAAAACTACTCGAATGAAGCCCTTCCCGGTCCTTTTTTTTTTGGGGGGGGGGATGATTTCTTATAGGGACCCTTAAAAACACGTTTTAAACACATTGGACGGTTCTGATCATCAAAATGTAATCGGGAAATGCTTTGTCTGGACAATCCCGAACCGGAACTATCCCTGACTGGATAGTTCCTGCCTCATGGATAGTCTTTTTGATGAATCATGTTTTAATTATGTGATGACACTACTAAAGGGCATCCACAACAGTCTTAGTAATTTTTTCTCTAAAAAAAAGTAGTGAACAGTGCACATTTTTCATTTTATCAATCCACGTCTCATTCAAAACTCCAACAATTCCTCTCTATTACTCTCCCTATTTAAATTAAACAAATGAAATGGTTTGGTGGAGCATTAAGAAAATGGAAGGAAATAAGAAATGGAGACCAGCCAACGCGGGAGAGAGAGAGTGGGTGAGGAAATACATTAAACAATTGGAAAGGTAATGAACAGTTGCTCCCTAAATGGGAGCATTTTTAGGGAGGTACTGTGCACATTTAGGGAGGCACTAAAAATGGGGAGCCATTTAGGGAGTCTCTTGGAGGGTTCTTTTTGCATTTTGGCTGGGTAAAATGGCTTGGAGAGGTGTTTGAGGAGTCTCTTG
This sequence comes from Vaccinium darrowii, assembly GCA_020921065.1. Lineage (NCBI taxonomy): Eukaryota > Viridiplantae > Streptophyta > Magnoliopsida > Ericales > Ericaceae > Vaccinium > Vaccinium darrowii. Next base: position 37,835,379 of record CM037154.1, read on the forward strand.
TGCTTGCCCTAAGTTTTTATGGTGGTGCCAAGTTAGTGTTGGTTTCTCAATTTGGGCTGTTTTCTGGCTCCAATTTTCATATTGATCACAATTAATTTTTTGCTTTTGCTATGCCCTACCACATTCGTGTCCCGGTTTATTTAGAATTAATGTGTCACATTCTGGTGTCCGTATTTGTACATCAATACATGTTTGTGCATTATTGAACAGGTAGTTGCATTTTCTCCTCCATCTATTGAATTATGTTTGCATCTTCTTCAAGGTCATATATGAAGGATAAAAAATTGGACCCCAGGTGTATGTCCAACCCTTCATCCAAAACTCAACTTTTCAGCCTATTGAAAAGACTTGCTGGACTGGAGATACAAGTTGCTAAGAGAGCTCGAGAGAATTTGGATTGGATGGCTCCTCTCCTCTTCTCATGGTTGTGAGAGGTTGAGACTCTCCTATGGCGAGAAGACCACCCCCTCACCCATCATTTTTGGACTTGGGGGCCAAGATCTAGAGAACCAACTCTCGGTTTTGGCTCTTAGATCTGATTGGCCTTGCCCGCGGATTTTTTTGAGCTCTCCAACATCGATGATGACGACATCTTCAGCAAATCCAGTGATGGTCCTTCAACCTACAACGGAAACGAACTTCAGAAAGGGCAAATCTAGTCACTCCATCCTCCTTCACCAGTGTGTCTGATGGGTTCATCCACAAAGATAATTTCTTGCGGCTTTTTATTTTGTTGCCTTGTTTTGTTTTGTTTTTTTTGTATTTTGGACCCTTTTGAGTTGTAATTGTTAGTTTATTTCAATGCAGTTTATGATTTCTTTAAAAAAAAATAAAAAATAAAAGGACTTGATGGAGAGAGAACTTTTTAGAATATACCATATAGTTCCTATAGTAGATGCTTTTGACCAAATTTCAGCTAAAATTGGATCCTAAGGTGATGGATCAAACCCAAGAACTGAGGAGACAAATTTTCCCATAAAGGGGTCAGGAAAAAGAAAAACTCAAATGAAGGGGCATTTAGCGTCAAGTCACATTTTCCAAAATATATTAGGGTTATATCCCATCCTAAAATATGATTATTTGACAAGTCCTATTTCTTTTTATACATCCACAAACTACCCTTGTTGACCACACCCAGTAAAATAAATAGACCTGAGAGCTTGATGGGCACAAGATAAATCACAAGAGTGATGAAGAGTTAAAGACCCCTTTAGAGGAGTGCCCGGTGCAATGACATGGTCGTTTTTTCCTCTTTGTATTTAAGCCTCAAAATCTCATATCCTTGTCCATAGAATCCTGTATACATTGTATAAAAGTTTGAAATCTACTAGTAAAGCTTTTGATAAAATATAACAGGAATTTAGTAAGAGTAAGACGTTTCTCGATGGAAGGGACGTGGAAAGTTTGGTTGCCTTTATCTGCTGGTTTACATGGAAAGATAGAAACAACACGGTATTTGAACAGCATACACGTTGTCCTCTCAAGACGGCGGAGAAGGCATTGGAGTCCAGGAATTCAGTGAAGTGGCTAAAGGGAAGCCCAAAGTTAGTGTTCCTGCTGTACCCAAACCTCTTTGGCAGCCTCCTGAAGTGGGCGTAGTCAAGTTCAACACAGATGGTGCTCTAAATCTTAATATGGGGATTGGTGGCGTAGGGGTTGTGGCCAGAAACAACGCTGGGATGATTGTAGGGGCTGGTACGGAATCATTTCAAGGAAGCTTTTCGTCGCGAACAATTGAGGCCTTGGGTTTCCGCTATGCTCTCGAACTGGCACAGGCTTGGAACTATACTCAGATTATCGTCGAGGGAGATGCTGAACAAGTGGTTAATGCACTGAATCGAGTTCACTCTTATGCAGATTGTGATTCAATTATCTTGGATTGTTTTCCGTTAGCTTCATGCTTTCATTTGTGTATTTTTTCTCATGTCAAACGGCATGGTAACAGGTTAGCCCACTTGGTGGCTAAGCAATCCCTTCTAGATGTTGGAAGGATAACATGGAGGGAGAATTTCCCCGAATAGATGTCTTCTCCGGCATTGCGAGATGTTTGGGCCTTGGGCTCTTCGACAGTATGAGTAATAAAACTATTTCTTTCTCGGCAAAAAAAAAGACGTTTCTCGAATTCTCAGATGAGGGCTAACGGAAATTATTAGTAGAGAATATGCCGGAGGTGACTGGCTGTACCCCAAACAATCTTAAGGAATCAAACAGAACTCTACAACCGAATGCAATATCAATAAACAAAACTAAAACGTTATAGAGAACAATAAGCTTTTGCAAAGCTCAAGAATTTCGATATGAACAAACCAAAACGTAAGAGATGATTAAAAGAAAATTTAATGAGCCTAATGCAATCATCCCAGACTAAAAGACACAAATATAATGTTTAACGAGGTCAATGGAATTCTTTCCTACCCTTATTATTCAAAAATCAATAATAACATGCATGAGAAGACATGTTAACAAGTGGACAAAAAGTGCACTCTGATGGCAACAGAGACTTTACAGGGCAGGGAGAATGAACAATCTCTCTTACGAAAAAAAGAATCATAATGAAATTGGAAATACAAAACTGAAAGCTGTAGAAGTTCCGGAACTATTTTTTATGTGAAATGGGGATTAGGGTGGTAAAAAAGAATGTTAAGTCAATGCTATACAATCATTACAATTCATCTAAAAGAAAAACTAGAAATAGATACATGAAAAGCTGCTTACCATTTCTTTGCACTTTTCTTCATATTGATTCCCCTACAAGAAAATTCTCCTACAAGACTTTTCCAGGGCTGAACAAAGCCTGATACGAATAGTTGATATGTATTTGTGCGCAGAATTGAAGGGGCTCATTGGAGCAGTGTGGACACAATTCAGTCATCTCTGACGTAGCACTGCAGCGTATCTACTTCGGAAGGCAAACACCAAAGATGCATATATTGCAGTTAAACAAACAACAGATACTCCTATATATATGCAAACAGTTGTGGCACAGACATACAGATACCTGGGGAAACAATGCAAATCATTAGTGCCACAAGAAATAAGCAAGTCCAATGTAAAAGAGCTCCAAAAAAATAATGCATAAATCTATTGGAATCCCAATACAGTAACTGCAGTTCTTTTTGAAAAAAGCAGTAGAGTGCATCCAAATTAATTCCAAGCAAATTTTATCTGATAAAATCCATATTGGCAAATTGGTTAGTAAAGGAAAGGAACAATGGCACAAAAGACAATCATGAGTAAGTCTACTGTTGCTGCTCCGTTTAGGGACTGCCTTAATCACAACCACCAAACCCTTGAAATTCAAAATAGCTGTTTTCTAGCTAAGGGGTCGCTTGGATGGGGGAGATCTCCCCCGGATAACATTTGACCCCCTCTTAAGAGGAGGGCCCCACCTTATTACCCCGTTTGGCAACACAATTCTTCCTCCCTGATAACCTTTCACCCCCTCTAAGCTTTACCCCATGGAGGTGCCTCTCCCGGATAATTTTTGGGCTGCCCTCACCCTCCCCAAAAATTATCCGGGAGTAGAGGGGGAGTTTTTTTACCACAACACCCCTCCTTATCCCCTCCCCCAACTCATTATCAATAGAAAACAGAAAATCATCATCAACAAAAACAATTGTTCAGTCAACAAAAAAAAAATGTTAGAAGGACGAAAATCATCATCAACAGAAAAAATATGTTCAATCAACAAATATGTTAACAATTGTTCATCAACAAAAACAATCATCATAAAAAAAAAAATACAAGTTCTTGTATAGCCAAAAAAAAAAAAAAAATCTTCAATCAACAAAAAAATCATCACACACCATCGATCCTGGAAGGACGAAAATCATCACAGACCGTCGGTGTAAGAAGGATGAAAATCTCAGACCCCTTTCTTGGAAGGACGAAAATCGTAGGTGCTCCGATGGTGGTTTTGTTCGCATGGATTTGAAGCTCTTGCCGAGTAGAACAATCTTCCCTTCTGGCTCTTAGATCGAATCTCACGTTATGACCTTTGATTTTGGGTTTGAAGGTATGAATTGGGTTTGGAGTTGGGAAAGGGGGAGAGAGAGAGAAACAGACGTGAGAAAAAGAAAGCAAAAACAAAACAAATTTTACTCCTGGGGAAGGTAACATATAGGTGAAAATTGCACTAGCCCCCTCTAACTATTTACTAATTCATCCATTAATTAACATATTTGTTGTCTCTTAATTTTCAAAAAAAAAAAATTGATTTTTTCTTTAAAAAAAAACAGAGGGCAAAGGAGTCATTCAACAGTTTTTGACATCATTCACCCCCTCTTATTTTTTGTGCATCCAAACCAAGTCAAAAGTTATCCCTCCGTTTAATCCTTCATCCAAACCATCTACTTCTTTATCCCCCTTCCATAAATGTGGGCCAACCCTCCAAAAATTATACCCCTTCTTATCTTATCCCCCTCCAAAACTTATCCCCCTGAAAATAATCCTTCATCCAATCGGGGCCTAAGAGGATTAAATAGGACCATAATTGAGGAGAGAGGCTACAACCTTCATTATAAAAAATTCGATCGAAGATTTCCTTATCATATTGGAAAGTGCCATTAAGGTTCGAGTGGTTCATCAACTCCCTCATGCTGACCAATCAGCCAATCTCCTTGAACTTTTTAGAGCACTTATTAACAGGGGAAGACATGCGCAGTTCAGTTCCCATTTGAATAACTACAACCCCGAAAAGGGGGGAAAAAGAAAGAAGACAAGGAATGGGCTTCCAACATCAGCAATTTGCTGATCCTTCATTTTGCAAGACTACAATAAGCCATCGGCAGAGGATGTCAAACAACTACGTAAGTTGCAACACATTAATCGCCCCTCACCAAGGACAGGATGCCACATGCTGGTTTATTACGAATCCAATTCCAATGGACTTTCATCTAAGAAATAAGTACTTACTTTGGAGAGAAGACGCTCCATACAAATAAATGATTCCTCATAAGCAGCAAAACAATTGTGTATGCTACCAAAACAATGGAATTCAAGCCCAGTGGAACCAGACAAGGAAAGCTCACAGTCATCTTCAGAAAATGCCCAATATCTACCTCCTGTGCATTCACAAGACCGCATGTTTCCTTTAGGGACATATACATCACCATGCTAAGAAGCGCTAGCATGGGGGATGCATAAGTGATGATGAACATTAAGATGCCAGAAAGCAATGTGGAGTGACTTGAAATGCCCTGCGAATAGAAACGAACATGTGAAAAACAATTAAGCGTAAAGAATTTTTCAAACAAATGAAATTAGAAAGGTTTGAGCACCACAAATAGTCATTAATCAACAATGCCAGGTTAGGGACGGAGGAATTACAATGAAAGCTCCCGCAACATCAATAGTAGCAAGAGTGTTGGTGTTACCAAAAGCAAAGTGCCCTGCCAATCCCAAATAATATAGTCCAGCAACCTAGGAAAACAAAAGAGAACAATGGTATGCACAGTTAGCGCTTAAATGCACTTAAGACCTACTGCAAACCAGATAATTAAAACTAGGCACACCCACTTGACATTTGGAACACATCCAAGTCCTTCATAGTAATTTGTTAAAAACCTAAATCATCCATTAGAGATCAGTGTACATGAATACACGCCTTGTGCATGAGCATGTACGTTCATGTGAGAATTTTTGCATATCTTGATCACCAATTCTCACCCAGTCAATAGTGCTTATGAAATACATGAACCCCGAACTCCAAAATGATTAGAGGTACAGGTTTGGAGAAAGTATACCACGATCTATAAGCATAATACAAACAAAAGTGTATAGTGGAAGTATGCAGCATGAGGACAATATGCTAATCTACTTTAAAGTTAGTTGTGGTAAATCAAAACTGAAAATGTACCGAAGTGACCAGATCCTTAATCAAAGAGAAACTGTGAATCAAGACAGAAAATGCCAGATGTCCTCCAGTTTACTTGCAATTATAACGTATCCCAAACTGAATAGGATATATAAAAGACTATGACCAACGCTGAACATATTAAACTTTCCACTGATACAATTCTTTTTCAGCAACCAGAAATTCCTTAGAAGATGAATATGGTGTCACAAACACCATAAAAAATGTGGTCCCATGCCTAGCTTTACTTGCACAGCCTCCGCCCTCAGATTTGTAACTTCTCACTTCATAAAAAGCTGAGGTTTTAGTAATTTCATAGAGCATCATAAACTTATGCATTATACTGTTTGCAAAATTTGACAAATTATTAAGGCTATTAATATCTCATACTTTAGCGGATCCGGTATTGATTAGTTTAACATGATCTCAGCTCAAGAAAAATTCAAAACTAACCGATATTCTGAGTAAGACTTACCTCAACCCACTGCTTGAGATGTATCCCACCTTTAGAACAACAATACATGCTGGCCAGAATTTGCACAAGGAGAAATAATACAGGCATTGAATTTGTAGGTTGTTGTAGCAACAACTGTAGGAGACACCAATGATGTATGTATGCCCAACCAATAACATAAATAGAATCTCTAAATCCCAGAACCAGAAACTTCATTCTGAGGTCAGCAAGAAAATTACTTGACAAGCTACCAGTATGGACCGATAAGATCTTGGGGTTTGGAACAGGAATTAGCCAAGGTAAGCAAAAAAAAGCCCCAAGTGTGGAAACCCCTAGAAGGGCATAAATTATTTGCACCGTTGAGTTAGAACCATCTGCAAATGAAGTGTCCTGGTATTCTATGATATGTTGCAGAACCAACGCCCCTGAGACTAGAAATGTGAATCCAATTATCATAGCAAAATATTTCTCTGACTGTAATGGAAAAAGAGAATATACGCCTAAGCTCATTATAAGAACCCACGAAACCAGCTGAAGAGGTTTTACATAACATCTTCCTGCTTGCCCAAGCCACTTTGAAATGTCGGGAAGATGAGCCCAGTTAACACCACCCTGATGCCAACCTCTCATAATCCTCCCAGTAGTGAGAATAAGAATGATAGAAAATACTTGAATATAGCTACTTCTGTTTTGTCCTTTAATCAAGGTAGTAAAGCTTTGCCCAGTTCTTGCTACAAGGGACTGAAATGTTTTGCGGAGTAAAACCAAGTAAAACGTGGAAGTCAAGAAATGCCATATATATTGCTCTTCCTCGACCATAGAACTAGATCCCATACTCAAAACAAGGATGAAGATAATAGCCAGAACATAAGTCTCGTCGAAATGCCAGTTATGGACAATGTCCCTCACGTCAGAAAGAAGATAGATTTTGCAGGGGTGAACTTCTTGGTCTAGTCGGAAAAGAAGCCCTACGAATACAAAGCATGAGAAGACCATTGCAGCAACTCCAGAAGTAAGTAGGCCAGCAGGTTTCTGCATTATGTCAAGAAAAGGTGCAAAAGTAAGGATTAAGAAAGTAAGGTATATGCAGGAATACGCTAAATATGCTTTTCATCCTAGCCTGTCTGTCGGTGAATGAAGAAGGGTCAAAATTCAGTAACTGTTGGAAGAGGAGACACTTACATAAGTTGCTCTGCCTGATAACCACTTGCTTGCAGCTCCTAGAAAATCATCATATGCCAAAAGAGTCTTGTGATGCTCATCTCCACTAATAGACCTATATGTGATGTAAAAGAAGCGAGCATTCAAAGTTTTTCTAAATTTACATGGCTAAATAATATAGAGTAATTATTACTCAAATATAAACTACCGAGACACTCTTTTAGACTTCCACGATTTGTGCAGAGCAACAGCCTTTGCAAACAAGCAACAAAGCATCTCCTGATCTCCACCATTGCATTCAGTGATGCCTGGATCATTGCTGAGTACATCACATGAATTTGCACAAGTTAAACCATGTATCTGTACTTGAAGTAATCTGAGTAGCTGCCACGAATTCAACTCTAATTTTCTCAGTAGTTGGTCATCTGTAGAAGGGAAGTACAACACTATATAGGTCAAATACTATGAAGGTAGCATGAGATGAGTAAAACAACAACCAGATATTCTGCCAATACTCCCTTCCATACCACTTTAACTGCCCTTTTTCAGAAATCGTACTCTTTAAGAGAGTCAGCAAGTAATGTAATTTTTAACAAAAAAACAAATACTCCCTCCGTTCCTAAATGATAGTCCACTACGAAAAGTTGAGTCATTTTTCAAATAAAAAAAATTAAGTACTTCCGTGTATAATTTTCAGAATTTTTTCGCACCGAATTAAAGTACACAGAAGTACTTCATTTTTTGATTTGAAGAATGGTAAGAGAGTGTAAGGGACTATCATTCAGGAACGAAGGGAGTATATCTTTTTTGTACCACTCAAAAGTTCTCAATTCGTGCTTCTAGACAGTTTTCAAAATCACCAGGAAATATAAATTAGAAACTGTAGACAATTTTTTGAGATATCCAGAACCGTGAAAAGGGATTATTAAAATGGGAATGAGGGAGTGAAACCGCTAAATATAATAATGATACAATCTCTTTAATTTTTTCAGGATTCCGTATCATCCTTTATATATTGAGAAGAGCACCTTTATATTTTGAGAAGAGTAAAATCAGAAACTGGGTATCACACCATCACTGGACAATGTTTGTCCTATAATTTTCTCTAAACCAAAAATTTCAGTGCATGCATCATTTTCTATCCTTGCGGTATTATGCTACAATAGTACGTATCCTACAACCACAAAGGAATCCAGGAGCACTTTCCAGTTTCAAATATCTTGCTCTAGTCCCTGCACAGCCTAAGTTATTACAATCATATCAAGTAAATCACCGTAAATCAGACTACCAAGACTGAAACAGTTCATGCCTCATGGAACCTAATGACAATTTTTCGTAACTTCAATAACAGCCATTCTGGAATTGAACATCTAAGAAATACAATGCTTTAATAACAAACCGAGCCCCGTCTCCTTTTCAAGACCGTAAACAAGTCAAATATGAAGATAGCTTGGTTTGGCTAGTCAAGCTCGTGAACAAGTGAAGTACGAAAATTACTTGAAATGAAAAGACGCCACTATTACCATAATGATGGTTGCTACTTGTACTAGAATATGCGACAAAATACCACAAGCACAATCTTTGCAATATCTGACATCAGCAAGCATCTAGGCTTGCTGCTTGCTGGGAGATATTACGATAGCAAACATAAAGTGCCATGCCGGCAGATTTAAATCTTTAACCTCTAAGTCTACTTCCTATACTACATTCCAATCTGAAGAACATTTGACCGTCCTCCTTAAGAGCTCACCCTTAAACATATCCTTGACACATGAGAAATGTCGTGAATGCATTCACATAGCCAACTTCAATTGATTGAGTCATAATGCTCGTTTTGGTTTCGTTTGGTTCGTTTTACTAACCCATACCCAGTTCTCGCCGGACGTGAGCATAGAATCTCAAGAGTACCCCTCCTATTCTGCCTCCAATCAATATTTTTTGAAGTTTAAAAACAAAATAAAAACATTTCATCATGGAATATTGTGGTAAGCTTGTTTCGAAACTATTCACTCAATACTTAAGTCATATCTCAAGAGGTTATCTTAGAGTGATTTTTCAAAGCATCCCTTCACTTTCGTAAGGAGTAAGAAAACATTTCATCCACATGTTTCTTTGCACACGTGGAACATTAAGGTAGAGCTACAGCCACTACCCACTTAGGATATTATGCATAAAATTGTACCTAAAAGACAAATTACAAAAACAAAACCCACCTGTCAAAGAATCAAAAGCTTCTGAAATCAACTTTCCAACATTATTCTTAGGTATCGGCACACCAAAAAGAAGGGCTAGCGTAGGAGCGATATCAACCTGGATCAACAAAACAAAACGCAAACAATAATAAAGCATAACATCTAAAGCTAGGTATACAAACATAAGCAGCGGAAAAATCTTTTGAAAAGAGTTGCTTGTACAGTTTACTACAGATAACAATTATTAACAGATCCATGGTGGTAAAACAGAAACATAGAATCTACAATTCAAATACCTGGTGAATTGTGCTATGGGTTACCAATGGATAATCATAGGACTTAGGTTTCAGACCAACAAGAAGCACCAAGGAGTCAGTTTCCTCATATGAAGAGCCCCCATGATTACCATTCTCAGTCATTCCATGATCACTAACCACCATCTACAAATTCCGACAACAGAATGTGAGTACATACCATATTCGCTTCCTTCCATAGGAGAAACACGCAAGATTGCATCAAATTGCTATTCAGTAATATATAGAAGACTGGTAAATTATTTTAATAACTTTTTCATTGGAAACACGATCCAAAAAAACTTTTTCAATGGAAACAAAAAATCAAATGATATAGCCTTGCATTGATACGAAAATGGTTTTCATATCTAAAGACCGTAGTTGGGGGGTATCAATATCATGACCAGGCTAGTGTTTCTATAAGGATGGAACTTGATATAAGAAAACAGAACAGGACAAAAGTAACCTATATCCCCACAATAATGAAGACAATTCCATAGGTCAGGTTTGGGTGTATCAAAGCTTTATAAGAAAGAAAATCATTCCTTTTGTGCGCAGTCACAAATGCTGTGATAACGTGTAGAATTGCAGATGCAGGTAAAGCTCTACAATCAAGATAAAGAGTAGATACTTTCAATTGGAGGCCAAAGGGCACTTTCATCTAAGTTCACATTCAAAAACTGAAAAATAAGTTAATAAATAGATGTCCTTCATATCTCACCCTATTCGCTATTTTCATGTTTCAAATTGCAAAAGTGGTCTCAATGACTCATTGTTTTCCTTAAAAACAAAACATACTTGCAGTAATACTTGCTCTTGGACCAAAAGCACATGTCTATGAAAAGAGGATGACGAGTTGTTTGGTTGAACAGGTTTGTATTGTGTGGAGAACACACCAGCATTATAATAAATGGACCCATCCAAATTAACAGGTCATACACACACCAGCACATAACTTCTCAGAATCATGGGTGTTAAAACATGTTTAATCCTAAGAACCTATAATAGCATAGTTCAAATCGGCTAGCACGCTTAATTTGATAATGTAGACCGGAAAACAATTATCCATTTATATGAGTGTAAAATCATCTGATTTTCATACCATGACTGATTATAGGTTATCATGAATCTCAAATCTAATAAAATGATCCAATTATCTCTTCCTCTTGATTTTGCTCGTATGATCTTGTCATTTTTCATTTTCTATGCCACACAACATTTTATTGCTAAAATGCTAGCCCCCAACTACTTGGGTAAGAAAAATACTTAGAAGCCACTAACAGCAAAAAGCCAGGAAGAAGCAGCACAAACCAGAAGTGTCCTCCCTTGATCATTGTCTTGACGCCGTTTAGTGCTCAAGTGGATCATCTTGATCACTTCATCCATCTCTTTAAGTTTTGAGCCCATGAACACACTGGAATAGTTGAAGTATCAACAGAAGTACACAAATGATACAAAGGTAAGCACAAACAATAGAGCTGTTATGGTGTTACCTACTGCGCCCCCCAATATGCCCAACGTGATCCAAACCAAGATAGTGAAGAATCTGGAATGACAAAATCAGTGACAATCGTGTCATGGCAGAAAAGTGGGTTGTGAGTCAAAGGAGAAACTACTCTATTATTGTCATACATACGAAACAGATGTTAAACTGAAATTACAAACTATATTGGACAGCTCGTATCCCCTAGATCAGTTGGAAACAATTTTGAAACTTTCACTCTTAAGGGAAAATTCTAGCTCTTGGCTGGCATTTGAGAAACGTCCTTAATGGGATTTCATCATTTTGTACTTTGGGGAGACTGTGATCGTGCACATGGGGTGCCAACACAATCCCCGGGTTGGGCTTCGCTTCTCAGAGTTGAGAATAAAGATGGTATACTTCACAATTGTTTTGAGAAAAAATTTCTAAGTAGCTCTCCTTAATTTTCGTTTCTGCTACCCCATTCTTGTTGCCTCCTAATCATTCCTCCTCTAGCAAAGTTCTTTCCTACTTAAAAAAGAGAAGTACACTAAGAGTACCCAAGTACTATAATCTTGCGCATATACTACATGCCACACAAGCTCAAAATAACATAAATATGGTTTGTGAAGAGATGTGTAAGAAAGTGAATGAAAATCAAACCGTCAATGATGACCTGATATAAATTGAAACCCTAGATTCTTGCTCAAGAAGAGGTTGTTTTGGATTAGATAACAAAGCAAAATATGGTTCAAAAGCTGTAGCCTTACTTTAGATGCTAATGTCGAGAGATTACCATGATATTATCCATATATTTGTGAGTATTACTGTGTTGCACTATCACGACAATCAGAAGTTGAGACATGCTCTGCAAACTAAGGAAGCATGTCGGGGAGAAATTATTGACAACTAAAAGGACATTAATTACCAGAAGATTCCAATCAGTCCTGTTAAGCTCATCTCCCAAGTGCCGAGAAACATTGTAATCCACTTGTACGGTATCCTTAACCTTTTGCAAGAACATACAACAAAAACCATGATTTGAAGAAATGTGAACAGTTTCTGTAAGTTAGCCAAAAACTTTCATGCCCTGAAATCTCAAAGAAATGCAAAATTATCAGTTAGCTAAATCCTAGACACGTTGATAGGATTGACACAGCAAACAACTACATTCTTTACTAGCAGAGATCAAATTAGAACATTCAGCACCAAAATTGTTGGATTATTTTGATTGTGGGAAAGGACGTTCTACAGGGAAGGAAAAGAAGTGGCCCTCAGTTTGGATTCCAGAGCTGTTGAATGATGTGCAATTTGGGAACCATCGCGGAGGGGAATATGGAGTCAATGAAAGGGAAACTGAAGTATCTGGACCAATGTTTCATGGTGTCATGGGATTGGTGACTGAGAGAACCCAATTTTTTCAGATTATTGGTCTAAGTTGTGGCGGTGTTCCAAGCATTGTGTATCAAAGACCTAGGATTCTCAATGCATTTGTTGAATGGAGCAGTGTTTCAAGCAACCAGGAATATTTATGGGTGCTTCTTGAAAACTGACATCACAAATGAGAGGAAAAACCCATTTTCGCTATGATATGTTCTCAGTTAAGAACTTCAGCTGAATATTATAGAAGTCTGTGCACTATGCAACCGCATACAGGGCCAGTATACAGACATTTCAACACTTTATAGGAAAGGGGAAAATACAAGGTATAACCATCTTGAATGATCTGTGACAATCGTAGTGCCAAAAAAAATGGAAATATTTTTCCTGTTTTCCAAAATAGACTTAGTGATGGGGAATTTTTTATTATTATGTTTTTTTTTAACGTTGGGAGATAACTTACATAGAAACTACTAACTCCATCGTGCCTTTTGAATAATCCTGGAAACAACTTGAGCCATGTTTCATCACCAAGCATCACCATTTCCCAACCAATATTAAAGAACTGACCTACACCACAGACATATTCAACAAATACTTACATTCCAACACACACATAACAAACATACCTACCGAAGATCAAATGATATATAATGTAAACACAAGTTTGAAAACTGACGTATAAGATTGTCATCCAAAAGAGCTTGTGTGTTGAAATTGAAAGCCACATCCAAGAATCCACCGATTGCCCCTGACACCATAGCCTGCTACAACAAAATAACAGGGTGAGGACAAAATGCCTCAGACTGAATTAACTGAAGCACATCCATCAAAATTGTAAAACCTGACCTTCAATCGAGGCATTGTGACAGTTGGAGGAGCAGCCTTCGCATGGTAACCAACTGCCATTCCACTAGCTAGCAACGACTGCGTATATGGCATTACTTCCTCAATAAGCATGGAAGGGGGCCGACCATCCCTTCCAAGCACAAATTCTGCTGGAAGACCATCAATAACCTATGTCATCACATATTGAAGTTTATCCTCTATAAAAGATTGAAAGTAGCTCTTAATCGCGTGGAGAGGTGCTAGAGTGGGTAAAAGCAGAAGCATGTTTCGGTCATGATCCATCTTTGCTTGATGTGGATAATATGGTGTGAGAGGAACATGAGATATTTTGAAGGGGTGGAACAGCCTTTGTTTACGATCAAGAGTTTTTTACTATTAGCTTGTATAGTTGGGGCAAGGGGGAATGTAATACTTCCCTTGACCAATTCATAGACTGGTTTTATCATTTTCATACTAATTGGAGGGTATGGGGCCTGTTTGTAATCACCTTTTTTTGTACTTGGGCGGCATTCCCTTAAATGTCATGTTTCTAATATATTTATTTACTTATCAGAAGGGGGAAAAAAAAAAGAGAGAGAGAGAGAGATTGAAAGTGGGCACGTGAAAATTAAACCACATACCATCAAGATTAATCGATCAAATGAAGGAGGGATCTCATACAACTCCTGCATTACAAACACCAAGTTAAACTGAAGATCGATAAACATCACAAGCTAGAACAATAGGGGACTCTGTGGAGATTTCTTCCAGGTTATAGTAGACAGACTAAAAATTAATTGCTCTAGGAGCTCCACCACGTGGTGCTCCACGTCCCTTCTCTACTACACATGGGTGTGGGTTCCACTACAAAGTGTCTGGAAGGACCCATTGTGTTAAGTGGCTCACACATTGGTGGAAAGACCCTATAGCACCACGTGGCAGAGCTCCAGGAGCTCTGAATAATCACTCCTTATACCACCCTATTATACCATTTCCCATCAACCATTACATCTAATCTAACATTCCAACCGCTAAGAGACAAAAAATAACCTGGTACAATGACTTGAGCTGATCAGGACGCAGATTTGACACATTCTGATCTTCAACTGAATCACACCCAGGTGGTCGAAAGCTCTCCGGACCACTAAAACAATCAAAACATAAAATAAAATTTTAAAAAAGATGTTTAAAAAATAAGTAAAAATCAACCTTTTGCGGCAAAGTTATCCAGTATGGGGAAGCAAAGAGGGGGTAGGAGGGGGAAGTTGGTACCTAAATCCGGGGAGAGCAGGTTTGACGGGGAAAAACCCTAGAACAAAGAGTGAGAGACCGATGATCTGTACCAGGACTGCTGATACAGTGCACAAGGTCAGTTTCGTGCACGTCAGTGAAGACGACATTCTCTGTCTACTCACAGTTGCAGTTTTCTTCACCGAAAATAGGTCGGCGGCGGTGAAGACGTTTGTCTGGGTGATTCGGAGATGAATATTCAAATGCTTAATGCGCATTACACTAACCTACCTGAAGTGAGCCATGGGTCTGAACCAGGACTAGCACAAAAGCATGTCTTCCAAACACGACTTGTAAAACAGTAAAAGCGTGTTTATTCCGTCGTACAAACCACGCTTTTATGACTAATTTAATTTTTTCATTATTCCATCTTAATCAACGGAGAAAGTGTGTTTCTCAAGCACGTTTTTAAGAATACATGATTTCTAAACACGTTTTCACGTAGTTTTGGAATAAAGTTGAAAAATGCACGTTTTAATTAATAAAGGTAGAAGGAAAAAAAAACGGAAAACGGTTAATAAGCTAGGTACCCTTCCCAAAATTTTGTGTCATTCATACTAATGGCCATCACGACATTTTTAAAGAACCAGCTCACGGGGTAAGCCGAAGAATCGGCCACCTTTTCCATTTTGGATTTTGAGATCGGTTTTTCTAATTATTATCCAATTATTTCTCACATTTCCCTCAAATTATTACCCATATTTTCAATTATTGTTCTCATTTCTCTCTTTATCTCTCTGTAATCCTCCTATTTCCAATCATTAAACTAATTTCTCCCTTCAATCACTATCCAAAAACCAAACCAAACAAGGTCGGTGGCTTCCAAGCCCCATTTAAAGCCTAATCAAGGGCCTTTGAATTTTAGTAGAGGCCATATATGTTAGGCTGAGTTTTTCAAATAATTTTAGCAACCCAGTTGCTAAAATCAAACGAAAAACTCAGCCTTAGTCCATACAAATTATCTAACACATGATTGTAGGCCCCCTAAAGTGTAAGCCCCAACTTCGGTGAACAAGTTACAAGAGATATCATTTGAACCAAATATACATTTACAACAGCTAAAAGATTCTCTTCTTTCTTATTTTCTTAGCTTGAACTTTGAAAAAATAAGGGGCATCCCATAGCAATTACATACTCTTATATATTCGTTATGATTATTTGCTATTTTGATTGGGAAATAATTTTTACACCATCTTTATCCCCCAAATAATCCATTTTTTGTCTTTATTCACTTGAAAGTACCAAATTGCCCTTCATATGAAAAAAAGTGACTCATAGGGTAAGGGTAATTTAGTAATTTCAATAAAAATCCCCCCGAAAATGTATTCTATTTTTTTAACAAAATAAGGATACATTTTCAGAGTTGGCTTCCGACGCCAAATGTGTTGAACCAACTCTGTTCAGTTAATGTATGTGAGAAGAATAATTTATCTTAGAATTCATGAAAACATGAGTTTTAAGTCAAAGGAAAAGAAGATGAGAAGGATTGTGTGAAAAAAGTGATCATCTTCGTTTGCCTAAAAGTCAATTGGAACATGGGGGCCAAATGACCCCTAAATCACCCACGCATTATTGCTATATACCAAGAGTATCCACGAACAATTGAGTAATCGGCAACCGGCATGAGGGCCTTGAGCGTCTAAATAAACGACACAGACAGATAAATATAAGCAGAGTTCAAGAACCAAAGGCTAAGCGAGTACAAAGCACCGATGGGGACCACCAATCAAAAATTGAAACATTTACTGTCTTTTTTATCTTCAATGTCGACTTATCTGAACTTTGTTCAACGTTGATTCATATTTTTACACATTTCTTTATTTCCATTCTCGAGATGAATAATCGATTCCAAAAATTTTGACCAAAAACTAAAGAAAAGATCACTAGAAGCAAATAATAAGGTCTTTAAGGCAAAAGAATTTATGCCAAACTAATCGAACATCTTTTCCAACCACTGTTCAATAAACCGCGAGTTAAACTTGCCGGGAAAGTTTCTTTAGCAAAGTCATTTTTTTTGGAGTTAAATTCAGCATAACTACAGTTACGTTAATTAACTATAGTAGCGTTAATTTGAAAGTATGTTACTTTCCGTGACAGAGGCAGGATTAATCATTTTCCAAGATTGATCATCCATCAAAATTAAACAAAAATAGCTTAACAATCTATTAAAGTGCAAACCGACGTGTTCTCAAATCTCGAAAATTATCTACGATTGACTCTAAACTAAATTTCGTTGTAATTTCCCTTTTGATGTATATAACTGCAAAGTTCGAGAGAAATTCATCTTCCATTTTGTTCTGAAGCCTAGTTTTGATAATCTTCATTGTCGAAAAAGATTGTTCTGCTAATGGGGTGGAAACAGAAAGAGTAAGGACAAGTGTGATCACTCGGTAAACAAGGTGGTAGATTGTTGATCTCCTAGTCTTCATCAACCATTTACACAGTTAAAAAACTGTTGGTAAAGCTTGAAACTCTGGAGTTCTAACTACATTTTGCTCATAGTGAGGAAGTTAGTAATGCTTGGAACTCTGGAGCTCTAACTACAAACATCATCCATGCTAAATGATTCATGCTCCCAAGGATCCAAAGTCAAGCTAAGAGTAATCAACTCCATCAAACACTCATTGAAACGACTTCTTTAACTCTTTCAATTGCAGCATAAAAAGTCTTGACTCGATAATGCTCAATTGTAAGCTCATCTTGATGTCCACGAGCTCGACCTTGCCTTCAAATGTAACGGGCACTCATATCTAGGATATCCACACAAAACACTCTCACTTTAGCAATTAGAGGATCTCATCCCTCATCTCTCAATTTCTAAAGATAGCTTTTTAGTTCATGAGACAAGATGAATAACATTTATTAAATCTTGAGATTTACGTCTCAATTTCTGAAGTTTTGCACAATATGCAATAATTTCTTGAATAAGATTCAAGATGAAGACAAATTCAAAGGAGCTCAAGGATTTATGAGCTGGATTTGCCATGTTGCGACCATTGAAAGTAGTTCCATCTTCCATAATATTGTGCAAAACTTCACATGCTGGACTAAACATGTCAATCAAGCAAGAAATAGACTTCAAATGAGAACTCCAATGAGTATTTGACAGCCGACACACAGTGCCAATTTGATTTTTTCCACTCCCAATCTCAAGCTCATCAATTGAGATGAAATATTCAATTTCAGAAGCTTTAATTAGTAGCTTTTAATTCATCATTGCGTTTACATGAACCACCGACAATATTGAAAATATGTCAATTTCCCAAAGAATTCAAAGATGGAGAAAACTTCCTTAGATGCCGTAACTAGTGTTAATTGCAAACAATGTGCTAAGCAATGACGAAGTAATCATATGGACAATCGCGCATTATCAAAGCTTCCAAGCCATTCCACTTAGTCCTCATATTGCTTGCATCATCATATTCTTGCCCCCGACTATCAAGAACATCTAAATAGTGATTGGACAAAACAAAACATATCACCTTTTTCAGAGTCAATGCAACTCGTATTGGAAACATGAACAAGTCCAAAAAAGCGCTCACGAAGAATGCCCTCTTTGTCAACAAATCTCAAAACTATCGACATTTGCTCTCTCTTTGACTCGTCACGAGCTTCATCAATAATTATGAAAAACTTCGCATCACCAATTCCCTCACGAATTGCGCATCTTATTCACTTTGGTTGCATAAATATGCAAAATTTCTTTCTGGAGTTGTGGTGATGTGTAGATGGCATTTGTGGTGATGTGTAGATGGCATTTTTTTCTGAGCATTATTCAACACAACTTCAACAATCTTTTTCATTACATTCTCCTTGAAAAGCAACCAAATCCAAAAAATTTCCACAGTTCAATGATTTGGCACTTTCATCGCGACCTCTAAAAGCAATCTCGTATGAGACACAAGATACCGGGTCACCCAAATTGAGGTTTCAACTCGTAGGCGATTGCTTGCAATTTTTGTAGCATTATACTTCTCAACAACTCTGTGAATATGTTGAGGTTGGTTCATCAAGTCCTCACATTTTTTTCTGGATACTTTTATGAAAAGAATTAGGATATTTCCCTTCATGATGCAAGAAGCCACTATTGAAACCATCCCTAGCTTTCTTCCAATTTTGGTATCCCCTGTAATGCATGCATTATTCCCTTGGATGAATGCACTATTCCCTTGGTTCCCAAATGGTGGTCTAAATAGAAGGAGAGTATTCGAGCCACAAAGGAAAAGTATCAAATCACGACAATTGAAAATTACGAAGATGTTTCTCTCTCTCTCAGATTTTTTATATTCGGAAAGCAAAGGTTGGAATGGACTGGCCTTGATGTATACTCCTGCTTCATATGACGTGGTTCGCTGTGGACTGGCCTTGTGTAAGTTCTTCGATTTTTTGGAGATGCAGTATTCATGCTATCTTTTGCTGTTTGATTCAAATCTGCAAGCGTAGGAATTCACATTGAATTTTCCATTCAGAATAACGTGAAACAATTGGATTGTCTTCAGCCCCACTTCAAGTCTAGACCGTCCAGTTTCAGGTATTTTGGGAGTTATTTTTGGATGCAGTTAGATGATTAAATTTGTTCAACTTTTGGAACTTATCAAGAACATCCACTGCACCAAAAATAACGGTAATCGGATACCTATAAACCTGATTTTAAACATGTTTATAAAATTGATAAATGATAAAGGTAGAGACTGGACATGAAACATTTTATCTCAAAGTAAATAGGATGAGATTTACATTCTTATTTTTTTGTAATTCCTTGTTCAACTTTTCGTAAAAAATTCTAGAAGCAATCATTCAGCTCAACGAAAGCAACCAAAAAAATTTAAGAAAAGAATCGAGTTTAAAAAAAGTTCAGATATGACTCCAAAAAAAAAAAGAAAAAAAAAAAAGACATGTTTGATGTTTCAAACTTTTTTCGTCCTTAGTGAATTTTTTTTTTTTTTTTTTGCTTTTGGTCGCAAGTTTTGACTTTTTTATTTTTCTTCTCGTCTAGACGAATGACCAATTAAAAGAATTTAACATGAATATGAAAGAAAGATAGCACAACAATAATTTAAGGAGGCGGCAAAAAATTGCAGAATTAGTTTTACACACAGGCATTAAACGAGAGCTCGACACAAAGTTACGCAAGGGTGTGCAATGTACTGTAAAATGTGTGGTCAATTTGGTTTTTGATTTTGTATTGTCAAATTAAAAAGCATGTACCAACAACTCTGTTCATGAACCATGAGTGTGGGAATGAAAAACAAGATACAATCAACTTAGGAATTGGTCGTCTCCGATTCCTGAAAAGTTCAGTTATTAGGCATTGCGCAGGCACTTTCGGATCCAGATTGACGACTGAAATATTTCATTTCTAGGAACTCATTGAGAACAATAATCTCATGAAAATTATAATTCGGATATCAATAAACATAGAAATTTCGATAATTTTTTATGAGAAGTTTAGCCAACAAATAGTGTCACAATAAAGTCCAAAAAAGAGGGAGGTCTGAGGTTAATGAGAATAAGAGAATGGAACAATATCTCCTTCACAAGGCACATTTAGCATATGTTCAAAGAATGCAGATTACCTAAAAAGAAGTTAATCTATCACGCCTTGACTTCAAGCCTACAGAACATAACCTGACAAACACAAAAAGAAAAGTACAAACTGCGCTATCACCGGCGCCTTTCACCCATGTAATGGGGGCAACACAATTGGATTAATAAAATTTTCTCCCAAAAAAAAAAGAAAAAATAATGCAGGTTACACGAGAGAAAAATTGGGAGGTCAGTACTGAATCAACTACATGAGGCAACCCACATAATGAGCTCGAGGATATTTCCTTTGTAGTTGTGGCCATTGAACAAAGAATTGATCTGCCATGCATAACTTGTAAAGAAGCAAGCCACTTAAAGATAACCTCCTCACCCTTGCTATGCTTTCAACATAAAAAGTAGATGACCATCTAATACCCACAACCTGTCAATAACATTCAAAAGTTTCTCAATAAACTTCATCGCCGGTATAACAAAATCAAGAATCGAGTTGATGTATCAAGCCAGCCGAAACCAGGGTGGAAATTAAGCACATGTAAAAACTCTCAGAGACGAAGTGTCCTAACCTTGAAAAAGAATGCAATCACACATAGAGGTACACAAGTTCCAGGGCCGTTGCATAGAATCTATCACAGAATCCAAAAAAGAATTTATCAAATAGCATATTGAAGTGGAAGAAAGAAACTAAAACCAGAACACAGCAGTATGCTTAAAACAAAAGGAAAAAGGTACAGTGGAGATGTAGTACCACTTGGGGTCTGATTTTAATCATTAGCCAGAGAGCATGAGCAATAGCCATTAGGGTTGTCCCAACAGAGGTTAAGTAAGACTGGCCTACTTCACGGCTTCGGTATATTTGCATAAACTGAGCATTTTCTACCACCGTCTACAGGAACCAAAAACTATATTAATATATAGTTAGTCAATCGTAACCAGCAAACAATTTGAGGATCCCCAATGCAGTAGAGAACTTATTTCAGTATAAAATCAAACATAATCCACCCATGTTGATGAAACTTCAGAAGCTAGATGAACAGAGTTTTCTGGATTCAAATTCCTCGAAACCATGACACTAAGACTACTAAAGTACTCTTTCTTCATAAGCACCACTACTGTAAATCTCACATACTGAAAAAACCAAACCGAGTCTTAAGACCAATCAATTGAAGCGAACATCCGGCACGTCAAAGAAACAAATACTGAACCTCCAAATAAACTCCATTTTGGAAGCGAGTTTTAGTGAGGAAGAGATGGAGCATTTCACAAACAGCAGACACGGGACATGAGCAAAAGTAGACCAATACAGTACCAAGAAATCACAACATATCGACACTTAGAGGATGAAAGCTTGCAACGACACTGAATGGAACTTTTGAGCGCCAAATAAGCGGTCATATGAAACGGGATGGAACTTAAGTTTAATCCAACCACAAAAGACCAGCAACTTACATTTATACCTTTAGAACTCTGCAACACCAACCATGCATACGTTGTTTTTGGCAAATATCTTGATGTTAGTTTCTTGCATTTTCCTATTTGCAAAGACACATTTCCAGCCAAAACTTCAGATTTACATTTAATTCCTGTCTCACTATTTATTGCTTCATTTTTCTTACTTGTTCTCAAAATGCAATTATCAAACACGTCATATCTTACACTTTAGGGCAGCCATTCCGAATCCTGAAATTTCAGGACAAGGGATAGATACACTTCATCAAAGGTCAAAAAGTTTGAAATTTATTTAGCCTCATAAGACCATCTTTAACCTTTAGCTTTGAATCAAATTATAGTACAAATTTAATTAAAAAATTGATTTCATATGGAACACTCTCCTCGAGAAAACTCATATCTACGAATAAATTTAATAAAAAGCTTCACTAATCACACAGTTTTAAATTTGGGAAGACACAAATTAACCTTCCAAAATTTGACTGAAGATTTGAGTCTCCCTTGATTTGGGGGAAAAAAAATTAGAAAGAAAGTTCCAATTTAAAAAACTCAGGTGGGTATAGATTTGACTCAAGAAGTGAAGAGAGTATATACCCAAAAGTCATTAGTTTGAGTTGGAAAAATACGGTAAGAGCCTGAGATGTTCTAATAGCACAACACTTGTCAATCAATAAAAACCAGGTGCAATACTGGATGATGGGTAGCAGGAGACTAAAGCTACCCCAAATTATAAAGGGTGACAGTTGTGAGCCTATGGAGGAAAAGATTGAATTTGTTCCCATGATGAAATGGGAGTTTTAATTGTCTTTGCGTAAGAAACAATAACTAGACCCCGACATTCTAACAGAGTCTACCTTGTCAATAAAAGAATTCTCAAACAAGCGTGCCTTCTGAAGACTCATATTATCTGTGGCGGCTGCAATGTAAAATCTAGGAGTAAATCTGTCTGTATGCAGCACGGATAAGAGATTGAGCATCTCTGCAGTATGACCTCCTAGATTAGGATTGAATCCATCAAAAAGTTAGGGATAGTTCCAAATAAGTCCATCAATAAGTTAGGGGTAGTTCCAAATAAGTCCAAACATATGGAGTTAACTTCAAACAAAAGAGCAAACCTGAACCGAGAACAATGAGGGTACTAAGAGGTTGCGGAGACATAGAACAAAGTGGTTTGCTACTCCGGTAAATGACATACGAAACCCGTATCACAATAAGCGCAATCGTGATAGTAATGAACCAAATGTATCCATTTGAGGCCAACATAGAGAAGCAACAATCAATGCCTTTCTCCATTGCAAGCACGAGGCTTCACTTCTCTTCTAGAAACAAGTGCAACCACTTCAAATTAAGATCACAAACCAAGAAAAACAGAGAACGATTGAAAGAAAAAGGATACTTATTCCACTACGTACTTGGGTGATATATTCTCACCACTACACATGGTTACCAGTTTTTTCATTTTATTAAAGAAGAAAGCTCAATGTCATAAATCTCAAAACCGAGTTGCCCTTTTTTTTTTTTTTTTTTTTCTCTCTTTCCAAATATTTACAAGAAAAAACTACATATATATATATATATATATATATATATATATATATATATATATATATATATATATATATATATATATATATGTAAGGGGCTCCTTCTAGTCCGGACTCCGGACTAGCGGACCTCCATGATCCGAGCATTTTTTTGACGATCCGAACCGTCCAATGTGTTTAAAAGGTGTTTTCAAGGGTCCCCGCGAGAAATCATCAAAAAAAAAAAAAAAACGGAGAAGGGCTGATCCAAGCAATTTTTCGCAAAACTATAAATATACAGTTTTTTGCAAAAAACTGCTTGGATCAAGCCCTTCCCGGTATTTGTTTTTTTATAATTTCTCGCGGGGACCCTTGAAAACACCTTTTGAACACATTGGACGGTTTGGATTTTCCCAAAACAATTTTTAAAAATGAAAAAAATGCATTTTTTCTTAAATCCAGGGGTCCGGATAAGAAAACTTGCGTATATGTAAATAGCATTGCATGCCTTTAAGTGTTGTTTGCAAGGTGTGTGCACAAAATGAAGATTTATGTTGGGCACAAAGTTTGGACGAATTGAGAGTATGTCAAACGGCTCCAAATTCGAAAGATTCAAAAGGTTTTTATCTTTCAACTAACAATCTGAAGAAAAAGCAAGGCCTGTTGCCCAAGGGAAAAAATGGCATACTTATGGTTCATTTTATTATTATAATTTTCGTGCATTTGACCTTTACTCAAACATACAAAATGCATGTTAGAATGAACGATATCAATTTGCGTAATTTCAAAGGGATTGAGGGATCAAAAACATAAAAAAGCACATACTAACGTTCATGGAATTCAATGGTTTGCACATAGTACTCTGCCTCACTGCCAGGAAAGACCATTTCACAACATTATTTTGATTTTTGGCTCGGCAAAAGTCATTATTGTTAGTTGTAGTTAATGAGGTTTGAAACACAGCCAAATGCATGGGAGTACATGGTTCCTACCATTGGAGTTCACTCCATTTGCCTATAGCAAAACCAAAGAATGACAACTATGATGGCTTGCAAGTTCAAAGAAAAATCCAAATGTCTTCAAAGAAATACAGATTGACAACTATACCTTTTTTCCTTTTCTTCTAGAGGGGCAACACAAATTGGAAGGAATTTTGAGCCATCCTTTTATTTCGCTCAACAGAAACACTTCATCCTCCAATTGATTGTTATTAGACTACCACTATTGCTGCCAAGAGAAACTCTCATCATTAATGCTTTACCTTCAGTTGGACAAATTGATATCGCGCAATAAAAACTAAAAATAAAATCTAAATTTTGCATTATGCATTATGCACTTGAGAATGGATTTGAAGAGTATGGGACAATGATCAACAATTAAGTTTCGAAAGTATCAGCATCAATTTGTCATAAGACCAGCGATCCCGAATTGACATTCGAATATTCGATGCTGTAGCGCAAGGCTATAAGTCTACTAAGTCTAAGTGAACAAGTAGCCCTTGACAGAGCTTTTCATTTAGCCAACCCCAATTGAGTGGACATAAGGCTCGGTTTGGTTTGGTTCATCACCATCAGTATGCAAACTATATACTCCATCTGTCCTAAATTGTTGATCCTTCTTTCCTTTTTTGGATGCCCCAAAAAGAATGTCCACTTTGAAAACAATGAAAAGTAAACATAAAAAGTTGCACAACTTTACTGACAAAGGGAATAGAACACACTAATTTCAAAACAGAAATTTAAACCAATACAATAAGAATATGTGTACTCAATAAAAGAGCGAGAGAGAAAGCTTGACATTGGCTACAGTTCAAGAAATGTCGTGGATTCAAATTATTCAATAGTCAAGACAACGCCATGATAGCTATATAAAACAATGAGTGATGCTACTATTATATCAAAGTCTCCCACCAAACAAATGAAATATAAGATGCTATTAAACATTGTAATTCCTCAAAAAAATCAACACCATCACCTGTAATTCACCACGGGAGTTCATATCAAGAAGTAAACCCAGGTCAGAAGTTGGCGCTAGGGAAGGTGAAGATTAGGTTATGCCATTTCTATTGGTTGGGCAACCAAAAATGATTTGTGTTTGTATATGGATTCAAATACACACTTTCTAAAAAATTGCTCAGCCACGAAATATAAGAATTCCAATATGCACTCAAATTCACTAACTGAGGCAAAGTTAAGGGAAAGTCAACTTCAGAGAGAGAATCTGAAGCGAACGCACTAAGGGAAGAAGAAAGAGATGTTGACCCCTGATAGTAATTTCCAATAGGTTTTGTTGCAGTAGAGACGAAGCAAAGAAAAGCAAGTGAAATCCAACAAATTTCATATGTATAGGCTAGCGAAAGGGCAGTCGTCTAGGTGCATGTGCAGGATTGATTAATCTGCACCTAGAGTTTAGTCTGGTTTTTTACAAAAAAAAAAAATCCTCCTTCCCCCTCCCCAAAATTATAATGAGTGAATACGCAATATTATTGATGAAACCATAATCCATAATTTAATCCATATACAACCTGTCTCAACCTCAAATAACAGAGAGAGAACTTAGCTAACGGTCCATACAATCTATCTATATGATATATAAAATTTATATTATTGACAGTTAACACTTTTTAGTCCGTACAATTGCTGATAAAAAAAAATAGTCGATACAATCTATAAATTACACACACACACACACACGGAAGAGAGGGAGAGAAGAACAATACCTTGGAGAAAACAAGCAGCAAACTCCCAAAATGGCAAAACCCAAAACTAAATAAAGAAACTGCCTCCCCTAATATATCTCTAATCTCGAATCCCACTGTATAGTTAACTTGATACAAATTATAATTTTGAGACGACTTGACTATATTTGTTCTATGAAAAAATAGGAGAATTGGTATCAACATCAACATCAACAAAAAGACATACAAATTACCATCACATGATTAAGGAAATTAACAAGTCCAGAACTGGAAATTCTCAACTTCTCCTAAAAAATGAGAAACTAACCTGTTTATACTTTTTGAGTTTTTTTTTTTAATATATTTAAGCGCTGCTCCAAAAGGTTAATTTGTGACTGCCCTCATCAGTGCTTCCTCATCGCCATCTCGAATATTCACCCAATAGCGAATTTTCGTCACCGACTACAAAAAAAACAAAAAATAAAAATAACACACACACACACACATTAATTGATATATTATTTATCTTTTATGACTAAAACTAATATATGAATTTTCTACCAATTTTCTAGTCACATGGTTGCTTCCTTGCTTGGAAAGCGAGAGATTGATCCAATTTGATCGCATTGGTAATTGTAAAATTGAAGCCCTCAGAGAAAGTTGTTGGGTATACAACACGTTCTCATGGCAGAATGCTATTGATTAGGTGTTGTGAAGACAATTGTATTATTATTTGGATTAAGCATGTTACTCCAAAGGATTGATTTGTGACTGCCCTCATCAATGCTTCCTCATCGCCATCTCAAATATTCAACCAATAGCGAATTTCCATCACTGGCTACAAATAGCGAATATCAAGATGGCAATGAGGAAGCATTGATGAGGGCAATCACAAATCAACCCATTGAAGCAACATCCTTAATCAAAACAATAGTACAATTGTCTCCACAACACCTAATCAATTGCGCTCGGGCATTTGAACGTGTTGTATACGAAAAACTTTCTCCGAAGGCTTCAATTTTTCAATTACCAATGCAATCAGATTGGAGCAATCTCTCCTTTCCATGCAAGGAAGGAACCATGTGTGACTAGAAAACTGATAGAAAATTCACATATATTAATTCTAGTCATAAAAGATAAATAATATATCAATTAATGTCCTTTTTTATGTAGCTGGTAATGAAAATTCGCTATTTGGTGAATATTCGAGATGGCAATGAGAAAACATTGATGAGGGCAGTCGCAAATCAACCCATTGGAACAACGGTTAAATATACAAATAAAAAAAGTATAAACATGTTAGTTTCTGTTTTTTCGACAAGCAAATTGTTTTCCCATTTTTTAAGTGAAGTTGAGAATTTCCAGTTCTGTACTTGCTATTTACTTAATCAAGTAATATTGATTCTTATGTTTTTTGTTGATGTTGGTACCAATTCTCCTCTTTTTTCATAGAATAAATATAGTCAATTAGTCTCAAAATTATACTCCCTCCATCCCAAATTGGATGTCCATTTTTTAAACCCACGCCATTTTTCGATTGTTATATCTTTCAATTTATAATGTTTTCTTCATTATGAACACTTTGTATTATAGAACTCATGGAGAACTATCAAACGAGATCCACATTGAATATTTTTTAAGATTCATATTGAAAGACATAAGCGATTGAAAATTGCACGGGTTTCAAAAATGGACATCCAATTTGGGACGAAGGGAGTAATTTGTATCAGTTAACTAAACAGTGGGATTAGAGATTAGAGATATATTAGAGGAGGCAATTTCTTTATTTAGTATTGGGTTTTGCCATTTTGGGTTTCGCTTGAGGTTGTTATTCGGGGCGCTAGCTTTGGGAGTTCTTCCCTTGGACAACCTAATCAATTTATTCCACTTGTCACTTACTTGGACAACTTGATCAATCTGTTCCAAAAAATAAATACATATATATATATATATATATATATATATATATATATATATATATATATATATATATATATATATATATTTTGTTTGGGCGAATCCTCGCGGTGGACCTAAAAAACACATTTTAAACACATCTAACGGTTCGGATCGTCAAAATTTGGCTCGGAAAGGTGAGGTCCGCACCAAATTTGGTTAAGGGATCCCTTATTAGATCATTATCCTATATATGTATATATATATCCGATCAAGACCTAATCGACAAAGCCCAATCAATCTGAACATGTCGTCTTTATTCTCGTACTCCTCTGTTGCTCATTTCTCTCCAAGGTATTGCTCTTCTCCCTCACTTGTCTCTCTCTCTCGTCTCTATCTGTCGTGTGTGTGTGACTCTGTGTGTGTGTGTGTGTGTGTGTAATTTATAGATTGTACGGACTTTTTTTTTTACCAGCAATTGTATGGACTATTTTTTATCAGCAATGGTATGGACCTTGAACTTTGCGAAAAGCATAAAAAGAAATAAATGAGGTCCTCTTTCTGATTTTCAAGTTCCTCTCCTAAAATAGGCAAGTGGAGTGGTACTCCAATGGTTGGTTGAGCTTCAAACCTCACTAATGACAACTAAGAGTAATGACTTTCGCCAAGCAAAATAATAATAATAACAATAATAATAACAACAACAATAATAATATAACAAGAATAAGAATAACAACAACAATAATAATAACAAGAACAAGAACAATAAGAATAACAAGAACGATAACAATAACAACAACAACAATAACAACAACAACAACAACAACAACAACAACAACAACAACAACAACAGCAATAATAATAATAATAAACGGTCTTCCCTGGCAGTGAGGCAGCGAACTATATGCAAACCATTGAATTCCAAGAATGTTAGTATGTGGTTTTTTATGTTTTTGTTCCCTCAATCCCTTTCAAATTACACAAATGGATATTGTCAATTCTAACATACATTTTGTATGTTTGAGTAAAGGTCAAATGCATGAAAACTATATTATAAAATGAACCATAGGTATGCCATTTTTTCCCTTGGGTAACAGGCTATGCTCTTTGTTCAGATTGCTAGTTGAAAGATAGAAACCTTCTTTTGAATCTTTCGAATTTGGGGCCGTTTGACATACTCTCTATTGGTGCAAAACTTTGTGCCCAATATAAATCTTCATTTCATTTTGTGCACAGTACACAAACCTTGCAAACAACACTCAAAAACAAAATTGAATACCAATGTTCGAGCCATGCGATTAGGCACGGGCATGCTATTTAGTGTGTGTGTATATATGTGTGATATATGTGTATATATCAGGTATAGCAATGGGGCAGATTGGGGCATAACCAATTGAACCACGAAACCATTACCATACCCTAATCCGCCCCAATAACCAAACCGGGAGAAAATTTGTCCCATACCGAATGAGTACCGAAGTACTACATAGGAAGCTAAGCAAGAAGTTATGCACAAGACCCGAACATTGAACAAAAGAAAACACCAAGCCTGCTTCGAGGCACCATCCAACTTAAATCGTAATAAATCGCAATTATCGAGCCTGATTTATCGCATCTAGAATCGAAAAACAGCAACAAACGGCTGCAAAAAGAACCCAGAAGGCAGAAACACAACCACAAACCCAATACCAGATACATAGCAAAGAAGAAAACACTCCAAAACTTCAATATTCTCAAATCTCAACAGATACAGGATTCGAAGAGTAGAACAGGCTCAATTCAAATCAGAAGTTACACAAGGTGGTGAAAGAACAGGCTCAATTCAAATCAGGAGTTACACAGAGAGATAGAGAGAGAAGGAGACTTACGACTTTAAAAGGAGGGATCGACGACGAAGTGAATCGGAGAAGAGGAAGATCAGATCGACCAGCGGGGCAGCGAAGTTGATCGGAGAACAGGAAGATCGACCAGCGAAGTTGATCGGAGAATAATTAAAATCCTTCTGTAATTGCGTTCTGAGAAGAGCAGAAAACAGCGAAGTCGACCCCCTCTTCTGTAACCGTATTTTGAGAAGAGAGATTGATGAGGGTGTGTTCAACACTTCAACTATAAAACGGTATTTTAAAAAAACAAAGACATCTTATTCCCTCGTAATACATCACATAAAAACATCGTGAAATATCAATTTATTCTAAAAACTACGCACCTTAGAAGAACACTCCTGAGAAATGAAAAACTTATCTTTATTATATTTGGATTTTAGGTTTGGTTTGGTTTTTTAGGGTAATGATTAGAGGGAAAATGAGGATAATAATTAGAAAAGGAAAATGCTAACGCGTGCTCGGCCCAATAGCCATATGTTAAGGTTGAAAAAAGTATATTGAAATGTGTGAAAAGTGTATAGGAATATGTAAAAGTATATTGAAAAGTGTAAAAATGTGTATTGGAATGTGTGTTTGTTTTGTTTGTTTGTGTGCTTATTGTGTGCCTATTGGGCACACGTTAGCAAACTCAATTAGAAATAGGGTAATGATTAAAGGAATAGAGTGAAATGAAAATAATTTTGAAATAATGATAATGATTGGAGAGATATAAAGAGAGAAATGAGAGTAACAGTTGGAAAAAAAAACCGATATGGAAACCAAAACGAACAAGGTGTGAGATGGATATATATAAAGGGGTATTTTTTGTAATTTTAATGTTTCGGTTTGGTTCAGTTGGGAAATCGGGTTGGGTACCATATAACCCATAACCGATAACCGAACCTAACATGTTCGGCCCCCCCTCCCCGTGGAGAAAATTAGTTATTGCTCAAGAAAAAACATCGGTCACGGTTTGGATATTCATCGATTTGGTCAATATTGCCATCGCCTTGTATATGTATAGGATTATACACTAAGACCCCTTATTAGTTGATCCCTCAAATTAGGAAAATTTCGTGAAGATACCGATTAATTCAGCCTAATTTGCTGATTAATCCCGCCTACCCAATAAAATCCTGTCAAACCAATTTTTTTTCCCTAGTCGATTATCATGCCTAGCGGCCAATTAATTGGCCCGATGCCTAGATCAACCCCCAGGCCCCTAGGCGAGGAGGCAGAGAACTGCCTTGCACCTAGGCGACTGATGTTTGGAGCACTAGCTTGTTTTCATGTCTTTGCTTGTCTACAATCTAATTTCCGCTCCATGTAATGAGAGGCAAGCCACAAATTTAGGACATAAATTAAGGGTTAATTACCTAGACACCTCCTAAACCAATTTCGCCTATAAACAAATCATCTTATGTATCTAAAATTTTCCAGTACTCCCATTAACGTTAGTTAGACGAAATGTATCTTTTGTTTCCAATATTATCATATCCTACATTTGCCCTGGTATATCTGCGTAAATATACATATGTTATAACACTTACTCTCCCAAATGCTTAACTCTTTCCCTCCCAAACACTTTCCCCCTCTCCCCATTTTTCCCCCAAATATGAAACCCTAGAAATCACCCATCACCCCTTCTCTCCGGTCTTATATGTTTCAAGTAATACGTGTAGTGAGCAGCGACTCCGAGTTTCTTTAAGGACACTCATGCGTGGACATTGTGACTTGCAGACTTGTCCAAACAGTCTTACCATCGAAGGAAATGTTTGTTGCAGGACGATGAAAAGATTTCCTCAACAAAGCACAAAGCTACAATGAAGAAGGTACCATATAACAGTAGTCCCTATAAGACCTCAAATGCAACGACTTTTTGTGTTAACCAGCCCCTAAGTAATTATATT
The DNA here is from genome assembly GCA_020921065.1 of Vaccinium darrowii. Taxonomy (NCBI): domain Eukaryota; kingdom Viridiplantae; phylum Streptophyta; class Magnoliopsida; order Ericales; family Ericaceae; genus Vaccinium; species Vaccinium darrowii. The sequence continues at coordinate 37,867,154 of CM037154.1, forward strand.
GGGCGGAAAAAGTGCAATTTGAACGAGGAGAGTGATTTTTTGTTTAGTAGTTTTTTGTCTTTACGACATTTTTTTTTCCATATTTCACTTTTCGTAATTTTTTGTTTCCATAAATTTTTTTTTGGATTAATCATTGAGAGGAATCAAGAGAGTTAAAATATTTGGGTCAAAGTCGAAAAAATTCATATAAAACAACACTTCAGACAAAAAAACAGATATTTGATATTTTATCGTCTTTAATGGAACTTTTTTCTTTTTTGCTTTTGGTTATAATTTTTTACTTTTTAGACTTCTCTCGGCATATAGGGATTACTAATCCAAAAAAATATAGTACGAATATAACAAATCTAAAAATTGAATAAAGACAAATCTAAAAATTCTTGAGTGAATGACACTAGAACAATATGAGAATTTTGGGGATTGCCGAACGGTCGACCACTAGAGATTGGAGCAAACCTCAAGAAATAAGGTAGCAACATAATCTTAGAAAATAACAAATCAATCAACATAAAGGTTTATAACAGTCACTGGAAATAAAATATTTATAACTTACAACCCAGTTGTCCATGTTCGCAATAATCACAATTGATAATGCATGTTCACCACACATCAGTGGATGCAAAAATAGTTTTTTCCCGGAAACAGCAAGATAAAAAGGTGAAGAAACTCACAATAAATTACCACTGGAAAATCCTTTCCATAGCCTCCAAAATGATATAAACACAGGCCCTAACATAACACAAAAGGAATACAAGATACAAAAACTTTCACTCCATAACTTCTGCACTCAGGGTCTCACATCTTTTAACCCTCCCCCCTTTTCAAGCTCACCAACTAGGTCCCGCAATGCCGGAACCTTCATGGCCAAAGTCCTGTACAGCCTCGAGTATCGAGCACGGGTCCCATCTGCAGTCCTAGCAAGGGCAAGCAAGCTTAGGGCTTCAGGGAGTTGAGAGAATACCTGTTTCATCTCCTCCAATCCCATGTTTTCCAAAACTGTTGGTTTTGGAATGACTCTAACAATCTCACCACCTTTGGGTTCTTGAACCCTAGCATCAGCTTTGATAACAAGCTCAGAGTTCGAGTTTGCTCCACATTTAATTATGAATGGGGTGGTAGAGCCCGTATTAAACTGCAGCACATTCCACTGTGCAACATCGATTTCGGCAGCTGATCCCAAATCTGATGAAAGTTTTGGAGCATGTGTTGGTTCTTGTAAACGGTCTTCCTCCACAGGAATCGACTGCATCAATTGATAAAGAATCAGGGTGCCAATAAATATGTAAATCAATGACAATCAAAACTGCACATTTCAGGAGTATATCACAAGCCAAAGGAACCAAAACAAAATACAGGACATTTGGATAGCCTGTGAAACTGATTTCATATCGTGCTTTGGTTAGTATACAACCCACTGCCTGTGTTTGTCAGTAAAGAGTTCCCACTTTCGCAACTTCCCCTTCTCTCACCATTTCTCTTTTATCTCCACTCTAACATGCATATATATGACAAACAAAGTGACAAGTTTGCTATGAAAACTCAACAACAAAATTGTAACATGGCCTAATTGATATATGCCCAAGGAGAAAGTTGTCACTGAACACGCAAAAATATGGCAGTGAAACCCACACCAACATTACATCCACTGTTATAACCACCCAAAATTAAAAAACTGGATTGCCAAACCAGTCAGAGCTATGCCATTGTTCTCTCCTTGTGGGGGGCTCCTGGAAATTAGGGTTGAGATAGAGATCCACTGGGAACATCGAAGAATGGACTGTCTGATTGTAATGTTCATGGGTACAGTTCCGATTGGTTTCCATTTGAGGTTTGCTGTGAAGATTGCCAGTGACATAGCAGAATGTGTTGGTGTATATATATATATATATATATATATATATAGGTGTAGGTTAAGACGAGGGGGGGAGCCAAATGGCATGGGGAGAGGTGGATCAATATTTCAGAGTTAAAACTTGGTATTTGAAAAAAATATTGCTTGTTGACCTACCAGTGAACTAAAAAGGGGGAAAATGTTATGCAATTAGGATTCTCAAGGGAGGATGTAATTTCTAAAATGTTCTGGAGGGATATAGCTATGTCAAAAGGACACGGGATTTATATTTGTAAATTCACCCCAAAATCATGGGTTGTTCATGTAGAAGAAAGACTGATAAGTAGAACAGTTAGCAACAGTAACACAATCAACATTCAGGCTAATGCCAGAAAATGAGGAACCAAAATTAACAAGGGTTGAGATTGTAAACAAAGATATCTTAGCTTTTTATTTAACTGAAACTAGGGTATTTGTTGAAGAAGAATACTGGAACAAGATTGGTGTAGTAGACCAGAAGTAGTTCAGATAAGGATTTGATAATGTGGGAAATGGGCCCAGCTTATTTGTCCAAGCAGTCAAAAGGGTCACTTTCTTAACCCTTTAGAAAATTATGGTCAGTCTCAGATTGCAAGTGAGCATGCTATTTAATTCATCTAAATTCTTGGTCACTACATTTAGTCAATGCTAGGATTACATCTTATTATCACAAGTTACCAGACCCAGATGTAAAACCATAGACCTGAGAGAAAGAGTGTGGTGTGTGTGTGTACGTGCTTAGGGGGGCGATGCTGTGATGGGTGAGGAGCTATGTAGTGGTGAAGTATAATTCAGGGTTTCAGTTGACTGTTAGGGTCTCGGTTAAATCGCTAGGGTTTCAATTGTTTTTATCTTTTATGTTCGCAGTAGTTTAGACTGTTTAGTCATTTTTATGTTATTAGGGTTGGCCAATATAACCCCTTCATTAGTCTTGTAATCTTTCAATGCTTTCCAATGCAATATGATAGTACGTTTGTCTCTCTCTGCTTTGAAAGTTACCATGGTATCAGAGCCATAAGATCTAGGCTTGCGGAATATTTGCTCTCCGGGGGACGGCCTTAAGACTCGCCACCATCTGCCGGGCACTATTTATTCAGCAGCAGCACTGTTCATCGGTTACTATTCCATGAAGGCACTGTTCATCGAAGGTCACTGTTCATGGGTATTGTTCATGGCAAAGTTTCTTTCTACATTTTACTTCCTCCTACGTAGCATCAGTTTCTCATCAGATTTCGGCACAAAGATTTCTCTCAGAACCAGATAGCATCTCTCTCCCCCTCTTAGTTGCATCTCCTCTCTCTCCTGGTATTGTTAGCATTAGAAATTTGGCATTTGTTCTTCCTCCCATTTGCATTTGTTCAGCATTGGTTCTTCCTCCTATTTGCATCAGTTCAGCATTGGTTCTTCTTCCTATTCACATGTTCTAGTTTTGCACCGCTTTGCATTGTTAAGGACTAATTTATGGTTTCAATTAAATTGCTAGGGTTTCACTTAATTGTTATTTATCTTTTATGTTCGAGTGGTTTAGTCCTTATGTTATTAAGGTTAGCCAATATAAGCCCTTCATTAGTCTTGTAATCTTTCAATGCTTTCTAATGCAATATGATAGTACATGTGTTTCTCTCTCTGCTTTGAAAGTAATCAGTAGCATGGAAGCCAACATAAATACGGACATAGACACGGGATTTCTAAAAAAATGGACACGGATACGGCGGGGACACGGCAAAAATAAGTATATAAGCAAATAACTATATATATGAATATATCATCTATGTATGCAGTTACAGTTTATATACACTTTTCATTTGATATATAAAATACATACACACATATATGGAAGATATATATATATATATATACACACATTCCCTCCATTGAACAATGTTGGTCCCTCTTGGAGACTCCCAACTTTTTAAGCGAACAAGCTTTAAAAATGCATGTACCCCTTGGGAACCTAGATTTCCAATACTACCCTTGACTCTCACTAATAGAGTCATTTCTAATTATTTATAACGGGTAAAATTTGGAACTTGCATACTTTTTTGGTTGACATTTTTAAAGAGACTAATATTTTGGAACATCCTAAAAAAGAATAGAGGACCAACATTGTGGGGCGGAGGGAGTATATGTCGGTATATACACACAACGACGGAGATATATACGTCGAATATATACCAGTACATACATATATGTGAGTGTGGACACACACACACACACAGTGGGAGTATATGTGGGACACGCATGAACATGCCATGTCCCCTGAGAGAGAGCATATATGGGACACGCATGCCTATGCCGTGTCCCCCTCTAAAAAATAATTTAGGATGGGTCACGCATGCCCATGCCGTGTCCCCCTCTAAAAAATAATTTAAGTGATACACCATGTGGTGCGTCGAATAAGTGGGACACTTGTCCCCCGTGAGGAGAGTGACCAGCAATAGCATTTTATTAGAGAAACACAGGTTCAGAATTGGAGGCATTGAGCAAGGCATATCAAATAGAAAATTTGCACACCAAATGTTGCAATGCAAAAATATTTGGGAGATCTCTGGCACCCCTGAGCACAGGAAAAAGGAGATAATACTACAGGAATCTACACTACTTCGTAGAATTGATGATACTCTTTTTTAGCAAGGAAAAGAGGAAAGCAGCAATTGCGAATATAGTAAATACCTCTATCAAACGACGAGCATCTGCAATGTGCCTCTGAGCACATGGATGGTCAACATCAAGCAGGGAAGGCATCCGTTCTGCAAGTTCGTCAAGTGATGCAAGCAATGCCTTCTTCTTACTTCTCACCAGAGTGCTTACAGAGGACTGTCTAATTATATCCTGCAAGAATTATGCATATTTTCAGGTCTCGCTTCTCTTGAACCCAATCATCGATTACACAAACACACAAGCTATGTCAAAACCTTGACTTGCTTCAATATGCCATCTAGTGATATTAATGATGCTAAGCGTGCATCCTCAGCTGCAGTAGAAGGATTCTTAACCGGTGAACCACCATCTTGTAACGTAAGTAAGGCAGCATCACTTCTCATTTGTTGCAATATCTAGTGGTAGGAAAATAAACAGCAATGTAACATTAGCTCAAGTGGTTAAAAGTTAATTCCAGATCACCCACTATATGTAATAACAGCATCTAACGATAAATAGCACCTGCGAAATTTATGTAAGCTATGTAATTATAATATTCATAGCAATCAAGTAGAATAAAACATAAGCGTGAGTAAAATAGAGACTTCTTATTAAGGTACAAGTGTAAAAGGACACTTAGCGTCCTAGACGTGATGTAAAAGTTGTTTAGATTTGATTATACACTTATATTTGCATCATGTTTGTCCCAAGCTTGACTTTATTTCTGTAGATTTAATAATGGTGCTGATAGCACATACTTCTTTTCTGCATTTAGAACTATTCTGGACTCGGGAAAAATTCTGCTTCTACCTTCTGCAGCTGGCATGTTATTTTTAAACTTCGTTTTTAAAAGGGCAAAAAAAATCCTTACTTTTTGGACAAAATTCTCTGACTATTCTCTTAGATTAGGCCTACGGTGACTTAGAATAACTGGTCGGTCATGAGACCTTAACCCATGGGTTGGGGTCGCGATAGAGGAGTTAAAAACAGCAAAGAAGAGGTGGTTTCTTGAACAAAAATTACAACCTTCCTTCTCTTGTGATCAACAGACTCGAGAGCTGAACGTAGTTTCGCAACTTGTGCAGGGTCCTCTGCATCTTCCATTGCTAAGGTACCCGCAATATCCTGATAAAATGACAATTTGAATATTAGGATTAACTAAGAGTACGAACATGGTTTCAAAAAAAAAAAAAAAAACACCAAACCTCTCCCTTAATTAGCTGTAGCTGACTTAAGACTACAGCAACATGCATGCGACCAATTTTTTTACAAGCAGTGGAAATGCCATCCAAGGGAAGTAGGCAAAGCATAGTGAAATTATGGGAGGTTACGAATGTCACATGTCGTAAGTTTTTCATGTTTAATTCTATGTCGTGGCAGGTATGTACTTCTATGTCATGGCCTGTTGTTTATGGGCTGCTACAGCTCATGCCTTAACTTGGTATATTTCCATGATGCCCAAGGGATTGGATGAAGATGAACTGAAAACTGAACATGTATTTAGGATTGTTAATGTTCGTTAGAAAGTTTTGAGTTTTAATAGGGTACTTCATTGGATTTTCTTTGTCATTGGATGAAGATGAACTGAAATGTATTTAGGGTTATTAATTTTCGTTAGGAAGTTGAGTTTCAATATGGTACTTTATTGGGTTTCCTTTGTCTGGCTTGCCTATAAGAGGGCCTTAGTACTTTTGTTACTTCTGTAATGGGTTTAAAAAGATTTCATGATTTGAAAACTTGAATATTAATTTAGGATTGTGATCCCTTATTCTTCCACTTTCTCAAATCAACTTCTATCCTCATATCTTAACTTTTTACTTTCCTACTTATCCTTATTCCTGTCTTCTTCTTGCTTTCCGGTTCTACACCACAAACACTACCAGTAAAGGCTTTGAAGCCTCGGAAAGTGTCAGAGACAAGCTCAAAGAACAAAATGAAAAGGAAAGATGGGAATGTCCAGTGAACTTCTCTCCCTCAAAAATTAGGAGCTTTGATTTTATTCTTCCCTGTAAACTGGAAAACGGATCATCTTAATTTCTCATGTTACTTCCTCAGCCTCTTTGTCTAAATCAGATCACACTCACAATTGTTAATGGTGCTAAATGGTCTTTGCCAAAACTGACCGAGCCCAGACGTCTGAACCAGTGTAACCCTTGTTTGGGTCAGCTCTCAAACTTGAACTGTCGTGTATGTTATATGTAACAGATTCAGAGGAATAGTGAGGGAAAATGTCAACCCCCTATTCCTCATACAGCAATGATTGGAACTAATAAACAAATGCATGGTCTTATCAAATTCAATTTGAAGTATGATAACTAACCTTGCCCCTGGATTGAGCCATCAGACCAATCACAAATGTATTTAGAATTGAACATCCAATGGAAAATAGAATGATAAGAGCTAATTACTGTAATGGGTATACCTTCAGATGCTGTAATTGTGAACTATAGACCCGCTTTGAATACTCGGACAAAAGCTGGCCAAGAGCATCAGTATTAGGAGGTAGTGCAGCCCCAAGTCCAGCCATCCAACCATCCATTATTGCAGTTGAAAGAAGCTCTAATTGACCAGCTGTCCCCCCTACACCATCATCTCCTGTGACAGAAAGAAACTCAAAGTTCTCGGCGAGCCAAGATCTTATTTGACGCTGCAGCTCACCAGCTGGAGTATGAACAAATAAAGCAGCAAGAGCTTTGTTTCCAACCGCAAAACTTTTGGCTTCTTCAGTTATCTCCCTAAGCTTTCCACCGGTTACATGCTGCCTCCACGTTTCCTGTATGTTGGAAAGCAAACTCTAACGCACAAAAGAAGGGATGTATAGTTAAAAAGCACAAGAGATTTAAAGTAGACACATTACACAATGAGTTTTAGGTGCATTGGAGAAAAGCTTAATTATTACAAGGGCTGACCGTGTAACTATTAACTCTAGAGTTTTACTGCCACAACCTAGTCACGAAGAGGACCAAAGGAAAGCAGGAAAAAAACACAGCTCCATTGACATGGCGTAAGAGTTGAAAATTTCAGTCAACATCGCAAATTCATAATTTCCTTTGATTTCTTAGATGGCAAACGCGCAAAATGACGTCACTAAGAAAAAGACCAAAGCTGGTGATGGTCCAAGATACCAGACCAGCTCCAATCGCCGATTTTTTACACAGGTCCAAACTGAGAGCTTGGCTAAATTGTCAAAAAAGTTTCAAAAGAAGACTTAGAGCGAAAAATAACTTTATAAACAAGCCCAGTGGTAGTTCTACAAACGTATACAGAGTGACACCCCTCTTGTGCTGTCACTACCTAAATAGTACTATAACCAAACCAAACCGAGCCTTAAGTCCAATCAATTGAGTTCAGCAACATCATGAAACCATTTCTAATTGAGCTCCTTCCAGCACATTATGTTCCATGATATTCAAAAAAACTAGATCCTTTGAACTACCACACCGCCTCTGAATTCTCTAAATCCAGTTTTGGTCTACCCCACCCCCTAGTTTTGGTCTACAATCGACCATAACCACACCATTCTTCAAACTGCCAAATCAACGATCGGCGATAGTAATGTCCAAACCACCTTAATTTCATAAAATTGTACTTACTACCACCTAAATGGCAAAAATTAAGAAACAAGCCCAAAATCTAGTCAAGAGGACAAAAAACAAATAAAAAGTGTAAGGCAAAGAACCAAAGGAGGGGAAAGAGAAGGGGAAGGGGGGAGAAGGGGGACAGCAAGAGAGGACAGATGATACCCCACCTGGTCAATGCCACGCATCTTCAAAACAACCGATGATAACTTGGACTTCTTTTCCTGCTTTATATTCACTTTAAAACCTTGAATCTGCTCACCGACAAGAGAATTCCTGCTGGAATCGTAATGCACAGGAGATCTCCCAGGGCTGCTACCCCGGCTGGAACTTCTGCTGCGTCCTGTATTAGCCTTCTCCAAAAAGCGCTCAACCGGAGATACCTAGCATTGAAGGTAGAACCAAAAAAAAAAACTCACCTCAAAACAGTGTGGTGACAGCATATATCGACAGCAAAATACTAGGGAAAAAATTAGCTAGTGTTTCTTACCTTGATTGACTGCAGTTCGGGTGATCTAGAAAGCAAAGATCGTATGTATAAAATCCTAACACGTGAAACAAGCATGGTGTCCATGACCCTCTTTGGCTCCATCTTACGGATGAAAGAAAACACTGCATCTCGTATTTCAGCAAGTATCTCATGCTCTCTTGAAGCACCTGCTTTAATCACTGCTGCTAAAACCTGCATTAATCACAAGGACACCCTACTCAATGCCGGCTACTCCAGTCAAAGCCTAGAATCCTGTTTAAGCATCCAACTCAAAATCAATTGACAATGAGTGGAGAGGCCGCCCATACTCATATATTAGCTTTAGAGGTCATAATTAACCAATGTGGGCCAAGCTCTAAAACTCCACCACACGTGCGACCCCTGACCCGCACGTGGAGAGATAAACAACGATTTAACACATACGGCTATCAACCATCAACAACAAAGTAAGGGGAACTGAGCATCAACAACATAGAGCCTTGTCCAAAAGCCTCCGAAAGCCTAGCTTTGATACCATGTTAAAACTTAAAACATCCAACTCAAAACCAGTTGGCAATGAGTGGAGAGGCCGCCCAGGCTCATATAGTAGCTTCAGAGGTTATAATTAACTTGTGGGACAAGCTCCAACAAATCCCAACTGCTTGGACTTATCCTTTTCAACCATTAAGCACTAAAACAGATTCTTCCAAAAGGGAATAAAAATGAACCCAAAAGCCATAATGTCTAAAGGACCTCTTCCTTAATCAAAGCAGGAAGTTTAGACAGACAGTCAAAATGATGACACAAAGTCAAATTATCTTACTAAAGAGCACCTTCTTGGTGTATTTTACATGATTTCCCACATGGAATCACAGACACTACAAAGAAAGTGACAGTGAGCATACCAGCATCAGAAGTTTGTTTGCTCCATCTGAAATGGCAGCAAGACTGTCATATTGCTCTGGATCAAACTCATTAAGGGCAGCAGTAAGATATTCTCCAGCTGGGGTTGTCTTGACCTGCTCGCCGCCTGATTTAACCAATGCAATGGTGCCCTGATTGTTATCTAGGGCCAAAGGTGAAGGGGGAATATTAGCAGAACGTCCGTCATTACTATCAGTCCTGTCAAAGATAATATGAAAAAGGAAGAACAAAATCCTCATTAATACCCCAAAAAAAACACCAAAAAAATACAAGCATTCTCTAGAGCACAAGAAATTGTACCTCCCAAAGTCTCGAGCCTGGGCATTAACAGGTCCTTTGGGCAACGGACTAGACACCTGAAAATAGGGGAGCACCAATCTGAGAAACCTACCGCTTGGCAGACTAAAAGTAGAAGCACAAACTTCAAAACAAATTCCACGGAGTGGCCAAGATGGGTACCAGACCAAATACAGGGATATATTTAATTTTATCTAACTCATCTTTGCAGGCCAAAGAGTACTGAATTGATTAAAATAGAGTAAGGCCCTCAGTTTCCCAGGCCACACTATTTTATTTATCCCTTTTTTCAAGTTATAAGATCAAATACTCCAAACTGTATAGGAAGAAAAAGTAAAAGAATCATCACACTGATATTGTTGAACTGCTTAAAATTCTAATGCTTGTGGATACAAATTTTCAGCCGTAAAAGATTTTGAACTACGATTCGAAATCCGTATCCCAAGTATCCATTGTTCAAGCGAACAATGTTGATTGTCTGTTTTGTAGGCTCCTATTTCTAATTTGGTAATGAAGAACAAAAAGAACTTTAAATATAAAAGGACAGAGAATAATAGTTTGATTTTATTGATAGTTGGGTTTAGAACCCTTGTTTACATCAAAAAGTAGATGATACACTTAAGAGGGGTTGGAACCTTTTACACTTAGAGGGGTTGGAACCCTTTACCTATTGCTCACCAAGTTACAACAACTAGCCTTTCAGCTTTGTTGAAGATTGCAGGTTGGAGTATATAAGCTCTCCCCCACCACCACCCCCTGAGTAGAAGAAGTCCCCTTTCTTATCTATAGAGGGCCATTGATAAGATACTTGGCCAACAACCCTCTTTTGAATTTTGAATAGTTGTTGCCAGAGATCATGTTGTTACCTTATCTTACCATCTCATTGAACTTCGAACGTCTAATGATGTATATCCTTGGAATATTCCTCTGTTGATTCTACAGAAGTTAACCATGGGCCAGAATTTGTGGGCTTAACATGTTATTTGAGCCAACGTATTTTTCTTATTAGCTCATGCTTGGTTTGTAGGCCCTATGAGATGTGGGCCGGCGCTTTTGACTTGTAGGCTTGTGCTCCATATGCCACTTTTATCCGCAGGCTCAACATATCTCATTTTGAGACAACTTTTGGGTCCAGCATGTGTTATGGGCCCAACACACCACAAGAGTTTATTGTGTCTCTTGTGGACTTTGCTTGTGTTCGCAAGCTTGTTGGGCCAACATGTTTTTTCTTTTTTCCGCAGGCTCTTCATGTGCTTACTTCATCCGTAGGCCAAACATCTCTCATTTTGAGACAATTTTTGGGTCCAGCATGTGTTATGGGCCCAACACACCACAAGAGTCTATTGTCGCTCTTCTGAGCTTTGCTTGTGTTTGCAAGCTTGTTGGGCCAACATACCTTTTCCTGCAGGCTCTTCATGTGCTACTTAATCTGTAGGCCACACACATGTACGTCAAACTTTGGTTGAAATTTGTGTGCCAGCAGCCCCAACAAAGCAAATGAAGATACTTAAAATACTAGAAACAACCTTTGTGACCTTAGATATCCATGAATCATGGTGATATCTTTATCTGGAAAAACTTTAGCTTCATTGATTAAGAAAATATAAAAGAAAAGCATCAAAATAATTACGAGGACCCCAATGGATTTTAGAAGTCTTGCACGGAGCAAGCTATTGTAAAGGGTCTTTGTAAGTACCATTAATGGGTTATGCAATGTGGTATTTGCTAGGTACGAGTAGGCCAACTGGTTACAAGTCAAAATTTGATACTGAAGTCCAAAACCACATTCTAGGGATTAATGTCCATAGTGGCTTGACTACCATTAACAGGATTCAATCCGGTATTTGCTAGGTACGAGTAGGCCATCTGGTTACAAGTCAAAATTTGATTCCGAAGTCCAAAACCACATTCTAGGGATTAAAGTGCAATTGTGCATAGTGGCTTGACTTGTGGGGATCTTTTCATGTGATGGTGGAAAAGCACTGACAACACTAGTATTCCTCATTATTTACCCAAAAAAAAAAATGAGATAGCGAGTGGTTGTGCATCTTTAACTTAAGATTTAAGTTTGGCCTTCTGCTCACAGTAATCTCATGATTAATGACATCCTTCAGAACAGGGGCCCTAACAGTAATCTTTGTCTTCAACGGGGTATCAGGTGTAAGAGGAATGAAGAAATCAATTCAATATCCATTTCTGCATTGCCCTTTGCTAGACTTTACGGCATCAACTTTTTCAGAAGGTGGATATTTATCTGTTAGTTGGCTCCGGCTAATGAGAAAGCAAAAGCTCTAAAGAATCCGTGTCATTTCTTCCCAGATTTGGATGATGTGGTTGGAGGATATTGCTACAATATTTAGGATAGTTTGAGTATCTTGAGTCATCATGGGATAGATTACGAAGTGTGTCATCTTATTGGGCTTCGGTTTCTTCTCCATTTAAGTGGATTCTGTTGGCCTTGTTCGTTTCATGGTTTAGCTTAGTTTTAGTTTTGTTTTGTAATCCTTATCCTCATTTCTCCGTCTATCTCTCTCCACTCATTACCCCTATTTCCAAAACTAAACTAAACTAAAAATACCAAACAAACAAGACCGTTACGTTTTTTATTTCCAGAGACTGGAGGGTGGTGTGTTGAGTATGATTTGTAGATTAACTCTCAGATGTTTTGGGTTCATTGTACTCCCTTGGATGAACTTCTTGTCCTCCTCTAGGTATCTATTAACAAAAGCAACTCTAAAGCTCCCACGAACAACCTATGCAAGAATTTCATCTTGGAATGGTGCAAGTACGTTTTGACAAGCTTTATAGGATTTTAAGATAGGAATACGAGATCAAATTGCAAACAGAATAAGGATAATTCAGGTTGAATTTCAGCCAAACTACCAATTCTTCGGGTTATTACTGAAATAAAAGGTTTTTAAGGCCGCTAAGTCTTTTTAAGTGAACGAAAGACTTCACTTTTAAGAAGGAACATCAACATAATTTCACTATAAAATGTTCAAATTTTGAAAGAACCTTTTGGAATGTCTTCATAAAAAAAAGTTCATGATTGAACAAAAGCCATTCATATCTAAAATACTGATCCAAAAGCAATTTCATATGCTAGTTGAGAAAGAACACAAAATGAGGCAAAGAATGAACCTAATAAAAGTAAAGATGGTAGAAATGCGTGAATCATCCTGACTGAGGAACACTCGTCAATGACACTAAAACAATGCATTTTCAAGACAGATAAGAGTAATAAGAACCTGGGGCGATCCAACTAAATTTGCTTTCTCTGTCAATCTATCGAATAATTTCTCGTTTTCTTCATGCAACCTCTGCCAAAACAAAAGAAGACAATACAGGTAAATTAACATGCCAGACTGAAAGGAGTATATGAACTTAGTTCAGTGACAGTAGTATATAGCTCTATAACGGAAGGTAATATAGAATCACAAATATATTTTGATAATCAACAACAAAAAAAACTCTGAAAAAGATGGGAAGTACAAGAGAATAGGACAAAAGTCAGCTGAAAAAGTTAAAAATACAAATGCAGGACCACTAGCTACATAATACCTCTTATTGGATACCACTAGCTACAAAATATCACAAACCCAAACCTCTCCCTCTCTCTCTCCCTCTCTCACATAAACACAAGTTTTCCTTTGTCAAACTGGATGTTGCATCCTTTAAGACAGAGAGGTTTCCAGCCTCATCAAGGACATAGAACTGTGGTGTCCACACGGATGTCACCCCCCAAAAATTACCAGCTTGATTCGCTGAGGAGTAGAACCTCCTACCATGCATATTATCGGGTAGTGTAAGGAGGTTGCATTATTTTCAGTAGAGATTAATGCTGTTGGTCCAAATAATTAGAATGTTTAACTAAGTGGAAGATATAAGCCCAACACATCAACAACCTCAAACTCTAAACACCAGAGCCAAACAGTAGGGCCACAACCCTGACCACAAAGGTCACACAGCCTTAAACACTCGATTCAGTAATCAAGCTCTGAATAATACATATGCCAGAACCCATACTTATAGGCTATGAAGCACATATGTACTGGTACGATAGCAATACATCGTTACGACAGAACCTTAAAAACTTAAAAAAAAGAGTGAAGAGTGTGGCTGGGATACATATGTTAAAGATAGTTTGCTTACATTCATGACGAATGCAATAAATTACCATTACAAAGCAAGCTGAAGTGTTAGTTAAGGCTTAGCTGATTAAAAATATACACCACAGTTTAATGCTCAAAGTAACGTACAAATATAGTTTGATGTTAGTTCATTAAGGAACCAATAGAGCAAAACTTAATTCGAAAAGCATGCTAAAAAATTCTCATCAAGCTTACTTTGTTTTTGCATAAAAGAAACTGCTATTTCTGGCCAGGGCACGGCTTCAGAAGGATGTGGTACGGCAATAGAACAGAAAACAATGAAACTATATGTTTCATGTACCTAGTACGCATGCAGAAGTACCAAGCAAAGTACTGGTAACCTTTACAAGAAGGATAAGAAACTAGAATCCTAATCCTAAAACGAAACAATAAAAAAAAAGTCATATAACCAATTAAATACTCAGATACAAAATTCTAAACAAACCCTTCATGCCCAAGTCGATTCACACGTGTGAAAATTGAACTCTATATCAAGCTCCTCATGGTATACAGAGACACAAGATGGAAGTTAAACCTCATCTCTATGCCACGTGTCATATGAGCATTATAATAAACGAAAGTGATGTAGCAATAAGATGTAAGCACTATAAAGTGACAACCTAAAACAGGAGAACTTTGTAAACAAGTAGAATTGTTAGGAATGGACCTCAATAAGGGCATCACGTTTTAATAGTTCTTCTTCAAGTTTCTTGGTAACTGCAATAGAATCCATCGCATCCCCTGCTGCTTTTGGAATTGGTTGAGCCACAGCCCTTGACTCTAAGCCAAGATCCCTAGCATGAAGAGCCTCATTTAGTTGTGACTCAATGCTTTGCAGTTTGGCCTACAATAGTGAGGTACAAAAAATATTAAACAACATCCAAAAAATATCACAACCAATTCTAATCAGGAATGAGAAACATGAACTATTAGCTACATATCTTACAGATTTTATGCAATCCAGCAATGTCCTCTAATTTCGCAGCTTAAGAAAAGAACATGCACATCAGATATATGCACAGTATATAGTACATACATGTGAGGTCTCAAATCACTTGAGCTCCTGAGTGTGAGGGCGCCCTAACTTCAGTTGGTAGCTTTCAGGGATTCTACCTAAGCCTATGTAACATGTATCATCGTAGGATACCAGGGATGGATAGGTTGCGTGTCTCTAACTTGCACGCAACCGGTGCTACAAATTGAGCATGTTGTGAGTGAGGGAGGGTGTGAAGTGAAGTCTCACATCGCCTTAGTGAAAAAACAAATGCAGCATATAAGTGTGAGGATGTGAAGTGAAGTCTCACATCGCCTGAGTGAAGAAACAAATGCAGCATATAAGAGTGAGGGCACCAGAACTTCATAGCAAGCTTTTGGGGTGAACTTCTAACCAAGACCATATAACAATACCAGCTATCGTCATAGTATTTGAGTAAGTCTAAACACGAAACTTCGGAGATCACCTCTGAGTGAAGTGCATTTACTGAAAGTGGCAGTGTGTCAGTGTTAAAAAAGGTGAAAAAGCCTTGTTTCTTAAGAGTCTAAACTTGGGGGGAAGCCCTGCTGGGAGAACACTTATCCTTGTGAGAATTCTGGAATTGAAACTTTTTGGGATGTATATTGCTTGCCTGCTGCTGTTGGCCTGGTTTATTCATCTTAGTTCATGGCATGTGTGCACATGGGTTGCATTTGATTGGAGGATACGGATAACCGGTACTCTGCCTAGACTTTAGTAGATTGAGCATAGTTATCGTATCGGTTATCTGGGAAGTTTACATAGATTAGTTTAAGTTGTTTTAGTTTAATTTGCTAGGGACTAGCAAAGCCCAAGTTGGGGGGTGTGATAAGCCATAAATGTTGTATGTATCCAGGCTTATCTCTCTCATTTTTTCACACACTAATGCATTTAATCTTTTGAATTGTTTGATATTGCGCGTAGGTGTGTTTTTGTTTGATTTCAGTAAAACTCATGAAAAGGGCATGTCCAAGAGCTTTCAATGATTCCCGGTAGAAACCGGACATACCCAAGTATCCACGAGACCAAGTTTTACCCTTCCCGAAACTCGCACGATGTTTGGAACTGCTTTGAAAAAAGTCTGGAAGCAAACAAGGCCAAGGGGTGACAAACAAGAAGGATCTAGCATAGAAGGCCTGGTTATCGATAGCTCTCATCCTTGGTATTGATACCTTTTTGTCCCAAAAAAATACAAAACACAGGGTATCGATACCCCTCTGGGGTATTGCAGAGGTATTGATACCTAGCAACTACGGGAAATTTTAAAATGGCAAAGGTATCGATAACCTGCCTACTTCATGTACTTTTAAGCTACTTTATGGCTTTCCATTGATGGAAAGTTTCCATATATAGGTAGGTTTTTGGATATTTGTGGGAGAGTTTTGGCTTTGTGCATAAATAGCCAACTCTCTCTCTCTCTCTCCTTCCTTAGTTTTTGCCCTAGTTTAAGATCTAAACACTCCATAGCTCTCAAGTGTTATTTTTCTTCAAGAACTTGTAAGCGCATTGCTTGATTATTAAATTATTGTTTGTTAATGTTGTAATTTGTACTCAGATCTTCATATTAATCAAGTTTATTTTCATTTATCTCATGGTCTTTATTTCCTTTATATTTCAAGTAATATCTTACGTTATCATGTTTGAGTAGTCGTTTTAGGCTCAGTCATGGGGTGATTAGCACTCCATGACTTAGGTTTAATCCGTTCTTCTAGACATAAAGCAAACATCTCTTGTTTCATAAGGTGTTAGGTTCATTTTTACGTATCAAAAATTGGGTTTGTTAATCTCTTTGATCACTCTTAGTCAAGGGTTTATTCTTCTCGACATGTGTGATGCTTAGAGCGATATCAATCTAGATGTCTGTCAAATGGCTTCAAGAACCCTAATCTTTATTGAACACCCTTTTCTAGTTTAAAATGAGTTTATTATCTAAATCTTCCGTTCGGGAAAATTTGAGTATCTTCCCGAGCCGGTTTTCAAGGGAGGAACAAATTAACCTAGGTTATGGTAGTTTTGAACCCCTAGACTTTGCCTTGTTCAAATCATTTTCTAAATTCCATAGTCGATAGTCATTCTCGAAATTAAGAGAATTCCACCCCCAAATCTCAAACAAAACGGTTGGCGGTCCTACCGCTAAAGCTCCTACGAGGAAAGCAAACTTCAATAAACTTCAACATAGCGCTCCTTCGCGCACTCTTTGTGGATTCGACCTCGAACTTCCGAGTTATTGTGCTACGACTATTGCCCTATGCTTTAGGCCACCACTCTATACCGCAAAGTTGGTACATAAGCACCCACCCTAGTTGGTTCTGCCCCTGCTTGAAATAATCCCCCCTTTTCAGGATTACATCCCTAAATATATAAGCTCTTTCCCAGCACTCTAGAGTGATTTCTAAATTTTCCTTCACCCGTATCTAAATATGTGAATTCTTTGACTGAGTACATGATTTTATAGTTAATATTCCTCAGCTTTTAAATCTTATGTCTCCACAACAGTAAGGTGTACTTTCCAAAAGATACCACCAACAGTTGTTACACTATCTTCAGTTCCCAATAAAATCAATTCGACCTTTTCCAAGCATATGGAAACAAACATAAACTCTCATCCTTCCAGTTTTTGTCAGCTTGTATACATTCCTTACCGTAGATTGCCTTTCTAAAACTATTGAATATCAACTCCTAGAACAATGGTGGAAGTTCATTGCAGTGCTTGCATAGTATATTGATAGCCAAAAAGCTGCTAATCTGCTATAGATGGTCGGAATCGTTGGAGATATATGGATGTGAATAAACCACCCAGGACAAACAATAATACAAAGATGTATGGAAAATTTCGAGACCTTGCACTATGATCTACTCCCTCCGTTCCTTTTTAAATGTGTTGCTTTGTAAATCCAACTTATTAAAGAAACATCATCATTACACCTTCCACATCAACTTTTACCCTCCACTTTTACCCATTAACTCTTTACCCACTAACTTTTCAAAAGGGCAAAATGATAATTGTACAAACTTTTATCCACTAACTTTTCAAAACACACACTTATTAAGGGACAACCCAAAATGAAAATGTCTACACTAAAAAAGGGACGGAGGGAGTAATATCCTAAGTACTCCCACAGTTTGTGAGTGAAATAAAGTCAAGACATGACCAACCTGCAAAGTTTGAACTGTTGAATCGCGTTGTTGTATCTGCAATTTTTGGTCTTGCTCCAGCTGCAATAGTTGTGCAACTTGGTTTCTAAGCTGAGCATTTTGATCCTTTTCTATCTTATGTTTCTCTGCGAGCATGATGTTTTCTGACTGCACCGTGAGGGAATGGAAGCAGTTAGAACACAAAAAGCAAGTCTGGTGAAACAAAGTGTTGTATCACCCACAGTCATTACATAATGAAACTTAATCAAAACCCTGAGATGCAGTTTTCTGTTGCATCAAGTGATGGTTGAGCACAATCTCGTGGACTACAAAAAGGATCAAAAAACATGACATAAGGAAGGCATCAAAGGGGAATAGTTACAGTAAGGACACAAGGTTCGTGACCAGTATCAGTCGTCATAAATCCATATTAGATTTCACCACTGTTTGTTAAACATGACAAGGGCAACATAACCAGATGACATCAATTATGAACTTTACTTCTTTGTGCAGAAGGATTGAAGATGGATTTCACTGTGGTTTTGCAGGGGTAGTCCTAGTGGTCAACAAGCAAATTGGCGAGATATTGAATGAGCTTGCTCATTGGATTGAGGTTTTCTATTTGATATTAATGTCGTTCTGTTTCCTAACAAGAGGCCGAGATGACTTCCTTTTGTCTCAGTCCTGAGAAACTTCTCTACTATGAATGAAGATCATGAGCTCATGGATGTCCCTTCATTTAAGCGTGTGTGTGGAGTAGATAACTGGGTCAATGGATATTCAAAACAGTACTAAAAAAAGTGAATTAGAAGTACTGGTAAGAATATGCAAATAGCAATGTTGCACAAACCTTCAAGTCTGACTGCAGCGTAAAAGAAACTTTCCACGCCTTCTGAACTTCATTGAAAAGTAGTACACACTGATCATTTGCGTCTTTCAATGCTTTCCTTAAGGCCAAAACCTCCTGCTTGAGATCATTGATTTCCTTCTCTTTGTCATACAATTCCCTCCGTGCGTCATTTGCCTACGATTGATATTTCAAATCAGAACTGAGCACGAAATGTGCATCTTACAGAAAAATAGTGCTCAACCAACACATCATTTCCTATTATACACGTGAACAGAGCAAAATAAAAGAGAAAATTGTTGGCTGTAAATCACACATCAATTCCTAGGTCGAATTGTCGAGGTGAGGTACTTCTTTCGGTTTGATTAGGGAGTAGCCCTTCTTTTGGTCGAAGTAGCCACAACTTTGGTCGTAGTCCATTTAAACAAATAAACCTAGTCCACTTGCAGGCATTTTGAAAGAGCAACAAGGCTAGTTCCATGCCAAGCTCAACAGCGTACTGGCATAAAGTTACTTATGAATAGAGAAGCGAATTAATCAACATACAACCTTTCGTTACAAGCAAAAAGAGTTCAGCAGATCTTACAACATCTCTCCATTTTTTTATTGTATCTCTATTTCCAAGGCTTAGTACAGCATTCCGAGCTCTCGCAGAAAAATTGAGAGATGATAATGTCTCGGACAAATTCAATAGATTGGGACACAGATTAACAATCATCAAAGTTTTTGAGCTTCCACCTACAGAAAGAAGATTACATCAACAGAAGCAAATGAGAGTTTAGCAGTTAGCTTTTAGAAATCAATTAAAAACCAAAAGGAAAAATTAACCAAGAGAAAGGATATCTATGATAGAGAATGAACAGGACGGCATACATGAAAAACAGAACATCTGTCAAGACAGTTTGTGTGTATATTGAGCCTTTCAGAGGTCTCAATAAATAATACGAGTATATGTAAACAAATTGAACGACTCCGATATCCGAATGAGTTGGTCTTTGACGAGTACTCTTCAAAACATGATTTAAACAAATTGAACGGCTCCGATTATTAGTGTGGGGCTCCAATTATTTTCATGTTAAAAGTTGTGTCGAATGTTATGAGAGCAGAACCGTCCCCATAAATACTACAAGTATATTTATATGTACACACACACACACATCAGTAGCAATCCATTGAGGGATTCCTCATTTCAGTCATATTTATGAAAAACTACTCGGATCAAGACCTTCCGGTCATTTTTTTTTTTGGTGATTCCTCGTGGGGACCCTTAAAAACACGTTCAAACACATTGAACGGTTCGGATCATCGAAATTCGATTGGAATCTATGAGGTCCTCACCAATGCAAGGTGAGGGATCCCTCAATGGATCACTATTGTGTTCTTTTGCTTTGTTGTGGAGTGACAACGTGTTTTCTTCTGGGGCCATCACCCAGAAGCATAGGGCTACTGTATCGCTAGAGGTAGAGAAGAGAAACAGGGGTAGAGAAGTTCACCAAGAAAATACGATTTTGCCAAAGTAGATGTGTTTTGAAAAAAACAAATGATTGCAAATCACTCAATCTATGGAAACCCCTACGTCGGGATGAAAAAAAAAATGAAAAGAATTCTCAAAAATGGGTTTCTAATTTGGACCCAGTGATCAACTAATTGATGACCTACCCACTTGATTTTGACCAATACTTCCCACTATGTTCAGTGGTTACTTAACGAGAACGCTCGGAATGGGGTCAGATTACCCCAACTCAATTCCACACTAAACTTGCTGGCTTGCTGTAATCATCCATTACCAATTAAACCCAAATAAAACCCAAAATTGCTTAAACAAAAAATGATTAAACCCTAAGCATATATCAAAGACCCAAACATTGAAAGATAGAGAGACAGGTAGAGAAGATTATCTGCTACAGTATTGCCGGAGCGGTCTGCTATCTTAGCGGGGGATGGGGTCGCTGGAATGGGGAGGGGAGTCGCTGGAGTTGGGAAGGGGATATCGTGAGGGTAGAGAGAGAGAACTGTGGAGTGGGAGAGGGGATAGGAGAGAAAGAGAAAAGGCCAGATGAGTTGGGAGCTATAGAGTAATTGTTTTTACTGTTTTAATCTCAACCATTCATTTGAATGGTTGAGATTGGAGTGTCATATGTTGTGTCAAATGTTGTGTTAGCGGAACCGGCCCCATACATATACATATATATCTGCTAAACAGTAAAAGTTACCAACCCACATAAATCCGTATATGGCCAACTAGAAGGGCATCAGATAAACTACCCTCGTCAGACCCTCTTGTTTTTAGTGTTTTAATCTCAACAAATTCCACCAAAGTATAACAAGTTGGATTATGAAACGACTATGGAACGAATATTCACATATGAGAAAAACTAGTACCTAGAGAGTCTGATAGTACATTTGTCAGCATTGAATTTTCATAAGGAATGGTTTCCTTCTTGGATGTCAACGAACTTAAAACATCACCCAACCTACATGAACAAGATTAACAATCAAGACATGAAGCTGCATGACTAAAGCAAAGAATTTGAAGTCTCTTCACACCCAAGTGTACTGAATGCTTTTCTGTATCAAAAATAAAAGAAACGGTACTCAGAAGTATCAAGTCCATATTAGAGTAAATCATTGGTAACTTATTCCACAAGAATACTAGAGCTATCCAGTTTCACAGCAATGAATGGAAAGAGCTCACTATGAATTATGAATAATATGAAAACCAAAAAGACACCAACCAATGCTGGGCCTTCAGCGAATGGTTGAAGGGGTAATACAGCTACAAACTATGATTACGCACTATATTCACCACAGCAAAACAAAAACCACCAGAAAAGTGGAGAAACTCATGTTGTACTCTGAACAGATAAAACTAGTATAAACATCAAACAGATAAAACTAGTACAGAGGCAAGTAAAGTGTAGTCTGAGTTGATAAATGGTCAACTACCACAAAGTTTCCGATATGCTTAGCAACAGTGAGTTAAGTGATGTAAACTGCTAGTATCAGCAGCAACAATAAAGTTGATAGATGCACAACATACGCTGAATGTGATTTCATGACATGGAGTAAGTCTGTCGCACGCTCCCCGCCGTCATCTTCCACAGTTAGACTTGCACTTCCAGCCAGGTCAACAAGAGAGAGCTTGCTAAATAAACTTTCTCCGGAGATCAAATTGTTATAATTTATATGGATCGTGACAATCCTGAGAAGGAAAGAACCAAGATAAACCCTCACCTTTAGCCAAATACTAAGAAAAACATTGCTACTCAACAGATATGCATGACAAAGGCAGAAACTTTGTAATTCTGTAACTAAATGAACACACGCTAAAGAAGTGCAACATATCCTACTTTTGATAAAACTTCAATAAAAACAAATTTGTTTGTGCAAGACATTTTGGGCAAGATAATAACTCTAAACTGGCAGATGAAATCCAGAATCCACAAGTTGAAGACTCTAGGCACACTGCTAGCTGAAACCAACACATTAAGGAAACGAAAGCTCCCCAGTAACCAAATATTCTATTTTCCTTGTCAGATGTCCTAGAGACCAAGACAATGGAAAAATGCTTGCCCATCATGAGGTCTAAAATCTTTAATATGAACCAAGGGAAGTGCTATGATACTATGAGTCACATCAAAAGATTCACTATCCAGAATACATCTGCTAAGGCCCATAAGGATATACCAATAGGCTCCTTCAAATATCAAAAGGGTGTGATTCCTTTGAAACCTGAGTACTGCCAGAAAGGTACGAAGAACAAAACACATATTTTCCCACTATAGTATCTTCTCCTGTAGATTAAGTTCAAGAATGACTCCACTTTGAAATTCCAAAAAAGGAAGAAAATAAGAGGGCAATGAAGCTGGGGTGGCCTGATCACTGATAAGTTGTTCAGGCTTAAAAAATTAAACGAGATGGTTAGACACACTTTTGGCCATTTTTCTGGTAAGATACAGTCAATATGGAGTTTATAACATTCAAATTTCATATCTCCGTAAAACATTTTGCCATTAAACAAGAGTAAAACACAGGATCTAATAGGAACCAAATAGGTCACGGACATATTGTAGGTGTAGCTCAAGAGTAATTGCACAAGTCTAGCCATTTATGATGTGACTCACATCAATTTCTTCGATGGAGGAAAAGTCAAAACCTTATGAGATGAGTTTCAAAACAATCCGCAACTATCAAAACCCCATTTCAATCATATTGGTTTCAGCAATGGGTCTATTGTCTAGTTTAACGTGAATAACTGCATTTCGTTAAAGAAACCAAATTAAATTAAACCAAAATGAGAGTTGAGGATAAGGACTATACTGAATATTCCAACAATCACATAAAAAATTGGATTGTGACGATTGTCTTCGCCAAACCAGGAATATAGCAATTTCTTTTCACAAATTCAAATTTCAGTGGAGTTCTATACTGTTCTTCTCTCCTAAAAGGAATATGCCCAGCCTTATTCTCCAAAGATAAATTCAGAGGAAAGCGTGACAATAAAGTGAAGTGTTAGAACTTGTGGCTCATACGGAGAGGTACCAAGAAGTTCTAGGCCAGGCCAGATGCGGAGCGGAGCGATGCATCTTGCCCATCACGAATTTTTAGGGTTGGGAATAGAGTAGGCATATAAATACTCTCTATTGTAAGAACCCTGAACGATTGATCAATAACAAAAACACTCGAAGTTGCTCCCGTGGAGGTACCCAGTTTTGGGGAACCACATAAATTCTGTGCGTAAATTCTGTGTGTTGATTTCTTTATTGTTTCGTATTCCTATATTGTGTGTGTGGTGTTTATGCTTGCATGAAGAAAAACTAAATCAGAATCTCTAGAAAAGCAAAGTCACGGACTACTTATGAAGGGCACAAAAACAAAACATACAGATGAGAGAAGTTGAATTTCAGTAGATCATTTCCCCGATTCTGAAATGCCACTTTCAAGACTCTGGAGAAATCCAGTGGGTTATCAACCTTTTCCCGTACAAAATTTGTAAATGAATCTGGTGACCCTATCTGGCCCTTTGGGAAACTGTTTCTTGGTTCCGAAAGCAGATCCCTTATCTACAAACACATGGAGGAAAACAACCATTAGAGAATGCTCGTGATGGTAAGCCAAAGCAATTGGCCAAGAAAACAAAACCCAAGAACATAAGTCACTGAATATTAGGAGTCTAGGACTATGAGAGTGAGGGGGAACAAAGGATATGCAATAGGCAGAAATGCTAAGACGTAGTAGTTACGCAACCTGTTCATTGTAGATTTCAATGACTGTTACAGAGAAATCAAATCGAGAAGTAGAGGTTGTATCTGAATTGGATAAATCAAACAACTCCTCAAAACTTCGGGCATATAACCCGCGATCATGGCTAGATCCTTCCTGAAAAATATGGGAAGCACATATAAGTAGCTTATTGATCTGCAAATCAAACAGCTCTCTGAAGCATAGAGCATATCACAAGATAAGACAACGAATCTGTTTTATGAAGTCAACAAAACAGACATTTCCCCGTTATACAACCAATGGCAATCATTGGAATATGAAACGTGGTAGATCTACTGCACATGTACCTCTCCAAGCATAACCAACGGTTACAATGTATGTACACATAAAGAGAGAAAAGGTGAGAGGTACCAAAGTGTGTGTCTTCCCTGAGCCGGTTTGTCCATAAGCAAAAATAGAAACATTATATCCATCCAAAGCTGACTGCACAAATGGCTGAACATCACTGAAAAGTTCAGCTGCACATACGAAATTCAATTGTAGTCACTCAGATAACTTTCTTACACATGACTAAAACTAATACATAGTTCCAGAGTAAAGAAAAAGGATAACATTATATACAAAGAAAATTTCATGCCACCTTGTCCAACATGAGGTCCATAAACCCTGTCAAATTCAAAATCCTTCTTTAGATTGGCGGCGTTATCATCACCAGTAGGAATGCGAATGGTAAAATCATCAGGAAATTCAACAACAGAAGGACCTTCATCTTCAAACAAAGGTCTTGTACGACAAAACACTTTTACATTTCCTGAAATTTCAAGGAAATAAATTCTTGAAACTACAAGTCCATGCACACTGTAAGGGGAGAAGTTACAGAATTATGATTACCTTTGGCAGTCAATAAGTCATTGAACAACTTTTTCTTCTCATTCATGAGTGGAGATATCCTCGCTTCAGTTTCCAAGGCAGCCTGGTCTGAAAGTAGACGATATAATGCATTTAACAATAATCCATTCACAAAGAAGGTTGTGATTCCACAGAAGAAAGCGGTGAGGCCTTTTGTAAATTTCAAATTTAAGCAACGGTAACTGTCAAGGTTCTGTTTCTTCCAAAAAATTACTGCAAGCATGTACGCGGCGTAGCGAGCGTGCCAGCACTGTGAAAAAGTCCAAATTGAGTTAAGGCTTGCATGCCTTGATCTGTCTTCTAAACGTTGTGATTGTGTTCGGCCTAAGGGCGAGACCAAATGATGGTTAGTGGTTTGCCAACGTGCATGGACTCAATAATTTCTCAACCGTGTGAGAACGACAGAGCAACTAAATAAAAGCTAATCAAATTCCATTAAATCGAATTAAAGCAATTGATTGACTACACGGAAATATAAAGATAAACTAGGCTAGGCTAGAAAAGATAAACATTTACGCAACGGATTGAGAGAAATGGAACGAAAATGATTAAGGTATTTTACTGGAAAGTAAAGATAAATTGGAGAAGCGCTGGGCTTTGTGGTGTTGGAACCCGTTTTTAGTCTTGAGTTCTTGTATTTATAGGCAAAACTCCATGCGGTTTGAACCTCCACTTGAATTTCCCGCCTTCTTGAGAAGTTGCCAAGTGTCCCAGGCATTTCCCACTTTCATGCCAAGCTACCATGTGTCTTCTTGTCACCAAATTTCCCTCCCTTGTGGCGGTTAATGGCATTTTTTAGAGGTTACCCATTGCTTCTTTATATTGAGACCATGGGAGATACCCCACTACCTATTTTTCCCCTTCTGCGCGTTGAAATGAAAAACAATTGGCCATTTGACCAAGTCAAATGGCTTCCTTTTTACTTCTAGAAGCTCTCCAATATAACTGCCATCCTTTTCCATGAGCCAAACAAACTGGGTTGAATAAATATAAAAATTGGGCCAAGTATCACTGAAAATTAACTGGGCTTTGTGAAAGAGTTAAAAATTAAGGTAGCCCATTAATTTTCTAGAGCCTTATCAGCCCAAGAAAGTCTGAAAATAATACTTTCGGCCTTATTGTGATTTTGTGCCAAGTTTGGGTATAAACAGGTTCACCAGGAAAGCACAAGTGTATAGGCCTTAATTTGTTGTCTTAATTTGTTGTCCATATTCAAACTGCATTCAACGTACTAGGAAAAAGGCATGAAGACTTCAAACAAATAGCTTATCCAAGTGCATATGACATAGAAACGTTTTACTTGCCTTGGCTTCCTAAACTTGTGAAACTCAACAAACATGTTACATACATAAGCTTAGACATGATTTCTAATCAAATGCACATACATCTTGCTCTTCATCTGCAAAGAAGAACATCTATGGCGTGAACCATCATAGATGATAACAGCTAAACAAAAGCAATTAAATGGATTAACATCCTTCAAACGTTATTTATTGCAACCATAGAGCCAAACTCTTTCTTACCTAACTTGCGGGTCTTATCAGCAAGAACACCGAGATATCTTGTCACTCTATCAAGCTTTGCATTTGAGTAATCCTGGAGATCACTTGCTTCTTGTCTCAACTCCAGGTAATCTTCTCTAGCAAGCTATCCAGAAGATGTAATACAATTGAGAAATAAATGAATGATCACAGAAAAAGGCACTAAGCAAAACAAACAGTGTGTTTTATTGGACAGATACAGATGGTCTTATGCAAAAGAACTTCATATACAGCTAGTATACCCCAGTTAACAAATATATTTTACGAGAAACTCACAGCTTTGGAGCCGTGATTGTCTTCAGAAGGTAACATTAAAGAATAAACAAATCTGCCATAGGTTAGAGATCTCTTTCCTCACCATGGGCAGAGAGACAGGTCATACTTCAAACATGAAACAACTACAAGCACCAAAGGGATTAAAGGACGACCAGTACTGGGAGTCTGGAATTGTAATATTATTTACTTCATCGTCTTTAATATTTATTATTTTTTAGTGGGTAATATATGGCTATTTGGTCATACAACGGTAATCTTAGCTTCCGTATTCTCCTTGACATATTTCTTTAACATGCTTACCCTGACAAGAATGAAGCAGTCATTAAACACACTTTACTTGGTCATACTTGATATGGAAAAGTTTTCTACGAGTGTCCACATATTGACTGAGAGGCTCAGATCATATCAGGGTGATTTCAATCTTGAAAGTCATAGAAGGAAACCCTTTAAGGTTTACAAAATCCAACCACCACAACCTGGCCATGTTCTTATTTAAATGTTTTCTTTCAGGAAAGCACCCCCAAGGAGGCAGCCCCTCCACATATAGAAACAAATGTTTTTTGTCCAAACAAAGTGTAGGATGTCGATCAAAGTACTTAACCAGATACTCTCTTATGTACCCTCAAGTTAAATGTCAGGCAGTATACTGTCATGAGTATATATATATATATTTTGCAGATTGCTAATCTTCAATCTCACAAATGATTTATTCTAGAGTGACCTCAGGAAAAAGTAACCTACTTCACAAACATCGCCATATTAAAACACCTTATGGTGAGTTGTTGCTTAAAAGATTGTCACCAAGCCCAAGATTGTAATTGTGCTAATGGCGATTAATGTAAACCGATGACAAATAAATGAGTGGGATCAAGGTTAAGTGCACAAGTTAGGAATCTTTCAAGGAAATATGAAAGCTTACAAGACAATGGGTGACTGGAGAGAGAAAAAGAGAGAGAGAGAGTAGCAACTGAAAGGGTAAGTGTGTACACTGTGTAAAACCAGAGCTCTTAGGATATAGATGGTGAGAATGAACGACTTGCAGGCATGATGGAGAGAGGGAAAGAAAGCATCTACGCCGAATGTCTAATTATCCAATTTGACATCTCCTGAGCTAGACGCTCCCAAATAAGCTCGTTCAATTAATCAGCTAAAATTTGTTCAAGAACAGAGGCATTGAGTGTCTCAGCCATGTCAAACAAGTCACAGATCAGTCCATGTTACTGCTGGAATTTCTCGTGCAACCCGTTGCAAGTGCCAATCAACTTAAATGGTGGCATCGTTTGCCTGGTACAAATAAGATCCACATTACATGTAAGTTGTTATTGCTGCATCAAGGCTTCCACCATAAGAGAGAGACCTCGCCACCAAACCAAGGGCTGGAATCTTCACTATGGAACAAATACCAAGGGCATGATTGATCAATGAAATCCTAACAGAATTCCCGACAATCAAGAAAGCTTGCTCAACCATAACATCTACCCAAATGGATTTGCAGTTCATGCTCTTACCATATACGAGGATTAGGCTTGTCCACGGATCAGTTTTGGGGTCGATTCCCAAACCAATCAGCTCATCGCGGATTGTCATTCTCTCCATCCACACCCGTCCGTGAGTGAGGTAGGGGTCGTTTGATTGCGGATTGGGCACATCAAACCCGAATCCGTCAAAACTAGAATATTAGGATCCACATCCATTCGTAACATACCTCGGGTGGGTTCGCGAACGGTCTGGTTTGGCCGGTTTGGGCGGACCAGTTGTCCCATTGGGCACCCCTAACAAGGATCATGGGTAACTGATAAGATATGAGATGAGCTCAAAGGCGGAGAACCGAAAGCGAAGTGCATGTTTCAGTTATGCAGGTTAGTACCCTTGGCCAGAAAGCTATGTAGATAAAGCAGAAGACAACAAACCATCTTTAACCATTCCTGGCAAGGACAGAATTCCTATTTGGTGTGTACTATGTTGTTTTGAAAATTAATAAAAAGGATAATTTTGGAAATATTTCCAAAAAAATTGAAATGAAAATTTTAGAAAGTCTCTGATTGCCAATTTTCTAAATATAATCTGCAGTTAATATAGTCAAATAGGCCCTTTTTCATACCTCTAAAAAAACAAACGCAAACACACCTGTTCAAATATCGTAATTTTACCTCGAAAAAAATCTTTTCGGTATGGGGCACTAGTTTTGGTGTGTTACCCTATTTTCAGGAACTCGGGTAAGTTTTGATGGGAACACTTGGATCACAATATTCCACTAGAGATATGGTCTCTAACAAAACAAAAATGTTTTCACCGTTTCAATACAAGCAAATAGGAATTTTTCTCCTTGATTCTTGAAGAATGCCTCGAAATGACTCGTCTCAAGTCCAAGGCCGTGCAAACGTTAGCCTCAAGGAATTACTAGCAAGGTGGACTCATGAGATCAAAGTACATGCAAATGGTGATATAGTAATGTCACGGCTGAGCCACTTGAAAGGTGGACTTCTGTACCAACAATATGTGATTCCCAAACCATCACATTTTCACTAGACTAACCAGTAACTGGGATGGGAAGAAGTAACCGGGACAGAAGGATTCATGCGGACATGTGAGGAACAACCAAATTAGAACCAATATAAGACTTTCTATTTTCCAAGACTAGTGTTCCACGAACAAACACTAAGTGTAAACCGTCACCTGCCGAGCAAAGCAAGCCAAAGTTAAGAAAAATATCTTTCCAAATTTTTCACGTGAGTCATGTTCGCCAAATACCAAATTGCCTCATAATAACAACATATCGTATAGTTTTTTTTTTTTTTGGGAGAAATCTATATTCATTTAATACCTAGAAAGTTGATAAATACATTGACTATTTATAGAATTTAAACCACATTACTCGAACATGGAAACATATTAACGGCATGGCCAATACAACAAGTTCTGGCTACCTTTTTCACTAATAATTTCATGTATCTTCTTTCCTAAGTCAATTGTGAAGAGTACTCGTAAACTTAAAAAAGCTATTTGCTCATGCCCATCATATTGCAAGGACCATTTGCTACGTTTCACACTAAGCATGTGCAGTTACCTAAAATGAAAAGAAGGCTTCTCATTGGTTCTTTCTCCTACATGGCATTCTTTCTAACAAAAGAAGGAGAAAAAAGAACGAAAAAATCAAAAACTTCTTTTTTGGGTCAACCAACCAATTCTCCCACTCTCCTAATAACATAACCTTAGAATCGTAAAGTGACCCTAAAAAAACTCGTGTATCAATTTTGAGAAAGGATTTCAAAATATCAATTATGAGAGAGCTTCCAAATTCCCCAAGATTGTATTTTAAACCAATACAAAGTCTGCAAATGGTTATATAAGAAAAATAAGAGTGTATCTTTCAAGTGGAAGTTAGAGTGAATTTTAATGAATCTCAACATGTTCCAAATTCTCTATTTATCTATTATAAAAAAGAAAACGATTAAACCAACCATATTTGGTCAAAGTGAGAGAAAACATAGAGACATAACTTTACCCCTCAATGGCTCAATCTCAACCTATCAAACTTAGCTTGAAGTGAGAAAGAAAACACATTTTGTTGCTCATATAAAGTATAAACAACATACGCAAGAGAGGAAGAGAGAGAATTCACTAGAGTCATCATAAAACATAGTAAGGGACTATTTATGTTTCTTTATAAATAGTGTCAAATAAATAGAGGTGATGTAGAGACATAACTTTAGCTTGTTAGGTGAATGAGCTCGAATTACTTACTTATATTAACATCTATATTTCTAGGTAACGTGGGCAAGGTAATGTGTTCTGATTTTCAGATGCCATAGAAAAGCTAGGTGTAAGTGTTGGTTAACTAAACAAGCAGAATTTATATTTCTAGGTAACGCGGGCAAGGTAATGTGTTCTGATTTTCAGATGCCATAGAAAAGCTAGGTGTAAGTGTTGGTTAACTAAACAAGCAGAATTTATATGGTTCTTTAGCATTTCTGTTTTTCTAGTTCCACCACTTTGTGCCTCGACAACGTTTCATATGACCTTGGCTTTCCTCCCAAACTTTGCATGAGTCAACAAATCGTGAGAGATTTATTCTGCATATCCCTTTAATGTTAGCACGAATCAGATAGCTACACATGACCAACTAACTATGTTCCGGAAAATGCATGGTCCAAGAATGGTAGGCATATCCAAGGCAGAGAGATTTGCATGCAATCCAATACAGATCTCATTTCCTTCATTTTTTTATGCATCCATTTGTGCAAAAAAAGGATATGTAAGGCATAGAACAAATCAAATTCTCTGCTCACAACTCAAGTATTAGTTGCCGCGTAGAAATTCACAATTAATGGTCTTCATTTAAACATTAATCAAAATAGCCTCCGTAAGGAATATAGGCACAAAAAAATCCTTATACTAAAGCAGCTACCCCATGTCTTGATAACCTATAATCATGGACAATCATGAGCTGTTCTTAAAAAATAAAACTTTGCAAACACTGACTTCCACAAAAATTTCAAATTTCAAATCTCCTCCTAATGACAACATTTGTCCAACTTTCCCCTCCAGTCCTTTTTGCTTACCCTAGTCCCCTCTCATTAAAGCATCATTAAAATTTTACCTAATATCTGAATGCAGTTTGTAGAAGTCAATTCAGAGCTGGTAAGACACCAACCTCAGTCCTGCACTAACCACCCTTTTCCAAATATTTCAGGTAGGCAATCCCGAACTATAAATACACCAATTTAAACTGTGGTGGTGGGAACCATAGCATCGCGGGACATTTTGACTACAAAGAACTGGTCCATAAAAACAACCAAAGGGGTCTCGCCCACAAAAAAATATTCAATTTGGTCGCTACTCAAAAATTGAACCTAATTGGTCAAAAAAAATTTAAGGATTTCAACCCAAAATTTTTGAACTACCAAACTCCTATATCAAATCAATAGTGCTGATGACTGCCAACCTTTGTCGCACAACGCACGTAGATGACTACCAACCTTAATCGCACAATGCACATACAGGAGTGCGAATGTGAGCGGGATAACATCTTTTGAAAACTTCCTTAAGTATTGAATTCACGAGAGCCGGAATTGAGAACCCGAGCATAGAAAGTGGATTGAGAGCGTGAGTTAGTGTAGAGCGAGCATTGACAACGCAAGCGGATTCAGACCCTATCAGTTCAAAACACACAGTCTAGCCACAGAAACAAACACTGAGGAAAAAAAAGGATTAAAAAGATCTTTACTTTAACTTTGTCCTTCAATCTCTGGAGCTTCGAGGCCAACCCAGGCTTCGATACATCAGAATGCGGTAGAAAACCCGACGCAGAAATCGAGTACCGCCTGACCAAAGGTGAAGAAGGCGGCTTTTGATCGTCTGACTTCCTCGGCTCAAACCCAGAAACCTCCCAATTCCACCTGTTCTTCTGCTCCGCCATCCAAACGAACCCTAAACCGATTTCAAATTCGAATCAGAAGATAGACCAGAACTGAG
This sequence comes from Vaccinium darrowii, assembly GCA_020921065.1. Classification (NCBI taxonomy): domain Eukaryota; kingdom Viridiplantae; phylum Streptophyta; class Magnoliopsida; order Ericales; family Ericaceae; genus Vaccinium; species Vaccinium darrowii. The sequence goes on from CM037154.1 coordinate 37,899,501, forward strand.
AGCCCCCCTCTTCACTCTCTCTCTCTCTCTTTCTCTTTCTATTTCTCTTTCTCTCCTTCTCTCTAACTTTGATTTGGGCCTCTCATTTGAGGTTTCCCTCGTAGCCGATTTCGAGAGTTTTAGGGGAGAGGACGGCCGAGACGACGTCGTTATGAGGGCTGGTGGGGCCCTTTGCCACATGCTATGGACACGATCATTCAGACACTACCCTCACGTACAAGTGGGTCTCATACACATTTATTATGTGGGACCCACATATATGTGAGAGATTTTATCTGTGGTTGTATTTGGATGTTTGTGTTCCTAACATTTTTAATCCTTCAAAATAGTGGTGAACACGATCTTAGTAATCTTCACTCTCGCGAATTTTTGTCGGTTAAGAATTTGTTTCAAATATATATTCACGTTCATTACCATTCTTGCTCTCGCTCTTGATCACACACAAATTATGTGACTCGGGAAGTGTTCTGTTAAGGCTATTTTTTAAATAAACTAATTTTGCACAATTTTTATGTGATGTAGTTTTTATTTGACGTATTATAAAATAATGACTTATCTTAATTTTCGTTTTTAAAATTAGTATTATTTTTTTGTTAGCAGAACACCCGTTTAAGTGGTGGGGGACAAGGGGACACCCTTTGGGTCTGATACTCGCATGTTGATTTGTGTTTCTCGTTACTTTACGAGTCTCGTTCTCTGTAGTTAAGTGTCAGATAAGGTATGGCACGTGAGCGTGCGTGATTCCTGTTTGCACTTTAATTTGGGTACTGAGGACTTGCTTAGCTGGCATTACTTATAAAGGATTGGGTAAATTTCACTTACCTACCCTGAGGTTTCTGACAAATACAGAGACCTCCCCTGAGGTTTCTGAAATTTCACTGTCCTCCCTTACTTTACAAAGTAATTGGCAGATACCTCCCCTGTCGTTAAAAAATTCCTAACGGCGTTAACTTTGCTGGTAAAATGACCTTAATGCCCTTGAACTTGGTTTTTTTTCTTATTTAAGTTTATATTGCATAAAAATTTTAAATGACGTGAAAAATTGACTTAATTATTTATTTTTAAATTTTTTTTTACTTCCCATAAGATATATTTTTACATTTGATAATAAAAATAAGAGTATCAATAATCAACTAAGCTCATTGCTTGCATTGAATTTTTTTTTTTTTTTTGCATTGGAGGTAACAATGGTCTTAAAAAAATAATTTGAAAACCCTTTTAGGAGAAACAAGCATTTCGCACCAGAAAAAACTACTCCCTCCATCCCTTTTTAAGCGTGTACCCTCGTAATTCTAACTTATTTTCTCTCACATCAACTTTTATAATTTTTAGATCTACTTTTCACTACTTAATCAATGTAATAATACCCACTAACTTTTTAAAAAGGAAGCTACTTTTAAGGGAAAAATAGGAAATGTACCCACTAACTTTTCAAAACACACACTTATTAAGGAACAACTCAAAATGAAAAGTTAAACACTATAAAAGGGACAAAGCGAATATTAGCATGAAATTTTTCGGATAATTTTTTCACACAAATTCATGGATCCCATTGAGAAAAAATAGTCTAATTTTTTACACAAAAAAAACTCATAAATGCATTATTATTTGTAGAGAGTAGATTCAAAAACCCTAAACAAGGGAAGCTCCCCTCCCTTGTTACCGGAGAGGAGCCAGATCCACTGAAAAGATATCGAGGGACAGATTGTGAAAATTATTACTCGCACCACGCTCTCCACCACCCTGAGTTCTTATTATTATTTGGATGGAGAGTTGGTGGGGTTACACGATCTAAGCAATTTTATTATTTGGATGAAAATTTTCCTGTTTTACCTACATCTGCATTTGGTTTCAATTCGGTAATTAGAACCGCTTATTTTGAATGATTTACAAGAGAGAATGCAAAATTTTACACTCCTGTTACCGAATTGGAACTGTAATATGTGGGTAAAGTTACTCTCGCCCGAATAAAAATACTCTCACTAAAGTGTGTTGCTTTCCTACTAATGTGCGATGAAGAAAGCTTTCAGAGTGCGTGGCCGCGCTTCAAGAGCACTGAATATTGAATAGTCACTCAGAGATTGAGATTGTGTTTCTTCTATTAAGGCTGATTTTGGAGGAGAAAGAGAAGCGAGAGTGATATCCCGGGCTTAATTTCAGTGATGTTGCTGCTCAAAGGTGAGATATCTCTGCCCATTTTAATCTAAATCGCTATTTTGCTATAGATACAGATCTGTAATATATTTACAAACACCCACTATGCACTGATAACTATATATGGAAATATGTATACATAGCCACATAGATAAAAATGCTTGCTTTGATTCACATTATGTTTAGCTCCATTTCATCTCCTTGGATCCAATCCCATAACTAGTTATAGTACTGTGGGTTTGGTTTGGAATTTGGATTTTTGGCCCGTAATTGATTGGATTCAGCATCACTTATTCAAGAAGAAACAGGCTTCTCTGTAGCCTGATGTTGGACCATGGAGAGGAGTTCGTGTAATCTTGACCGTCCAAAATTATTTTCAGTGGTTTAGAAAAGAATCTTCCCTGAAAGAATCTTTTAAAAATCTGCATCATTAAATGCCGAGATGAACTTCTAAGAATTGCTGAGGCCTCTGTGCAATTGAACTGAAGTCGGGTCCATTCAAGCAATGTAAACTTCGATTTAGTTCTGTGTTATAGTCCTACATAGAAAGATTGGATCTGAGTTATCAAAAAGAGGGGCACGTAAGCTTGCTCGAACTCCTGAGTTTTTTCTTAGAAAGAAAAAAGGAAAATGAAAGACTGATTTGACAACATTCGTTTGATGAATAAGAGTGTAAAATTATGTGGCAATTCCATGGGTAAGAAGCATTTAGCTTTTTCTCTAGAGATAGTGAGGATTTATATCCTAATTTTAATTGCAAAAAAGTAAGTTGAAATAAATAGATTTTATCTATGACTTCAATTTTTTTTGATGGATATAATTGATAGACTATTCATTGATTATATAGGTTTTACGTGTGCTGAATTTCAAGGCTCTTTAATTGTAGGTGTATATCGAATGCCAACAATTTTGGTCAACAATGAGATTTTTACGATTTAAGGATAATTGCCAGAATATCAATGATTTGGGCATCAAAGAAGAAGTGTTAGATGAGGGAAAGTTTGAAGACTTTGAATTGGATGTAAAAGAAGAAGCGTTGGAGGAGGTAAAGGCTGAAGTGAATGAAAATTATGTAGTAGAATATAACTTTTCTTTAAACACAGAGGCTGATGTGTTTCGACAAACATTTGAGTCCAAGGCTGATACACATGCCTTTTACAATGCGTATGCCAGGACTACTGGATTTAGCAAAAGGAAAGACAGAAGTAAAAGGAATAGAGATGATGTGGTATTGAGTAGGAAATGGGTATGTTCAAGGGAAGGCCTAAGAGATAATCAGCACTTTATGCGCAAAGATCAGAAGAGGTGGCATTGGGCAGAAACAAGGGTGGGTTGTGGAGCTATTTTTCGTGTACGGCTAGATAGGTCATTGGGGACATATGTTGTGACGCACTTTGTTAGTGTGCACAGCCATGAGTTGGCAGACCCGCAAAGTGTTACGTTTCTATGGTCGCACAGGGCTTTAAGTAGTGTTGGCAAAGCTGAAATCAGTGATTTGCGCAATGTAGGCACGAATGCAATCAATAGCATGGACCGCATGTCCAAGCAATATGGTGGTCTACACAAAGTAGGATTCATTGACAAAGATTTGCATAACTATATTCAATCCCAGCAAAAAGCTGAATTGAAGGACAGTGATTCAGTGGGTGCTTTAAGATACATGCACTCCAACGCTGTTGCTGATCCTTTATTTTTTTTACAAGTATAGTGTAGATTTAGAGAACCGATTGGACAGGTTATTCTGGGCAGATTCGAGGTCAAGATTGGATTATGCAACATTCGGGGATGTATTGGCTTTTGACTCTGCATACCGGACAAATGCATACAATAAGTCATTTGTCATTCTGGTTGGTGTAAGTAATCATTTTCAGACAATGGTTTTCAGTTGCGCTTTGTTGGGGGATGAGACAGCTAAAACATACACGTGGCTGCTAGAAAGTTTAATGGAGGCCATGGACGGCAAGAAGCCTGTATCTGTGTTGACAGATGGTGACAAGGCAATACAGCAAGCAATTAGGAATGTGTTCCCCGAGTGTAATCACCGGCTTTGCATGTGGTATTTGCAGCGCAATGCTGCTTCGAACGTTCACAAACCCAAGTTCCAAGATGATTTCAAGCGGCTAGAATTGAAGGATTGTAAGATAGTGGAGTTTAACAGAGAATGGGTTGTGGTTGTCAAGAAGCATGGTATTGAGAAGCACAGTTAGGTCTTGGAGACTTATCGCAAGTGACACATGTTGGCCGATTCGTATCTTCGTGGCAAATTTTTTGTTGGGATGACGAGCACTCAGCGTTGCGAGTTCATGAATGCATATTTCAATAGGTTTTTGACACGTGGACTGAGGTTGTATGAGTTTGTTGCACACTTTGATAGGGGTGTGAATAGGTTACGCTTTAAGGATTTGATGGCGAAGGAAGTAACTGATAACAGTTTCCCAGTTATGGAAACTAAATTGACAAGCCTGGAGTGACATGGAGTTGAGGTATTTTGTCATGCCATTTTCGCAAAGTTCCGGGAAGAAATAGTGGTTGAGAGTTGTTTGTTCTTGTTGAGAAAACATGGGACAAAGGATCACTGCATGTACGAGGTAGGGAAGTATGGAGCACCTAATTCCATTTGGGTAGTGGAATACATGCCATGTAATGGTAATGAAATGCAATTGTCTGAAAGTGGAGTCAATTGGATTTCCTTGCCGCCACATGATATCTATTATGAAATGTGAGAATTTACGACAGATTCCACCTGGCTGTGTCCTTCCAAGGTGGATACGGCGCACAATGGAAGACGGTCATCAAGGTCAATTTGTATGCAACGATTCGACAACGATAACACAAACAGCGCGATATGGCATGTTGAGCTCAACTTTCAATTTAGTATCGTATTATGCATCGCACTTCGACATGGAGTTTGATGAGGTCAGAAAGGTGGCACTTGAGATGATGTGTTAATTCAGGAAAAAGTGAAAAACGAAGGAATGGGTCGATGACATGGCCGACAAGGTGAATGATGACGGCGACGCTACAGAGGGGCGCGTGGACTTTTTGGGTGTTGGTGATCCAGTCATTGTCAGGACGAAAGGAAATCCAGGCGGACCGTCTTCGGCAGCTGCACCTCGCAAACCAAGGCGATGTTCGCGTTGCAGGTATAAACACATAGTGTAATTCACTTTCGTTGGTTGTCTTAAGTTTTTGGGTGAAATTTAGTTTCAATGAGCACTGTGGTTACGTGTCATGGAGGTCAATTGGGCATACGAAATGGACGTGTAAGAAATTAGATTGTCCTGGTGTCAAAGATGAAGATATGGAGGAAGGGAGTGAAGATGATGGCGGAGATGGCAGATAAGGATTCTGTTGATGATTTCGAGGATAATGAGGAAAAAGATAATGAGGACACAGACACAGGGCATCCATTTAAGAAGGCCAGGTAGTGGTGTTAGACACTTTACTGGAATGAGAGATATGGTGATATTACTAGTACTGTTATTGCGTAATTTCATTTGCGGTGTTAGACACTTTATGGGTAAGGATTTATTGTTATCTTCGTCCCACTTCTCTCGAAGCCCAGTACTTGTTTGGTTATCTTGTTGTATGCATATGAATGGAGAGGATAAATGTAATGATGTTTGGAACATATCTCCTTTCTTTTTTATTCGAAAGACTATGTATTACGCATTTGTAATGGAGTCATATAATGAGGTTTGGTTTGATTTCTTCTTTCAAATCTTCAAACTTCAATGTGGTTGATGATTATGATGAGAATGACTTGATTTAGGGTTTTGTTTATTGAGACGCTTGACGTTGGGCTATGACAAAAAATAGGGGAGATGATGCCCAAATTTTTGCAAATTTGTTATTTTTTATTTTATAAAAAAAAACTGGCCCCCAACAACATCGTTATAATTAAAAGAATGACATTCCCAAATTAGCATTATGAATGACACACACACACACACTCTCTCTCTCTCAACATCGTCGTTTCTCTTGAAAAATCCATCCACAATTCCATATCCCAATAATTTCGAGAAACAAAGAGAGCACATTTCTCAGAATTGCACAAACAAGGTAAGAGTACAAAATGATCTCGAGCATGAGGAACATTAATTGACTGCAAATTTGAGGAAGTCAATATTCATATGGTCTCTTTTACGAAGAAGTTGAGCAAAAAATCAAAAAGCATCAATGTGCAAACATCGTGTACAAAATGTCTAAGAAGCCCCCAAAGATGTTACAAAGTCTGCCCCAAAAATCTGTAGAATCTGGGTTTCCCAACCGGTTGGGCGAAAATCTCCAACTGGTTGGGAGTTGCTGAAAATCTTGCTCACGCTCTGGAATCGCCCAATTGGTTGGGCAAAAACCTTCAACTGCTTGGGGAATATGCTGAAAATTTGGCTTAGCCTCTGGAAGTGCCCAATTGGTTGGGCAACAACCACCAACCGGTTGGGAAATGCTGGAAAGTGCATTTTCTTTTTCTTTTGTATGCCTTTGAACGGTAATATTTTTCATGACAAAAGTTGTGCTTTTCGCCTTTTTTTTTTTTCCTTTTTAGTAGAGCAAAAAGTGAGTTCATGAATGCTAGTGATTCTCTCTGAGCGTGATCATATCGGCCCCACTAATGGAAGGTGAGTTTGGTCCGCCAAGAGTTAAGTGAGGTGTGCGTAAATTTCGTGGATTTATTCTCATTTTTTTGTTCCTACATAAACCTTTTGGATGAATAACTGTCGAACATCATTTGAAAGATATACGTCAATAACAATTTACTATTTTTCTGACCAACTTCAAATGGGAGAAAAAAGTATAATGTTTCTAAAACTTTTATTTCAATTTCTAGGCTTTTGGTGAAACATACCCAAAGTCACACAAGACTCGGAACAAAATATGGGGATCACAAGCAACGGTCAACAAGATGAGCATTATCGCTTCATTCTCAGAAATTAAACTGGACTGTTTGAACAGATTTTCAAGGTCTTAGACAACTCCATAAGCACAAAAGAGAAGAGACACAAAAAGGATGATGGCCACATTTTTAGCTCAGTTAGCTACCCTCGACTCTATTACTACCCAACCCCGGCCACATACCGGCCTTAACACTAAACTGACGACACAAATAAAGCTACATAGAAAGAATCAAAACTACTAGATACGTACTACTACGACTAACACTACCGACTCCACCGCTACTCATCTTCATCGTCCCTCTCATCCATCTCATCATCTTCCTCATCCGTGTCATCATCCCCCACCTCATCCGGCTCCTCATGGTACTCAATGTCACCCTCCTCCTCAAATGGTTGTGAAAAATCATATAGCCTCTCTCCCCCCTCTTCTTCCTCGGTGTCGTCCTCCTTATCTTCCGCGATTTCCTTATAAGGATCGCCCGTCAAACTCCCAAGTTTTTCAGAAATGTAAATCCACCTCCTCATTTTCTTATCATCCCTCTCTTTTTGGCCCCTTTGGTTGGCTTCAATTCATGCTATCCCCTCCAACATCAAAGTGGCATGGTTATAGTGGAGTTCATCCCATTCCTCCTTACTCTTTTTCCCATATTTGGCAGTGGGTCTACGAAGTTCAGCAATGTCGGTGGACGTTTCGACATGGAATCACTCTTCCTCAATGAACCTTAGTTGATGGGTCCGAGTCCAAGAACATTTTTTTCAAAAGTTCGAACCCCAGCGTTTTCACAAAGCACTGTCACCATGGCGGGGAATGGGATATTGGCATGGCTTGGTCCCCTTGCCTTAAAATCCGTCATTTGGGTCCAAATCCACAACGCCCAATCAATCACCTCACCCTCATTGCCAAATGCAAACAATATATCACCATTAGCCCGGGAGGGGGTTTTCGCATTCCCTTTTGGATAGAGGTTGTAGTGTACCACCTGATTGATCAACCGATACAATGCTTTCAACCCCCGGAGGTGTATCCAAAATTTTGGTATGTTTCTGGGCCCTCAGTGAGAGTGCCCTTGATTACATTCAGTTAGTAATACCACTCCGAGCGAGGGTAAGTCACACTACTAGGCCTTGGGCGTCAATAATTTTTAAATACGTGGCTATCACTTTTGGGGTCACAGTCACGGTCACATCCTCCATTTGACACTTAATAACCTTTGCATCTCCTTTTACCACCATGTTTGCATAAAATTCCTTAACAAATTTAGGTTTATACCCTCTCACTTTTTTAAAGAATGAGATAAACCTTGCCTTTCAACGATGGTGACGATGTCGTTATCCTTCAAACTTTCCCAGTCCACTTGACGTTCGCAAGTGAAGCTCTTATTCTTCCTCTTAATGTTGGCCACCCATTTGTTTCTCGCCGACTCCTCTTCATCCTCCTTCCTTTTCCTGTCTTCCTCTTCCAATTGCAATCGATTGCTTCTTGTTTCCATGCACTGGTAGTGGGACATATGGACAGATATGGTGAACGCATAAAGGGTCCTAGAATGCGCTCTGATGTATTTCTTGTCTGGCGAGGGTTGGCATTGGTCTCCGTTTTTCAGTCGATCACAATGGACCCTTTTTGGGCCTTAGGTGTAGCCTCCTTAGCTTTCCTCCCCCGGCGCTTGGGTCGATCTAGTACTTCCTTCGGTGAAGCATGAAGTTTTGTATTGATTGGTGACTTTTCATTTTCAGCACAAGCAATCTTCTTCACCCATTTTTGTTTTTGCAGGACACTTGTCATCACATGCTTCCCAATTTCACTGCCTGTCTCACTCGATAGGGCCATAAAATTGGGAAAAATTTCACGTTTGGCATTTTGGCTTGTTTTCCGTGTGGGCCATGGTCTTGGTGTTTGCGTGTTTGCTTCCACTGTCACCCCCTTTATTTTCAACTCCGTCATTGAGGGGGTAACGAAAGCATTTTTGTATTGTTGGTGTTGCGTACCTAGAGTGAGCATATTACTTTGTATCAGCTTCTCCACACTTTTCCCATCTTCGACCCGCATGTCAAAGTCCTCGTTACGGGGCCGACTTACCCTCTGTAACTTACCGACGGCTTCCAATAATACTCCTAATTGTCCCTTAACAATTTTCATGTCACTGTCCTTTTCTTTCTTTTTTTTCTCCTCTCCCAACGGCAGCACCCCCTTTGTATGTGGTGATGTTTCGTTTCCTTCCCCAAACTCCCTAAAGTTTACATGCACCTGAACAACACAAACAATTAGTTAAGAAATACACTAATAACTACAAACACAAACATAAAAAAAAGGGATATTTCTTTTTGAAATTGTAATAATGAATTCACTACCTCATCCATTTCGATCCCGCCAACTCCATTTTTCAATAGTCTTACAATATTGCCGATTTCTTTACACCCCCAATAAGCGAGGGGAGTCATAGACGGGTCTCACCACTCGACACGTAGCTGGAATGACGCGTTCAACGTAAAATAACTATCCAAAAACTTTGATTTAGTACATGAATTCCATTGAGAAATGGTTATAGAAGACATAGCAAGAATATTGTGTTTTCCAATAAAAAAAAAGGAGTTTCATAACTCCAAAAGAAATAGGCACCCGTTTGTGCATCGACGTTCCAACCTCTTCAATTCGCTGATATCGTTGGCAAGGCACTGAAGTGTTAACTTTGCTCAGTTGCATCCATTGAGGGTGTCAACATCCAAAACAACATGAACATAATTTTGGGGTACATTTGGCTGCGATGTTGGACACAGGAAGGAGCCCAACATGTACAGTACAAATTTCCTCTAGAACTCCAGAGTGACATCGTTGCAGTCACCCAAATACTCACCCAAATCCTTCAACATCAAACTCCCTTTGTTCACTTTCAGGTTATCACACAACTTCTTGAACCCATCATCAGAGAATCTTGCCAACATTATATCCGGGCCGCACCAATGTATTCCAATTAACCGCTGCACTTCTATAACTGTGAGAACAAGTTCACGCTCGTGAATGCGTAACAAACAACGTGAGAGATCAAATTTGTCAACCAACCACTCAAGCAAATCATGATGTAGCCTTGACAGAGAAGTTCAAGTAGTCCACCCAACCCCATACTCTTAACAGCCTCACGTAGTTCTTCGGTTAACTTTTGCATTAGTTTGACAACAGATGACAACGCAATTCGATTTTGCATATATACCTGCATGAAGTAACATATCAAATTTTAGTACTTAGTCGTGAAAAAATGTTGTGTAAAATTTTTTAAAGTTGCACGACCATATAAGTTTGAAATCACCTTTCTAGGCTTTTGCGACCGAGGAGGTTTCTTCTTTGCCAACTGACGGGCATCCAACTTTGCCATATCTATGTATGGTTGTTTCTCATGCTCCGGGAGGTTTTTCCATTTCTCTCCTATACTTTGCTGAGTCAGCATATGTTTGCCCTTCATGTTTGGAAACAATTTCTCAATAAGTATGGTTTGTTTTCAATATTTGTTGTATGTTGTTTGCCATATATAACGATATATACTTACCGAGTCATCTATATTCTGTTGTGATTGGAGGCTTTTGTGTACTGCGGCACTACACATGCTCAAATTTGGACCACCATTAGTACATTTGAATTTAGCCACTTACAAGGGATTGGAGTTCAATAAAATGAAGTATATACCTGCAAAAAATGGAAAGACCTGAAGGCTTTTTTCTCTTACCATGCCCCTTGTTTTGATATTGGGGCATTGATGATGGAAAATTTTGAGGCAGCCTCTTTCCCTTACTCCTACATTGGAAACCATCAATCGTCAACCCAAAGAGTGAGAAATAGCCCAACTATCCTTTTTAGTGACAAGAAATACAACAAATATCGAAGACTAAACTACAAATATAAGTATATAGTGAAAAACACCTTTTGCTTGATTCTGCCAATGGAACTTTTGGTGGTTCCACTACGTTTTGGCAAGCATCTTCTACCTCTTCCTCTTCGTCACCCTCATACCCACCATCAACAAATAAATTATTTTCATTCTTTGAACTACCAATAGCGAATACGTTACGTAGTTCTCCATCATTAGTTAAGGCAACCAATGTACTCTTCATTCTAAAGTTAGGTTGCATATAGTAAATACTAAATGTGCCCTTAAGTCCAAAATCCCTAATACTGTATACCACGTCAGAATAAGTACATGACTCAGGTGAAACCTTAAATTCAGTTGTTCGTCCACCATCATATTTTATTTCTCCCCCCGTGTACGATTCTCCCACCAAAACTAATATACAATGTGAACGTAGGACGGGGATGCTCCGTGATTGTAGGATCTGGATACTCCATCATTGTACCTGTCATTTTGGAAAAATAAAGCTTGTAAACAATATTAAGTAAACATCTAGAATTGGTAGTTATAGGGCAGTAAAGTGTTATCAACTCTTATGGTTAGTCTATACAAATCATAGCCCTGGCTTTAATCAAGCCATGTCCTTGTGTTATCATCATAATCTCATAGACATGGTGTTGGAGAAAACCTTTCTGATCATTATACTAATGGTTACCTACAACCACAACCCATGTGTAGGCCCACTACTCTTAATACTTGAATAGTGAATTTGTACTGTCCAATTGTGATTTGTCCATGGACGGTACTGATACTACCTTTTTCCATCAAAAACTTCAAACAAAACAAAAATGCCATTAACATCTCGCGAATGGCTTGTGTATCGATACTCCTGCTTATTGGATTCAGATTGCTTGGGTATTGATACACCTATTTTCGTGCATCAACACAACTGCTTGCTGCCTTCTAAATCGGAAATTGGTTTACTTGCATCTGCTAATTTACTAGACGATGGTCTTCAACATTATAAGAGAGGGAAAAAAACATTAAATATACATCAATTACCATCAAAGGATCATGTAAACCAAGATGAGAATGCATTTGATAAACCAACTCCTTTGCACGGATTTAAGTCCAACCACCGCACATAGTAAATGTGACTTCACATAACATCATGATTAGATTAGAAGAATCATAAAATGAAAAATCTACTTTCTTTTAACATGTGACATAGAGGGCTTTTGCTTCTTACCTTGAATTGAACTCTCTATAAATGCCCTACCATTGTTTGAAGAGAGCTCAGTTGTTGAGATGTCTGTAAAATAGAAAAGAACAATCTTGATAATTATAGACCAAAAGCATAATCCATACATTTGATGACCAAAAGAGAATCAATAAGTACCTTTTTTTTTCCCATGGAACAAAGGGTTGCCTACCTTAAATAGTTTTGAAAAATGTTTCCCAACAAAAAAAAAAAAAAAGAATATGCTAATAGTATATAAGATCCTACCACTAATGGAACAAAATGCAAATTAGTAAGTCGAGATCAAAACGGTTATGTACAGCCAAATCACAACCTGTTGCTAGATACAAACATATCCAATACAATGCCTCAAATTGAAGAACTTCTAAACCATTAAAAAATCTCTATTGTTCCAACACCATACATCCAAGCCCCATCAGATGATACAAACCATCAAAAAAATTGTACTCAAAGAGGTGGAGCTTTATGCAATCTCAAAAGCATAAAACTAAAAACTTGGTGTGATTTCCACCAAACCAAATCACGTACAAAAACAGAGCTATAGAACAAACTTGAACCAAAAAAACCTATGAGAAAACACATTTGTGAACATCTGTAAAGTCATATATTTACATGTATAAGTACATACTTTATCATAGGCACACCCAGTCTCTACCAAAAACCAGTGCTCACAACAAGCTCGTACACTGATACACAAAGTACTTGACAATTGCCTTAGTTTAAACATGCAATGAATTTCTTACTCTTCCACCCCAAAAAAAATCACCCCCATACAATGGAGCAAGAAATTTCTGGTTGTTGTTGATTAATACATGTAAAAAGTTCATCAACAGATTAACCCATTTGTTCAAATCGAGCAATTTTGTATCTCAACTTCTATCGCAGTAAACAAATCAAAAGTAGTAAAATTATATGAAAAGAGAGTGAAATTAATCTCTAAAACCCAAGTTTCTACTAAATTTGAGAGCTTCTTTATGAAACACTATTAAAGAAGAATATTAGTAGGAAAAAGTCCAATAAAGGCATCTTTTTCAATACTCCGGCTAATACTCCCTCCATAACTTAACTCTGCATATACATAAGGAATCTCTCAATAACTTAAAATCGCACCTTAACCAAGCTGTTCCCGCCAAATGGAAAACCTAAATTATATTAGTCAAGGACAAAATCTCAATTAACCTGATATGGTATCATTCTTGTACCGTTGTACCATTAAAAGTCAATGTATTTATTCACCAAATGAAGTTAAGAAGTGAAAATGCTCCACAGAATGGTTAGAAGTAAAACTACAATTGAACTGAATGGTCTGAAGTATTTCATCACAAATCAAACTTCCAAGACACAACATTCCAATCCAAATACTACCGGTGGACATGATATGAGCATATGAGACAACATTCCAATCCGAATACTACCGGTGGAAATGATATGAGCCCAGTAGAGAAATCTTGTACAATCACTAAATGCATTTGAGATGATATGAGCACGGAAGCAAAGAAATTGTACAAGACAAGCCAAAGGTAGTTAACTTTAAGACATATTCAACTAGAGAAAAAACAGTGTCGTCATATCCATAAAATCTCTTTCGTCAATGAAGATCCCTTTTTAATAAACCCCAAGTGTTTAACTATCTCATTCGTGAATCCTTATCCCATCTCAAACGTGTCATGCCCGTTAATTCGATACAAAATATCCCCATGTGCCAAGCAAGTATTTGAACTCCAATTAGTACCCGTCGTATAACATTAGGACGTGCCAAAAAGCATTTATAAAACATAATTCTCCATTCTATTTTGATAATGACCAACGTGACAAGTGTCCATTTCATAAAAATCAGACAAGCTTTGGTGAATTCTCAAGGTGGGCACGCCATATTTTATAAAGAAACTATGCAATCGAGAATCAAACAAGAGTCAAGAAGAGGTCACAATTGAAGGAGCAAGACCGGAATGGATTTTGCCCAAAACCATCCCAACGGTCGGGCTTACCACCCAGCCCCCCGCCCCGCGAACGAAAAACTCAAAAAACAGTGTTCACAGACAGCTATCACAAGCTTCGACTGGTTTCATTCAAATTCAGCAAAATAAGGTCACAAACTGAAAATTTTAGCTACCCATGGTCTCAATACATATAGGATAAGAGAGATTTTCAGTGGGTTTTATCAGACTCAAAGGTATAAGGAAGAGAGATTTTTAGTGGGTTTTATCAGACTCAAAGGTATAAGAATCAAAATCAAGGTTTCAAGTCATTAATCCAAAGAACTTTAATCAAACTAATATGTATGGGATCAAAAAATGAATATATGCTACAATCACTCATTCATACTTAGAAAAAGGAAAAGAAATCCCTGCTTTAAAGGGTTTTGAACAAAACCCCCAAATTGAACCCTAGCCTTTGAACTTGAAATCAAACCAAGCACGAACTTCTCGGGCTCCTATACGCGAATACCTGGCTTAGATGATGTGGGTACGAAGGATTTCAAGTGGGTTGATGTAGATTTCAAGTGTGGAGGAGAGATTTTTTGGTGTGGCAGGGAGAGAGAGTGTGAGAGCGGAGAGGGAATAGAGAGACTTCTCCTCCTTCTTCGTCGTTTGTTGCTCTCTTCTCTCTCCAAGTCTTCTTCGTTTCTTCCTTAGCGTACACCAGAAGTTTGCCCAAATTGTGTTTTTTTTTGTGGGCGCAGGGCCCATATATTTTGGATTGGGGGGGAACACACCGGCACTTAGGCGGGGAATATTAGAAAATTTGAGAGAAATTAAGTGTCCACGTTTCGTAGAATCGTTACGTACAAATTCTAAAATTATTCGGCAAATATATTTTTGGAATGATCGATCTAAACCATTAGGATTCTACATCCTCAAAATTTGGAACACGGCACAAAAATCAGAGATCATCGGATATTGGCAACTATGTGATCACAAGACATTTAATGCATTAGTTTAACGCATCCCGATGCTTTGACTTCTTACGATGTTTCGATTGGGCCCCACTAGAGATATTTCTCATGATCGGGAATTGTCGATATATTATATTAGATGTGTTAGATTATGCATACAAAGAATGAAGTAAAAAGAGAATCGCAAGACACCTAATCAGACGTAAAAACTCATTTCCTCATTCAAATCGCATCCCGATCAATGACATTTCTAAACCCGAACATGACCAAACTTTAGAATTGTGGATTAATTAATATGAAAAACATAACAAACGGTCTCAATCGACGAGATTGAGTCGTGGTTTCATGGCTACTTAACCTTCAACAACAGTACAAGACTTAGTTGGCTAACAATTACATTGAACGTATAGATTCTAAAGGTCATTACCGAGTCAATTTTCACAATGATCGATCAGAACCGTTACGATGAAACGTCTCGCTGATTACGTCATCAACACCAAAATTGGAGATCATCGGGTATCGGCAACCGAGTCATCGGATGGATCCCAAATCATTAAAGACTTATATTGAACAACCCGAGCACCACCTGAGTTTTTTTTTTTAGCGATCGGAACCGTCTATCCTTTACATATCATGGAGAATATCATTCGTACCTAAAATAAAGTCCATCACATATAGATAGGCATTTAATCAAACAAAAAATATCATCCAAATAAGGGAGTTTTTCTCTATCGAGGTCCTTTCTAACAGTTTTGACCCTCATAGTGGCCCTATTTCGTACGAGTACTATTTAATTAATAACAAGAACAAAATCAACGGCCTCGATTGTTGAAATATTGTATTACTTACATCCCGTACATAATTGCATCGAACACTATTTTTTGATATTTTAGAATATAATTTTTTTGTATTTAACAAGGACTTTTGTTGCCTTAGTTTTATATTACATTGTGTGGCTTCGGTTATGAGATTTTCTGGCTCAAAGTATGAATTATTGTTCTCAATACTTGATATGAGATTTTGTGGTTTGAGAAATGAATTTTTGTGGAAGAATATATGAGTGTTTTGTGGTCCACTACAGTCCAAAATTTGTGACAACTATTGTGACTTTCAAATGAGTGTTTGTGAAAGAAAATATGAGACTTTTGTGGTCCACTACAGTCCAAAAATCGTAAATAAATTTTATGGATTTCCATATGAGAATGTGTGGCTGAGTATGTGAGATTTTGTGGACCGATATACGAAATTTGGGAATATGACTAAATATGCGTCTCTATATTTATTTACGTGGCTACGTATATGAGTCATGTAACTATCAATACATATGAATAAATAGACACGTCACAACAATATTTTTGGACTGTAGTGGTCCACAAAACACTCATATATTCTTCCACAAATACTCATTTTTAAAACCAAAAAGTTTCATATAAAATGACTTTTTATTTGAGTGTTCTTCGAAGCATATATGAGAATTTGTGGTAACATTTCCTAATGACCCAATGTGGGCACAAATATGTATTTGAGTGGCATCTTATATGAGACATGTCAGATCAATATATATACACACAATATGTATCACATTTCCACTACAGTCCAAAATCATATAAGATTTTGTGGCACGTTTTATGAGGTTGACTTTTGCCACTATGACATTTTATGGCCCTTTCGAATTTTTTGGTACTTTTTTATGAGTATTCGTGGCTTCATATTTGAGATTTTTGAAACCCAAAACCGTTATATGAGAGATCGCGTGACGTTTTATGATTTTTTTGGGCTCTCCATATGAGATGAAAGATGACCGGCATAGGGGGTCACTTTTTGTATATGTGGCGCAATCTCGGCCGTCGACTGGTCAAATTAAGTTGCATATGGTACGCCCTTTCATATTTTTAGCCACAAATTCTCATATTTGACCCAGAAAAACCCATATTTGTGTCACAAAATCTCATTTTTGAGCCTAAAAGAGGGGTGCACATAGTAGCATGCCTCTAAAATTCCTATATATAATAAAATTTTCTCAAAGATTAAAGATTTAGTGCACACAAGTTTCACATTCGAGAATATATTGAGGGCTGCAAATAGGAAGTTCGCTTTCGCCACCAAAAATCTTGGGTCGGCACTAAGAAGATGCTTGCTCGATCTCGTTAAATGTATTATTTGCAGAGTAATTTTTATTGGTAAGATATACAATATAAATGACTCGAATCACTGTAAACTTGAGATGAAATAAGCAAAGTGAAGCTTTCACTTTTCAAGTAGTAAGGAGGAGAGAGAACCTCACTTCTACTTCTACTGCTAGAACAATATTTCTTTATCTATAAGTGGAGTAACGGGAAGATGTCTAACGTTCATTGATTACAATAACAATTACTAATACATAATTTTGTGGAAATTAACAATTTCCTTTTGGAAGAAGCATTTATTCAAGGGTATTTGAAAGGTCCTTTAGGGCATGTCTCAATTACTTGATGAGCTCGGCTTATACCCAAAGGCCCAAAGCATGTTTCAGTGGTATTTTGGCTTAAAAAGCCAACTTAACTTCTTTTCTTTTCTTTTTTTTTTTTTGTCTTTATTTGAAATTTCTTTTTTTTTTTTTTTGTCGTTTGTTAGTTTTGCATCCATTTTTTGAGTATTATTGGTTCATCTCGGCGAGAGGAATCCAAAAAGGTAAAAGATTATGAGTAGAACTCTCGATTTTTTGAATAAGATCGAAAAAAGTATAAAAGACTGTCTTTTGGCTTATTTTTGTCTTTATTAAAAAATTATGCTTCGATCATAATTTTTTACTTTTTTGATTCCGCTCGCCGAGACGAACCAATAATACACAAAAAGTTGATGCAAAACTAAAAACACGAAAAAAATTCAAATAAAGACGAAAAAATAAGCCAGCTAACCTTTTAGGCCAAAACACACCTCAATTACTCGATTAGCTCACCTTATGCCCAAAGGCCCAAAACTAAAGTATGTCTCTTTAGTTTGACCTACATATACAGGTAGTCATCATTTGAATGCATTGTTGAGCGATTGCAAGTATCTTATGAGGCTTCTGGAAGTGGCGGAAGTGATGCATAGCTTTGCGAAGGAAATGGATGTGCGGATTTAGCGAATTTGGGTTACCGAATGGACTATGGCTCTTATGTATTTGATTTAGGCTTTGTTCTCCAATACATTTTATGCCATAAAATGGGAATTCTCATTTCAGTTGGGGTTTTATGGAGTGGTGATAAAATGACATTGTTTTCCCAATAGAGTTTATGTAGTTGTCATGAAATCTCCACAAATGCCATATTTACCAAAATACCCTCATTTTTGGTAAAGGCAGGAACTAATAAAGGGTAAAATTGTAATTTTACATGCCATAGTGGGTGGGGCCAAACTTTGACAGCTCTGCGTTTGAAATTTTTTGAAAAAAAGGCAGACATGTGATTCCTTCATTTTATGTATTCAGAAAGCAATGAGATAAAATCTCCCTTTTTATGCCATAAAATGGGTTGGAGAACCAAGCCTTAATACCTAATTGCATTTCTATTCAATTAAGGGCCGATGCCCAAAGAGTAACATACCCTAGACTCGCGTATTCCGACTTCGGTATTTAATTTGATGAAACATTTTCCCACCAAAAAAACACCGTCCTTTTAAATGATGTTCAAAATAGCTCCAACTGATCACTAAATGATTGGTAGAGCACCTACTTTAGTTCACCGTGTTTGCTCTATCAGTTGCGTCGAATAAATTTCTAGTATTGAAAAAGGTGAAATTTTAAAATTATGCCATTCACAAAAATTAAAAAACAGTCGAGTAAATATTATTCTTCTTACACCTTCTTTAAGTTTTTTACACTAGGAAAAGTAGTGATCGGGTTTAAGAATTGCATCAACGTTGTCAATGGAATGAAAGCCACCAAAGCCACTGATTTTCGTTTTAAAAAAAAAAAATCCCTCCACTGACAATATTCAAAAAAAGAGAGAGATAATATTGAGAAACCAATTCTACTTTTTTCTTTTATGCTTTTAAATTATTGTCAGTCAGCAATAATGATAAAAATATACTTTTCATTGAATTTTACAATGACCTAGGGAAATTATTATATAAGAAAATGAATAAAGGTGAGGCACTTTCACTGACATATGGAGAAAAATTTCAGGACGAAGCCTTTTATAAAGATGAGTAGAGCAAAGGCAGGCTCTCGATACCAAACGACAAACGAAATAACATGGAAATTAGCATCATTACTATGAGTTTTCTTACATTCAAGAGACAACAAAGGGGCAACAAAGAAGCTAGCAACTCCTCCATGTTGTGGCTGTGTAGGTAGGAGCTTGTGCATCCCTTGGTTTTTATTTGGAAAGGATCCCTATTTGATTTTTGTGGGCCGGTCGAATCCTGAAAAATAGGTTCATGGGGAAGTGTCATTGGGGGAGCGTAGGGGTTGTTGGCCTTGTTGCCTTTTAAAATAGAAGCAAAAGAGGAGGCCACTTAAGCTATATGTGTCGAGTGTGTCGATTAAAAGAGGAGGGGAGACAACTCAAATGCTAGCACAGAAAAAGAGAGAGAGAGAGAGAGAGAGAGAGAGAGAGTCATGCTACAAGTCCTTGTCCGTTTCTACTTGACGTTATTTTTTGAACTGTCTTGGTCAGCTTCCTCTTTACGAGCCACTTTTGCGAGAATCTGAGTGATTGGTGTCGCCGATCTTTCTTCCCAAGTCGCGTCTTTGATAAAGTTGTAAACGAAATAAGTTTATCATATCCAATAATATATATTTATAAATATATATAGCTAGAAAGACAGGTACGAGTACCAAAGTAATGATCAGTACTTTGCTACAATTAACCCACTACTAAAGACAGGTGTCGCCGATCTTTCTTCCCAAGTCGCGTATTTGGCAATTAGTATTGTAGAATGTGACTTCATACATGACAACACCCACGTAACTCCCACAACCTCATCTTTTACCAAACTAGATAAGAAAATCCTAAATTTGCTCATTTATTACCCTCCGCAAAGTGCTTTTGTAATTCACTTTTGTTACATGACATTTTAAGAGCATCTCCAACCAATCTCTATTCCTCCTAAATAGAGGCCAATTCCACACAATTGCACTCCAACCAATCTCTATAATGGGTCTCTATTTTAGAGACTCAAAATTGAGTCTCTATATTTGGAGGTCTTTCTCTATTTTGGAGGCTCATCTCTATTTGTACTATTCACCTTTTTGCACTTCTAAAATTTCCATTTTATCCTTGTTATCTTCTGATGTTAATTTTTAATGCCAACCATATCCTTTAGTTCATTCTAATTCATAGTCAAGCACTAAATTCTTGTATCTCCTATTGCTCATTACTACATACCAACCATTTATACAGATTCAAAGGGAGGAGAGGTTTGGTAAAATGGAAAATGATGCAGCAATCCATAATCAACTCATGATGTTGCAGGCTGAAAATGAACGTGAAAAATTACGGCTTGAACGTCAACGTCAAGAGAAAGAATTACTGGTGGTTTGGGTAGCTTTAGTCAATATGAAGGTAGTGGATTACCTTCTACGAAAATTTTAGGTCTAATGTGGAGGGAGTTTTTAGAGGGAAATTTTAGAGATAAAAATAGAGGTTTGTGATTGGAGTGGATGGGAATAGTGAAAGTCTCTAAATGATTTATTTGGATTAAACAAATATGAAAATAGAGATTTGGGCCTCTATTTTGGTTCCTTGCATTGGAGATGCCCTAAAGAGGCAATGCACTATTCACTCACTTGTATTTTATCAGAATACTATATTTTCTCTCCCCAAACTCTACTACATTTAAAAAAGAATAAAACAAAAATTTGAAAAAAAAAATTTAACAAATTAAATATATTAAAAAAACAACAAATGTATAATAGACAGCTTGGTGCCTTTAATACTTTAAAAAATGACTATCTAAAGTAGAAGAGTGACGCTTAATGGTATAATTTAGTTTACAATTAAGAAGATTGATGTGATGCTCTAACACCATAAAATTGTTACGTACTGAGTCAAATGCCACCAATACACGTGATTTGGAGTTGACAAAGGAACCAAAGCTACTTAAATTTGAGGACAGTTTGTTAAGAACTCTTTCAAAATTAGTTTGTTAGAGAAAATTAATCAAATTTAAACATTTTTTAACCTCGTTAAAATTTCAAACCAAGCTGCTTGGTTTGATAAATTCAAGGTCCTCAACTTTCTTTCATTGGTGATCGCATCGCCCAACAAATTCGCAAATTTAAACATATTTTTAAAGTTCATTAAGTTCTCTAATTGAATTTTGAACATCCCAGGGCTCGTTCGGCTCATTTATCTGTAAAGTGTAAACATAATCAAAGATAATCTCTTTTACGGATGTGGCGCGAACCAGACCGTCTGTTTTTTAAACCAAAATTCAACTTTTGACATGCCTATCGATGTCCGATCAAACTGACTTTTTGCCTGGATATGTTATTTTGCATGCCATACAAGATAAATTCCGGTTCATATTATTGCAATGTACACTCGGTGGGCCCAAAAAAGCTGGTTCCGCAAACAATCACATGATACCAAATGCGAAATGTAATTATCCTAAACCTTTGGGTATTGCTGCAATTAATCAAGGCTTCAAATCTGGCGCGATTGTACCGGTTTTTCCACCCGCTAGTCCCGCTCAAGACCTGTTCCTTCGTTCCTTCTTACCCTTAAAAAACCAACTGGCTTTTACCCATTTCATTCATGCCCATCTCTCTCTCTCTCTCTCTCTCAACCGATCGAAATCATCAGTTTAAGGTGGTACTGTCGCCATGGATGAAGAGTACGACGTCATAGTGCTTGGGACCGGTCTCAAGGAATGCATCCTCAGTGGTCTCCTCTCTGTTGATGGACTCAAAGTAAGTCCAATATCAACATTTCTCTTCGCGTATGGTTTTGGTCAAGTTATGTATAACGTGAGAACTCATGTGAATAGTGAATTTATTTAAATTCCATAATGGTTCAAAACCATAACAAGTACCAAAATAATATGTAATGGAGCATACTGCAGCACTATCCTCTGAGTTGTCACGTATTGCATGAGGCTGTTCACTGATCTCGTCGTTATCTGATTTGTATTGATGTAAGATCTACGATCAACATTGTCCTACTACTCGATCTCCTTTCAGCTGATGTAGTATAGATACAGAAATATGTAAGAGCCGCACCCGACTTCTTATGTTGTCCAAAAGCTCAAAAAAATTAATGCACCCGTCTGGTGTGATTTTGACACAATCTCAAATTCAGACTATTTTCTGACATAGATCTATTAGCTTGGATGATGTGTGGCATATTTGGCAAAGCTAGAGTTGCTGCTGAATTTAGCACCAAAAAAAGGCTTGTCATTTTTTGACAGCAACCACTTAGCTATCGATTTTGCCTAATTTTGGCTTTGGCAGCCTACATGGCTCATAGGTGGACTTGCTCGAATTCATGGATCATTTTGTTTGGAATTTAATTCGAAGGTCATTTTTTTTTTTTATTACTATAGCGCATTGTTAGAAATTGAAAACCGAAGGGGTAAACTTGGAATTCAGGTGATGGAGGATAGAGGGGAATTCATCCTTAAAGTTGGCAATCCATGTGAAATCTCTTGATTCTCCTTGGGTTATGTTTTCATGGCAAACTCGGTGTGGAAGCAACACCTAGTAGCAAAATGCATGGGATTATCCTGTATTTGAATGATTCAGGAATTTTATCCCAGTCTTTTCTTCGAAACACTTAATAGAATTAGCTCTTTCTTGCCGTTATAGATTGAGCTAGATTCTAAGATTACTACGAAAGGATGTCGGGATTAGATTCTACGTAGTTTGGGAAAGGATTACCAGATCTAGAATCACATTCTCATTCCTCCTTGATATTCCAGCTGACCAAACTGAGCCTTAAACTAATCAATCCTGAGTTCAGGTGTAGTTTGTGAATTATTCTGCTCCGAGGTTGTTTAGTTATCAGCCATATGACAATGGTTTTATTGCTCTTACATTACTCCCACAAAAGAACATACCAAGTTTAGCGAGAGTGGCAGCGGCCAGACCTGTTTCAGTTTGATCAACAAACCACTTGCATTTTTTGCACTCAAGAAAATGAAATTCTTAATTATATCGGGTTACAGAATTCCTTAGCTATTTTTGGTGATTATTTGGAGCAGGTTCTGCACATGGATAGAAATGATTACTACGGAGGAGAATCCACCTCACTCAGTCTAAACCAGGTAGTATAATGTACTTAAATTGCCGTGTTCAGTCATCAAAACAGCTCTTGTATGTACATGTGGCATTAACTAGCTTCTTTTGTGGCTTATAGCTTTGGAAGCGTTTCAGGGGCAGCGACACCCCTCCAGAAAAATTGGGTTCAAGTAGAGACTACAATGTTGATATGATTCCCAAGGTATGTCTAGCTCATTATTCATCTCGAGCCTCTATGAGAAAATGAAAATAATCCTGTGGTATTTGGTGATTTATCATTGGTTTTAAGGACATTTTGTAAGTGTTTTTTTTTTTTTTCCTCAGCTAATTTTGGAGAGTTGGTGATATAACATCTAACAAACTTCAATTTTCTTTGAACCAACATAGCTACTTCCGAGTAAACTTCCAGGCTTCTACGAACCCAGAACTGTGCAAAGATTCAGCAATATATATATGACATGTAGAACTTTATTAAGAATTGGAAACTTCATATTTTGCAAAAAAAAAAAAAAAAAAATTCAGGAAAATTTGAAAAGCAACAAGTACCGGGGGGGGTTTCTATTAGTTGCAACGGTATTGATTGATGAATGGAAGGAGAATCCAACATGGATAATTTTGGCCATTCTACTTGATGCTAAAATAGAAATGAAAACTAGACAAAACATGATCCAGAATTGCCTTTTCTTTTGTCAGTTATCTATGTTATTGCAGAGAGTAGAGCCCAAGTGATAATATGGGCATCTGATTTCCATGGATGGTTGTTCTTTTGTTCCCAGTTAATAAAGAAAAGATTGATAAGTTCGTCAAATGGGAAGTGGACAAAAATAAAGACCATGACTTTTGAAAGCAGTCATGCCCTTTATTTTTATCCACTCTGCATTTGTCTAACTTGTAGTGTAACATTCTTAGTGACAATTCTCGCATAATGTAGCATTGGATTGAGTATGAGTTTTTTCCCCTGAAAATTATATACCACTGCCTTTACTTCTGATTTATTTCATTCATCAAATAAGCATGACTCATTTTGCTAGTTTAGACAAGTCTCCAAACTATTGCTCGTAAGCGATTAAATTTTTAACGGCTATATCCCTTACATTATTTTCGTGTGACTTTTACCTTGTGGCCATTTTTTTGCCTTGACAGTTCATGATGGCTAATGGAGCTCTGGTTCGTGTTCTCATCCACACTGATGTCACTAAATATCTAAATTTCAAGGCTGTAGATGGGAGTTATGTGTACAACAAAGGGAAGGTGGGAGTTGGCTATTAATTTTTTCCTGTTAGTAATTTCGTCCAATTTTTCAGCAACAATGTAGCATTCACTTCATTTTATGATTAACGACAATGGCTTTGTTCAGATTTACAAAGTACCAGCAACTGATGTGGAAGCACTTAAGTCCACACTGATGGGATTGTTTGAGAAGCGTCGTGCTCGAAAGTTCTTCATCTATGTGCAAGACTACGAAGAGAATGATCCAAAATCCCATGAAGGACTTGACCTCAACAAAGTTACAGCCAGAGATGTTATTTCGTATATCTCCTTCTCATTTTCTTCTCCTTTCCCACTTGCTGACTTTCTTTTATATGCTATTAGTCCATATACATTAACATTCTATTTACCCCTATTATATCAGCTAGAAAATTTACCCAAGAAAATCTAGTGTTGACTTACTTTTCTCCTGCAGAGGTCGTATTCTACGTTGCTACTTTTGGTATTGATATATTCCGAAGTTTGACTGCTTTCATTGTTTTTCTGGACAAATTTAGCAAATATGGGCTAGAAGACGATACGGTTGACTTCATTGGGCATGCATTGGCACTCCATAAAGATGATAGTTACTTGGACCAGCCTGCTAGGGATTTTGTGAAGAAAGTTAAGGTGAAACACTTGGTTTCATGCTTTCATTCTTTTTTCCTGACATTGTCTTTGAAGACTGAAATTGTGATTGACCCATCCAACACTGCTTGTTTTCGGTTTTCATTTCACAGGTACCATCACTTTTTTAGACGTCATGATTCTCAGAGTTTTCATCTATAACTCCGAGGCTCCTAGCTATGGAATCTAACATATAAACTATATTGTTGCAAAGGATTCTTCAACTGAAGAAAACTGTGAT
This sequence comes from Vaccinium darrowii, assembly GCA_020921065.1. Lineage (NCBI taxonomy): Eukaryota > Viridiplantae > Streptophyta > Magnoliopsida > Ericales > Ericaceae > Vaccinium > Vaccinium darrowii. The sequence continues at coordinate 37,924,862 of CM037154.1, forward strand.
TACAGTCATGCTATAGTTTTAGAAAGTAGCATAATACTCACAGGCATCCCCCTCCCGTTCCTGAGTAGAGACTTCACCATGAGATCTAATATGGGGATAATGAGGGTGTTTTTTCTGTAGCGAACTGGATGAACCCATGTATGCACGAGAGAGAGAGAGAGAGAGAGAGAGAGAGAGAGAATGATATGGAGATTAAGTGGTAGCATGATAAAATATATGGATCTAAATCTTATTGGATCAGCAGGCCGCTACTCGATTAGTTCCAGTGCACAGTGTCGTGATTACTACTTTAGGACTCTTAAAAGAATATGGAAGCATAGCTCTGATATAACTCTGAACTAGATTATAACACTCCTCCTACAAAGACCTTTTGAGTTGGAATTTGTTTGTAATTTCCTGTTTGAATCACATAGGACTAGCCTTTCTCCAGAATTGTGAAGTTAAGACTTGGGTTTCTCAAAATGGGGCAGGCGAATGGCATTGGTTGCCAAGGGCAGCACCATGCTCGAATTGCTTAAGAGTAACTTCGTCAGACTGTTTAATTGTTGATATTATTTACCCCTTGTGAAGTGTCATATGTGAATTCCTTCTGGTTATCGCTTTGGTCCTTGTTTCTTCCTGCAAATAGTCTTCAAATCTTGTTTAGCAGTAGTTATTCATTGAACATGAACAGTTCATAATTATGGAAATATTTTGGATAGGAACACTGCACAAATTCATTATCGAAAGTTCATGTTGCAATGTGGATTTCACCTAAATTCTTGTTCTTTCTTTCCTTTTTCCTTGTTTTTACTCAAAATTCATAAAGCTACCGAAAACTTTGGAGAATGGGGTTTATAGCGGCCATGATTTATAGGCTAAACTATTATCCTACTTCCTAGGCTAGCTAAAGGATTGGTGTTACCACCAAAAAAAAAATTCTTAATCATTAGATTGTTTGAGTTTACACTTCCTAGGCTACCTAAAGGAATGGTGTTACCACCAAAAATAATTCTTAATCATTAGATTGTATGAGTAGACACTCCTCTTCCATTCTCTAAGCTTATTGAACCAAGAGGTTTCATTTTCGAACACTCAATTTACACAGGTAACAGCTGATTTTTTGTTGCCTTTTGTTTTTAAAAGCTATACGCAGAGTCCTTGGCTCGTTTTGCGGGAGGATCTCCTTACATCTATCCACTGTATGGACTAGGAGAACTACCTCAGGTATGATGTCATCGATATGACAAGAATGTATAAGTGCTCCAAACATATCTTCTAAACTTGAGCATCGTTATCATCAGGCTTTTGCTCGTTTGAGTGCTGTCTATGGTGGCACTTATATGCTCAGCAAGCCAGAATGCAAGGTAATTTGTTAATGATTGTCTGATATCCAATTTTTTTCGTGTATGCCTTGTGCTTTACTGGACTAAGGGATGAAAGTCAAATGTATCGACTGGGTGATTCTTGCAATTGGGGAGAAAAAAGTGGATTGGTCACCTAATGCCCCAGACTTGGTAAATTATTTATGTCCTACAATATAAGCATTGTAGTAGTAAGCAAAAGTTATCGGTCTTCATTATCTCAGATGGGTCCTCAATAAGGACGGCAAGAGGAAAAGGATGTGGTGCATGGAACAAAAACAGGATTGATCGAAGGAGAAGTGTCCATGGAGTATTGTGTAATGATCAAATGCCTCGCAAATGCAGGGGAAATCAACAGAATGGCTGCAATAACAGCAAGACAATGCTGGGTGCTTATTCAACTTGTTTGCGTAAAACAAGGGTAGTTGATTTAAAAGGGCATGAAATGAAACCGTGGCTTTACAAGAACGGTTAATTGTTCTAGAAGTGGGGACTTATTGAACATTTAGTCCATGTTAAAGTTTTACAAGGTCTAAGGTCCATGAATTTTTTTTTATTTTTATTTTTTAGAATTTAGGCACTTTCAAAGGGTGCCCTAGGGTTTAGGTTTTAGGGTGCACTTTCCTATTATAGAGTTTTAGTGTTTTAGGCACTTTCATAGGGTACCCTAGAATTTTAGGCACTTTCATAGGGTACCCTAGGATTTAGGTTTTAGGGTGCACTTCCTATTATAGGGTTTTAGTGGTTTAGACACTTTTATAGGGTACGCTAGGGTTTTAGGCACTTTTGTAGGGTACCCTAGGGTTTTAGGCACTTTCGTAGGGTACCCTAGGGTTTTAGGCACTTTCGTAGGGTACCCTAGAATTTTAGGCACTTTCATAGGGTACAAACTTTTTCGGCACTTTCATAGGGTACAAACTTTTTTTTGGTAAAAAAAAAAAAATTGCTAGCGTTAGGACTGGATAGGTTATAAACTTGTTTGATGGACTAAAGGGGTTATAAATTCTTTGCCTAGGACTTTTGAACAAATTGCCCTTACAAGAAATGGATGTAAATACTAAAGATTGATTGTCCAGGTCCAAAAATCAGAAACTGGAGACAATGGTAGTACAAAAATGCAAACTCATCTTTTATATGTTTTGGGGTAATGGTTAAATGTCATTAAGTGAAGACTGAACAGTGATTTGAAAATAAAAGCCAAGAAATAGGTAAATACATCTTTTAAGTAGCTCATAGGTAAAAAGCATACCCGGGAAAAGGATTTACTAGAATCGGCTTTCGTTTTAGGCTAGGAGGGGAGAATTCAAAAGATATATAGTTAATTTGCAGGAAAGCATGTGACAGGTTTATGCTGTAGCAATAGATAGTAAACAGGAGTCAACAGTTGTCCCATAAAGCTGTGTGTGGTTAGCGAGTATAAGAGGTTAGTAGAATTGACAAAGGAGGAGTAAACCTATTAGTGAGCTAGTATTTAAGCTAATCAAGTTATTCCACAGTTCTCTAACATAGAGTGTCGAAAGCAATTCACTGACATATGATGTTGCACATAACAGGTGGAATTTGATTCTAATGGAAAAGCCTTTGGAGTGACGTCGGAAGGAGAAACTGCAAAATGCAAAAAAGTAGTTTGTGATCCTTCATATTTGCCTGGCAAGGTAAAAATAATCTTCGAGGAAACTTTGAATCAGTAGCTGGAGAATGTGATTTGACTGGTTTTGATTTGCCACCCTCCTGTTTACTATGACAGGTAAAGAAGGTTGGGAAAGTAGCTCGTGCTATATGCATTATGAGTCATCCCATCCCTCACACCCATGATGCTCACTCGGTTCAGGTTATTCTGCCTCAGAAACAACTTGGGCGTAAGTCTGATATGTACGTATGCCAAACTCTTGAATCCATTGTATATCTAATGCCAAATGGTAGACAGATGTAGCCTTAGCATAGAATTCTTAATCACACATGCATATCCCAATTTTAGGTTCTTGTTATTTGAAGTGAAAAAAGACAAGCACAACATTTTGTTGGTTTTAGAAATACTTTATGGAAGCAAAGTTTCAAAAAGTAATTTTGTTGAAGAAAACTGTCACGGCTTTTTAAAGCAACACTCTTTTCTCCTATCTGACTACCTCACCATCCGCATACCTTTGCATGCTTTTTTTTGTTGTCATTCTGGAGGAGGATCGCTGTTTTGTGATCACGACCATATATGTTGCAACAAAATTTGTAGTTCGGTCACCCTTTGTGCTGTGTATGTTTTACAGAACTGCAAATGGAAAACTTGGGAGAAAATAGACTTGATTTGAATCAGATAATGAAGGCACCCATTCAGAAAGAGGTCTTATTTGCCTGAAAATAATGGAACAGTTTTGTACATGCTTAAACAGCAGAAAAGTCGTGGGGAAGCTTTCATTTATTTGTGTATGGTTTACAGAACTGTAGGGAGGAAAATTTAGGAGAAAAATAGACAAGATTGGATTTAGCTAATGCAGGCATATAATCGGAAAGAGGTCTTAATTGCCTGAAAGTATTGACACAGTCATAAACAGGATTAAACAGCAGAGAAGTTGTGGGAAAGCAAATGATTACAAAAGACTCCGAAGAGTTTCCCTAATGCTCTTCTTCATCAAACTGTTGCAGGTACCTCTTCTGCTGCTCCTATTCTCACAATGTAGCTCCGAAAGGTAAATTCATCGCCTTTGTCACAACAGAAGCAGAGACTGACAACCCTGAAGCGGAACTGAAGCCTGGAATTGAGCTTCTTGGACCGGTGGATGAAATATTTTTTGACACATATGACAGATACGAACCCACTAATACGAGTTCTGCTGACCACTGTTTCATATCCACTGTAAGTGTACACAGAAAATTTCGCATTTTTTTTTTTTACTCTGCAAGTTTAAAATGCCCATGCAAATGCAATATGCCAATAGCCAACGTTCTTGTAAAAGGTTTTTACTTAGTAACTTAACTTATTATCTCGTCTTGGAAAATAGAAGACTAAGGAATGGGATGGTAAGATTCTCCTTGAATGAGGAGCTGATGAAACTTTTCTAACTTCTTTGTGAAGATCCTGCACACTCAAAATTCTTTGATTGATGACAAATTTTGAAACCTGTTTTTGAGAAAATTTTCAAAAAGAACCTCTCTATAAGATAACACCATAATGATGGTTTTAGATTACTTGAAAAACATGTCTGCTCAAAATCTAAATTCATATGAAATGATGGGTGTTTATCTTTTGGAAAAGTGTGAGATAAAACGGCATCTGAAAACAACCAACATTGCAAAGTTTCGAAACTCTCGACCCATTATATCTGCAACCGGGATTTCTCTAATTGCAAATGACCGGGAGATCCCTCTCTTTTTACTCCGTTTGTATTTTATATCGAATTCACTGACAAATCTAGAACGCCAATGTCTTGCAGAGTTATGATGCAACGACACACTTTGAGTCCACAGTACAAGATGTGATCTCCATGTACAGCCAGATAACTGGAAAGGTAATTTCACCGTTAGCTGACTCAAATACCGTTCAAAATTCTTGTTTTTACATTTTTTCGATTTCGTACTTTCCTCTTATTGACCTGCTAAGTTTTCAATCCAAATTATAAGCTCCATTTAGAGTCTTAAACTAGAACTGAAAGCTAACTAACAATCCTATCCTGCTTCAGAATCTTGATCTAACTGTGGATCTGAGTGCCGCCAGTGCTGCTGCTGAATAATAAAATTTTGGGGTCGAAGTGATTCGGAAGAACCCGAAGAAGAGCTGCTCAAGCAACTTCTTTTCCATGAAATTTCTGTTGAATGCAAATGACAGCAGTCCTCTCTTCAAAAAACTGATTACCTTTATATAAGTAGATGGTCCAAAACCTGGCTTTCATTTTAACAGTCTTTCTTCTACCTTCAGCTGAGGATTTTTTGCTGTTTCACAACATTATTCTTTCTATTATTTCCAATAAGCATTCAGATACAGAATAATACACAAAATTTCCAACTTCTTTGTTCTCAATTGATTGCTTCTTTCCGTTACTTTTCCATATCAGAAAAGATGAAGAGAATTTCAATATGTAGTCTGTTTGAAATGCTACGGACATTAACTAGTATTCAAATTATTATACTAAATTTGCATGTGACACTCTTTTAATGGATGAGTCTATCCATATATTCAACAATGCATTGATGTGGTATTGTCATGTGTGTATTTAGGCTTATTTTGGCCAAAGTAGAAAAGCCTGTTTTTTGTTTTTTTGGGTTTAAAAAAGTCATAGCATTTGGCTTAAATAAACAATTCTTTTTATCTAATGTTTGATCTACTTTTTCGGCTCAACTAATAAGCAAAAAGTGGTCAAACCAATCCACTTTTTGCTTTTGACTTTTTACTAGCAAAAAGCAAAAAGTTTGCTTTTCTACTTTGGCCAAAATAGGCCTTAGTGTAATAATTTGTATATTAGTTAGTGCATAAAACATTTCTGGCACGGTGGCCGGAACTCAATGGAATCTCAGAATTCCTGGGGAATTTTTGAGATGTCTGTTGATTCCTCCAAGTCTTTGCATAGATTTCTAGACGTTATTAAGCACTGAATGGCCACAAAATGCCATTCAAGTTCTGAGTGTAAATTTCTGAAAATACCTCGACTTGCTACTCTTAAAATCAAACATGTCAATTCTGTGAATTATCACTGCTTTGCTGATTGAGTTTGTTCCATTATGTCTATACTGTTTACATTTGCAATCAAGGCTTATGTTTACCCACACCATTTCTTTTAGTAAGGAATCGCAAGGTCATTCTTGGAACCCCACTTTCTTTTTACCTCTTTTAAGGCCATTAGAAAGGACAAAAGGTTGTCTCATTAAAGAAGGGCAATAATATCTCAAGGCATCTAGCATGAACTCAGGGGCTCTGCTGTCGGCAGACCCTGACAAACGGAAACAGGGGGTGCTACACAGTTCCGTCAGGGCCGGCCCTTGGGCATAAGCCATCAAGCCGCCGCTTAGGGCTTCCCCTTTTTTGCTGAATAACAGGGCCCCCAAATCAGAGATAACATCATATATTTAGGGCTTGTTTGATAACACAGATTCAGCACTTAAAACTGAATCAATTAAGTAATAAGTCATTAAGTAGGTTTGATAACCACATTTTATGTTACTTAACAGATTGAGTGCTACTTAATATGTAGGCTAAAAATTTGATAAAAATTAAGTAGCTTTGAGCTACTTAATTTTGGCTGAATTCCTATTTGCTTACAATCAACTATCACACCGCCACCGCCGTTGTCACCAGCACCACCATTCCACCACCACGACCACTACCACTACCACCATTCCACCACCACCACCACTACCACCACCACCACCACTGCCACGCCGCCTCCACCACCACAACCACCACCATTGCACCACCGCCACCACGCTGCTACCACCACAACTACCACCACCATTCACACTGCCACAGCCACCACCACCACCACAATCACCGTTACCCATATACCACCACCACAATTGCCATGTCACTGCCATCACTTCACCACCACCACTCCACCACCACCACCACCACCACTAGCATTCCACCCAGCCCACCACCACCACTACACCACCACCATTGCACTACTATTATTCTATTGCCACCACAACTCATCATCATTCCACCACCACCACCATTACTCCACTACCTCCGCCACCACCCTCACCACCTCCCAATCACCACTCCACCACTATCACAAATACGTGATGACCATTAGCAAAATTAAGAGACAATTAGAACAAAAAAAAATTATTTTTTAAATTCAGTGCTTAATATGTTTTATCAAACAGCTTTTCAGCTTAAAAAATTCAGCATTCAGTTTTCAGTACTTAATTTTCAGCTTTCAGCTTTCAGTTTTTAGTTTTATCAAACAGCCCCTTAGTGCGTCAATTGTTTTGCGAACGTTGTTGCTGTGCTTCAGTGGTTAGTTCTTTGCACTTTATCCTTCACGTCCTGAGGCTTAGTTTTCCGTTTGATTTTAGCAAATGAGTTTAACAGGTGCTAAAATCATGATTTTGAAATCAAAAAATGAAGTGGTTTCGTGTATCGTTTTTCGATTTTTTTCGCACCAAATTAAAGTACTCATCGTATATTTTAATTTGGTGTGAAAAAAAATTGAAAAACGATAAACGGAATCACTTAATTTTGTGATTTGAAATACCTATGATTTTAGCACCTGAACTCATTTGCTAAGATCAACCATGATTAAACGGAAAACTAAGCCTGAGCTCGATTCCTCGCGTCTCCTTTTTTGTACCGGTATAAATTGAAAATGTGCGGAAAAAAACTTCCCGTGCCCGCGCTAAGACTTGAACCCGCAACCCCAAGGTAGGTGATGTTATCAAATGCATACGACCACTGAACCACAAGGTGTTCACTGTCCTCATTTGGAATAATTAACATATATACAAATGTTAGAGAGGCCCCATTACTAAAACATGCTTAGGGCCCCGAAAATCTCAGGGCCGGGCTTGAGTCCCATGCTGCGCAACGTGCTGTGGGTTCCTGTTTCGGCGCCGCGCCGGTACCGTTCTGACAATCGGAGACGTTCACCGCGTAGAGCTCGTCGAGTATTATAAGTGTACCAAAAATCAACTCAAGCCGATGTCGTTAAGTGCCTCATCGGAATACAAATATGTTGAAAAAAATGATTTCAATGGTTTTCATTTAATGTTTCAAGACATGCGTGTTCCATTTTTTTCAACTTATTTGTGTACCGATGAGGCACTTAACGATATCCAATTGACTTTATTTTTGGTAAATTTGTAGTACTCGACAAGTCCTCCACGGTGGACGTCTCCGATCGTCGAAACAGTGCCGAAATGGGCCGCACAGCACGCTGCGCAGCAGGGGACTGCGCAACACCTCCCCTGGTTCCCTGACCAACATCTCTGCAATCAATAGTCCAGATTCGCTATTGCTTTCTCACCAATCAAAGTGCTTTTTTACCGGTAAAAAAATTTCTGTGATCTAAACCATTGATTGTCGAGATGGACGATACAGATGGATTGACAGGGCCTGCCATTCTTGAGGGACGGCAGAGCCCCCGGTTTCAGCATCTAGCATCCCTAAGGGTAGCGTGCATACACGCATTTATGCCTAACAACGTTAACGGCTTCAAAGCAACTTGGTTTAACATAACATGCATGAACTTATATTTGTCTATAAATTTATGCAAATCAGAAGGATGGATAAGTCTAATTAATTATCTGCATCATTAATCCCATGTCTAGTTTCATTGAACCTTCAGGGCCCTTTCCGCTGTGTCGGGAACCCTCTGAATGCCCCAATTAATTTAATTCATCCGATATATGGAACATGTCCAACAATATATACATTTGTATACAAAATTAAAAAAAAAAATCGATACGGTTCTTTATTCTCACTTTCTTTGATGAGCGGCTGCCGGCTAGGTCTGTGCCTACTCTTCCTATCGAATGGCTTTGATTGGCTTTTGGAGTTTGTTGATGTTTGCTAAGCATTTACTTGTTTTTATAATTTTTGACATTATGATATATTCCCCCAAAAAAAGAGACACTATGATGGAATTGAAAATGTTTTAAAATTTATTCTTGAATCAATTTGCAGACAATACTCACATAATATTGTAAAATGTAAATTTTCCATACATTTTTAAAGATGTTTAACTAAACATGTTCACCAGAAAATGACACTATTTTAAACAATTCTAAATAAATTTGTAAACATTTTGCACGAAACATTTACTAGTGTACTAATATAACTAACTAGTTAATTATGTGTCCACCAAACACAACAAAGTCTTAAGTTGGTCGGTTTAGTGTGAACATATATGACATTTACAAATTAGCATGTGTTTTGACGAGAAGTCTAACAAAATACAAAATTTGTAATGACGCGTCTCGTACGCGGCACAACACCACGTGATGCCCACTCTTGTCCAAGTGATGATGAAGTACTTATTAAAACAAATATTCAGCTGCTACTTAAAAAAGAAGAAGAAAGAAACCGGAAACCCCTATAAATAGTGTATTTTAACAAGTGGCGGAGGTTGGGGATCAGGATAAGATTGCAATGACATTTAGGTGTTTTAAATTTATAAATCTTAATTGGTAGTTTCCTTAATTGATTGGATTTTTTATTACAAGAAAAAATAAATATATGCACTCGATATTAATTGAATTCGAAGTGCATTTAAATCTAATATTATTCTTATATTTCGAAACCTAAGTACCAAACAAGAGCAGATAAAAGCCGAAAAGGAAGTAGTAGATTTGCTATAGTATTCAAAAATCTAAAACCACAAGAATTAAGTAAACCGCAGCCTCTCAGTTCCCCCCAAACATGGGAGCAGGGCCGGCTCTGAGCTGAGGTGAGGGATGCGACAGGCTTAGGCTCTCGAATTTTAACTCCAAATAAAGGCCCCAGATAGGTACACCCACTCACCCAGGTGTATATATATATATATATATATATATATATAAATAATCTATCGCTTATGCAATCAATCACTTAGCTAGCCCAGTGAAAAAGATAAGTTTCCCTATCTAATAGGTACAGACCCCAGGTCCATTGAAAATATGATAAGATGGCAAGGATTTTATGCTATGTGCAAAGAAGTTTATACCGAACCATACACAAAATGTAAGTGTTTTTTTAAAAGCGTGTTTGCAAAACATGACTTCATATTATCACATTACTCACATTCTATGTAAACCTCGGTGTAAGTTTCCTTACGCATAACATTTCTGGTAAGATTCGTTTTAATTGATTCTTTCATAATTTATATAGAATATACAAAGTCATTTGGCCGGTAAGATTCATTTTAATCGATTGGAGTACAAAATTTCTAAAAGATTGAACAGTTTTAGTTTTTTTTTTTGTGAATCCAACCTTGACTATGGTGGCAAATCTTGGTATAAAATTTTCTTAGTCAAATTGGGAAAGAGTGATACAGAAAAGAATAATCTTTGACCAAATATTACTTCTAAAATGTTCGGATTAAATCTCAGGCTTGTTTTGGCCTAATATGCTAGTATTTGTTTTTGTTTTTGTTTTGTGGTCTTTATTCGGAAAAATTTCTGCATTTTTTAGTTTCGCATCAATTTTTTGTGGATTATTGATTTGTTTCAACGAGAGGAATTGAAAATTTGAATAATTTTGTCTAGCACATATGGCTATGGATGTTGCAAACAGGCTTTTTGCAATTGCTGCTGAAATGAGCCTACCTGCTTCATCTGAGAGTTTGTTAGTTTGAATCAAACTTTAGTCAACTGATCCATGAAACTGTCGTTTCTCCACAAGTTTTCCAAGTCACCTACTGAATCTAGAGATCCCGATCGCGAGGGGTTCACTTTATAAAAAATTGGCCAACATTCGTTAGTTTGTCTTGCTATGGTTTCCTTCAGAAATTATTTACAAATTGTATATTGGATTTGACGTCTCAAGGCTTTCTTTCTTAAAACTGTTCCCACAAGGCCACAATCATAAAGCGGCTAAAGGATGAATCAGCAATGATTTCTTTAATTTTGGCGATTTATGCATTCCTTACAAATTGGGATTTCCCACAAACCATGGGATCAGTTTCAGATTGTAAAGCCAACAATTTTGACTAACAATTTGTAATTTTTTTTTAGGGAAATGCTTACGAGTGCAGCATTGCACTTATTAAGGGTACAAAAAAATATATTTTTGGATCTTGCTTGTACTTTAAAGTACAAGTGAGACCCAACAAATGTACTTTTTTGTACCTTTAACAGGTGCACCCGTTAACAAGACCTTTTTTTTTCAAGCCATCTTAGATTTCCATTTATATATTTTCTTTGACTTTCAAAACTTTTAAATCAAATATACTAAAATTCCTTTTGACTAACAATGTAATTTTTTAGAAGTAAAAAAGGAAAAGGTAATACTGCCTATGATCTCAAGGGATTTGGAATACTACCCTCGTCAAGAATATTAGGCATGCTAAAATTAAAATACTCCCTCTGTTCCCAATTTTGATCTCAAAGAGCACTTTTTATTAGCCCAAAAAAATTGTCCCAATTCACAAGTAATCGGCAAAAAGTGATGAACTTACTCATTTACCCTTATTTTTGAAAGTAAGTATGTGCAATGACAATGATTTGAAGGGTAACCGAGAAAGAGAAAAATATGATAAGTGTAAAGATGATAATTCCCTAATAGGTTAGAATCCCAAAATGTACCATTAAATTAGGATGGAGGGTTATTAATTTGATATCGTACAATTGTGTTCTCGAAACACATTTCTCTCTACAACATGGTTTTTTTTTTCCCATTGTTGCAGTATTTTTCTAAATCCATTCTTTTCGAGATAAATATATTTCGAAAACACATTAAGCGATATTTGATTAGTATTAATTTTAGCGTGGTTAATGTTTTTAACGAGATCTAAAATGTCAGCTGTACCGACCATCAAAATAGACCTATAAAGGACTCGCAAACGAGTTGGACAGGACGGTCCAGTCCCTGATCGATATTTCGACTGGCCACGTGACGAAGACATGCCAGCCGATATTTTGGATCGTACAATACCGGTTCGAAATTCCATACGACAATATATTTGTGTCGGTGGCGAATGGCAAATATATCCGTTGGGGTCCTCCCAATAAAACGATGCCTTTCTCACCACTAAAAAATGCTCCTTCCAACCGTAATCAATTCAGGGCAGCTGTCCGTTATCCCGTGTTACCATGCTTTATCATTTTTATTGTCTTCTAGTACTATTTTATATGGACTATAATTATTCAGCACTCCCGGAGCCATCACGTGATGTTTCGGAACACTCTAATTGTCTAAAATCATACATTTTTTTTGGAGTTTCGTGACTAATTATGTGCCCCATATAAAGGTTTTATGTTGGAATGATTCGGAATACTACGTGACCGTGTTACATAACTACTGAATATTTACTCATAAATATTGATTGATCGATATACACATGAATAGATATAACTTTTAATTTTAATTGTTGGGTTTTTTTTTGTCGTGTTAATATTCATTTCTAGGTGTTGTGAAGTCTAAAGGCCTAGAATTTAATTAATTTGCTCATTCGAATGTTTTAAGTGCCAAACTTTTTAGGTGCTAATATTAATTTGTGGGATCAACACATCGGGGTCGACTTGGTGATGAAGGCCTAGAACTAAAGGGTTCGCTCCTTCTAACGTCCTATGTGCGAGACTTTTTAGGGACATGGGTTTAACACCTCAAGGTTGAGTTGGTGGCGAAGACCTAAGACGTATGAATTTGGTCATTCTAATGTTTTAGGAGCAAAACTTTCCAGGTGTTATTTAACTCTATGAGGTGAACACTGCAGGTTTGATTTGGTAGTGAAAACTTGATACGTAGAGATTTGCTCATTCCTAGTTTTCACCCTCGGTTTCAAAATTTTCCAAGGGTTATCGACTCTTATGTTGGAGAAATTTTTCGGGGTCGAGCGGGTATAGCTGACGTGGTACCTATTCGAGTACATCCGGCCATCCAAAATGCAACGGACGACCCAAATTAAAACAAACTTTTCCTTTTCTTTTTTCTTAAATCCATTCAACACTTTCAATTCGAGCTGTCCGTTGCATTTCTGGATGACCGGATGTGCGCGAGCAGACGCCAAATGGTACCCGCTCGGCATTGAAAATTCTCTCCTCACGTTGCCAATTTAATATGGAACTTAAGTTTTAATTGTTTTTGTTAGTCAAATGTTCGCAAAAATTGACTCGGACAATGTTAATTGAATTGCTGTAATTATCAAGAAGTCTCAAATCAACCTTTGTGAACTTTATCCTTAAATTTAAAATACTCGTAGCATTCCAAAACCAATCGAGATGCGCCTAAACTGAATCTGTCGGCCAAAATCGATCGAGATGTGCATAAACTGAATCCGTCGGTCAAGGATGTTCCACTAACTTTTTTTTATGGCCGAAAAGAAAGGCGAGTAAATTGCCGGCTGGAGGAATAAGTGTTCCATTCCATCCAGTATAGGTGTCACAGATATCGCCATGTGAGTTTGCTTTTGCTGATACCGATAGATAGAATTGATTACGCACCAACGCCCCCCGTCCTCACCTTTACTCTCTCTCTCTCTCCTCTTCGTGAACACTACCACTTTCTACTAGTGATTTAAGCCCCTCATTCCAACATCAACCACCGCCATAAACATCGCCGCAACCACCTCCGCCGCCGGGAATATCATGCAGAGCCACCGTAACCACGGTGGAGCTCTCGCCGGAGTCTTTGTGCTGCTTCTTCCTGTTCTCTTCCCTAGTCTTTTCACCAGCCACGCATCGCCTTCCATTTTCTCGGTATGCTTCCATTACATCACTATATAATTGCATGTAATGTACATATATATGTTTCAGCTTCGTACTGTTCTTGCTAAATTATTGTTTTAGTATTTTTAGTCGTCCTTTCTGAATTTTGTTAGATTTATGTTAATTTTTTTAGCTGTATTAATCGATGGAGGTCGAAAATAGAGAAAAACACTATTAAAAAAAAATCACTAAAAACGAAAATTCTTGGAAACAATCGACTCATCTTCTTTTGTAATCGACTTATCTGAATTTTTCCAATTTCGTTCAATTGTTTTTTTCTGATTTTCCGAGTCCCTAGATAAATGATTAATTAAAAAATTCGTTATTCCGTTTCTTTATTTAAGTTGGGTAACTTGGGTTCTAGTATTTTTTTTTGGAAGATAATTGTTGCTACAGGGGAAATTAATTGCTCAAGTTGGCACCGTCTTTATGGTTGTTAGATCAAATTATTGATGTCATTTTCTGTCATGAATAGTTTCTAATGAAAGCATTTACACTCTTCCTTTTGGGTTATGTAGTGGGAGACTTAATTGAAAATACCCATAAATTCAGTTTTTTAAGTTCAAGGACAACCGTTTTGTATATTATTGGATTAAGGAGCACAATTGAAACCCTGGCAAAATTTTAGACAAAATTATCCTCAATCTAGATTCAACCGTATTCCCTCACGACCACCACCACCACCACTACATGCCACCCCAACTGGGGACATTCACACTCGGTCGATGACCATGTCCGGTGACCTACACCTTGTCTTTGGCGGACCACCTCTGGCTATTTTGTTAGTATTATTAGTCGTCCTTTCTGAATTTTGTTAGATTTATGTTAATTTTTTTAGATGAATCAATCGATGGAGGTCAAAAATAGAGAAAAACACTATCAAAAGAAAAACTTAGAACTAATCTACTCCATCTTCTTTTGTGATCGACTTATCTGAATTTTTCCAATTTCGTTCAATTTTTTTCTATATATTTTTCTGATTTTCCGAGTCCCTAGATAAATGGTTAATTAAAAATTATGACGGGATGCTAAAAAAAAATAATTAATTTAGGCCAAACCCCAGCTATATACGGCATACAATTTCGTTATTCTCTTTCTTTATTTAGTCGGGTAACTTGGGTTCTAGTATTTGTTATGGAAGATAATTGCTGCTACAGGGGAAATTAATTGCTCAAGTTGACACTTGTCTTTATGGTTGTTAGGTCAAATTATTGATGTCATTTTCTCTCATGAATAGTTTTCTACTTTTCTAATGAAAGCATTCACAATCTTCCTTTTGGGTTATGTAATGGGAGACATAATTGAAAATACCCCATAAATTCAGTTTTGTATATAGTTGGATTAAGGAGCACAATCGAAACCCTGGCAATTGTTTAGACAAAATTATCCTCAATCTAGATTCAACCGTATTCCCTCATGACCACCGCTGCCACCACTACATGCCACCCCAACAGGGACATTCACACTCGGTCGATGACCATGTCCAGTGACCGACAAAGACAAGGACCATCTCCGGCTATTTTCCGGCTAGGCATCTCCAACTAGCTACCATTAATTCTAATTACTGAAATGTCAGAAATCAGAATAATATTATGTTTAATACATGACGAGGCTGTCACATCAGTCAATCACCTCCACCAAATTACCCTTGTCATAACCACAGGACCACAACTGCAACAACCAACTTCCATACCTCCAAAATTTTGTAGAAAAGCTCACAGATTTTGTTGGTGTCATAATAGTGAAATTTCACTACAGTTAACTTAAGTGATCTTTGTGAACACCAAAATAAGAATCTAGAGATAATTTTACAACTTAAGTTCCAAGGGAAATCTGAAATTGAAAACTTCCCTGAAATTTTATAGATTCTTTTGGAATTTCATAGGTTTTGTTTCAGTTAAATTTCACTAAGGTTGTTCTGAAGTTTAATCAGGAATGACACCACCAATCCACATCACACCACATAACCAAAACCACTGACAAATCACACCACACCAAGAGAGCGAGAAAGAGAGACAGAGTATGATGGATTTAAATGGTTTAAATAGGACTTGAGCGCATGTTTATCTAGTACGATTCACGTTGTAACTTTACCTACTAAAATTAAAAATCCTAGGACTGAAGCTCAAAAGGAAAATACCAAGTAGCTGCACTGGAGTCAATCACCCTATGCGGGATACTGGGCCAATATTCCCCTAAATAATTGTGAGTTTCTGGGTCTTTTTATCAGGCACCTGGAAAGTGTTCAAACTCAACCATAAACGAGTTTGAACATGGACTCGGGTAGCACCAATTGAAGATGGTAGAGGAGGGGGAGGTCTAAATTAACATGGACGCTCTTGTAGTAAAGGATGGAAATTCATTTTATTTTATTGGTCATATATCCCCTTGATAGAGTAGAATGGTGAAAAAGGATTTTTCAGCCAACCTTAATCAATTGGAATACAGTGTGTAGTTTGGTTTGGTAAACCGGGGTCCGGTGCTGTAACTTCACCTATTTTTAATGAGTTTGGAAAATAAATGACTAGGGAACAATTTGGATGAATTGATGAAATGACAGGTTGGGATTGAAACAGCATCATTTGGTCCCTCTCAAAATGTCAAACCGATTCATCATTTTGCAAACATGGTTTTAGATTTGGATTCAATTTTCAATCTAACTATTTTATAGTTTATAGGAAACCAAGGCAATGGCGGGTACAATGAAACCCTTGCAGAAGCGTTGGATAATTAGGTTTCTTTGGGGAGTTAATTCCGTTGCCTTGAATTAGTGGATGTGATTTTCCCTTATCTGATGTGTCCATGGAGCTGTACATGCATAGGGATCTCTAATGCACTAGTGGCGTATGGAAATGGAAGCCTTTTTTTTTGTTTTGTTTTTTCTTCTGCCTTTTGTTCTTTTGCAATCTCTAATCTGGATGAACATTCTGTGTGTCAAGTGGCACGTAATTTTTCTCCATATTTCATTTGGCAAAAACATGTCCTCTGTTTGGGAGGAGATTCCGCCAGCTTGGGCTACGAATTTCTGATCTTCTTCTGGGATCTCTAAACTTTAGTATATTAAATACATTAAACGTTTGAGATTGAGCTAATTCATGGTCATGACGCGTGTTTGTATCTATTCTATGTCACAGACCTCATATGTAACATAGATTTTTTCTACCATTTGATTTTATTATTCGAGTTGGCTGTTGTCATGGCAATTAATTTTCAAATTGCATTATCCAGGAATGGAATGCTCCAAAACCTATGCACTTACGTCTGCTAAATAGCGCATTACAGCAACAGGATGTGAGTACCAATTGCCAGAGTTGCTTATGCATATTCTTATAATATCTAGACTTGATAAAAAGCTTAAACACTTAATCTTGTTTAATTGTTTAGTCACAAGGGAAGCAGTCTGATCCCTGGACTCCTTTGCCTGACGAAGGATGGAAGCCATGTTTGGATTGCTCTAATTCTCCATGTGAGTGATATGTTATGATATAACAACCACAGAATTTTGCATTCCCTGAATGATGAGTCTTGATTTTGTATGAACAGTGTGGTTTTCTTATGTTGTATTTATTTCTCTGAGTTGATTCACCCATAATTTGAGCAGCACTACCAACAAATTCTCAGGGATATCTCCAAGTGTTTCTTGATGGAGGGTTGAACCAGCAGCGAATGGGGGTAAGCATATAAAGCCTTGCGTTAACTCTTTATATTAATGAAACCATATGCCAAGAATGCTTTTCATAATCTGTAATTGCCTGCTTCAAGAAAATGTGATTTGTTTATGTAGTCTTTATCTATTTTCACTGTTTTTGTTCACTTGGGAACAGATTTGTGATGCAGTTGCCGTTGCCAAGATTTTGAATGCTACTCTCGTGATACCATACTTTGAAGTGAATCTAGTCTGGCAAGATTCCAGGTGTTTATCAAACAATTCATTGGCTATTGCTATTTTGTTAACATCTTTCCATGTCTCATCTTTTGAAGAATTTATTATGTTGAAAAGTGGCCCTTTGTCCCATCTTTCCTGCAGCTCATTCGGGGATATCTTTGATGTGGATCACTTTATTGATGTACTGAAGGATGATATTTCTATTGTCAAAGAGCTTCCTGAAGACTTCTCTTGGAGCACGAGGAGGTATTATGCTACAAGAATCCGTGCTACTAGGATAAAAAATGCACCAGTTCATGCTTCGGCTAATTGGTATCAAGAGAACGTCTCACCCATCTTAGAGAGGTTTGTATCTCTTTTCATTATATATCATGAAGTTAAACTTCTTCTTCAAAGTTTGAGACCCGCTATCTTTTGCTTGCATTGTCTATCAATCAATTTGGACTGTTTAGTTACTCAACAATAACAACAACAATAACATAACCCATTTAATCCCCAATAATTGGGGGTATGGGCGGGGGAAGGATAGGAGACAGACCTAACCTTTGGCAATAAATGCACAAAGTGGCTGCTCCCAGAATACCACTGAAACAGATGGATTGGAGACAGACCTAACCTTTGGCAATAAATGCACAAAGTGGCTGCTCACAGAATACCACTGAAACAGTGATCCCCCTATACCGTCGCGTTTGCTGCGGAATCATGCCCTCAAATCAAAGCCAAAAGGCATCAGAGAGGGCAGACCCAAGAATCATTTTGATTTATGTGCACATTACCATGCTTCTTTTATTCAGCATCCAGAGCATTGGCGTTGCACAAAAGGACTGTTTAGTTACTACACGGGCTATTTGCAAAGTGTACTGAATTATTTTATTCTTGGAGAGCTAGAACAAATTTTGAGGAACTGTTCATAAAAATTTGACAACTCAGGTCATCTAAACAAATGTTTCTCCATAGTATATTCCATATGTTAGGGTCTGTGGTGATGTCTCTACAAAATGCTACATTTATCACACACAACATATTTAGCAGATATGAACCAAAGAGAATTTTTCTTTGCTTGTTATGACAGTAGATGGATGAATCATTCATACTTGATCGTGGGATGATTTATTCATTTTATAATCAGAAAAAGAAACAAGTATTGACTTGATGTTGGGGTGAAATTTGACTTAGTTTTCTTCTTTTGAAGTCTCTAATTGGAAAGATGATATTTGGTGGTGAATAGCACTTTTATTTCTGAATATGCTTGCATTGCTGTGATTAAAAATTGCAAACGATGCAAAGTCAACTCGGCATGCCTGATTGCATTTACAAGCAGTTGCCTACATGGAGGGATTCTCACCAATTGGTTGTTGAAAGTTTTATCCGCTACGAAGTTTAAGGCAACTGTCTTGTGCTGGCTCAACTTATGTCCTTGGTCTTCTCTACTTTTTTTTTGCACCCTCAGCCTGTTGAATCACTTTTAGATGTGTTAGTTGGTCTATGTGGCACATAGCAATACCATCTCAAAAGGCTCTCTGTGGCACATCCTGTTGAAAGTTTGTTGAGCCAAAAGAACAAAAGTTAAAGAAACTAAGGATAATAACATATTTTATCTTGACGTTTGTGTTCTTGTATGGTTTTATGTTTACTTATGGGAGATTCTTTTGATTCACTTTTCATTTGGTACTTTTTTTTTTTTTTTTTTTTTCAGTAAGTAGGGAAACATTTCTTTCCAACATTTCTTTCCAATTCCAGAGGGACTGAATGTTTCAGTTTACTCAAGAAAGTATGCAGGAAGCTATTTCGTGATAGGCATACAATGTAGAAATGTCAGGAACGTTGCTCCTTTACTCAAATCATACATTAATTGATGATTTTGGCTTTTGTAGCTTTTTCACCCACATGTACGAATGACTTTCAGAATCATTGCGTAAGTGGCATGACTATATGAAGAGCTACAGATGCACATGATTTAGGTCTATTTCTTGGTGAATATGTTCGAGAAAAATCTGTATTATTGAAGACGGATGTATACAAAAACAACTGTCACCGAGTGACGCCTATAACAATTTCAAATAAATCAGTTAGTATTTTGAAAAGTTTGACTCTTACTGCTTAGGTTCAGTTTCTTCCTTTTAGAATTGCATGGTGTTGATATCTCAGCCATTTTATTACTTCTCGAGTGTAGTTGTAGGCAATTTGACAAATTTTGAACTTTTAAAAAATAGCTGTAGTTGGCTTGTAATTTTACTTTGTTTCAATGTGCCAGTTATGGAATAGCTGCAATTGCACCATTTTCTCATCGTCTGGCATTTGACAACTTGCCAATGGACATCCAACGGCTACGTTGTAAAGTCAACTTTAAAGCATTAAGCTTTGTTCCTCACATCCGAGCTCTTGGAGATGCGCTTATCAGTCGCCTAAGGTATCCACCTGGCCAAAGTGAAGCACTTGGTTCCAATTACCTAAGAGAGGTCACCGATGTTGTGGACAGACAAGGACCAGGGAAGTTCGTTGTCCTACACCTTCGGTTTGATAAGGTATAGCTTGATTCTTTTTTCAATATTGTAGATCTGAGTTAATTTTGTACTCTTTAGCTTCCCTAGAGTAAAAATGAGGTAATGAACTTCAACATCCTGCTTGATGTGATTTACTTAATTTGGCTTTGAAGATGATTAGTATATGCCTGCTCTAGGAAAGCCGACTATGCAACTAAGTTTTGGTTTGTATACTCCATGCACTCTCTCTCTGTCTTTGGACATACACTTCTCTGCAAATTGGCGGGATTGCGGTTTAGTAACCTATGCCTCCTGAAAATGCTAATGTCCTACTGATTTCCTGATTCTAAGACACGCTCCTAAAGATGTCACTTTTCGTTTCCAAGACGGTGAATTTAGCTTTACAAAGCTCCATATATCTATTTCTTTAACATTTGCCTTAGAACTAGTAGAAAAGCTTAATTGTATTGACTACAATGCAAATAGAGAGATCTTTTGGTAGACACAAGTAAAGAAAAGTGTCATGGTGCGCCTAGAAATGTGTTTTAATTGGACATTTCCAAGAATGTACTATGTTCTAATTTGTATTCGTCACTTGAAATACATAATTTTGGTGCTGTACTCTTTAGAAGCCCACTCTTATCATACCGCAGCTCAGAAACCGTGGCGTACCATGGTCCCGTTTCCAATCCGCATGCATGGCAAAGTAGGGCTTAAAAATTGAGTGGCTAACCACCTCGAAGATCCTATCAGTATATTATGCGTTGTGTTTAATCTCTATCCTTCATCACACATTGTTGTTCAATATCAAACTTAATTCTTTTAGTGCTTGATATCACCTCCTCTTCCCTTTACTTCTTGAGAGTTTAGATTGTGAAAGGGTTTTTGTCGATGAACTCGTACACAGGATATGGCTGCTCATTCAGCATGTGATTTTGGTGGGGGTAAAGCTGAGGAATTGGCTTTGGCCAAGTACAGGCAAGTGATGTGGCAGGGAAGGGTCCTAAACTCCAAATTCACCGACGAGGAGCTGAGGAATCAGGGGCGATGTCCTTTGACTCCAGAAGAAATTGGATTGCTGCTTGCAGCTTTGGGCTTTGACAGCAATACTCGTTTATATCTTGCCTCCCACAAGGTTTGTGTGGAATTTGTCATCTCAACTAGCTGTTATGTACACACTATACTTCTGTTTTTGTTGTCTAAAATTCTAAGTTTTGGGTATGGTCTTATTTTAAAGGTGTATGGCGGAGAGGCCAGACTTTCAACCTTAAGAAAATTGTTTCCACTAATGGAAGACAAAAAAAGTCTTGCCTCCGCAGAAGAAAAGGCACAAATCAAGGGGAAAGCTTCCCTCTTGGCTGCGGTTGATTACTATGTTGGTATGCACAGTGACATCTTCATTTCTGCCTCTCCAGGAAATATGCACAATGCCATGGTAAGCTATTCTGCCTTTACTTAGACACACTCCACCTAATGAATCAGGAGGATAACTTTAGGCTGCCAAGTTTTCTTTTGTTTCCAAGGAGGGTTGGATGTTTGCCTAATAAGGGTGTTAAACTGCTAATAAAACAAAGATGATGTTCCTACTTCCCTCAAGATTGGAGAAATTTGGAAATACACGCGGATCATTTCGGTTTAGCTAGGAAAAGGAATCCTTTTGGAAATGTTATGGAGACAAAACGGTAATGTCGGAAGATTTTGTTAATGTTGGCAAAAGTTTTTCTTGGATATTCCAATAGGCGTCAAAACACCTACTGGTTCTGTATGTTCCTTGGAATTTTGACTTGTTCAGTGGAAGAATTGGTATTTCGGGATTTCACTAATGTTTTTATTCTTTTTGTTCTTTTGTTTTTTAGGAAATAAAAACGTTATCATCTGTTTCAATGGAAACGTAATGTTGAAGACATAGCTTTTTGTGTAGTTGCTAGTTTAAATCTGAAAAGGGTTTTCTTATCAAGTAAAAAATTAAATCAAAATAACAAGAAGAAGAAGAAAGAGTTTGCTGCTATTGTTTCAAAATTTCTGAAAAAGGAGATGTAGAAATTCGTTGCAAAGATTTTGGATGCCAGAAAAGTTCTAATCCCGAGGTTTGAATTTGACAGGTGGGGCACCGAACTATCAAGAATTTAAAAACAATTCGACCGAATATGGCATTGTTGGGTCAGCTCTTTCTGAACAACAGCATGGGTTGGTCAGAATTTCAACAAGCAGTGGTGGAGGGGCACCAAAACAGACAAGGGCAGATCAGGATTAGGAATCCCGAACAGTCTATATATACGTACCCTGCTCCAGATTGCATGTGCCGGGGTTGAGGACAAATCATCATGGAGAGTGCGTGCACATGCCTACGCATCTTATGATTTACAACTTCGATTATTGTTTGTGTTTTAATACCTGAATAAGGTACAATCCCATTTCTCTTATCCTTAGAACATACGTAGAAATTGTTGTTGCAAACACAGAAAAGTTCAGTGAGGGTGGGAGTTATTATATAGAAATTGGGATTGTCCAGTGTGTTGTGTGGATCTGAGATAGGATTTACGAATACCATTTCTAGACATGGATGTAATGTGAAACGCCCGTATTCATACAACTACTTACGCGTGTGTTTCTGCAGATATACCCTTTTTGTTGCTATCGTTACAGTTTACATTCAATTTTGTATCATTTGCTTTATTTCGGTCGTTGAAAATATGCATCACAAATTATGCCAAAAGGCCAATTACTTCAAGAACTGGTCGGTACTATTCGGTTGCCCAGAAATCAAATAGGAAAGAGTAGAAAATGAGGGAAAACGATGTTTGCACGATTTATCCTTTTTCCTCTAATTTGGTCAATGGAGAGTTTATTACTAGTTTCTCCGCATAGCAGTGTGTCAATAAATTTGCTCTGTAGCAGGGCTGCAAATGAATTGAGCTGCTCGTGCTGCAGTTTGTTAAGGCTCGGCTCGACTCGTTAAGGCTTGCCTTGACTCGGCTTATTTAGTAATCGAGTTTTAGGCTCGTTTAGTAAACGAGCTCGGTAAAGCTCGGTTTGACTCACAAAAGCTCGACTCGTTTATGAATTCCTGTAAATTATCCTACCTCAGCTTTTTAAGGGCTTGGCTCGTTCTGGCTAATTTATTAAACGAGCCGAGCTCAAGCTCTATAAAGCTCGGCTCGTTTGCACCCCTAGTCCAATTCTGTCCAGACAGATAGCAACTTCTTGTCAATATTTTGGATCCCAACTGAATCTAATGTTGCTTTTGCAAGAAATGAACAAGAACCTTTACAGCAGCTATGCTGTGTTTGATCTCCTTGCCTTATATCTTCCTTTCCACACATGGATCCTTGTACAAATTTGTGATTCAAACACACAACTTAACGCCAACCAAGACAAAATTGTTTCATCATTTTGAGTTATTGTAAGCATTTTGTTCTAATGTGGATTAGCCTATCAGCTTCCAGGGATTAAACCTGGCCAGGTATTGACCATTTCAATTCAGTAGTCATATAAAGAAAGAAAATAATGATAGAAAGTGAAAATCAATTCAGCAGTCATCAGAGAAAGAAAATTGTTAAAGAGTGAAAATGAGAGAAAGGAAAGTGAGAGAATTCTTTTTTTTTCCCCCCAATTCGTATGATTAAAATGAAAAGTTCTGTAAGATTTCCGCACCAAAAAAAAAATAAAAATAAAAATAAATAAAATCCTGTACTCCTAAGTCCTAACTTAACCAGACACATGATAGAAAAAGAAAGATCATGCGCATAATGACAGCACCCCCGGCTTTTCACAAGAAAATCTCAAAAAGTATTGTTCAAGAAAATTCACTTTCTATTATTGTAATATAAAGTGTCATTTTTTTCTCTTTCTTGCATGTTTTTATCATTTTCACTCTTAATCAAACGGACCAACTGGGGCTAGCTCAGTTGACCAAGACTGTTGCATCTCACTACGAGGTCAAGAGTGAATCTCCTTGCTTGCGTGCAGCTCTTTTCCTTTCTTGTATTGGTTAAGTTGTTGGGCTTGGTTATTTCGTGAATACAAATGATGTAGTGTCCCGGGCTTGTACTTTGTACTTCACATGTGATGTAATTGATCTCTTTTATCGATTGAAAAAAAAAAAAAAAAAAAAGACCAAACCATGGCATTTTGCAACTAAAGTTTTCCATTAGATTTTAGCAACTCAATTGCTAAAATCAACCATGATTTTAGCAAATGAGTTCAGGTGCTAAAATCATAGCTATTTCAAATCACAAAATTAAGTGGTTCCGTTTATCGTTTTTCGATTTTTTTTCACACCGAATTAAAGTACACGAGAAGTACTTTAATTTGGTGCGAAAAAAATCGAAAAACGATACACAGAACCACTTCATTTTTTGATTTCAAAATCATGGTTGATTTTAGCAATTGAGTTGCTAAAAAAATCAAACGGAAAACTAAGCCTCAGAATAATTTTGTAACTTATACACCACTACACACAACTAATTCGTAACCTCTATGCAGTATGCACATCATACACATCTGTTCCTTACTAGCCAGAACAATGTATGACAAAGTGCATAACCAACCACAAAAACCCGTAATTTTTTTTTTATTGTACGGTTTCATTTTTTTCTATTCTCGTGATGAATGAAATTTTTTGCAGTTAAAAAAAAAAAAAAACCCCGTAATTTTACTTTTCACCTGTGCCCCTTTATCATAACTAAAACACACAAGTTCAGAAGCCCAAAAACATGTATTATAAAACTTCACAAAGTTTTCCCTAGAAATAATGTGTTGACAAATTTTGGTATAGTAACAAAACCAACAAGAAAAGAATTACAGGTACTATCCAATATAACATCTGTTCTACCTTAGCGTTGTCGATGGAGAAATCAACAGGATATACAGATTTTGCTTACATTCATAATAGTAAAGAATTCAGTGAAGATTTCAAAGCATGGCCTGGGATTAATTCTGCTGATCCCGTCGATCCCCGGATGAAGTAGTGCTAGAAACATTTGGAAGTTGAGAATCCTTTTTATCCTTTTCAGCAGCTGCAGACCCATTCCCACTTCGGGATTTCGCCAATTCCTTCACCTCTGCTTGAGTGGGAGCAGGAACCATATCGTCCTCGATGGGAAGAGTCCTCTTTGATCCCTCCAAAGCAACACCAAGAACTATATTCTCTTCCAAAGGAGGCCTCGATAGTGGCGGCTGTGTCGGTCTCTCATTTTCTTGTTTCGATTGTTGGATTGATGGAACATCACTTTCTTGTTTTGATTTTGCCTTCGCTTTATCCCCTACCTTACGATCGGCATTTTCTTCTTTGGTGTTAAGATTTTTTATTTCTCCAGCCTTCAAGCCTATTTTTGAATCAGGTGTGGGCCTGTTCTTCACGTTGGGGGCAGAAGTTGATGTCTCTTTGGCTTTAGACTGAGGTGGTACCTTAGCATCTGTATTTGCGTTGGGTGGGTGCTGCGCTGTAGCTGTGCCATCTTTCTCTCCACCTGTGCGAGCTGACCGGGTTTGGGTTTTCGTTCTGTCTTCACCGTTGATTTTTGGAGACGGTTCACTAAGTAGCAAAGGACGGCTATATGCCGCTCGTGGTGAGTCTGAAAACGGCATGTCTTCAAAATCAGAGTCGCTGTATATCTTCTGAACCGTGCGGATGGGGGTGGCGAGTCGAACTCTGTGGTGGCTGATGACTTTGAGAAGATCTAGAAGTATAGCTTCCTGTTTTTTTTCCAGGAAAAAAATAATCAGAAAGGAGTAATATAATCCGAAGAAGATTGAGTACTCTTTTTGGGTACGGACTAAAGCAACAAAAAGAAACTCTGTAAAACAGTGACCACTACAACCAAGGTAAAAGCTGAAAACAGCCATAACGACTCATAACCCAAATGAACAAGCCATCTTCACCGGATCTGTACATGAACTGGTATCCCAAAAGTAAAGATGCTCGAATCCTCATAAGAGCAACTCGAACCCAATTCTCCATTTGGAAGACTCATAAATATTACTTATAATTTTTATTCCAAAAAAAGAGCTTTTAGATAATCCCACTGTTTATATACACACCAACCACTATTCTTTATTTCTATCTTTACTTTTCACAAATTCATAAATTTCTCTTAAAAACTCAACTTTATTCAAACTCAAAACCATTAAATGTCAATTAACCATATATATCATTGGTCTCGATTTAAAGGTACTGTTGATACATTTTCAATGGTACCATTTTTGCATAAATCGAATCCATGTATCATAATTTCATAAACTATACGTATTTTATCATTTGGAGATGCTTCTCCCTTTGTTGGGAGAATCCCCCTATACGGAGAATCAAAATTGGATCTCCAATTTTGAAACCCCCAAATGGAGTATGGTTGGAAGAGATTTAACCTCCTTTTGGACTTGGGTTGAAGATGCCCCATGTCGGAAAAATGGGTAGCTACCAACCAAATAACTGCAAATCAGGGTTAATACAGCAAGTCTAGAAAACTGGGATATGGCTGTACGAACAATACAAACGATCACTAGTTCCCTGCTAACAAAGATATCCACTGGAAACCCGTCTTCACTGTAAGGCCTTTAACCAAAAAATAATGTCACACCCACCAAAAGAATCCGAGTCCACCCAGTGCTTCGTACACTTGCTTCTCAGAGAATTGCACGCATATGTCATGCATGCCTAAATTGTACCGTTTAGAATGCAAATGTCTATTTAACTGTCCACCTTCTAATAAAGTTTAGGAAGTTTAATGGTCGGGTTGTGATGCTAGAATCATCTATTGATATCGCTGAACTGGGGACCAAGATGTTACATTTACCAGTGTTGCTATTGAATAGTCTACTAACCCAACAGGAATATATGCCATCAGGTATGTTTTCCTAATAGAATGGCGCAGCAGGAGAAAAAGAAAGGCCCTCTTACCTTGACGCACATGTATTCCTCGAGATGCGAGGTCTTCACAAAGCAGGATACATAGATCTGAAACATAACAAGACAAATATCAACTTTTGCATAATAAATAGCCATGTGGATGATGTCCCTCCAAACCACTAAAACTAGCGCACCCATACCATTTATTCGTTCTTTTTTATAACCAAAACCAAGGAAATTATTTTATCACGGCCTAAGAAGGATGTATATAGTCAACAGACATGGCAAAATATGGATGGAGAGCGTCATGGTAATTTCAAATGAACAGGACATGACATGGTAGGATACATGACAAGAAATAGACGTACAATACTAAGTATATAAGATTCTAACTATTTATACGTTTTTACTTAATGAAATACATCCACAATCGTTTACCAGTTTCTACTTTTAGGAAGCAAGGTCTGCAAAGGAAGTCCTAACATATGCCCTCAGAAAGTTTTGCTCAAAAAACAAGTTGCATGTTTTCAACATTTGAATTCATGAAATTAAAACGGCCTTGATGATTATCCAGTATAAATCCATTTGTACGTATATCTTAGACGTATATGACAACAACTAACAGCAATAAATTTATTGCTTAGAACTACTACTTTTCTACAAAAAAAAAAAAAAAAAGGTAAGGTGCACTCTACACCTTTATCAGCAGTGTACAGCGGGCTTGTCTTTTCTGCCTACCATTTTTGCTGAAACTGATGTTGGAAAAACCTTTTCCACTTAAGAAGCATCTATGGACTATGATACATACCAAAGAGGCATCCGTTACCAAGTATAACAAAAGACGAGGGCCAAAAACCAACCTTCATGCAAACTTCTGGAGGATAACAATCACCCCTCACTTTTTCTACCCCTTATCAAGCAAGTCAGTAATTCACAAACATGCCTTCCGTGACACACAAGGAAATGGAAATCATTCTAGAAAAGAGTCGTGTTCCACGCAGAGACAAAATAAGCCAAATCCAAATAGAGAATAACTCCTGTCTCATAAAGGGCTTTTCCTATTAATGACAACAATGACCATTTTAATTCACACACTATTTAGCGGGTGCAGCACGCTTAAAATGCTATGCAAAAAAAAAAAAAAATGCTAATAAAATACAGAGCCTGTGAAAACGTACAGTGAACGCCCATGATTGTCAATGATAATGCAAATTTGAAGAGAATAATGTACATAACTAATGAAATCATTAGCAGCTCAGAAGAAAATGAATGTTGCGGAGTAAAGACTAACCATAAGGCCCTGATTGTCCGGATTAATATAATCCAGAAACACTCTTCTATGCAACTTCTTGTGTTCTACTTGAGGATTCTTCGCCAACACTTTGCGCATATCTGCAACAATGTTCTGCACAAAGGACGCCACACTATCAGTAATGGGAACTGGGAAATACCCCATAGAAGTTCTTTGGCTGTAGGCATGAAACCATAATTTATTCAAAATCATGATAGATAGCAACTTACATTAATCTTATTAAAATCCACGTGACTAATTGCCAGATGGGTTTTAACACGCCAATGAGTTTTCTGACTGAGATTGCTCACAACATTAACCGTGAATTGATGATTTGGAATGTGAACTGCTTCACGATTTTCACCTCTTATAATTGTTGGTGTCCACCAGCCCACACGCTAAATGCAAAAAAATAAATCGATTAACAAACTGAAATTGATTTAAAAGCCACAACAAATAAGTGAATAAGAATGATCTAATATTTTGAACAGTAGATTCTAGACAAATAAAATCCTCAAAATATGAGCAAACACATGAATATTAGCTTTCTGTCTCTCCATTTCCTAAAGTTCATTGATAAATACTTGAATACAAACCTCAACGTTACCAGAAACATCATAGCCTTCGATCTTTGTTTGAACCCAATCGTTCACAACAAAAGGTCGGGTAGCATGAATAATTGCACTTGAGAGGAAATTCCTGAATATCTGATACACCAAACATAGAAGATCAAGTTCAGCAAGTGAGAGGCTGGAAAATTATAAATAACAAGAAAAAGACTGAATTTTTGATAAAAAAAATCAACAGATTAAAGCAATACAGGCATTGAAAGGACAAAAAAATGGTTCAATAAACAAAGCTATGCATTTAAAACTTAAAAAAAGAAGAAACCTCAATTACACCTCACGACCAGCAAATGTAAGCAATACAGTCCCAAGACCTCCAGCAGTAAGCAATTTCGGGGTAGAGATACCTAGCAACTCCAGGAATAATAAAATAGCAGCAACCAATACTGCAGGCACTACAGCTCTGGAAAGAAATTGAAAGCTCATCTGTAAAGAACCGGAAGCTATTATTAAATGGGAACGGCATCTAGAAGCATCTTCATGGCAAGTAAAATGATTATATTTGTTCAATTCCTATGGGTCATTACACCTCTCCAGTGAGCTTATGAAGCAAAAAAGGAAAAACAAATTGGAAGAGAGAAGAAAAACTACTCATAACAAACAAGGTTGATGAAGGTTAAACTACTTGACTATGGAGAAAAATGAACAACTAGGTCAAATTCCAATGAGGCTCATGCTAGGTAACCTAACAACCACTCAAGCCGAATCCAGATGGCTCGACCTAATCCAGGGAGGCCATTGGTTTTTTTAGGACGTGCAGAAGAATCATATCACACAGTAGCCTAGCCAGTTGTGATGTTCTCCCTCCGTCCCAAATTGTTGGTCCTGTCGGATTCCAATGCAATTTTTAACTATTCACATCTTATTTGATAAATCTCAATTAGTTCTATTACACACAGTTTTTAAAATCTCTACAAATATTATAGATTGAAAGATATGAACAGTTAAAAAAATTGCATTAGAATCAAACAGGACAACCAATTTGGAACAGGAAGTATCTACATGACGTTGAGAGCAATTTTTTTTTTTTTTTTTTTGACTACTTTCGGAATTGCCGCTACGAACACTACCATGATACTGATACACATAGAATCGAGAAAAACATTAAGTTGCATACTGTAACACCAGAGCTAGATAAAGGTCTTGGATCAGTGGAGTCGTTTGTCCTCGTGAAAAACTTCTCTGCTTGCTGGATAAAACTGCATTGACATGGATGTTCAGTTACATGGAAGCAACCAAGAAGAAACAAAACTTAAAACCAGTTAAAAATGAACGACACCAATTAGCGATAGATAACAAATGATAATGTTTCACAAGAAACGAAACAGGGAAATTTTACAAGAGCTACTCCCTTCGCCAAGAGTGGGAAAACGAAAAAATACAACTAGAAGAAAATATAGAAAAAAATCAGCAAACCCAAAAATTTGACCCACCAAAATAACATTAACTCCCAACGAGACAAATCACAGACTGATGCTCCTAGGGGCAGAATCTTTATCAATGATGAAGAACATGCAAGATACTTTGTATGCTTTGAAATCTAGGTTGTACTTGCGATTTAGTATTTGTTTATCTGCAACACATGATTTTTCGTGACTAAGAGCACTCGAAAGATTAGTTGCTTTGGTTTATTTTCCATTGGACAACATATGCTTGTAGATTGGAATTTAAATGAAAGAACAATTTTGCTTTTTCAAGTTGCAACTATGAAACCCAAGGGTGTGCACCAGAAACCCAAGGGTGTGCACCAGCTAGCAAACAAAAGATTATGCAATATCAGTAAAATATTTACCACTTCACTAGTTTGGCAACCTTTTCTTCCTCAGTCCGCACGAATTGAGAAGACTATATATAACCTAACACTTTAGTAGCTTGATCTTCTGATTTCAGGGCACGATAAAAAATTTCAAGGTAAGGTCGCTGAGAACCTCATTAGAGGCCCTCTGGTTTTAGTAACACCACTATCATAATCCAGGGATGAGTTAATCATGCCTTGCATAAAATGTTTATGTCCAGATAGTACCTCGGTGTCTGGACAGGTAGACTGGGTACGGAGTACAGACCTAAACTTTGACATTAAAAACACAGTTTTTATACTCAGACTTGAACCTACAACCTAAAGGTTAGTAGGCTGAATTTCACTACTTAACTAGTTGTCACCCCTTGCCTTTTATATGAACTCAAATTATGTCAGACCACAACACCTTATATTTCTTCATCTTCATGGAAACGTGAATTAATCAATTTTTTGTACCAGCGTAGGTGAGTGGTGCATGTATGCCCCATACCTCAGCTAAATTTGAACTCCAAAATTTTCCATCCTGGGGTGAAAAAGAAACAACTCACCTTGAGAAATAGTAAGCAAGTGTCAGCAGCGTTGACAGTGATATGATAAAACTCAAGACCCGCTGCTTAATAACTTGGATACCTTCTGAAGGTAGAACCACTGGATCCAGCCCTCTGCGAGAAAATTGGCTATCATCCTCACAATCATATAGTTAGTAGAAAACTTTTTTTTTTTCCCCAGTAGGAAAAAAGCAAATGTTACTGCAATTCAATACTGTCATGTTTATCACACCTGCAGATGAATATCACTCCACTCCATAGCAACAAAGGGAAAAGAGGGGTCATAACATGATAATTTCCCCTCTCACTCTTCTTCGAACCACTACCATTCTTCTGCAAAATGTTATGAGATTGGAAGTTTAAAAGATCAACATAACAGGATTCGAAGGCAACTACAAGAAAAAGAGGCAGAAATAGAGAGACACAAATGTATCAGTAAGGCATATCATACATGAATTCTGCTTTGACGCATGAGTGGGCCAAGACCCCATAAAGCGAAAGCAATTATACCGACTGCTGAAACCAACTTAAG
The DNA here is from genome assembly GCA_020921065.1 of Vaccinium darrowii. Classification (NCBI taxonomy): domain Eukaryota; kingdom Viridiplantae; phylum Streptophyta; class Magnoliopsida; order Ericales; family Ericaceae; genus Vaccinium; species Vaccinium darrowii. The sequence goes on from CM037154.1 coordinate 37,956,543, forward strand.
AACAATAGGACTACCTTGGAAAGCATTACATGACCTACAAGATATCAAATTCCTCTCAAATGTAAGTTCTGGAACAATATAAACAGATAAAAGGAAAGCAAGTGTTAAATCATTAAGGCATACACCAAGAGCAATAAACAAACAAATGCAGATTACTAGTACATGATAAAACTTGTTTGGGAATGCAGTGGTTTGGTACTGACAATGATAGGAGACCAGATATAAGACAAACCCAGGTCCAACCCAGTTGTGACACCAAAATATGAATACTGAAAAGCTTTACCTGTACGTATAGTCTATGTCAGCAAATTTTTTATGAAATTTTTTCTAAGGTTCAAACTTCAAAGTAATGGAACTTCCCAAGGAGTCAAGAACCATACTGTTGCTACAACCTTCCAATAGCAATGTTATCTCTTGGTAAGGTTTCCTTACTAGTTACTACTTAGACAAGTTATCCTTGTGGTAAGCTGTCCGCTTTAAGGGCCTTTGTTTGACTTGACTAGTAGTGAAAGAATACATAATCCCATGAGATCACTAGTAGTGAGACTAATACTACCACATCTCTCAAGGTATTATCCAACCAATTTGTTGTGAGATTCCACACCTGACATCAAAATTAATCTTGAACACACACACAAAAACAAATGGAATAACCAAAAAAATAAAAATACGCTCATCATGGGCAAAGTCCCTTTCCTTGGTTGAATTTGGCTTATTGCACCCTGAATCACTCACAAAGCTTATTACCAGAGAATTAATTACTGCTGGTAGGCAAAGAGAAACCAGATTTTGAACTGTCCCAGCTGCTTGATTATGTCATGATGAGAGATCGTCGTCTTAGTTGAGGTGGAAAACAGGAGTGCCAGGATAATCAAAACCTTAACATGTCTCTTTGTTATTTCCATTCTATACAGAAGGGATAAATGACAAGGCCATCGCAGTGGAAACCAAGTCATGACATTCAGGCCTTCGTTAGACCAGGGGTAGCAACAGTGAAGAGTCATTACATACCTTCATACTTGGGTTCAGCCAAAACATAGCAACAGAGATCTCGGTGGTGCAGAACAAGATGCCGAAGAGTTTCTCAAGAAGTTGGACCGTCGTAAGTCAAAGTAGTCTAATTGTTGTTTATTAATACCATGGGAATTCTAAATAAGTGTCTATCAAAGTTCCTAGGTTGGTACTTTGTATTTAGTAGTCTTGTACATTAAATGTAAGAGTCTAAGGGTTGGTTCTTTGTATTTCACACAGGAGTCAAAGGGTCAGTCAGTATCAATTGTTAGGCTTATCGAGTTATCTTTCTATCTACTATAAATATGGGTTGTAATCCTAAGGGAAAGGCATTCAATCAAACTTTCTAATTAAGAGATTTCCCTACTCCTTGTGTTCAAGGTGTTTATCTTATTCTTTTGGATTCAAGAAAACCGTTTATTAGAACGAGATCTAACCAATTGGTCTACTAGAATGATATCTCGTCGTTACTTTCGCTACAACGCTGCATCACTCAGCCAACAAAAACTAAATAATATAAGTGCCATAATTATGCCAGATGATCTTTACCTTTCCAGAGAAAAGACATAAGTGCCATAATTCCTCTAGGAGGATTGTGCGTATGCAAATTAACAAGTGTGCTTAATCAGAAGTAGACAAATGACCTTGTGAATGCAACAGCGGCATCCTTCATGCAAGAAATTCCATTGCCATTGCCTGGATTCAAAACAGAATGACACCTAAACGTAATATGTTTACATGGGCTACGGCATTTCTGGCTGTATAAACTTTTTGGAAGACGGATACTCAATGGATCCTGTCGCTGAAAAAACAAACCAAGAAATGAGTGTCAAGGATATTGGTCTAGACAGAGACAAAATATAAGAAATGCGCTAGTGGAACAATCTGTAGACAACATCACTAACATCTATGATACGAAGTAACTACTACCTAGAAGGTTTTCACGAGAATAGAGAGTGACTATAATAATTCCACTATCATGTTTCTTTTCTTTTTTCGTTGTGGACAGGCATGTCTAGCAAACTTCTACTCCAATCACATATTATAAATAATCTTTTAAACAACCGTACTTTACTGACAAGCTGCTTGAAATCAGACAGTAAATTTCTGCATTGCATTCATCATCCTCTAGGAATACACAAGCAACTGATGCTTCTTCAGATTGTAGAAGCTAGAAATGTCTTTGGTGAGACTCGAAACTAAACATAGTATATCAGAAATTTAAATAACTGAATGAGAATTAGAAAGTCTAGTATGATGGAGAGAGCCATTGCATCTAACAGTAAAGTTTGTCTAGTTTTTGGGATCATTTTCTGTCCAACAAAATCCCAAGTAACAACAACCAGAAACAAATTACAAGAAAATCCTAACCATGAAATGAAGTTTACACAACCAAGGAGCAAGAAAATGGGTGCAATCATATAAACAAGCCAAGAACTAATCGCATGGTTTAAATTGCAGGAGAAGATAACCAACGACGCGTAAATTAGAGTATAGATTCTGGAACTTCCAGCGAAAAGAAACCATACCAAAGCAAGCGATGGAAGACTGGTTTTTACTAAATGCAACTTCCCACTTCCCATTAGACTCTGTAGAGGAAAAAGGACTCACATGAACAGTATGAATAAAAGAAAAACTAGGAGAAGATAAGAGAGAGAGAGAGAGAGAGAGAGAGAGAGAGATACCCGGAACTGTTTATTGCATCCATGGTTCTTGCATCTTCCCAAATCATGGGACATTTGCAAAGAAATAGTAACAGCCATCACTAGAGAAGCTAAACGAATAATCAAATGTCACTGGTAGCACAAGATGATAATGGTCGCAGTACCATTAGACACTTTAATAGCCAGCAATATGCAGACCACCAGATAAACTCGACAACCTCACATCACAAAAATCTGCCATAGCAAAGCCAAAAGGTATCAACACAAAAGGTAGTAAATGTAAGCAAATGCAACATTGAACACTTCAACACTGGTTTCTTCTAAATCGCAACTTCAAGGTATATACCAGTGTGCTTGTGCGTATGCAATGAAGCCCAGCTACGGGTACAGTGTGCAAGGTAAGGGTACGGCTAGGGTACACCAATATTTTTATTATAATTTTTTATACTTCTGCCATGCTATATAATCAGATGGCCTTTTTTATTCATGGACGTCCCCACCTCCACTCATAGAACTTTCCATGCTGAACTTTTTTTCCTCTTTTGTGTGAGGCGAATTAGTTCTTTTGCAATTAAGAAAGCAAAGCAAAGACAAATAAAAAATATGAAATAACAATGGAAGGGAAAGTAGTTATTATCATTAACATTTAAGCATCTAGCACATAAAAAGGTCAAAACTAAAAAATAGAGCATTGGCATACCGGCGCCAAACTGGACGCCAAAACGTACCCGACATGTTTTTGGCGTCCCGGGTATGAATTTTTCTGTACTGTAGCAGTAGCCGGTACTCATACAAGGACGTTTTTGGAGTACCTGTGCTTCATAGGGCTTATATGTTTAAAGCAACACTTATCAAGAAACGATTTAGTAACTACCATAAACATGGCCCCACTAATATAAGATAAGCAACTTATTCCTGCTAGAATATGCAACCACTATGCAGCATGGACACCAACACAGATATGGATAAGGATCTGGGTACGGGCACAGCTCGTGAGAATTCTAAAAAAACGGACATAGACGCGGCATGGGACACGGCAAAAATAAATACATAAATAACTATGTGTATAAACATATCATATGCAGTAACAATTTGTATACATAGTATATACTTTTCTTTCGATACGTAACATATCTACACTGTTATGTACTGGTATATATACCAATGCACATATACATACATATGTAAAGGTACGCCCAGAAAGCAACGGAAATATGTATTAATATATATATAGGGTCCCGATCAGGTCTAGACTCCCGGACTTTAAAAAAATCCGGACTTTCATTTCCCAGCCAAATGGTCGGGATCCAAACCATTGGATGTGTTTAAAGCATGTTTTCAAGGGCCTACTTGAGGATTCAGCCAAAAAAAAAAAAAAAAAACAAAGGGAAGGGCTTCATCCGAGCAGTTTTCGATAAAACTGTAAATATCGCAGTTTTATCGGAAACTGCTCGGATGAAGCCCTTCCCGACCATTTGGCCGGGAGGGGAGAGGTGTGGACTGTAACTCCCGTCAGGGAGTCCTGACTGGATCGCTTCTGTATATATACACACACACCCACAGCGAGAGAGATCGTGATTGTATATGTGGGACAGCATGTCCAATACATGCCCCCGCGTGTCCCCGTGTCCAATACGCAAACATGGACCTCTAGGTGTGTCGGTAATTCAAAGCAAATAGTAAAATTAAAGTTGCAATCAAACATATTGCGCACAATTACTGAAACAAAATTGTTATGCTCTCCAGGGACCATGACTGATGACTCCCAAAGAGACTACACTTATATGAGTAAAACAAATTTGTCACTAAAAAGAAACAGGAAACCCTGTTATGATATCACACACGCAAAGAAACCCCCTTAATTCCGGTCTACACACATAGACGATACTATCCAGGGGGTATTAGATCAACCTCTCTTCATAAACAACTCAAAAATTGAAAACGATTAAACAAAATGCACATTTCCCAACATCATAACTTTTGCAGATAGGGGCCTTAGCTTGGTGAAATGGTGGCTCCGAATGGTGAAAATGAGGGTTTAAGTCGAGCAACTACTTTTCACAATAATGACGAAAGTTAAATTTGTACTCCTCCAAACTACTTCCATTAGCTAGAGCAACGCACAACTTCCTTCCACAAAACAGACTCCTTTATTCGGCACCTTCTATAAACCTAAGTTCCTAACCATTTGTTGTACTTCCTTTATGCTTAGCCGGTTTACATTTTGTTACTTGCATATTTTCGTCATATGAAATGCCAAATGGTGAAAATGCGGGTTTAAGTCGAACAGCCACTTTTCAAAATAATGACAAAGGTTAAATTTGCCTAAGGTTTTACTCCTCCAAACTACTTCCATTAGCTAGAGCAACACACAACTTCCTTCCGCAAAACAGACTCCTTTATTCGGTACCTTCTATAAACCTAAGTGCCTAATCATTTGTTGTCCTTTCTTTATGCTTAGCCGGTTTATATTTTGTTACTTGCATATTTTCGTCATATGAAATGGGCTGTTTACCACATTTTTATCAATTGTAGATTCTTTACCCTCTAAATGAGACCTTTTCCCACACAATATATTTCAGCAAGTTTTAACATGTTTTGCATGTGATGTGATACTAGTCCATTTTGTAATCATTTTGTGGTACTACAAGCATGCTTAACTTAGTGGTGGTTCAAAATCAATCCTCATGAATTTCTCTTTATTTTGGTTCTGAGATAGTGAGGTAACTCTTTGATACCCCAAGATTGCATTATGACTTATGTAGACGCAAACATAGCTTCTTTACATATGTATGAGGAGATTTTAGTTGTCTTTGCTTGAATGACGACTAAGAAGAGCCAAAAACAAATATTTCACAATATATTTTTTTTAAGAACTATATGTGTCCATATATTTTTCTTCTTTCAATACACTATTTCTGCTTATTTTGACCAAACAATAAAGGTTTTGTAGGATTTTTAGTCATTATATCTATTCATGGAACACATGATGATCAAATTCGTACTCATTGAGTTCCTCATCCTCTTAAAGAATGCTAGTACCGAAGGTTTTCCATATTGCGCACCCAAAGTTTAGTTGCAAGGAAAGGAAATGAAACTACAGAAATGTTTATTTTTTAAGGTGTTTAGTTTGTAAGAAAGCTGTGGAACCTGCGGCTCTAACTTTCCCACTAGGATTAGCTTTGACTCCAAACCTGTCTTGCCAAAAAAAGACCGTAGGAATCTTGTTTCTACACTAGTTTCTCCATAATTAAACTATTACATTCCAACTTTCTCTTGAATTATTAATACCAATGAAAGCGTATAGAAAAATTATTTTCTGTTTCCTTTACTTCACTTCGCTACAATTTCCTAGGAAGAAGTTTTCATGCTCTTGAGTCTTGTCTTGGCAAGTGAAGGGAGCCAAAAGTGGAAACAATTGAAATGAGAATTGACTACAAATGGACAAACATCAACAGCAGACACTGAGAGAAGCTTTACAACAGCATTCATTACCACAACCCAATAAAATATCAACCAAACCCAACACTATTCACCATAAGCAATTAAGAAAAAAGAAACGACTTTTCTTCCAAAAATTAGACAAAAGAAATAAACACTGAAAGAATTGGTTCTAAAGAAGAAAGTAAAGCGTTACAATACATGGGTTTTCTTTGGGACTGTATATAAGTGGAGAATGAAAACCTACCTCGGAACGAAACCCTGATCTCACGGTGGGAGAAAAGTTCGCAAATTGATCGACTTCTTCGAATTTCGAGCAGTGGTTGCAGGAAAAGGGGGAGGGAAAAACAAATTGAGGATTACAAATAGGCAGGAGGGAGAGAGAGAGAGAGAGACGAAGGATTCTACGCGAAGGGAAAGAGGCCGAGACGACCACCCTGTTTGGAACAGTTGTATGGCGTGTTTGGGCGTCCATAGCTGTTCTTTTCCTCTTACTTCTATACGGGCATCCTTATCGGGAGCACCAAATTTAACTTCAAAAATACATTTTACAAATTTAGCAAGTCACTTTCTAAAAACTCGCAAAATCAGACTCTCTATTCTAACTTTATTATATTAAACTATTCTTTCTTTCTACTCCTACTCTCCAAAAGTAATAATAAAAAAAGCGAACAGTACGTGGATAGTGCATGAACAGTGCCTGAATAGTGTCATGGTAAGTGAACAGTGCCACACCAAATTTGGTGCGGTTTACAAATTTGCTAAATATTTGTTAAGTCTAATTTTTTCATGTTTTGAGATGCTTCCTCTCCACATTTAGCTTTTAAGTGGGTTTGTTAACCCTGATGAGGATGCTCTAACAAATAAAAATTTTAATTATGAACCGTTCTATATGCACCGACCGTGGTGCACCGATTACGTACTGACGGCGTCGCCAACGCCATTGTGGGTCCCAACCGATCGATCCGAGCCGTTCATCCTTCTTAAAATCAAATTCTGAGTGGGCCCAGGCAGAAATCGAGGCAATCGGACTGCTGTATGAGCTCGATCCCAAATCACCCCCATTTCATCCAAAATTTTGAATGAAATAAGGGTGATTTTGGATTGAGCTCATATAGCGGTCCGATTGCCTCGATTCCCACATGGGCCCACTCGGAATTTGATTTTGAGAAGGATGAACGGCTCGGATCGACCGGATGGGACCCACAACGGCGTCGGCGATGCCGTAGGTACGTGGTCGGTACACCACGGTCTGTCCCCTTATATTTTCCGTTAATTATATTTGCAAATCCTCACCTGTTTTCGATTGCAGATCTGCTGTCCCGAAAAGCCTATCCTAACTCTATATCCGAGTAATTGACGGCTCAAATTTACAAATAAATATGTATGACTTAGATATGTTTGGAGTGAGACGGAATCCAAGTTGTTAATTGCTCGAATGGACGGTTTGGATGAATGGAACAAGGAGTTCGAGACAACGAATCCATTTCCGGCCCACCGATTATTATTAGCCGACTTTGGTATACCTTTCTCGGCCTTTTGCTAAGATCAACTGTGTAGCCGACAGGTGTAGTTTGGCAGCTTTTTTCTTCTTTTTTTTTGCCTCTTAATTTCTAATTTTTCATTTTTTGCCTTTTAAGCATTCTCTCAAGTTTCCAAGGGAGGCCCAAACAGCCATAACATAAAAATAAAAATTATATAGCAGAATTCTCACGGGCTGTTCCACCAACAAAAAAACAGTTTTTAAAAAAAATTAAGACAAATCATTCTCTCAAAATACATCACATAAAAAATTATAAAAAACCAATTAAGTCTGAAACTACCCTTAGCGGAACATTCCCTCATTCAATCACGAACAATAGAAAGACACCTATTTACTGGGTACTAACGAAATCCCTACCAAGTTTTTATACTAAGTATCTTTTATTCTCCAAGGTGTGGTTGGTATCAAATTTAAAAAAAGAAGTATTTTTTTTAAGCGCAAAAACAGCGCAATATTTCACAATCTAGCTAATTAAAAATGGCTAAAAATATTATTCATACATATTAGTATATTACAATAATAAAGAACCAATGACAACATCATATAAAAATCCCATAATTCATTATGATCATTTATCTTCCAAACACTAACTAACTCATGGTGCAAAATACATCCTTCATATATCACCCAAACACTTCTACAAATACATTCTAGGCTCTAGGCTCCGACCATAATTCAAAAACACAAAAATGTAAAAAGAAGAATGCAAAAAGCCAAATAATGGGGCTCCCGAACACCCCATTTGTCTTTTTGACTTTTTTTCGTTCTTTAATTTCTAAAAACTTTTCTATTTATCCTTTTTATGTTGAATATATGAATACACTCTCCCTTCTTCTTTATTTTTTTTAGCGTAATGTAGTTTTATAAACCTTTTGAGATGTCCTCCTCCCAGTTAAAAGATTTTTAGTTAGTTATTCGAAACACAGCTTTCCATACTATTTAATAACAATATATATATATGCGAATGAGTTTTTAAAATCGTGCGGAATAATAAAAATAGACCGTGAAGATAATTCGAAAGTAGCAAAAATCTAAAATTAAAAAAAATCTCTGAAAACAGTTCATGGAATGGAAGAAAGGAGAGAATTTTCCTCACTTTCAAGTTTCAACCTGTATTTATATGGAGTAGTAAAATTCTAATCAATTTCTAAATATTTTTTGTTCTTATAATAACAGGAAAAATCAACACACTTGTATATAAAGAACCACCGTTGTGGTCGCTTGCCACATGGGTGTAAAGACCAAAATGTCCTTCCTCACTCAAGACCTCTACGCTTAAGAGCTAAGGCTCTCTGCTTCGCTGTTCCTCTCTGTCTTCTCTCTCTCTCTCTCTCTCTCTCTCTCTCTCTCTGTGTCTTGTTTCTCTCTCTAAAACGATGGCCAACGAAACTGAGCCGGCGAAGCTTCTTCTACCGTACCTTCAACGAGCCGATGAGTTGCAGAAGCAGGAATCCCTCGTAGCCTACTACTGTAACTTTCTCTCTTTCTCTCTCTTGAAAATTTCAAAACCTTCACCATTAAGCAACTGTAAACCCTAATTGCGATGTGCTTCTTGATTTCATTTCTGGTTCCTTGTTGTGTTCCAATTGGTTTAAGTTCAATTGATCCTATGTTTTCTCAGGTCGATTGTGCGCAATGGAACGAAGGTTGAAGATTCCACAGAACGAGCCTACTAAATCCACTAATTCCCTCCGTATTTCCCTCATGAAGCAACTTGAAAAGGTCTAAAAAAAATTCCTTTTTTGATGTTTGTGTATGGTTTTGGTTTCTTTTGTTTGGTGACCTTTAGGTTGAAGAGTTTTAAGACCCATTGGCCTGGTGGTCTTAAGGTCCTGTCTATATGGATCTTTGTTCTGGCTTTAACTGGACCTCGCTATTGAATGGTGGGATTGGTCCTACGATTAGATTTTGTGTGTGCAAGCCAGTCCGGATAGTTTTTCATAATTTGATATTGAAATGGAGGATTTGCTCCCCTTAAAAAAACAAAAGAACAGCTATTAAAATGTTTCTTTTAGTTCTATGGTGGTGAACAATTTTTTTTTTTGGAGCATTACAAGGAGTATTCTACTTCACTTGTTGCCGCTGTTGTGGTCTTTCCAAGTTTCAGGGCTTTGATCTGGGTCAATCTGACCATCTTTTCCCGATTTCCTTTGGACACAAATTTGATGCAGAAAGTCTAGGTTCAATGCATGTGAACCTGGTTGCATCAAATGGTTACAAATGCAGTTGTGTCTAGAGTTGTATTTTAGAGTCGTGTTCCTAGCATCGCTCAAATTGATAACTGAGGACGCAACACATTTGTGTCAGATTGTAAAGTCTATCTTTCGTTTAGACGTCCGTTAATTGGTATCTTACACTGCCTTGAACGTTTATGTTTGGGTTGAGTTATCGTGGTATACTGGTATGTATGTTAAAACTATTTGTAAACTAAGAAACAACAATGCTTTCACGAGTTTTGTGTTAGAGAGTTCGCCCTTGCTCTATATATGGTTATTTACATCTGCAATGATTATGACTTTTTATCTTTTCCTGTTCGGCGGATTTGAACCTTTCCCTATGCCGTATTACAGACAAACATGGTTTTAAAGATCTTCCCTATTTGTCTCTTTTGCAGGACAAGAAATCACTGCAATTGGGGCTTGATGACCACTTGCACCTCGAGGGATTCGCCTCAAATGTCTATGCGAAGGCAGATAAGCAAGATCGAGCTGGTCGAGCAGGTCTGTACGATTAGTTCTCTTTGCATTTAAATATGTTTATATGAAAATATTAACTCACAGCTTGAGGTCTACATTTAGGTGTAACTTTAAAGTGTTTCTGATTGGGGTACGTTAGCAAACCTATATTGTTTCAGTTGCAGATGATTGAAAAAGCCAGCATGCTATAGATCAAAGTATTTTTTGTAGCTATTTGTGCTTTCAAAACCTATCCACAAAAGATGGTGTAGTACTTCCAGCAGCTTATATTAATGCATCACGATGTATTTACGTTTTTATTGTTTTTTGAAAATATATTATGTCATGGTTAAGCTTGAGTATTTTAGTTTATATTTCCTTGACTTCTGCAATATATGATCCTATTCTCTATTGAGAGAAGAATTTCACTTATCTGCTTTGAAATCATCTGTACTTTGTTTTCTAAACTTGGATCATTGAAAGCTTATTTGAGGAATTCAGAGGTGGTAATGCCTGTACTTTTGTGCCCATGTGCCTAGATGTGTTGACTGACTAATCTTTGAGATCCAAGCTACCCATTTCTCTCCTTCATGGCATAGATTTTCAGTAATAACCTGAGAGCATCAATTCTTGCCTTCTCACAGGAATACTGCAAAGACATTTTATGTAGCAAGCATCTTTTTTGAGATTCTTACTCGGTTCGGTGAAGTTCAGCCTGAAGTGAGTTCCTGATCACATTACTGATTTTCAAGTACGGATTATTTGTTTCCGAACAATCAACTGCTCTGCTGATCTGTCTTTTTTTTTTCTCTCTTGGTTTTTGTTCTTTTCTTACATCGTTTATTTGGATTTTGATGTTTTGATCGAACACTGATTCTTGCGCAGAATCATCAATTAAGGCTGATGGGATAATTTGGAATCCACGTAGTCGATATGGAAACCTGCACTTTAAACCTTCAAGTTAAGGATGAAAAAATGGAAACCTTGTAGGAGTACATGATATTGCCCGTATTCCTCATGTAGGTATGTTTTCCCTTTTGTATGATTCGCAGTGTGTGAAATGGGTAATTCTATTAATAGATCAGTAAATTAAGCTATTAGAATATACGTACTTATGCTACCAGGTGTGATTTTCAGGTCGCTAAGAAAAAAATGCCGATGAGGAATTGGATGATATTGTTTAGGATGTACATAGACGCATTGAAGAGCCTTAGGGCTCCATTAAGTTCTTAATCCCAATCGCAATTATGCTCCTTTTAAGTACTGAGGATCCAGGAAGATCCAGGTACATTGCTCTCTCTCTCTCTCTCTCTCTCTCTCTCTCTCTCTCTCTGGGTATATACAATGCATACGCACATAATCATATTGAAGTACTTTTGTTTGAATATAGGTATACTAGATGTCGAGCACTCTCAGGTGCGTGTGAGTGTGCAAATCGTATTATGCAAAAGAGGAAGTCTTCAATCGAGTGAAAATATGATATGTGAAAGTAGAAAAGAGGGGAGAAGAAATCAGTTCTTTTGTCCTTTTCGATAGTTTTGTAGGCTGTTAAAAGTGGTATTTGGAAAAATAAATATGTGCAAACTCACGTTCATGCTATAGAGGGGTGTTCATTTTATGATAACAATAGATATGTATAGTAGGAAAGATAAACGAACCGAACAAGCCGAGCAGTTGATTGTTCAAGCTTGGTTTGAAATCTTTTTTTTGATTGGCGCTTGGTTTGAAATCTTGACAAGCTTTAAAAATATTTTCGAACTATGGGTTATTTATGAGATGAACCAATCTCAATGAGCTTGAGTCAAGCCGATGACGGACCTATCTCGAGCAGCTTGAATGCTTTAAGCATCATAAATGAGCCTAGCAGTAGTTTGTTCGGTCGAGCTTGGTTTGAAAGCTTACCAAGCTTCAAAAAGATTTACAAGCTTGGTTTGTCTATGAAACAATCTGATCTCAAACGAGCCTTTACCGAGCGAACACGAGTTCAAACTCAAGCGGTTTGATTTGTTTATCAGCACTAGGTGTGTGTATTCTTGGGTTTGTGGATTTGATTAACACTGGATACCTCCTCGGATCCAACTGGAATGTGTGTGTGCGCGCGCTCTGTCACCTAACACCAATAGACCATAATCTGTGTTCGGAGAGTGCCCCTTGAATGTGGTACATAATGCTGATTTTATTTTTACTAAAATTCAAGCTCAATCACATTAATATGAAAAAGTTGCTCATGGTTAATAACCTTATGTTAGGGCCTCAAGGTCTATTGAAGTTTCTCACTTCACATTTGCATGGCAGATCCAAATTTAGCTTTGCAGAATTGAATGTATAGGTCTTGATTTAATTGGAAAAAGAATGGACTTGTAGTACCTACATAAGTCTAATCTTTCGCGCTCTCCTTTATTTTGTTTTCCTTCTCGTATTGATGAATATAGACATTGCTTTTTAATGGCAGAAGTGCAAAGCAACATCTCCAATATTTGTAAATGCTACTATGAGATCCAAAAGTGAGTGATGAATCTCTTATATTTGTTGTGATGACCAATATTTGTCATACCTCATAACTATTAGCATGTGTTCTGTGTTTTAGTTGTTCTGTTGATTTGTTTATATGGGAGCTCATCCTTATTTGGGTTTCTAATCCTTAGCGTAGCTGGTATTGCAGATTTTTTGTTATTAATTTTGTTTATTTTTTTTAAATTTAGTGAATGCTAGATTTTTTTTTTTGAAAGTTGTGATTGGGTATTGTAGAATTTTCGTTCTTACTTTTGTTTCTTTACAACTTTTGTTTTCTTTTTATGAGATCAATGTTTTGGCTCATTTGTATTCCAATGGTCCTTTAAAGCATATTTTCATTTTGTTTAATGGTTTTTGTAAACAGGAATCCATATTATCCCGGAGGCTCATCGAAACTGTTGTTGAAGGTGCAATCATGCCCATTTGCCATATATAATGATTTAAAGAACGCCTTTGAATCTGTCATTGTGAAGTCCTGCTGATCAACAGCAAGGAAGAAGGTAAAATAGCACAATCAAAGATTGACAGTGATTATTCTATGCAGCGATGCCCTACAGATCTCAGACGAGGGACTTAAAGATAACTGGGCCCATTGTTGAAGAATTTGGCCAATTCAGGCTGTGTCTCAAACCAGGGAAGAAGGTGCTTCAGCCTCTGTATATTCTAGCTTTTATGTTTTTCTGGCTTTTTCTGATTTCTGATCATTCTTGTATGATTTTGTTGCTTATTGGTTTGGCTAAAACTAATATGTAGTATAACTTCCATTAAAGGCCAAGATTATAGTTTTTTTTTTTTTTATCGGCAAGATTATGAAATTTCTTACCAGCCGTTCCCTTCCACTGTATTGACTCCTCGTGCGAGTTCTAATCTAGAAGTTTCTTGGCATGATGTCGTATTTTACTTGCATTCCTTTAAACTCATGGTATGACTGATCATGAAATATATGGAGTTGTTGCTCAAGTATAGCAGGTGTTTGCATTTCCTTTTCCGCAACTGAAATATAGTTCAGTCTTTTGACATTTACGAAGCTTCTTCACACTCGAACTGACAAGTTGTCTAGGCTCTTTGATGGCTCTTTTGTATTGTTAGCTCTGTGGATACCCTGGGAGAGGCGATAACAAAGCTTGGGCTGCAGTTTGCATTATGTGGTGCATCTAGAGAGAGAGAGAGAGAGAGAGAGAGAGAGAGAGGAGCTGTAGAACTTTCGAAGGTATTGAATAGGTATTGAATGCTATTTCAGTCTTGGAGAGGATGATCTCCTTTCTTTCGTTTAATTTTTTGCGGAATGTATGTCATTTGATATCTGTTGGGTTTAGTGGTTTTCGTTTATTCATATATCAATTTTTATATCATAGAATGATACACCATCAGAGACAGAAAAAAGTCTTTGCCATACGTAAGCCATGTTTGCTGTCATTTTGCTGTTAATATTGCAATGGTACTGTTAAATATTACCTATTGTACTCTTTAGTAACTTAGTTTGCCATTATGGTCACTTTTGCCTGAAGCTGGGAAGTTGGAAAATTACCAGAAGTTTGCAATGACAGTATGGAATCCATCACAGATCCCTCTTTCACTCATATACAGTTGCCAATCATCAGACCCCTCTTTCACATTGCGGTTTCGTAATTCTATTTCTCTTTTACCAATCATTATTTCATAATCAGACTTGTCTAACTTCTTCCATCATTCTTTTCACAATTTTTAGCGCTACTCTTGTGACAATATTACCAACACAATATTACCAATGAGCCCGCGGTTACGTGCGAAGCACGTAGCCCGACACTAGTATACTACTAGAAGAAAGAAGAAGAAAGCTCAGTATATTCAACAACGTTGATTTTTGGTCACCTTAAGCACAGTGTAAAAATTAATTGGCGTTTCGATTTCTCCTTTTCACTACCAGCCCTGTCTCATTGTAACTCCTATAAATCCTCCTTTACCCATAATTAGTATCCTTTTCCCTCCGATTTTCGCTCTCGATTTCGGCCATGTTTGAGCATGCAGCCGCAAACTCGAAGTGCGTAGCCATGTTCGAGTGTGGCTGCAAGGTTGTAGTGAGTGACCGCAATGTTCAATTATGCATCGTGATTGCAGCGAAACAATATAAGGGGCACCCTTCCCTGTATCCCTCCCTTGTACTGTTCTTAATCAAGAAACGGTATAAAGGGACACGGGAAAGGTCGAGGGCCGCTAAAATCTGCATCTCTCCCCAAGGGTTTTGTTTTTTGAATTAGCAAAGAAAAATATGCATTGATTGAAAGAAACAGAATACATTGGGACAGGATCTAAACAAAAACAAAATGAGAACAGCAGCCCAAAATTAGTTTAACACAGGAGAGAAACTGAGGCTAAAATTGCATCCTATACTGCAGCTAAAGGCCTCCAAAACCCATAAGCAAGCCTCAATCCCAAAGCCTTAAACTTCAGCTTCAAATCCCAAAGCCCTGCTGCTGCTTAACATGAGCATAGAAACAGCGTCCGAATCTTTCAAAAAATTGATCGACTCCGGATAACCAAACCTCCAGAAATGAAACCAGGAACCAGTATCACAACTTAAAACTTGCAGCATTACTGCAGAAACTGCACCATCTCCTCTGGGACAGTTTGCAATTGGCATTGGCTAGGAATTTTTACACGGAATAATAATTGAAACCGATGCTCGTGTGTTGGTTTCAGCTGTTGAAAGGAGGAGGAGTTTGGGAAGCCAATCAATGCGCCAATGCAATAGTTAGCCTAAATTGTACTAGTAGCTGTTATCTTCTTGTTTTTTGAGACATTTCCTAACTGCCTTTAGCAGTTCTTGCTGGACGATGCTAGGGGTAAAATTCCCTAGGACTA
Organism: Vaccinium darrowii; assembly: GCA_020921065.1. NCBI lineage: Eukaryota > Viridiplantae > Streptophyta > Magnoliopsida > Ericales > Ericaceae > Vaccinium > Vaccinium darrowii. Next base: position 37,972,232 of record CM037154.1, read on the forward strand.
TGCACTAATTTTCTCGTGTTCCAGTTTAAAAAAAAACCTGCAGAGTTTTGATAAACCATACTCAACCTTCAAGTTGAGGGAACCAGCAGCACTTGCTGCAGACATCCAATAAGTTGTTCCTTAGGATCATCAGATTATGCTATATCCCAGAGGAACCATTATGCTATATCCAAGCTGCCACATTACAATAGTAAGCCAACACATCAGGATCTGAACATTTGATCCCTGTATTTACTAAGACAGCATCCACCCCTTTCCGAGATCGCTTGTACGTAGTCATATTAGCTATACGTATCGTGATACTTTCTATCCAAAACATTGGCTTGACCATTTATGTATAGATAAATGCCACTCACCAATGGTTAGATTTAATCAGGGCAGCAAAAATTGCAGTCACGGCACATTACTGTGAATAAATTGGTAAACTGTGAACCAAGTGCAATGTGTACAGTGTACTCTATTCTTGCTATACTTGCTTTGCAAAGTAAAAGGACCTGCTTAAAAGTATAATAGAAACAAGCAAGTTGATGCCACAAACATTACAAGCTAAAAAGAATGAAATTCAAATTCGTGGTTGATCTTCACTAAATGAAATGAATAAATATTGCACAAATCAAACAATCATATACATAGTTGAAACACGTAAACCAAGCATTATACAGCATGGTGAAGTTCCAAACCAAGTATACAAGGAAGAGTACTAAACCAAAGCTATATAGAAAATAGCTACATTCCCCAATTTGCATCTAACTGTTGCGAGCTCTCAATGGCGATCTTTCATCAACAGTGGCATCGATTCTCTTTGCCGTAGAAGAGGGATGAGTATTCACATTCTCTTTTGAGGGATCAAAGAGTTCATCTTCATCATTATCAACTTTCAAGTCTGTACCCCTTCGGCTATTTTCGAAATTCTGCACAATCCTTTCCCAAACTCCTGTCAACTCCATATCTTCGTCTGATAACTCACTTATCCTATCAAACAGGCTCCCAATAAAATCCAATAAAGTTCTCTTTTCACTTTCAATCTTGTCAATTACTGTACCTGAAGTCTGTAGATCCGATGTCAGTTTCTTTATTTCCAACTGCTTGGCTTTCATTTCAGCTTCAATCTCCTCGCTTTCCTTCTTTGAACAAGAAAACGATTCCTGCAGCGACTCCAGTTTCTTCTCTAAGTTAATGAAATCACTTTCCATTTCCGCCATTACCAGTATTTTCTCCTGCATTTCTACCTCCCTCAGAACCCCATCTGATGCAATCTTCTCCCAAGCCTTGTGGAGCAGATTAAAAGATGTACCTGAACTTTTCAGCCTTTCTTCCATCGACATCAAAAGCTGTTCAAGATCATCTATTTTCTTATCCTTCTCTTCCAAAAGCCTTTGAAAACTCTTCTTCTCATGTTCATAACTTCTCTCCTCATTGATGTGCGCAAAAATTGCTCCTTCCAATTCTCTCCTCACACACTCTTGCTCCAAACACTCAATCTCTTTTAGAATTCCACCAGATACATTTTCTATATTCTTGAGTTCTCGATCCAACACCACGACCTCTCTCTCAAGTGCTCCTATTTTTCTTTCTTTCTCCTCTATGACATGGCCAAGACTCTCTTTCTCTTGGTTGAGAGTGACTTCGACTCCTACTTGTGCAAGAAGAGAAGCTTCTACTTGTTTACGAAGTTCCTGGTTTTCTTTGAGGTTAGCTTGCAATCCTTCAGCAATAGATTTCCATACTTCCAATTCAAATTCCAGTTCATTTCCTTCACAAAACTTCTCAGACAATTCATCATCAACCTTTTTCAAGTCCCTTTCCATTCGCAAAACTTGCTCCTTCAAACGAATTTGACAACCGTATGACTCCTCGAGCATTTCCTTGTGCTTTTGAAGCTCATCTTGCAACTGATGCAGATTTTGCTCCATAATACGTGAAGTCTCAACAGTGCTCAACAAAGGTTCTATCTTTTCTTCGGCTTTCACAAGAGAAGCACTCTTTATCTCTAACTGCTTCAGAAGAACTGCAATCTCACCTTGTCTCTCACCCAATTCATCATCAACCTTTTTCAAGTCCCTTTCCATTTGCAAAACTTGCTCCTTCAAGCGGAGTTGGCAACTGTATGATTCCTCGAGCATTTCCTTGTGCTTTTGAATCTCGTCTTGCAATTGATGTTGATTTTGCTCCATAAGACTTGAAGTCTCAACAGTGCTCAACAAAGATTCTATCTTTTCTTCGGCTTTCACAAGAGAAGCACTCTTCTTCTCTAACTGCTTCTGAAGAACTGCAATCTTACCTTCTCTCTCACTGTTCTTTAGAGCCATAGTCTCCACCTCATTGGAAATTTTTGACCGAGCTTCTGAAATTCCAGAGTTCAACACCAATAAAATCAGAGACTTCTCCTCATTTTGCAACCCTAAATGCATTTGCATTTCCTTGTGGCTCTCAAGCTCATTCTGCAGTTGAAGATGCTGTTGTTGCATAAGAGTGAAGGACTCCACTTGTATCAACAAAGACGTCATCTCCTCACGGCATTCTTCGATCTGCTTGTGGCATTCTTCTATCTTCGATTCAGCTTTGAAAAGGGCATCACTCTTCATCTCTAACTGTTTCATAAGAACCAAAACCTGCTCTTCTCTCTTAATGTTTTCAAGATCCATCTTTTCCACCTCATTGGCAAGCTTTAACCGAGCTTCTGAAATTTCTGACTTCAACACAAGCAACATCAGAGATTTCTCCTCATTTAGCCACTCTAAATTCATGACCATTCCCTTTTGCCTTTTAATCTCATCTTGCAATTGAAGCTTCTGTTCTTCTACAAGACTCAAGGACTCGACCTTGCTCAACAAAGATTCCATCTCCCCGTGGCCTTCTTCAATATTTTTGTCGGCTTTGTCAAGAGCAGCATTCTTTATCGCCAGTTGCCTCGTAAGTCGAGAAAGCTCCTCTTCTCTTTCACTGTCTTTCAGATCCATATCAGCCATTAGGTTGACAAATTTTAACTGAACTTCCGAAAATTCAGACTTCAATATCATTAAAATTAGGGATTTCTCCTCATTCTGCAACTCTAAATGCATGACCAAAGACCGATAACCATCTAACTCCACGTTGAGTTCCTTTATAGTTCTCTCTTTGCTCTCCAACTCAAACCTACAGTTAGTCAAGTCCCCTTCCATTTTTTCCAATTCAGAGCTCCATTCGGCTTCTTTGACTCTCAGGTTTTTAGAACAATCTCTATGAATCTGCTCCAACCCTTTGAGCTTGTTCCGAAGCTTTGACAGTGAAGAAGAACTCCCTCCTTCTTGAATCTGAGCTTCCTGCATTTCTTTAAGGGAAAATTTCAGCTCCCGGTTCTCTTGCTCAAGTCTTCCAACTTGGTACTTCATTTCTTTGTGAACGATCTCCTTTGTTCCCAGCAAGTCCCTCAAACTTGCAATGTCTTTGTCCCTTTGACCGGTCAAGGACTCGATTTCCGACTTTGCTTCCTCACACTGGGACAAAACATTTTCAAAACATATTTTGGTCTCGGAAAGCTGAACTTCCAAATACTTCCGTCTACTCTCCTCATGAGCTAAAGCTTGGTTGCACATCTGTAATCGGCTTTGAAGTCCTTCTGAGATTCTGGTTTGAGAATCCAGATTTGTTTGCAATGTAGAAATCTCATCAATCAACGTAGATTTCTCCAACTCCCACTCTTTCTGACTTTGTTGAAACTCACGTCGGAGCTTTTCGTGGGCTTCTTCTAAGTGTTTGAACTGTTCCTTCTTCCATTTGAGCTGATCTTCCACCTTCCTTTTTTCCTGCTCTTGTTTGAACAACATATCATCTCTCTCCCTCAGTTCTGTTGATGCTTTAGCTTTTTTCTCTGCTTCCAAAAACTTCTTCTCCAAATCAGATAAGAAGGATTTAAGGCCTTTAACCTCTTCCTTATACGCGTGGAGTTTCTGCTCATGATCCATGTTCTTTGAATTTGCCTCATCCAAAGCCACCACCATATCCCTTTTTTCTTCTTCCCATTTCCTTAGCTTCTCATCGCAATCAACACGAAGCCTATCATTTGAAGAGCCAAGATGCCTGATCATGGCCTCTTTCTCCTTCATACTAGACTTGAGCTCTTCGCACAATTGCTTCGTGGTAGAAATTCCATCCGCCTTCTCATTGAGTTCTTGAGATTGCTTCTCGATTTTTGCATTTGCCTCTTGGATTTTGGTTTGCTGTTCATTATGCGTTCTTTTCAGTCTCTCACACAGTTCTGCTTGCGTTTTAAATTCTGCCTTGAGCTTTTCAATCTCAGCTTTGGCATCATCTAGCTCTTCGCAGACTCTCTCCATTTTCTTTGCTCCACACTACAGATTTTGAATAACACCTGCCATGAGAGAAGCACAAACTAAGATGACATCTAAAAAACACATACACAAAAGAAATTCAGAAGAACATAGAAAAGCATGAGAATGGAACATATCGAAATACAAAAAAATTATTCGAACTCAACTTTCAACAAGACTTTGAAAACATAAGCTCTTTTAAACCTAGGGAAAAAAAAAATCATATTCTGTTTTACAACAACATAAATTTAAGCTCTGAATATTTCAACGTAAGAACGACTCTCTATGCTAAAAAAGGTTATGTGATGCCAACCGGCCAGCAAGATTAAAGCAAGCAAATTGAAAAGAAAAGAAATAACATAAAACCAACCTTATGTACCAAACTAAAAGCAAAAAAACAGCCAAGGCTAGCAATTCCGGATTCAATAACATTAAGTCTGGAACTAAGTAGAAAGGACACGAACAGGTTACAAGACAGACGCCAGCATGATGATTTTCAAAAGATGCAGGACATGACATGTTGAGGGCAAGTGAATGATATTTTGTATGGATTGTTTTCCGACTATGAACTTTTATTAATAGATGATTGGAAAATGAAAGCTTGAACAAATTAAAAGATAGACTAGTGGATAACATAAATCTGATATACCATATCCACATAATAATTGCAATCCATCAAAGCTTTTAAATAACCATAAATCGTTTTTAGTCTACATTGTTCTCATTTTTTCGTGTCACCTAATGTCATTTTTTCAAAAACTCTTAGTGTCATTCGTCAAAACCTATCCGATGGACATGTGCATCCCCAATAATTCAAATAGTGTCTGCTTTGGAAAATGTCAAGAGCTAAAAAGACAAGATGCGTGGCCGACACAATTGAACATCTTCTTAGAAGCATCCATGCTTCTTCACGACTAAAATTTACAGGAAAACAAAAGAGGTTCATAATATGAAACTAGAAATCCAAATCCAATATTAAAGCCTTGAATCAAACAAAGTCCTAATCCCAACATCTTCATCTAATTTTTTCTGTTCCCCATAGGACTTCCCTAAGAACTGATTAAGAAATGAAATTCTACTAGAGTACCACGAACTTAAGAAAATATAGGAGTCACTAAGATTCTGGAGTCATGATTCTAAAGTGGGAAAATTTTGCAATTAATTGAAAAAGCACATAAAAAAAAAATAAGGAACCTCCTCCGCATGATTTTTTCAATGCATCAAGGTCTAAAACGCTTCAGAAACAACTCGAACTTCAAAATCAATATTCATCAAATAAATTTAGTATGAGACTGCAATAAAATCAGACAGCTGTTAGTTCCCAAACGGAAATTGGCAACCTTGCAAGAAATAAAAGGGGGAAAAAATGGTTTCTTATAAAACTCTCCGTATTTGCATTGTGCTGACACTAATTTTCTGAGGGCAATGTTTGACCTCATGCTTTGGTATTATGGTTTCTGGGGCTTTTTTTAGGTGAGTTCCAAATTCCTTAATCAGTCCCATAATTCTTTCTCTCTCTTTCTCTTTCTCCGTCATGCTTTCCTGTTTTTCTTTTATTTTTTTGGGTTCCCTTCTAACATTGAAATGCTGAATAGAATACATTCAGCGTAATCAAAGAAAGATTCTGTAAACATACTCTAAGAATGAAAAAAGGGAAAATTGCATAACACAGGCACATTCATCTGGAGTATTGTGACATAAAATCTAGAGTCTTTCTTTGACAAGGACATGGTATAAGGATCAATCATGCAAATAGGACACAAACTAATTCCTTAATGCCAAGAGGACAAATCACTCTCACATACCAAAAATGCCCTGCTAGCCCATGAAAGTGCCTAAACCCTCAAAATCCTATGAAAGTGCCTAAACCCCCAAACCTTATGAAAGTGCCTAAACTGCAAAATCGTATGAAAGTGCCTAAACCTCCGAAACCAAAGTGCCTAAACTTCTAAAACCCTAAGAAACCGTATGATACCCTAAGTGCCTAAACCCAATATACCCTACCCTAAAAAGCGTAAACCCCCCAAAATTAAACCCACTTTCAAAATTGAAGAGAGAGAAAAGAGAGAGAAATCAACCTAGTACTTTAGAAATTACCCATTGTAGAAATCAGCCCAGTATCTGACCGGACAGTAGCCCATTTGCATTTCCCATTTCCTTTTCTCTCTCATCACCCATTGAAGTTCGGTCACGGCAGTAACGTACTGCTCTTGAAGTCCGGTCTTGAAGAGTCGGGGTTTTCTTTTTTAATTTTTTTATCATTAAGGGTATTTTTGTCTAGTATTGTCCTTGAGCCATTAAAAATTTTCCAGCAATGTATTGAAGACCTTAAAAAAAGTTCGGCTGGACTAAAAATCCTTTAAAGCCCCAAACTTGGCCTGTAAGCCAATTTTCTATAAAATCTATGCATTATGAAGCCAAAAGACATACAAATACTCAAGGACGGACGCAAGCGCCCTACCCAAGTTTCAAATTTTTCTTATAATATAGTAATAGTATTCTAAAATTTTTACAACTATAGGTTTGCCCATCCAACAGTGTTCGCCCAACTCACACTCGAACTCGTAGCAGCTAAAATAAATCCAATAAGTGGTCCAATTGACTACGTGCAATTATTATAGAGAGACTTTCCAGTGAATTGAAAGATTGAAGCATAAAGAAACCCTAAAACTGCAGAACTTTCAATCTTACAGTAGCTAAGGGGAGTAACCCAAAAAAAGTTTAGAATGACGATGAGGAGTTTTATAAAGTCCCAGTCACAAGATTCGGAGATATCATATTTTCTGTGCAATATGTAAGCAGCCAAACAGAAAACAATATATATAACTAAAACTGCAATGCCACTGTTAATAATGGGGAAAACCCAAAGAAAGTTTACATTGAAGAAGGTGATTCCATAAAAACCTTATTGCAAGATTCCAAGCTGTCATATTTTCCGTGCAATTTCTCATCAATCAAACAAAAACAAAAGAGAAGAAAGAGAAAACGAGGAATTAGTACCTGGGTTGTCAGCAGATTAGGGCTTTTTCATGAACGAAAAAAGAATCTTTTACTTGCAATATCACTGTTAACAATGGGGAAAAAACAAAGAATTTGAGAATGAAGAAGATAAGTCCATGAAAACCCAATTACAAGTTTCCAAGATATCATATTTTCCGGGCAATTTCTAAGCAGCCAAACAGAAAACAGAAAATACAAGAAAGAAAAAAAGGAGGAATTAGTACCTGGGTCTGTGAGATTAGGGATTTTTCATCAACAAAAGAAGAATCTTTTTCAGTCTTTGTGTGAATGGGAAGGTAGAGAGAGAGAGAGAGAGAGAGAGAGAGTAGTCACTGGGGAAAAGTGGAAGGAGGTTGCACTGTTGCAGTAGTGGTTTCAGATAGCCGTTGTGGGCTAGATTTGAATTTCGTTGAGAGAATTTTTATTTTTACCGTTTGTCGTTTGACGGCGTTAGTCTCGGATCCAACGATGTTCAGTTGCAAGGAGTCCGGATAAATTGTTTAATACTACTAGCCGTTGGTAAACTTGTGATGACAAATTGGATTGGGCTTGGGCTACAAGGTCATTCTGTTCAAATGGGCTTCTCAATTGGGTTTGGCCTAGATGGGTAAAGCTTAGTAGGGGCAGTTAGGATGGGACCATGCCACTTGACACCTAGTTAAGAAGCCCTATCCTCAAAGATGGCCCTATCCTCGAAGAGGATAGAGGTTGAGAGCCAATCTCCAATCCGACTGTTTGCATGAATGATTTAGACTTCTAGAGCTACAAAATTGAACGACTCTGATTGTGAACATTTGTTGGTGGATCTTACGTTATTGGGTTGTATGTTTGAAATGTGTTTTCGAAATAATAATGCATGTAGCAACGCTCATACTTGTGGCTCGTTTGTTATCTCGAAGATAAAAAGATGGGACATAGAATTCTTAAGATAAGAGTAAGATATAAACTCTCTTGGGGTATAGAAATGATGTAAGAAAAAACCTGGTGTTTGTTTTGGTTGAAATTGTGACAAGCATTTCCTATTTTACCCTCATGCCAACCACATGAGAACAAAATGAGGAGGGCAAAATAGTCACATTTAGTAGCTCTTGATGGATGGGATATAGAATCCCACCTCCCCCATGGGATTTGCGATAGCAAACGCTTGACTTTTGGGACCCATGGCATAGTATATCCAAGCCCACCCTCAAATGCCGCCAAACAAACAAGCCCGAGTCCCACTGTGCATTTTTGACAGTCGAAAATCATACATTTTGTAGGTCTTGATATGAACATTATCCATGCTGAAAATCAAGTTGATTGGACATTGGTAGCAATCTCAAAATTATTCATTTTAAAAAATATGGATCGTAAAAATTCTTCTTGTTATTCAATTGATTTGAATAAAAGCGCTGATTGATATCCTGATCCATCCAATTGTTTGAATGAATGATTTACATGTCTAGACCTACAAAATGAAAGAGCCGGATTGTCAAAATATATTGAGGGACGTTACAATGTTGAGTGGTGTGTGTGTGTGTGTGTGTGTGTGTGTTCAAATCAGTGTGTTCGTACAAAGGTCGTATTAATAAGATAGAGACCCAATTCATTAATGTTAAAAAAAAAAACACAAAGAAACCTCATTCATTACAATCATATATTATCACTACAGGAAAAAACACAATTTGTGGCTAAGAATCATATATGTTGAATCTCTATTTTAGACTCTTTCAGTCCTCATAAACTTAGGGACTCCCTAAAAAATATAGAGATTAGAGACTCATTTTTATGTTCGGGAAATATATATTATGCATAACTTCTAATGTATTAGTCGATGAATAAAAAATTATTGTTATTGGAAAAGGTATTGAAAAATAGCTTTAAAATGATCCAATGAATAATCTATTTATGTATCTATAATAATTAAAACTAATATTCTTTATTTATGTATCTATTTATGTTTTACATTGGCAAATTTATTGAAAATGTTATTCAATAAATTTTTTAAATCAGAAGAAAAGGTTAAAAATGCTGAATTAATTGAATTTGCCAATGTGCAAGAGCAAAGAGAAAAGCTCAATACGTGGACAATTCCACCTGTTAATCCAGAAACCATATACAGATATGGTACTTTTCAATTTAAGAGCAGTCTTGCAATTAAAACTTTAGAAAAGACTGAAAGTATAGAAGATAATGATAAGGTAATAAACCTTATGGATCCCAGAGAAGTCTTAAATCATCACAGAGACTTCAAATATGTCCATATAGGACTTGTACAAGTTGCTTTCAAACCACTCACCTTGTTAGGTACCGATACTTGCCTTCAAGCTACCTTAAGGGATGGTAGATGCAACAATTGGAAAGCCTCAATGATGGCTGCAATAGAAACTAGTCTATGTCATGGACCAGTTTATTTTAATGCTTATCCCAATCTCACCCTATCTTTAACAGATAGAAATATAGGTGAATCTTTAAATTTAAGAATGCAAACTAAGGGATATGACTTCTTACCAGGTTCTGAAGTCATTGCCATAGTCTATAGAATTTATTATAGACTAATGAATACTATAAATCCCAGAGTCCGTCAATTAGGACCTCCAGATCGCACTATACTGGTAGATACAAATCTGTATACCTCTAACATAGCCACTAATAGGCTAATCAATTGGGAAGAAATAACCTTTCCGGAGAACTGGACTATTCAAAATGCAATACAAGTGTAAATATCGCAGAAGAAAATCTGAGAATAAATCAGATAAAAAGAAAAGTACAAAAAAAATCCTTACAAATCAAAGGGGAAAAGGAGATCAAAATCCACAGCAAAATGCTATAAGTGTGAAAAAATCGGTCATTATGCCAATAGATGTACAACTAAAAAGAAGCTAAATGAACTTCAAATAGATGATAATCTTAAGCAACAATTGTTTAAATTAATGCTTAATTCTACAGATTCAGAAGAAGAATATGAAAGTTCTTCTGAGGAAATTAATGAATTATCAGATGATACATCTTATTCAGGGTCAGAATCTGATTCTGATACTAATCTTAAGGAATGCAAATGCAATGATTTAGAACGCTCAACTTCCACTGACTATTGGAAGGCCATTGTTCAAATGAATGGTTTAAGTATTAATGTTCTCACTAATGAACAAAAATCGTTACTAGATATTACTGATCAAATCCAAGATCAACAATTAAAATTTAAAATTTTAGAATCTTGCATAACTTCTGTTAAAGAGGAAGAAGTTATTGAAAAACCTCAAATTCCTGAGGAAATTTATAGTCTTAAAAAGGTTATGGAAAGAGTTAGAAATAATCTTCAAAGCTCTAAACCTGCAACAATTCCTGATTTAAAATCAGAGATTAATATTTTGAAAACAGAGATTAAAAATTTAAAATCTCAGCAATCTTGTACTAATCAAGAGTTAATCTTAATAAGACATCGTTTGGATACTCTTGATAAGAACAAGGAGGAGTTTATTCCTGAAAATACCGAATATTTAAATAATCTCAGTAATATTGTTTGCCAAAAATGGCATATTAAAGTTAATCTTGTTATTCACAAAGAATATACTATAGAAAATATCACTGCACTAGTAGATAGTGGTGCAGATATGAATTGCATTCAGGAAGGTTTAGTACCTACAGAATATTTTGAGAAAACTAGGCAAAATCTTCACAATGCAAGTGGTTCAAGAATGAACATAAAATACAAGCTTAATAAAGTCTATATTTGCAATCAAGGCATATGTCTTGAAACATAATTCTTATGTGTTAGAAATTTGCAACAAGAAGTAATTCTTGGATCACCATTTCTGTCAATGATTATGCCTATGCATACTAATAATAATGGTATAACCACTAATATTGATGGTCATGAAATATTCTTTGAATTCGTATCTCAACCGATTTATAAAGAAATAAATGATATCCTTCAGCAAATTCAAAGGAAGGATAAGCAGATTAATTTTCTGCAACACGAAATTAAAATTATGACAAAGGAATGCAAAAAGTCGAATATTATTATAAACATATTTGAAAAGTTCACCAATAATCCAAATTTTTATGGAAATTCCTCTCGCCGAGACGAACCAATAATCTACAGTACAAAAAATTGACGCAAAACTAACAAATGCAAATTTTGTTTGAATAAAGACAAAAATAATAACCCATTGGTTTATTTTTCCCAAAACATCGTTGAAGTAACTTTGAGTTTTGAAAAATAAACATAGAAATAGAGACTTGTGATTGAAGTGGCACTTTTAAAATATAATATATGCAGATTATTTACATAGAGAGTTGGGTTAGAGTCTTACAGATGCTATTGCGAAATTGGAAAGTAAAACGTGCAAAGGCTCCAAACCCTTTCATATCCTCAATAATGTGGAAGCAATAAAAAAAAAAAAGTTTAGTAATGTACTTTTTTTTTTTATAGGCTCAAATAATATCCAAATAACAAAGTAAGAACGAACTAGGGAATGAATGAGCTTAGAAAGTATTACTCACGTTTCAAGTTTTTATTATGAACATAGTAATATCCCTCAAAAGTATAGATTTGCGGCCTTTTATCTTTCAAGGGGCTCATATTTTGTTTTCTAATACAAAGATGGTTGCACAAAAGTAGATGCATGTATAATTGTACATGGAATATGCATTATTAAATATGGTGGTATATAATTTTGTTGCTAGTTTTTTACAATTTGTATAGGCAAGCCAAACATCACTATTCATGTATGACATATCTTTTGATTTTAATTTCTAATTGTATAATTAAACCAATGTAGTTCCGGATTTGTAAAATAGTACATAAACGTGTTTAACAAAATAGTACTTCCTCGTCCCAAATTGCTTACTCCTTCTTAGAGACTGCATTTTGCACGCAAATTCTTGCCCCTTCTTGAAAACAGTCCATTTTGCACACAAACAAAATGCACAGTCTCTAAAAATGACGGAAGGAGTAGCAGAATGTAAAAAAGTCTACATGTGTTAACATCAATGCATTAAACTTTCTGGAAAACATGCAACACTTCAATCACTCAAAGTCACAAAGTCGTGCCCATGTTTGGCTCTTTCTAGATCTCAGTGATGATTGGAATTACTATTAAGCTAAATTCTCCAATATATTTTATCAAGATTTTGATAAAATCAATCCTTTGATTTTATCCATTCGTGAAGACATTTAATAAAATTCACAAAAATTCATAGATTTTATCAAATGTCTTCACGAATGGATAAAATCAAGAGGTTGATTTTATCAAATTTTAACATAATCCATTGGAGAACTTAGCCTTATGCTCTAGATCGAACTTGCAAGAACTAATCACCAATCATAATGAAAGGACACCAACAATATGATTTTGGAAAATATTTAGTTTAGAAAAAAGAGTTTTTATTCAGTCTGTCAAGTTATTTTTTCAAGCTAAATGTGTTCCGAAAACATCATTGATATTTGATTAACATAGTTTTTAGAATGAAATTAACCTTGTTCATTTTGGATTTTAAGACCGGTTTTCTCGATTATTCTCTAATTATTACTCGCATTTCTATTCATCATTACTTTTATTTTTAATTATAATTTTCATTTCTCTCAAATCATTACCACATATTTCTAATTATTATCCAAATTTATCCCTCTAATCATTACCCAAAAACAAAACCCAAAAACCAAACCAAACAAGATCTAAAAAATAAATAGTTTCAATCATTGAAGCAAGTCCAATAAAGTCAAAATTTTTGGACCGAGGAAGATGTATGTCCTAAAATTTCTCCACGTCTCTTTTTGTCCCTTTGATGTCCAAAAAGTCAGTTCGTTACAAAAAGATGTGCAAATTTTTTGATAAAAAAATATCTTGTATATAATTTTTTAAAATTTCTTCTCAACAAATTAAAGCTCTCAACTAGTTTTTTTAGTTTCGTGCAAAAAAAATTGAAAAACTGTTCTTGTCGTATGTCGATGGAGGTACAAATTGTTCCGTAGATGTTATGGATAGAACATGTGTAGCTTTTAAATGTAATATTTTACAAGTGATCTATTTGATTTTTGCCACTTGCGAACTTAAATCATGGCTCCGCCTTTAGTGCTGCATTAACCTTGGCCGCTTGAAACTCTATTTTAGCAAAAAGCCTAGGATTATTAGCGATAATGTCAAAATCTTTTTTGTTAATGCCAAAACCTCTATTATGTGCACGATACAAGTTTTTATGTACTACAATTTTGACATTAAAAAAAAAAAGTTTTGACATTATTGCTTTTTTAATCCTACCATCCCTCTAATTTATTCATAATCGGTTAACCAATGCGATGCCGTGCCAAATTTGTACTACTCCCTCCGTCCCTTAAAGTTTGACACTTTCGGGAGTGCGTGCCATTTTTAAATTGTCTATATCTTTCAATTCATAATGTTTTATGTGATTTTCGTATCTTTGTTTAAAAGAACTAATTAAAATCTATCAAACTAGATCCATATTGCTTATATAAAACATTATAAATTAAAAGAAATAATCAATTTTTTCATAAGGCTGGAATAGTAAAAGTGTCAAACTTTATGGGACGGAGGGAGTATAATATTAGGACATACACGTGTTTCACAAAATAGGAGAGTGTCAAAAAGTCAAAACTTAAGCATCCATGCATGGACCTTTCTTGGAAACATACAACCATGTTTTTTATGATTGGAAATTCAATCACACAAAAGTCACAATCTCGGAAACGGGAAGGGGAAGGGACAGCATATTGAGGGACAATCATGTGTGTTAATCCCATTCGAGTTGTCTGTGCTCGGCGATCAACAACGCAGATTAATTTGGTAATAGATGGTACAAATCTGTTTGGGTTCAAGTAGATTTGTTTGGGTTCAAGTAGATCTGCGCCGTTGATCGGCAAGCACAAATGGTCCGGATGGGGCTAGCATGCATGTACGCACCCTTTGTCGAGCAATCTCACACTCACGTTTGGTTGTTTCCAGATATCTTTTGATGATTCGAACTAGAGTGTGTTTCTCGTAAATTTTTTTTTTCTCTATCTTTTAAGCTATAAAATAAAGTAAGATTGTTTTATCTTATTGCGGCTTTTTAAACTTTTGATTTTAGGAGAGGCATTGGAGATTCTTTGGACTTTTTGAGCAAAAATGCGAGAATTTCGATAAGAGGAGCAGAGCTTTATTTATGTTTTCGGAAAAACAATGGGGACAGATACATATGTATAGACAGCGTACAGATGGGTCTCGGGGACCCACTTGTGGGTCTCACACGGACGATCCGAGCCGTTCAATCATCTTAGAATGATTTTCCGAGGGGCCCCGCGAGAAATTAGCTCAATCGGACGTGTGTAAGTGCTTGATCCAAAATCTCCCCGTTTGATCATTCTAAGATGATTGAACGGCTCGGATCGTCCGTGTGGGACCCACAAGTGGGTCCTCGAGACCCATCTGTATGCTGTCTGTACATATGTATCTGTACATATAGAAAGGTTCTTATGTTTTAGAGCTCATCGAAAACTTATCAACTATTATATTAATCCAATACCGATGATATGATATCAGCACACATTTGTTTTAAGAAAGATGAATTCTGATTCAGTTTGTCAAGTTATAATTTTTCAAGGTAAATGTGTTACGAAAACATAGTGATTGATATTCAATTAGCATAATTTCTTGAATGATTGATGGTTTCAAAAAGTTTTGAATATAAACAGACAATTGAAGTAGGGGAAAAAGAGCAAAAAAAATACGGACCTTATTCGTTTAGTAGTTTTAGGGAGTGTTCCACTAACAAAAAACTATTTTTTCTAAACACCGAGATAGGTCATTCTCTTACAACACATCACATAAAAAACCGTGGAAAACCAATTTTTTCAAAAAACTAAGTTAATGGAACACCTTAGTTTAGTTTTGGAGATAGGTTATGAGTGGATAAAGATAGAGAGAGAGATGAGGATAATAATTACAAAACAAAACTAAAACAAAACTAAAATTTTGAAACGAACAAGGAAATTAGGATCAATCCTATTTGAGGGCCTAATTATTCAGTAGTCTGATAAACACCAGTTGCGTGGACCGTGGTGCTCCGAATCACTCCAATATTGTGGTACATTTTTGTGGGACTCACGACTAAGCATATGGACCTATGTAAATAAGTAATTCTGGAGTCATCCGAAACACCACAAAACTGTACTACCGAACTATCGAATAATTACTGCATTTTATGACTAAGATGTGTGTCCTAAAATTTCTCCACATCTCTTTTTAGTATCCTAATTTACTTTTTCACACACAAATGAAACATTAAAACAACAACATACTAATAAATTTACCGAAAATATTATCATAAAAAGATGGATTATGCATACAGACATACAGTTGTTTTCAACACGAATTCGAACATAGATGAGTTTGGAACTATTGATGCAATGTGTGGGTACGTGAATCTCACGGTCCTCACCCGCATTGAACAAAACGTGGGACAAGTGGTGGGTGTTGTGCACCTAGGTGTTTTGTACTATGCTGTGCACCCCTCGACCTTCCGATCGTGTTTTGGACGATTCGGATGTGTTTTGATTTTTTACTGGTAAAAATAAATTAAAATTGTTGAACACATTTGAATCGTCCGAAACACAATTAGATGGCCGAGAGGTGCACAGCACGGTGCAAGGCACCCAAGTGCACATCACCCCCAAATCCCGAAAAAAGGCGTGTGTTGTGAAATTCTGTCTCTTTACCAGACAGAGCTTTATTTTTTCGAAAATGGATGGATCCTCTCCGGTTCAAGTTTTAAATTAGAGGAGACAATTCACATCTGGACTATCCAATGTGCTTAGAAACACATTTCAGCACCCCATCGTAGCAGTTCAAAAATATTTTCAAAATGATCCGAATTTAAAATAAAACTCTACCAACAAGGAGTCTCTTCTTTGCTGAAAGAGTTTTATCCTTAACTTTGGACCATAAAAGGCTAACATGGACGCTACACCTTATAACACGGAAGGGCGTTAGTGGGACTCCAGTTCCCCCTTCCGGTCCAAAACATGAACCGCAGTGGATCCGGATCCATTTCCCCACAAACACAGAAAAAGACTTGTCTATAACTGCACAGGGGTCGCGTGTGGCCGAGGCTAAATATATATCGACAACTGGATAAAGTTATCAGTTGATTTCTCAGATTATTCTTCAGGAGCCGAAAGCAGCGTGTGGTGAGAGAGAGAGAGAGAGAGAGAGAGAGAGAGAGAGTAATGGAGGTGTTGGAGGGAAGCTAGGTTACGAAAATCAACACTTCCTGTTACTTCACCGTTTGCTTTCATCTTCACGCAGTTTTCCCATAGTTTCCAATTTTATCATTGACTCGAGTATCCCAATTTTTGAACTTGTCGTCGACTCTTCAACTCTATTCTTTCAAAGTTTCAATCTTTTCAATTAGATCCCATTAATTTCCCTTAAATTCCGGTTCAAGTGTCCGAAACCCTTAGTTTTGAGTTATTTTAGACTTTTTCGGCTTTCATTTGGCCATTTTTGAGTTGAATTAATTTCTTCCTCAAGTGGCGGCTCTTACTTATGATACTGTTGCATTAACATCAAGCCCTTGTTTGTGGCTGCAGTAAAAAGGAGGATTTTTGAGTATTTGGATGGGTGATTGTGATATAGAGACCTTAAAAGGGCTTTGGAAATCGTTTGGGATCTTTTAAATTTATGATAATCTTTGGGTTGCCCTAATTTTAGTTGAGGTCATAGTTAGACTGCATAATGTCTTGTTCAAAGTTTACTGGGGATTCTAGTTAATTAGTTATTGAAATTAATCACCTCCTGATCATACAGTGTTTTGTGCTACTGGTTGTAACCACTTGCTATTGGGGATGGATTCATAAATTTAAATTTGAAGTACCCAGCCTTGTGATTTCGTGATTATCTTTTTTTTCTTGATAACTCGAGCATCTGGGCCGTTTTCGTGCACCACGACCAACCCTTATGATTTATGATTATTGCAAATTAAGTGTAGTATAGGGGTTTTACAAAAAAAATGGAGGGTTTGATTGGCCCCAGTACACTGATCCATCACTGCTTTGATATAGGTCCTTTTTCAGCTTTCAATTCTTTGTGATCTAATTTGCCCAAGTCTTGAATCCTTTTTGTTTTTTGCCCTCTGAAAAATGTCTGTTTCCTTGACTAGTTTCGCGAAGTGGTTGTGGGGAGGAAAAACTAAGGATCCTGCTCAAAATGGGTCTACCATCTATTCTACAACTAGAGATTTGGGCTTAGGTTTTAGAGAAGTTGATAATGTGAAGTTTCCTTCGGTGAAAGGGGCCGAGATTGCCTCCTTGTCAACCAGAAAGGTTAGGAGGAAATGGAAAAGCAGGGAAGAGGGGAGCATTGACACTGAGTCTGATGTTGTTTTGGTGCCATCAGATGGTGTTTGTTTATCTGGTTCCGAATCCGATGACTCAGACTGGTCAATTGGGTGGCTGGAACCACATGCCCCTGATTTCCAGAGTGACGATGAGGGCAGTTTTGCAGTGCTGGTTCCTTGCTATAGGCATGATTGCAAGGAGTTTGATGGGGGACCAAATAGTCAGTTCTTAAGTGCCATCAAGAACCTCCCAGATGATTGTGCTGGTATTAACACCTTCTAATTGTCAAATTGATTTGGACTTAAAGCTTGGTTTGGTTTGGTTTATCTATCATATTGCCCTTTAGTTTTATGGTTTTTGGCATCTTATCATAAATGGCTCGCTGTTATATATTTCTCCATTCATCTTTTTATGGTTCCTAGGTTTTATGCTTGGTTTACTCTGTTGTCTGCTTTGAGATGTTATGAGGCCATTTGACAACCCATTTTAACTCTTAGAACTGAGTGCTCTTAATGGATGCTTAAGTTTGTTTGACAACTAAAGTTCACTCACCTAAGAATTTAAGTGCTTCCCTTAAAATTATGTAAGTTTAAGTAGCAGGTTATTACTTATTGCTTGGCGCTTGCTGAATTTTGAAGTACTTCATTTTCAGTTATCAGTTTTTAATTTTTAAATTTAATTTTTATTTTTTTGGTACAAGACTTAAGTTTAGGATCTAGCTCTAGCTTTTAATTTTCGTACTTTTTTTTATGTTGTAGATTTAAGTTTTAGTCTTAGGCCTTGTTCCTCTTAACTTTTTGTGGCACTTTGTGGTTTTGTTTTTAGTCAATTTTTTTTTGCATTTGCTAGTTTTGCATCAAACTTTTTGCGTTTGGTGATTCGTCTCGATGAGAGGAATCTGAAAAGTACAAAATTATGGCTGAAAGTTGATCCTTTTTTGAACATTAGAGTTTTTTTTTTGTCGTTTTCAAAAAAATTTGGTTCTTCAGTTGCCTCTTCTGATCAAAGAAACTGGTATTTATTTCTAATTGATGCTGGCCTAGTTGGTTTGCTGGTAATACGTCTTTCTGCCTTTATTTCTGTTATAGATTGATTAAACTGAAAGTCAATATGTTACTTTTCGCTGGTAATACATCTTTCTGCCTTTATTTCTGCTATATATCGATTAAACTGAAAGTCAATATGTTACTTTTATTTTGATGTGGGAACAGCAAAAACTTGGTCTGTTTTGCCTACCTTATTGGTCTAAGATTTGTCAACCATGCTGATTTATGTTCCTTTTGGTTGTGTATGCAGATGGCAAGACGTATGTCGAGCAATGGCTTTCTTCTCTACAACATAGCTGAAGCATATTGATTGAACTGTTTGAATATGATTGTAGGCTATTATGTATATTGAATTCGGAGGGGGAAATAACACACTGAAAAGAAACTTATAGAGTAAGATGGCTGCATATATCATGTTCAAGTAGTTTGCAGGGGAACAATATTCGGGAAATCAAGGGTTGAGCATCTTTGATTATATAAGGAAAGGAAAGAAGAAGCGTTTTTCAGCACATCATGTTATGTTCTTCAGGTTATCAGGGTTAGCCTTACGTCAACCGTTACATGAGTGGTGCTTAACATGTAATGCAAATCCTTTATTGTAAATAGTGCTTCTGTAGATGTGAGAAGCATATGTTTGCTTAGGAGTTGCTGTTGCTGTAAATAACTATCTTCCTCCAATTGTGAAATCAAGGGCCACTTGTTTGCTTCATCATTCACGTTTGTGTCTTTGCTGGATGTAGTTTGGTTGTTCTAAGGTGTGCCATATTTATTGCTTTTCCCCTGTCGTATTCTCCCTGTTACTTGGAATTTGAAGTAGTAGAAGCACTTTTTCATGTTATACTCTATTTTCTTGTATTGTTCTATGTTCCTTAATTTACCTTGACTTGATAATGGGTAGTTGTTGGCAACATTTTCTCGTCTTTTCTGCTAAAGAGTGGTAAGTGGTATGCTATGTAGCACAGACACGGATATGAGCATAGACACAGAAATTCTAAGAAAATAGACACGGACACGGACACAGCAGGGATACAACAAAAATAAATAAATAATTATCTATATAATATATCATATATGTATGCAGTAACAATTTATATACATAGATATATACACTTTTCTTTTGATATGTATACACTGTTATGTACTGGTATATACGCACATATATACATGTATACATACACACAACTACGGAGATATATACATCGAATTTATGTACCAGTATATATACATACGTACATATAGCAAGGGAGCGGCAGGGAGAGTGAGTGAGATCGTGAGAGTCAGAGAGTGTATACGCGTGTCCATGCCGTGTCCCCTAAGTGTCCCCCTCCAAAATTAATTTAATTTAAGGGACACGCCATGTGGCATGTCCAATACGTGTCCCCGAGTGTTCCCCGTCTCCCTGTGTCCCATACGGGGACACGGCGAGCTTTGGAAGTGTCAGTGCTTCATAGGTGGTATAAGTTGTGTGAGATTGACTTTTAGTTTGGTTGCTGAAAATTCATGTTCTTATTCCCCCCCATGCTTAGTTGCGGCTAAAAAGGACCAGTTCCATATCTACTGCAGAGCTTTAATATGTGCAGGGGACAATTCAATAAAAATGCAGGGATCACACGCAGCATCTTTTATTTACAGAAGTACTTCTTCTTGGCTGCTCTGTTTCTGTGAGGGATGTGAAACTAATGATTATGCTAGAACCCATCATTTCGTATTCGGGGTGACCTGTGCAGATATTGAGAAATCTGCAAGTGGTCCTTAAACTCCATGTTTTCTTGGCTGAGCCCCTAGTCCTCTTCAGTCTCAGCTTACATGCATATGGAGACAAGGTCAGTATATGGATATGGAAAGTGTGTTACATTCATTGAATGAGACGGTGACATACTTCAAATTATAAGGCAAAATGATGGATAGGCTGCTGTCATATTAACTTGTAAAAAACATTCCATTCTGTGTTGGACTGATGAGTAGAATTTTGTTGTATATGGTTGCTGCACACACAGACACCAGTAGAGGGGAGATTCAAAGCTTTGTTTTGCTTTCGGTGTTGGATTTCAACTGTTTTCATGATTTTATTCGGTCAATATCCCAGGGGGAAATTTGCTGATGTTTTGCTTTTTCTTTATATAGACGTAGCTTGTAGAAGTTTATGAGGTAACCAAATTTGTCACTTTCCAGTTCTGAGAATTTCTTTGGTTTTGTAGATTAATTGGTTAAACCTTCTCATTTGTAACACCAAACATAACTGAACATATCCTGAATTTACTTTTAAAAAGATCCTCAATTTACAAATGGTCATCTCATTGAATCCCCAAGTGGTGATACTACTTTCTGTGGAGTGACTTGGTCTTACAAATGGTCTTAATTATAGAGCATGGGTTCTTCATTTCTGTCATGTCTCATTGGATGGTGGAATATTGTCATGGTTGGGTTCCATAATGTTTTTGTAATCCTTTACTTCAACATTTTCTTATCAAAGGAAAAAAAAAAAGAAAAAGAAATCCTTTACTCCAAAAATAATTTGCATTTTTTTTTTTCAATTCAAGGGTTGTATATAAATAAATGAGTCCACCACCATGAATATGCATTGCTTGCAGCTCTATTCAACATCTAATCCAATTTTGACCTTCTAGACAACAAACATGAAACTCAAATCATCTCATTCTGGTGCAATATTTTCTTTATAGAAGTGCCATATTTCATTTATGTATGGACGATCATACTTTATAATATAATATATGTAAATTTCACACCCACACATGTATATCTGTGCATATATATACATACAAACATACATACACGTGTGGAGAGAGAGCGCCTCTCCAACAAGATATGATCAGAGTAAACGATCGGATGATGAGTTGGCGACTCTCTCATTTTTGCCTTTTCTAATGGGGTCCAACACCTTTTCCGGGAGAATTTTTCTCCCAACCATAAACCCATAATTAGGGGATGGGATCCTCATTTGCAATGCATTCATTTCCCTTTGTTTCATTGTTTGCATGGTTTTCTCCTCAAAACCCAGAAACTGTTTTTTTGTATGCAACTCTTTTTCTCTTCCTAAACGTCGAAGGGATCGATCGCACTGTCCTTGTTTAGGGAGGGGGAAGAGTTTCGTGTTTGTTGTTTAGAAGATCAAATTGGATTAGATGTTGAATAGAGCTGCAAGCAATGCATATTCATGGTGGTGGGCGAGCCACATCCAGACAAAGCAATCCAAATGGCTCGAACAAAACCTTCAAGGTATGAAAACATCTCTTAGGCTTTTTGTAAATTTGAATTATGCTTATGCCAATGACCAAGGCGAACGCAAACACAAACATTGGCATAATGTTGGAGAATTTTCTGCCATATAGCTTGATTTATGAAGAAGAATGGTTTTCTCAAGATATTAGCTTTCTGTTTCCCTAAAAAATAAGTGTTTATCCTTACATTTACGAATCATATTTATGTGACAGATGAAACAGAAAAAGGAAGGGGTTTTATCTGATATTATACATATATCATGAATCATGATTGATAGAATACAAAATACATATGCGTAGCCAGGGGATGAGGTACATAGGGGCCCGGGGTGGCTTGGCCATCTCCCAAATTTTAAAAATTTACTAATAATAAATGTAGTATAATTATTATGTAGATAATTAATATAACAAATCTCTAAAAATCTGAAGGGGCCGGGTCCCTTGTCCCCTCCCAAAATTTAAAAATTTACTAATAATATATGAGTATAATTACTAAGTTGATAATCTAAATAATTTTGATTTGCTATAGTTAAAAATCTAAATAATTCCACATTGTCGCGTAAAATTTTCTCAATTTTTTTCGTAGGTGCAATTAATTATACACGGGTGTTGTAATTGTCGACCAAAAAACAAAACAATGTCATATACAATACAGTACTATACTACACGATCTACGCGATACGTTGAGTACATTTTTGGATGAAAATATTTTTTTAGGTCTGTCCCCCTCGGTCTAAAATTCTGGCTCCGCCACTGTGCGTAGCTTACCACAAGGAGAACCAAGTAATGTGGAAATATTACCTTCTTTCTTTTTGCATTATATACGACAGTAATATTGTTGAAACTTGTCTGTGTCTTTTTTTTTTTCTTTTTCCCTTCCCCTTTTGGAGGAGGTGCTAAAATGGTGTTGTTCACATTGTATATTTCTTAATTCCTGTTATGCTAAAAGAATCAGAGCTACCATATTGTCTCTTCGACTGTCGAGGTTGAACAGTTCTTTCAATTCCAATCTTTAACAAGAATCTATGGAACTGCAGACATGGAAGAAAAGGTGCAGAATGTGCTAAAACTCATTGAAGAGGATGGAGACACCTTTGCCAAGAGGGCAGAAATGTACTATGAGAGAAGGCCAGGGCTAATAAACTTTATTGAAGAATCTTACCGAGCGTACCGCGCCTTAGCCGAACGGTATGATCACATGTCCACAGACTTGCAAAATGCCAACACAACCCTCGCCACTGTTTGCCCGGAACGAGTCCAGTTGGCTATGGACAACGACGAAGAAAATGGTACGAAATTTGGAAGCAGGAGGAAACTTCAATCCAAACCAAAAGCGGCGAATTCTGATGGAACTGTTTTCAAATCTGGTTTGAGTAAATCTGAGGCGGTGCTGGAGATTGACAAGCTTCAGAAGGAGATTATGGCTTTGCAAACTGTGAAGGAATTCGTGAAGAGCTCTTATGAAAGCGGGCTTCAGAAGTATTGGGAAATTGAGGCCAGGGTCACAGAGCTCCAGGATAGAGTTCTTGGCCTGGAAGAGGAATTCAACATGGGAAAGGGAAATGAGAATGGTGAAGCTGGGGCTTTAATGGCGGAAGAGGTCTTGAAGTTATGCGAAGAGACGTTGGCTAAGTTGGAGGAGAAACAAGAGAGGTCTACAGAGGAAGCAAAAGAAGAGTACAAAAGAGTTGAGGAGGCCCGCGAGAAACTTAATTCCCTCAAGCAAAAGTTCCTCTCTGAGCAACCGCTCGAGTTGAAAAAAGAATCCGGGAGTTTGGATAGAGAGAAAAGGGAATCTGATGAGTTACGCGCGAAAATTGCAGGGCATTTTGAACTGGGATCCAAGGAATCTTCAGATGTGATGAGTTTGACTGAGAAGATCGATGAGCTTGTGAGTAAGGTTATAAACTTGGAAACATCGGTGTCGTCTCAACCTGCTGTAATAGACAGATTAAGGATAGAAACAGACGAACTTCAGGCGCAAATTCAAATTTTGGAAGACGAAAAGGCGAATCTGGTTGATGGAAATGACAGTTTGACATCAAAATTGAGGGAAATGGAGGAGAAGTGTGGAAAGCTTGAGGATTTGAACTTGAATTTGGAAAACCAAAACAACCACCTCCAAGCGCATTTCACCGAAGCTAGGTGTAGTATCGATCACCTGTCCGAGTATATGGAATCGTCGCTAGAAGAGGAATCTAACGTTGGAATCGGAAGTCTGGAAGAGTTCGAAAAAAGAGAAGATTTGATGATTTCCACGGGATCGAAAGCTCCGGTCAGAGAGGACAAGATCGGGAGATTTAGTAATTCGGATGCGTTTTCTGAGAAACGCGAAGACCCGAATTCGCTGCAGAAGGTTGAGAAACAAGGCGTTTTCCTAACCGAGGAAAACGCCGTCGTCGTTAACAATGAACCTTGGGGAGTGGAAAAAAAGAAAGAAGATGAGATGAACTGGCGGGAGATGCTGCTGGATGGGCTGCCGCTGGAGGATAAAGAAACGATTCTGTTGACAGAATACATTACGATTTTAAAGAATTACAAAGACTTGAGGAAGAAGCTGACCGATGTAGAGAGGAAAAATCGCGACAGGATCTTTGAAACAACGGTGCAACTTAGGGAATTGAGGAGTTTAATTGCCAAAAGGGACAAGGAGATCCAATTCTTACGCCAGAAACTGCGCGAAAACAAGGATTTGAATGCGGACAATGGGGAAGTTTCAGCTCCGTTTGAAGTTCATCCGGTGAATGAAGAAGATGAATATGTTAAGTTGATTTTGATCGACGAGCCTCAGACAAGTTCGCCGCTAGAAGAAAAGCTCCGGGTGAAAATCGACGCTCTACTGGATGAGAACTTGGATTTCTGGTTGAGGTTCAGCACTTCATTCCACCAGATACAGAAATTCAAATCGGGGTTTTCGGAATTGGAATCCGAGATTGAGAAGATCAAGGAAAAAAGAGAGAAGCAGCATCAAGAGGGAATTCCTAGAACCGCGATGAAGATAGAACTCAAGACAATTTACATGCATTTAGTGGAGATAAAGTCAGAAGCAAAACTGTGGATAGAGAAGAGCGCGGTTTTGAAAGACGAATTGCAAAGGAGATTCGCTTCTCTATGCGAAATCGAAGAGGAAATAATGAAAGCATTGAATGCAGGCGCGGAAGAAGAGGAAATGAAGTTCACTAGTAATGAAGCCGCGATGTTTCAAGGAGAGGTTTCGAACATGAAGCTAGAGAATAACAAGGTTAGAGACGAATTGGAGGCCGGTTTGGACAGCGTAAGCAAACTTAAGCAAGAGATTGAGAAGACCATTGGGAAGCTGAATGGGGAGTTTGGGCTGTTTGTGTCAAAGAGTTGCGACGAGTCGCAATTCGGGCGGGTTCGAATTCCTTTGAGTTCGTTTCTCTTTGGGGCTAAGCTGAAGAAGAAGTCGTCCATCTTCTCCTTCATGCACCGCAGAAAAAGGTCTCATGATCTTCGGTCTGGAATGCCTATGTAAAGTGTGTTGTCAGCTTGTGTTTTTTCTCTTTCCTCTAGGGTGTTTATAGGGACTGGCATGTTTGTGCATTTTCTTTATCTGTGAACTACTCCATAAAATGTATGACTGCAACATTGGAGCTTAATCCTCATTTTCATTGTTTGTGAAGTACTCTATAACTTTTCGTCCTCGTAATGACATGGTATCGATCGACATCCTCCGAGTAATTTCTCATGCGATACTAAGCAAGACTCACAACAATTTTATTCGATGATCTGAACTGTTCAATTTATGGCTATTTATGAGTTTAATGTATATGCCAAATATTAGATTGACCAGGTACGTACAAAGTCTTGGTCGAATTAGATTTTGTCAAGAAAAATGTACAGGTCACCCTATCACTCTTTTGTGACAAAAATGTTTCATTTATACAGATATCGATATCTGATCAATCTAATCTTTTACATATACGTCGAATACAAAGGCCTCATAACATAAACAACTTAAATAATCAAAATATGACATCTTTGGTTCAATTTTGCATCACATGAGCCATGAGCGATCACACGCAAGGAGTAAACATAGAGTAAGGCTATGGTGCACACATGCACCTGGGGTTTGTGTCCATAACATATATAGATGGAAGTGGGGACTCTACTCCCTTTATGGGTCGGCTGGCTTTACCA
Organism: Vaccinium darrowii; assembly: GCA_020921065.1. Taxonomy (NCBI): domain Eukaryota; kingdom Viridiplantae; phylum Streptophyta; class Magnoliopsida; order Ericales; family Ericaceae; genus Vaccinium; species Vaccinium darrowii. Next base: position 37,998,303 of record CM037154.1, read on the forward strand.
ACCGTATTTGTACCATCCATCTCGGCAATTAATGATTCAGATTTAAAATAAAATTCTTTTAGAGAATAGTTAAATAAAATTCTTTCAAAAAAAAAGAAGTAGAAATAGTTTTATTTTAAATCTGAATTATCGAGAACGCTCTATGATCCGAAAAGAATTCTTCCAGAGAACGAGTACTCTCTAAAAAAATTTTATTTTAAATTTCAACCATTCAAAACGCCGGACTAGGATTGGGAGGCTGCCCGCCGATGGGACAGAAGAGCCCGCGTTCTATATAGACCCTTGATCATGTCTGTATCCTACACACTCCAAGTCTCTCTCTCTCATCCCTGGATCATGTGTTACGGTCAGCAACACCACCGATTGCTCTCAGAAGACGACCTACCCCCTTCCCGACCTCGTCTACCGCCGACCGACACCGCCGTGGTCGACGATCTGAGGCACCGTTTGGCCGAAACCGAGGCGCTGCTGGAGCGAGCCAGGGCTCAAGAAGCCGAGCTGAGCCGCCGTCTCGACGAGATGAAGCGGTTCGTCTCTGTAATGGAGATCCTCGAGACCTACCTCCAGCGCCGGTTTCTCCAGCAACATGAAATCGTCGTTCGACTCTTCTCGTCTACGGTACCCTCAGAAATTAGCTAAATTAACCAAACCCTAGAAATCAAGAAAAATCGTATTTTGTACTTTGTACAGGTGTATTTATGTTTTCTTGATTTGGTTTTTATTTTGTTTCCATGTGGATTTGGCAGTGTTGTTAAATCATACAATAAGTGTTGTTAAATCATACAACAAGTGTTGTTAATTTCCTATGAAATGCCCTGTCGAAATGCTTGTCACATACTAGTAATTGTGTTTCCTATTGCAAGTGCAATGCCAAAGGCTAGCATGGATGTCTTCTTACCAGTTCTAAGACATTTCTTAAAGAATGTTTGCTCGTTGCCAATGCCAATGGTATCACACCATCATGAGACTGTGTAGTAGCGCGTTTTGCGTGAGGTGCATTGGTAATGGCGCTTTGATGCCAAAGGCTTGTGATATTCCTCAGTTTGCTGTTGCTGGATAGGTGGTGATGATTTCTATCAATCATATCGAAATGCAAATTTTTTCCACAGTTTTGTTTAGTCTGTGTTTACTGGTGAAATTGTAAGTTCAATTTGGTGCAAGACTGCAAGAATCAGTATAATGTAACCGTTTGCGTAATCTTAGAAGTGGAATTTTGTGTATAGGATTTGTGTAGTGGAATTTGAGTTTTAAAGAATTGGAATTTGTGATCACTTAGTTGAACTAAATACGTTGGTAGTGGAAGCTACTGTGTTTTGATAGTAGTTTCTGTTGTAAAGTTGGTGTCTTTTTGGACCAGCAGTTAAAGGATTTCACGATTGTTTTGGGAGAATTTTCTTAGACAGGGAGCTAGATTAGAGAATGTGAGCTCGGACTTGCATTTTATTGATTTGATCATTGCTGTCATGATCTTGTTTTGGCATAACCATAATTTGGCGCGGACTTGGTGCTTAGACCGTAAAGAGGATAGGTTTACCAAAGTGGTCGTTGCCTTTGAAGGTATATGCTTATCCTATTAATTTAGAGATCGTTTACTGCCTTGTCAACATGAGATGTGAATGCAGTAATTGGAAACCACCCTGGAATATGAATCCTAACTTTTTGTCAAGAACTATGAACCTATGACAAGGAGACTGTTGTGAAAAGCTAAGAACCACGGATACTTTGGCAAGATATGGACAAGACACATACCCGGCCAAGCTGCATGTCATTTTAAAAAAAGTTAGGATACAGACACATTGTGAACATGTTAAACAAGGGAGTATATATTAGAACTATATATATTACTATATAGTATTATTTATATATAGAATGAGCAACTTTTAAAATTGTCTTCTGACCTGTATTTCAGATCTGTGTATTTCAGCTTGTCCTATATGTGTTTGGAGAGTGGCCATGTCAGATCTGTGTCCATGTTCGACATGAAGATTTGAGAACTGTCGTGTTCCTGCTTTTGAGGTGTAGAGGTTTCCCACTAGATTTCCGAGAAATGATGTGAGCCTATATTGATTGAAAAATGTAGTAGCTTACTTCTTGATAGACTTTATTTTTCCCTTGGTTTCAACCATAACTTGATGTATGTTGTTGAGTGCTTGGCTGTTTTTGTTTGTGAGAAGGGATAATGATGGCGCTTTTTCTTAGCTCAGTGTACCCAGCTAACCCATTTGAAGCCTAAACTGGTTCCGAGAGAGACTATTTTGGGAGTCTTGAAGTCAACGGCCAATTAAACATTTAGTAGTGATCTCCAAGCGATACTTTGTATTGCTCTAAAGACTTGCTAAAATGCTAGCTACGTTTTGTAGCGATGGTGTAACTCTCACCTGGAAACACTTTTCAGTCACAGTAAAAAGTAGTTTGTAGCAGCAGTGGAATCCATATTTATGATATTCTTGTGTGTGTCCCCTCCAATTCTATATTTTCTTGTATCCCCTGAAGTTTGAAGGTTCTCGCAACTTCTCAAAACTTTACAGTACCAGGAGATGAAGCAGGTGATATCACTGGCACCCCCATATCCTCTCTTTTATGATTTCTAAAACTGTCAACAAAATTTGTTCATTACTTTTGTGGTGGGATATTAGGGTAATATGGTTAACTGGGGATGGCAATGGATCAGTTTGGTCCGGGTTTTGCAAAAAATGTTATTTCTAAAAAATCAAATTAGGGAATAAATTGGGGAGTAACACAAATAATACGTATTATAAAGATGTAAAAGCTAAAAACAACCCGTGTAGTGACAACCATCACCAAATATTTTGACCCCTTCGAACTTTTAAAATTGTCTTCTGGCCTTTATGTGTTTATGGAATGTGACCAAAGTGTAAAACTGAAAAATGTCATTAGAAAATGGGACATGTATTTCAGCGTGTCCGATATGTGTTTGGAGAGTGTCCGTGTCAGATGTGTGTCCATGTTCATTTGAGAATTATCCTGTTCCTGCTTCTGAGGTGTAGAGGTTTCCTGCTAGATTTTTGAGAAATGATGTGAGCCTATCTTGATTGAAAATAGCAGTAGCTTGCTTCTTGATAGACTTTAATTTCCCTTGTTTCAACCATTACTTGATGTATATTGTTGAGTGTTTGGCTGTTTTTGCTTGTGAGAAGGGATAATGATGGCACTTTTTCTTAGCTCAGTGTACCCACCTAACCCATTTGAAGCCCAAACTGGTTCCGAGAGAGACTATTTTGGGAGTCTTGAATTGAAGTTAACGACCAAATGAACATTTAGTAGTGATCTCCAAGGGTACTCGAACTGGTGACCCATTGTATAACTAGTCAGGGTCTGTGGACCTCTCAAAACATTTGAGTCTGTGTATGTAACAAAACTCTCGTTGTATTTGCTTCCGCTTCTGTGATAATATTTGGGGTATATTGTGTGTATGAAACCCCCTGGTAAAGATGGCGAGGGACACTAGAATATGTGCACCCAGTGGAAGGAATGTGACTAGTTATATTTTCCCTCTTTCAATGCCAAACTGTTTTTGTTTTACAGTGTGATGCGTGATAGTGTTTTACACCAATGCGTGTGTTGCAAATCCAATAGAATACCGGTCCTTTGTATATTGCTCTAAAGACTTACCAAAATGCTAGCTACGTTTGTAGCGATAGTGTAACTCTCACCTGGAAACACTTTTCAATCGTAGTAAAGATTAGTTGTAGCAGCAGTGGAACCCATATTTGTGATATTCTTGTACGAGTGTCCTCCAATTCTATATTTTGCTGGTATGCCCTGAAGTTTGAAGGTTTTCGCAACTTCTTGAAACTTTACGGTACCATGAGATGAAGCAGGTGATACTACTGTCATCAAAATTTGTTGGATACTTTTGCGGTGGGATATTATGATTAATCGTTCCGGTAACGCCGTCCATAATTTTGTGGAATATGAAATCACAAAGGTGCCGTTCGTGCTCTGACATGGGTGGTTCCTAACTTATGTCAATGTCTGGAATATCCGATAAAATTGGAACGATCAAACCTTAGAATCCAGTGAACTAACACTGTTGAGTTTGGATAGTACTAGTAATTAATGAGAGGTTGTTTCATGGTTTTTAAATGAGTTTGGATTACTACTAATTAATAAGAGGTGGTTTCCGGTTCCAACCAGTTCTATGTGCCATAACTTAATTTTGTCAGGTCATGAAGAAATATCCTTGCAAACAGTAATCCCAAGGAGATCGAGTCTCTGGAGCTTACAGGTTCGACTTCTCTGACCAATGAAAGATCGTTGGAGTTACTGGAGGTTTGTCTGGTCATTGAAGATCGGCCTCCGAGATTAATTGATGTATCTAAAAGCTGGTTTAGACACCCAACAAATTGAAAGCTGGTTTTAGACACCCGACAATCAACAGTGCATCGGTTACTTTGGCCTTCTCTTGATTCACCTGATCCAAAATGAGGCAGAAAATTTTCAGCGCCGGGTGGGTATTGGCCACGTGGTACCCGTTCGATAATTTCAGCCGTCCAAAACGCTATCCGTCCAGAAGAGGAGAGAGAAAAAGAGGAGAGAGAGTGATTGGGTGAGAGGAGAGAGAGAATCAATCTCGGCCGTCCAAAACACTTTTGGACGGCCGAGATCGTGCTCGACATGGTCATTTGGTACCCATTCTGTAGCCATAATTTTTCAAACTGAGGACTTGACTTGGCAGCTTTTCTTATGAAGCAACAAAGCGAGTCTAATAATTTCATTTCTTTTCCTTATTTAAAGTGGTTAAATATTATTGTTCCCGTCAAAAAGCATTATGTACAGTTGTTATAACTTGAACTATAAGTAAAACGTGGACTGCAATATGACCAATGCTAAAATGGAAACGGGGTGCTGTAGTGCACTCCCTGTGGCTGTGGGGAGATATTTGAACCGGTAGATGTATTTTTAACGGCTCAAATTTCATACATTATCTTACATGTAGGATACTTATTTTACCTGTAGGATAACCTGACCTTAAAAATACATCTAATGGTCCACATGGTGCTCTACGACGGTGTAGGGCGGAGTGCCCTACAGTTCCCTCGGATATGCTTATCTTTATCGAAATTTCGAAATAAAGGAAAAAGTGAATTTAAGGAAAATTTTCTTGAAAGATTTCAAGATAGTGCCAAGGTAAAGAAAGTATCAATCAATGGTGATATGGAAAGTGGAAAAACTTGTCTAGACAGATTGTAGAGCCTCCAACCAAAATTTTGCAGCTAAAAAGTCTAAAATTGAATGTGTTTGAGTAAGCATCACTTTTCCCCAATTTCTTTCTCTAATTAGTGATTCTGGGCCCTTTCTAATTGTGCTTTCCACCGCATTATTATTATCATCATGACCTATCTTGCTGAGGGCGAAAGATATCTCCAAACTGAAAACAAGTTCACACACTATTCGTAACGGTGCGGTTCGATTCGGTTCGGTTATGGTAAAATCAAAACAAATACTTAAAATTAAGACTGTAGTCACACCGGTTTTTATTTAATCAAAATTATAACCAAAACTACGGTTACTAGTTCGGTTCGGCTTTTCACTGAACCCGGTAGTCGGCTTTCAGTTACCTGCGTTTAGTTTAACATCTAGTATAATACCGTTTATAGCCAGTGTACTAAAAAGTTAACCCTCCAACAAATCTGATTATGTTAATATTGTGAACCGATTCACTTCAAGACGTTTTGTAATAATTATGAATAGAAAAGTTCATTTTTTAATTTTATTTCTTCTGTTATGTCTCTATTTTGAGTAAAACACTCTGTGTTTTGCTTAAGTAACGTGTCATTTTTTTAGTTTATTGTTATGCTTAAAATTTTTCGTTCATCCTTAAATAGGTATATACTTATATTTATATTTATATTAAAGGTATACGTAATTATTTTCTATTAGGTATTCGGTGCGATTATTATATGGAACCGAACTGGCCGGTTTTCTATATCAACAACCAAAGCCATACCATGAATAAAAATTCATGCGCTAATCGATTCAGTACGGTTCGGTCGAGTTTGCCCTCCCTAACCTTAACAAAGGCAACACGACTAGGATTAGCAAATATCTAGCCCCTTTCAAGTAGAAGACGAAACAGTAGGTACATACTTTATATTAATATTTATATTAAGTGTGTACATAATTATTTTCGGTTAGGTTTTAGGTGATGTTATTATATGGAACCGAACCGTCCAGTTTGGTTTTATATCGAAAACCAAAACCAAAACCATTATTAAAAATGCAGTTAAAAATCGCACCAATCGATTCAATACGATTCGGTCGAGTTTGCCATCCCTAGCCCCACTCCTTACAAGTTACAACTACCAAGTGCATTCTTTGACAATCGAGTAGAAGAAACTTTTTTTTAGCCTATACAAAAGAGTCTGTAAGTCTTGATATGACGATAAAGACTCCAAATCAGTAACGAGTTCTAAAAGAGACCAACGAGCAATCCCATAAAAAGATTGAAAAATGATAATGATACAACAAAAGTTTTCAACATGGCTCCAACACATTCACATGGTGTGTGAATTATTGAATACAACCGAACCTTGCAGAGCCTAAAGTTTGAGGAGCCATTGGACCTGTTCGACAAAATAAAACCACTTGGGTGAGCCATGACAAGGAAAGGATAAGAAACTTGAAACCTAAGGAACTCAAGCCATTGACAGCATGACATAATTAACCCCTCTTCTCCAGTTTAAGCTCAAATTCTCAACGGTCATCACAAGGGGTGTTTCAGTAATTCAGCTAATGAAAGCTAACAACCAAAATAGCCTTAGAAAGATGCTGCTGCTACATCTTCATCATCAGTTATTCAGCTTACTGCTCACTCTCACTCATTAGTTAAGTGTATAAAATAGCAAGCATTGCTCTCTCTCTCTCTCTCTCTCTCTCTCTGGTTTTTGGTCGAGGATACGAAATGGCGTTGGTTTGATTCATAGCCCAGCATTTTTGTTCATTATTTTCCGAGAAAGATAGGTACCCACTTGAGAAAAAGCTGTAATGGAAAGTGGGTCGAGCTCAAATCCCCCGGAAAGGCCAACCACACAAAAGGGTGAGAAGCTTGGTTCGGTGCTTCCAAGGGTTGAACCATTTATACCAAGAAAAGGTCACGATCCGAAGGAATTGAGGTCTTGGGCCAAGAGAACTGGTTTTGTCTCTAACTTATCTGGAGAGAGTGGGATTGGTGTGAGCCATAGGGATAAGAATGACACTACTGAGTTTGATTTAGAAAAGGGTTCGGACAAAAATGGGTCCACTTCGCCCAAGATTGAAATTGATCCAGTTCTTGGGCGAACTAGGACCAGAGGGGTTGAAATTGAACCCTTTTGGAAGAGAAATAATGGTGCCTTGGGGATGAAAGAGGGAACAGGTAGAGGTGACAGTCAAAGGAAGAGAAATGGAGCTGAGCCTAGTTTGGGGGCTAGAGAAGAAGTGAGTAAAGTTGGTTTTAATGGAAATGGGAATGGGGATAGGGTTGTAAAAGATGAAGAGAATCAAGTTAGGGCTACTACCATGGTGGCTGAGCCGAAAAGAGATGATGGGAATATGAAAAGTGAAGAACGGATTGATGTGTACCCGGATGGTGGAGAATCTGGTCATGGAGGGGGGATTGGGTCTTCTAGAATGAAGTTTGGGCTCAGAGAAAATCCGGGTTTCGGTCAGTATGAATTCCTTCCATCATTTGTATTAGTTGATTGAAAAAGAACCTAACTCTTTAGCTGATATATCTTTAGTGTCTAATTCTGCACATCATAATGTTTATTATAATGCTGAATATTACAAAGACAGTTATGAGGTTTACTCTAAAACAATCCATGAAATTCTCAGGTTTTGAAATTTATTCAAGTTCAGTTCACTTGATACGCGTCGTCAATTTATTGTCGATTCTTCTGTTTTTCGAACTGCAGTTCCACTTATCTATTATGGGTTGCAGCACTATTTATCACTTGCTGGTTCACTTATTTTCATCCCCTCGATCATTGTACCTACCATGGGAGGATCAGATGTAAGCATCTGTTCTCAATTCTTTCCTTATGAATGCAATTAGTGTTGAGAGGTGACATTTGTTTGCCATAAGTATAAGCAGGATTCTTTCTTTTCATTCTATTGCAGAAGGACACTGCCACTGTAATTTCCACAATGCTGTTGGTGTCTGGCCTTACCACAATCTTGCACTCATATATTGGTACCCGTCTTCCATTGGTTCAAGGTAGTTCATTTGTGTATTTGGCACCGGCTTTAGTAATTATAAACTCGGAGGAGTTTCGAAATCTCACTGAGCATGTAAGTTTATCATATTCAAAAGTTTCCTTTCTTTGTAGTCATATAGGAATCCCACGTTTTGTTACAAGTACCTTGAACATTATGCTTTTTTTAAACTAGAATATCATTTGCAGGAAGCTCAGTGATTTATCTACTCCAGGAAAAATACATTGTGAAATTATATAGTAGTATAGGACTTGCAAGTGTATTGGCTTCTTGTTTTTCATGTTCAAGTGTATAGCGGTCATAGATAGCTCTTAGCAACCCAATTGCTATTTATGAAACTTGTGTGTTCTTAATTACTTTTTTCTTGCCATTCCTTTCTCTAGAAACAATTACTGATGCATTAACTGCAGAAATTTAGGCACATAATGAAGGAACTTCAAGGGGCTATAATTGTCAGTTCAATATTCCAAAGCTTCTTGGGATTCAGTGGCTTAATGTCTTTTATTGTCAGGTAATTAAGCAAATTGTATTTGCGTATCATTCTTTTGGAAGTTCGATACATATCTTCGAAACAGCATGCCTTATTGCCTTTCTGCTTGTTGGCATTCTTTCCATTTTTCAAATTTTCTTAGCGTATAAAGTTATGTATATATGATTGTATAATTTCAGCTTCATTTAACCTGAATGTTGGTAAATGGTGCATGGCCTGGTAGGTAGCTCTATTGTCTGTCAGCGAAAAATGAAATATGATCTTTTGTGTTTCTAACCATCCAGTTTACCCACTTTTCTGCGTATATTTGTAATTTGTATCAGCATTCTTGTTTACATGATGCTTCCGTAAGTGCTCGATAGAGACAACGAATTCATGTAGCCGACCCCAATTGATTGTGACTTAAAGCTCGGTTTGGTTTGTTTTATTCTTGCTTTAATTGATTAGAACCAAACAATCATGCGTAAAACTGGTCATATATAGTTTTGCACGTGCATTTAAGAACTCTGGTCTGGGTTTGAAAGATAACTAAAGTTTAATCAATCTTTACCTGTTTTGTGTTGTGCTGCAGGTTGATAAACCCAGTTGTGGTTGCACCCACTGTTGCCGCAGTGGGCTTAGCATTTTTCAGCTATGGGTTTCCTCAAGCTGGAAGCTGCGCTGAAATCAGCCTTCCCCTGATACTATTAGTTCTTATTTTCACCTTAGTAAGCATCCTCTTAAGCATTGAAAAAATGTGATTTGGTTAAATGTTTAGGCATGGGTATAAGATAGTCTACGCAAATTCTGCCTGTCCTGTTCTAGTATAGAACAGTTTCATGTTTAAGCACAATTTGCTTGCAACTTTTCAAAATACTCACTGTTAACTCCGTAATTCCCTCTCTTTTCAGTACCTTCGAGGGATATCTGTTTTTGGACACCGGATATTTATTATTTACGCGGTATGTTACTTTTCATTTTTTGGAATTTTTTTCTTAATCATTGTTCTTTACCCATTTTGTTCTTTCTTGTCTGGCTCATAAGATTACAGAGTTCTACTCTTCCTGCCTGCACCTCCCCCCAACCCACCGTCCTATATTTCACACAGTTTAGCCCCACAATGTTAAATTCTAGATATTGATTGGTGTGACATTGCCATGTGGTACTCCCCACAAATAAAAGATCGCCACCAGACTATGTGGACCACTCCTTGTCTCCCAACCACCCAACAAAAGTGTATGATAATTGTACCTACCCGGTGATTTGTCACTACGTAAATGGTTTGGAGTACCACGTAGGTAACGCCACATGGTTCTCTGAGTGCTGAATAATTACTCTGATTGATCACAGCTTTGTTTGTGGTTAAGGGCAGACACTGACCTCCTCCACGATAATACTCCTAGCAACTCCATAGTGAGACTAGTCTTGCTGTTTGTAAAATCTGGAATTGCACATAAGCGTTGGTTCATGACTTTGTTATTGTTCATATAGTAGTGGATTTGAAGGCCTAATTTTCCGTTTCCTCTCCACTGAAACAAAGTTTAATTATCTCCACCTGCTAGTTAAATTTACGAAGGGTAGAGCAGGTCCACCCTTATGCCATATGCCCTTATCCCCCCCACAAAAAAAAAAAAGCCAAAAGTTGGCAAAACCTTTCCACGATTGTGCCAAATTCAATGTCAAACTTTGGGAATTGTGAAACTTGCCACATTATCTTAAGAGTGTCGGAAAAGTGGTTGCTATGAAAAAATGGCATTGCATTGCACTGGTGGAGAGACCCTGCCATTGTTTGGCGAAAGGACACTGTAGCCAGCCAAAGAATGGATTTGGCAATGCCATTTCGCCATCTCAAGTTATTTTAACAACACTCTCAAATGGATAGATAGCTTAGTTATTGTCCATTTTTATCTGACTGAAATAAACAAGCTTCTCACAAAATCACAAACTTCCCTTACACCTTTATGCCACCCTTGAGATCAAGCCAAAATGATCTCAGTCGGCTAAAACAACAAGGATTTGTCATCCTCTTTTTTTTTTTGGTATTGCCATATTTTATTTAAAAATAAAATAAAATCGAGAGGCTGAAGACAAGTGAAGTTTTTGCGAGTAGTAGCACTAGGAGAGTTTTGGTCTCTTCAAAGCTCTCTCAAAGCATTTCTTTTCCTATTGTAATGATTTTATCTTTTCTTCATGATGGAGTTTCTTTGCTGATAAAAAAAAAAAAATGGATTTGTCAATCTGGTGAAAAGGAAAATTATCAAGTCATAGAATTTAGTTTTACCGAAGTCATTCCCATCAGCAGCAGAAACAACTTAGTTTTTTTCCCCCTCAATCCTGTTTGGCGTATGTAGATACTAATCTCTGATTAACATTGCCAAATGTATTAAGTTTTGCAGGTCCCCATAAGTGTTATCATTATCTGGGCCTATGCATTCTTCTTGACAGCTGGTGGGGCTTACAATTTCAAGGGTTGCAGTCCGGATGTACCCAGTTCCAACATCTTAATTGATGCTTGCAGAAAGCATGCATATACGATGAAGCATTGCAGGACTGACGTTTCAAATGCTTGGAGAACTGCTGCATGGGTCAGGATTCCCTATCCCTTGCAGTGGGGTATCCCCATCTTCCGTTTTAGGACTATATTTATGATGATCATCGTGTCGCTGGTTGCATCAGTTGATTCGGTAAGCAATCTTTAAGGCCAATGCTTGAATTACAAGAATATTTAAATCAATTGGATGAGTAATCCCACTGGAGTAATAGTAAGGTTTTAGCAACACCTCTCTCCAATTGTATTTTATATTCCATTGTTTGGAGGATTGTCTATAGTTCATCCACCGATTGTTGCAATCAAATGCTGGAAATGACCTCACACAGGTTTCGATATCCAATCCGTATCTAATTTGGCCATCAAATGTGCCCTAATAGGGTGGAGTCCCAATAGCAGAAAATGCCCTATTAGATGCACATAGATGTGCTCGTTTTGTATCTAGAAGAAAGTAGGCCTTCCTATATTCCGCCTGTCATATGGGCCTATTGCACATAGTGTCAAACTGTCAATTGATGATAGGGAGGGGCGCTGCTGTCATTTGGCCTTAAACTCTTGGAATTGATGGGCAAGAATTCCCTTTGTGCCTCCTGTGAAAATGGGAAGCTGGAAGCACCCTTCTAACATAAGGTTTGTTTCCCTGTGGGTACAAAGGCTGATTTGCTGCAATTATTATAAGGAGAAGCTCAAAAACTTCAAACAGGAATTTTGACCCATCCGTTATAGACTGGACGTATAAAAAAGAGTTTATTTCATTGTGTAAAATAACCCAAATGCCTCTCCTGTCAGGTTGGAACGTATCATATTGCATCTGTTCGAATCAACTCAAAGCCCCCTACTCCAGGTATTGTCAGTAGAGGAGTTGGGGTGGAAGGTTTCTGTAGTGCACTGGCTGGACTTTGGGGTACAGGGACTGGGTCAACAACCTTGACAGAAAACGTGCACACCATCAACATAACAAAAGTAGCAAGTCGGAGGGCTGTGGAAATCGGAGCAGCTTTCTTGATCTTCTTCTCATTCATAGGTAACGCTATTTTGAATATATGCAGAAATATGTGTTTGGGACCTGAACTTCTTTTGTTCAGATTCTTCATTTGTGTTTTCATGCAGAGTGTGTATCAGGAGAAGCAAAAGGATTAAGTTGTTAACTTGTTACTGTAGATCTGCTTCAAATGAATTGGATGTGTTAAAATTTGAATGCTCATTGGAATGTGGACCAAATAAATAGAAAAATTCAATATATTTGTTGTATTCAAATGTGCCTATGTTAATCTAATTTTCATGTCAACGACACAGGGATAGTAACAAATATGCATATTTTTAGTATATTTCTTTCATTTTTCATGAGTTAATTGTGTTTAAGGTGCCATAGATCATTGCATGCATAATATGCGTCTTTGAGGCATAGATCTGCAGTACCCTTAAATACTAAATATACTTCCCAGATAAATGTACAACTACAAATGTTGGGCATAAGTACCATACCCTCAATCAAATGCTGAGTTCTGACACATGTATTGTGTATTCCAAAGTGTCCATATAACATTTTTGTACATGGATGATATGGTTTTCTTCACCGTGGTACTTCCCAGCTGAAACATTTACACCTCTTTGCAGAATCATTTTTAATAATTATAAGCATGTGGATTGGCTTTAGCCTTTTCAGAAGGTAAGTTGCAAATTTCTTGATCTTTGGATACAGGGAAAGTTGGTGCCATCCTCGCTTCCATACCACAAGCCTTGGCTGCTGCCGTCCTATGCTTCATTTGGGCTCTTATTGTGGCACTGGGTCTCTCGACACTGCAGTATTGTCAATCGGGAAGTTTTAGAAACATGACAATAGTTGGTGTTTCACTTTTCCTTGGTCTATCTATCCCCGCATATTTTCAGCAGTATCAACCTGACTCCATTTTGATCCTGCCTAGCTATCTCGTTCCTTATGCAGCTGCATCAAGTGGACCAATCTATACTGGCAGTAGACAAGTAAGTCATTTCTTTTCCCTTATGGCTTCTATCTTTTGTTCTTCCATGGTTGGATTATCTGTTCAAACTTCATTAGATTTTTAGCTAGTTCATTGCTCAAAATAAAAAACTTTGGATCAATAGATTCCAGTTTTTTCTTGAAAGATACACATGATTGACTTTTTTCGCCGCCTAAGTTAATAATATATATGTCCAAGCTCCCAAAATCCTGGTTCTCTTCGATCTTCTGCCTAGTTTGGAGTACTGACTCACTTTTTTGGTTTACCAACCACTCATTCACCCCAGAGAAACTTGTGACGAAATGGAGATACGGAAGTCCTCCTCTATAGTTCTCTCATTTTGCTGAGGGTTTTAAGAAATAGCCTCATAAAATGGCAACCAATTGACTCATGTCCCCTTATGAAAGGAAAAAAGGGATGTACTACAAAATAAACGACGTAAGAATTGACAAAGAAAAACAGTGATGGAAAAAGATGTATACAATCATATCTCGTTTACACAAAATTTTCATACAAATATCGGGCTGTTGTGGGTCCTGTTTCAAACCAAAATTTCTTCCACGTCATTCTAGATGAGCTTTCTATGTGAAAATTGTACTCGTGACAATTTCTTTTCGTTATGATTGTAAGAGCTGACCTGCCTTTTCTTTTTGGATGGAAATCAGTTTGATTTTGCAATAAACGGGCTTCTGTCGTTGAACATGGTGGTGACACTCCTGGTTGCATTATTACTGGACAACACAGTCCCAGGTAGCCGGCAAGAACGAGGCATGTATATATGGTCGAGTGCAGAAGACATAACAATGGATCCATCGTCGCTTTCAGACTATAGTTTGCCAAAAAAGGTCGCTAGGTTTTTCCGTTGTTCAAAATGTTTAAGCTGATATCATGTCATTTGGATAGCTATTAGCAGGTGCATGAAATGTTGAGGAGTTGCATAGGGATTGTGGCATAGTAAGTTGGGAGGTAGTTTGCTCTATTAGGTTTTGATAGATATTATGTACATGATTTTCCTGAAAAGTTCAATTCTTTTAGTACCTTTTTATGGTCATTATTAATGTTGCTAGCCATTTGTAAGTGAAACAAAAAATGGGTGATCCCAAAATTATAAAAATATTCATTGCATTCTCAACAGGAAGATATATTTTTTAAATTAGTTTGAGATTCTAATTTTGATGACTTGTTGGTAAGTCATAAACAGAACATTGCCTTCTGACTGAGAAATGTATGCATGCATGTTCTCTCTCTCTCTCTCTCTCTCTCTCCGAATTTTCTGAAAATACAGCCCTTATTGTATGTGAGGTTATTCGGTGCTCTTGAAGCATTGCTCCATTAGTTCCTGGAGTTTAAGGTGGAGCACATACGCTTTTCGCGAGTAAAACAATGCTTCTGAAACACAAAATCAGTTTAACTATTTTGTATCCTCTCTGGTGGCCCTTTCACCATTACAATTATATAGAGGAATTAAAAGAGAAGAAAAGAAACCTTTGTAATGTAGTAATTTCTAAGCGGTTAAAACTGAAAACCACTTCTCACAATAAGCACAAGGGATTGAAGGGAAAACTTCTATCTCCATCTTTATCCACTATTGTTGTTTACATGTGGTCAAATTTTTCTGCAAGGACCCAAGTCATCAAAAATTTTTAGTTTTTTTTTTTGTTGACATCCTCTTGTGATTTTAAAAATGAATAAATAAATTATGCAAATACTACAATTTAAGCAAGGGGCATAGTCTCTTATTGTGCCAGTCCTGGATTAGGTACCGGAGGGCATGATTAGGAGTGAGTAATTTGTGGTTAAGCTTTAGATTAGTCATCGGCGATGTATCGTGTCCGGTCCTAAACCATTCCTCCATGGCTTCTAGCTCATATGAAAATCCATCTGCAGCCAAGTGTGGATTCTTCATCACATCCTGCACCCATAATCCACATTTAGTAACTACCAAGCAAGGATTTAAATATCGGCCAATATGTCGCGTATCGGCCGATATGTAGCGGTTTTCAAGGGACCAATACTAATATTGACCTATATACAATTCGATACAGGCCAATATTGGCCGATATTTGACCTATCACTGATACCGAGATTTAAAACCTTGCTACCAAATATTATTAATCAATCAACTTACCTAACTTAATAGTTCTTAAGTTCCTTATTTCCGATGCTATTCAATCAACTTATTTCCACATTTAGTAACTACCAAGTATTATTAATCAATCAACTTACCTAACTTAATCGTTCTCGAGATCGACTCGTGATCGGTTAAGGTTAATCCATAAACAAGCCAAATTCGAACATATTTTATTGTTGTAGCTTGTTAAGATTTTACTCCAATTTACTGCTTGTCAGCTCATTTGTCAAGTCCTATTTCTCTGACTTTCAGCATGTGTTTTTAACGATTCAGATTTCATACATTATCTTTAAGGTATGATGATTTCATCCATTATCTTTAAGGTATGATACTAATTTTACCTGTAAGATAAACTAGACCGTTGAAAACACATCCGACGGCCCAAATGGCGCACTATAGGGGCGCCCTACAGCACCCCTGGATATGTGTTTTCTTGCTGTAAAATGGGAGGTAGTAGAACTTGGAGGCAAACCTGGAATATAGGGCAGATAAACAATCTTGGTACATCAATCGAGTCTTCTCCATCTTCACTCCCTCCGGCAGCGGCCGCCTCACGTTCTCCTCCTGCCACTATTTCTTCGGCTTTTTTCCTCACCACGTCGATCTCTCTCTTCACCATTGCCATCGCCATCGACACGTCCATGTCTGATGGCCCATCATTACCAGATAGACATCTCATTGCTATCCCAGCAAGTTTTAGTGCCAAGTCCATGGGCCATTTCCCAGCCCCGTCGTCGAGAACCTCAACGAGGCCCTCTCGGTCCATTACTATCGCCCCATCAACCAGCCCGGCCCAATTCCTCCCGGTCAGAAGTTGCAGCACTAGATTCCCAAAAGCCTGAATATCTGATTCCACACTAGGTTGATAGTACCAAGAAGGCCTAAGGCCATGGATTTTCGCAACAAGATTGCGATCCAAGAGGATTTGGGACGGGTTGAGGTTGCCGTGAACAATGGGCTTGGAACGGGCTGAGTGAAGGAAGGACAGTCCCGAGCAAACTTGGGCTGCGATTTGCACTCGAGCATGCCAATTGAGGTTACTGGTTCTAGAGCTTCTGGGCCCGTAGAATAGTGCATCCCTTAGGCTTCCGTTGTGCATGTATTCAAACACAATGCATTTCGGCTCCGAGCAGAAGCCGATCATGGCGACTAGATTCGGATGTCGAATTTGGCTGAGGACCTTCACCTGCATGAAACAAGAAAATGATTTAGTAACAAACTTTCTACGCTAAAAACCCACCAAAGACTCCAGAATGACATGACAGTGACATTTTAGCATGAGTTTTCGTTTGGATCTAGTTAATCCCCATTACCGTTGCAAGGAAATCTTCATGATGTAGTCCATTCTCTGAATCACACAGCTTGATTGCCAATGTTGTATGGTTAATCCGCCCTCTATACGTACTTGTCCAATCCCCTGCAGATTTCAATCTCAATCGCTCCGAGAAATTATCCGTGGCAACCCTAACCTCCTCGGCCGTAAACTCTTTACAATCGAAGCTTAACTCAGTGAACCGGTTGGCCATTCCTATCGCGTCCTTCTCCTTGCAAAACTCGATCCTACGCTGCAAAACGTTCCTCTGCTGCCTCCACTCCTCAATCTCGCGAAGCATCTCCGTTCTTTCGGTCACAGCCTTATCTAGCTCCGCCTCAAAACGATATCTTGCAAGCGACGATACTTGGAGCCTATTGGAGAGCTCCCGTTGGATTTCGAGCATTGAATAAAGCTTGCTCTTCTTCCCTTCAACTTCATTTTGAACTTCCCAGACTTCTTCTTCCACGGTGTCTAATTCTTTCTTTAGATCAACTCTTCTCGTGATCTCTTCATTTATACAAGCTTCAAGCTCCTCAGTCTAAAAGAAAACAAAATGCTAAAATTCGAATGCTGGAAAATAAAACAATTTGATTCAAGAACTATACTGATTTGCCAAATGGTGAAGAAATTACCCGGCGTGTACATAAGCAAATAGCCCATTCAGCTCTAGCAGTTCTTGCAGCATTGGCCTTGGCTTCTTTTTTCTTCAATTCGATCACACTACGTGTGTTTCTAATTTCAGTCCTCAACATTTCAACTTTATCTGCAGCTGTCTGATATTGTCGCGAAAGGGTAATTTTCAGTTACAGTGAAGCCCAAAAATTCAGGGAAAAAAAAAAAGAGAACCATTTTCACAGTTGAAATTTGATTTCTAACCAAATGAGCTATCACTGTCCTATGCAAATGAAGTCAAAAGAAAGGAAAAGATGAAAACAAAAAAGTCTTTGGCATGAGCAAATTAAGTGGACTTTAGAACATGAATCATCATTAGTTTTGCAATCACTGAAAACTAATCACTGACATTTTTGACCAAAAAATGCAAAACAGGAAACTTACCGTATTTTCCTGCACATTTGGACCATTCCACAAGGTCTCATTCTCTGCCTCTAGACCTTCATCAGAATTCAAAGATATCAATTGCTGGAAATAACTTCCAATTTCTTCCACATTATTTTCCCATTGATCTGGGGACTGATTAGGCGTCGAAGATGATGCCGTGGGACACAGATTTTTCTCCTCATGTTTCATTTTACCCAACCAACCTCTAAGAATACCCTTTTCTTTAGCTCTACCAACCATTATTTCTTGATCATCCTCTATAAATCCTTCATTATTTTCTTCCCTCTGGAAAACCAATTTCCCTCTAGAGAGTACGAATAATTGACAGAATTCTGGTTTCCGGTGATGAACATGAAATGATCTGCTAAGTTCAACGTGAGATTTTCTGCAGATATTGAAAGCAGAGAAAACACTACTTAATTCTTGAAAACCATACATGACCAAAGAATTAAAATTCAGAATTCTTCTCAGAAAATCGCAACATATTACAGTATATACTGAAATAAATAAAGGCTTATTACCCAGATGAGGACTTCATGAGTGTGATCCCCATGACCAATTTGGTTATCCGAAGACGCGATATCAATTCCAGTAAGAGCTCATTGAGAGGCTCATTACATTTCTCAATTTTCAAACCTTCAGCTTTAACCTATGGAAATATGGGAATCGATTTTCGCAAGCGTTAGAGCAAAATGTATGCAAAAATGCAAATTTAAGTACACTAATGTAGATATCTGATCAAACCTTTCCACAAAAAGTTTTGTATCTAGATAGTAACTTTTCATTCTCTTCTTCCTTCATCTTCCTAAGACCTTCCAATTTCTCATCACTCATGTAATTTCCAGGGAGTTTTCCTACTGCCAAACACAAAATTGAACTCAAACAACCTCTTCAGCATTCCTCAATCAACTCAAGCAAAATGATCATTCATATTTATGAATTCCATCATTCAACAAAAAGGTTCCTGTCGCTACAGATACTTAGTTTCATACCGAAGAAGCTGTAGATCTAACAAACAGTGGAGTGGCTAGGTGAGGGATCCCTCGGATTCGAACATTCAATAAAAAGAGAAGGATAGACTTATATACATACATACATAAGTGAGTGTATTGCATGAAGTTATAGGACTTACATGGGGTGTAAACATAGTCTTTGGCTATGTTGGTAGGTGCATGTAGAAGGAGAACTACTATGGAGATTGAATGAGAAGACCACTTTCTAAGTGCCCATTCCAGAGTTGCAAACCCTTCTTGTGGATCAGTTCCAATGGCAACATAGACCTTTTCTGCTAATTGAGTACCCATTATAAAGCTTCACCCACTAGCTCAATTTCATCACAAAGACAAAGTTGTGCTGGAAAGTGTGCTGAGAATATATGGATCTTGGACACACTCACCACCTAGTCAAGAATGACTTTAACCAAGAAAAAGTGTGAAATAAGAACTTGTAAAGAAAAAGGAATGGGGGGAATTAGTTGAATTTGTTGTCAAGAGGTCTCCAAAAGGAGTTTGAACGACTGTTTGCCTTTGAGGTATTCAAAAAGGACAGCAACTACGCATAGCATCTTCGACCTTGGCTTCAAATTTGAGAATGCAATTTTTTTTGAAGTTTTGTGTGACAATTTAGCATGTTCGAATATGACATCAATATGCAAATGTATTATATACTTCTATTTTATCTGGTTCCGGAAAATACTACGGGACTCGCACAATAAAGTAATCAATGAAGAAATTGACACCTTACCTACACATGTCCAATTGGACATGAGACGGGAGATGCCAAACGCCACATAAGTAATTGACACTTTGATTAAAATTATGTAAATGTCAATTCATCCACCCGACATATTAGGCCGAATTATCTTAATTGGAGATGCTCCAAGGAACTAGACTGGTTGGCTTTCTTTGTTTGCTTTTATATGTGGGGGTAGGACGGCAAAGTTTTGGACTTTCTTTTATTTAAATGTGTTAGCAGTGATGCCAAAGGTATGACTGGAACCTCCTCATTGGGTGTTTGAGTCCTATGATTTGATATGTTGTTTGAATTTTTCTGTGGATGTTGCTTTCAAGCCTTGTTTGAGTCATGTGCAATTGAGATGAAACACAGCCCATGGAAAAGGACACACCTATTGAGGACAGAATAGGGTTTTCCTATAATGATCTTGTTACTGTAATTAGTTGATTACGAAAAGACAATCGAATCCCTAGTTAATAATACTGCAATACAATACTCTGCTAGGTGGAAGAAGATGCTACTTTATGCTCTTGAAAAAATATACTCCTCTTCGTTGTTCTGTAAGTTTCCAACTTCGTAAATCCAACTTTTTATGGAGATATCATAATTATACCTTAGAAATCTCAACATTCCATTATTGCCCTTCATGGAGCCATCGTCATTATACGTTACCCACTAACTTTTCAAAATGGAATCTACTTTTACGGGTAAAATGGGTAACGTATCAACTTTTACCCCCTGACTTTTCAACATAGAGCCCACAATAAATTAGTGCACCTTAAAAAAGGGAACTAGGGAGTAGTATACAGTAGCTCAATTGATTTTTTCTTCTTAATTTATCTGTTCAAGAACTTCATATTTCCCTTTTTTTTTACCTTCACCTAGCTAGACTCGGGGACTCTATAGTGCATGGAAGCTAGATTTACCCGATTACTCATCCCGAAGCACACATACCCCATCACGTATTTACGGGGCCCAAGTCTTGGGTAACCTTAACGTCGGATTTAGTAACGAAATTTCATCGGCCATCGACTCTCTGACACTACCCTTCTTCAGGCCAACAGGAACACCCAGCTAATCTTCCGTTCGCACCAAACACAAAAAAAAAAGGAACCCGGGAATATTTTGTAGAAAACTTTGTTTTTTTATTTTTTATTTATTTTATTTTTACTATATTCCGAGTAATCTTATGTGCCGAGCCACAAATTACCTGGGAACTTTAGCAACAACCACACAATCAAAATTACAAAGAAAGTCTACCCGGGAATATTTTGTAGAGCAACATAAGCATTGCACACATCTTCTTTAATTCCTGAAATCACCTCAACTGCGCGTCCAAAAGGATCTGCACCTGCTTCAGCCCTTTTGAATGAGCCCAACGCAACGCTTGAAGAGCAGCAATTCCCTCTGCCATCGAAGTTGTGCCTGCAGAAAACAGTCGTGACACCCTTTCGATCCTCCAAATACTCGGGTAAACCACACCAAGCAGCAGCACCTTGACAACTACTAGCCTTCAATGCGCCATCAACAACAATCTTTCAACAATTTGAACCCCCCGTCTCTTGCTCTGAAATGACTACAGGGCGCCCGTTAAGAGAAGCTAAAAAACTCCGAATAGCCTTCAGAGACACTCTTCCACAGCACAAAACTCCCTTAAAAAACAACTCTATTCCATCCACATTCCTAGAGAACATAAATAGATTCATTAATTATCTACTTATCCGAAACGTCCTTGATCCAGCTTGAGAACCAATCAGAAAAACCAGAAGGGAACCCTACTGAGAAATCAAGTCCAAGGTTGGAAGCTCTCCAAACTCTTTGAGCCCTATCACATAAGAAAAAAATGTGCTCAATCGTTTCCTCTTCCCTAAGCACTGACACTCCGAAAAGGTTGCCATATCCGTGTCGGGACATGGGGACACGATGAGAAACATATGGAACATGCCAAATGGCGTGTCCCTTGAATCTAATTGATATTTTGGAAGGGCAAACTCTAGGGACACGACGAGACAGATATGTACGTAGTATTTTTAGTATTTTCGGATGTGAACTTATTCAATGAGGGTGCAGTAGTGTCCACAAACAATAAAATGAAAAGGAATTAAACACAAAATAGGCATATGCAATTTCTCATATACAAGAAATCTTCAGGTGTGATACATGTAACATGTTTTGAAGTTGCAAAATGAAAAAAAGTTACAACAAATCTCTGCCGTTGGATCAAAAGACAACACAACTCACCCGTCCCAACCGGGTTAAACTATTACCAAACATGTTTTAGTCGAGGTACACAAAAGCTGTCCAAATACCTAACCCAAACGCTCCAACCCTTCCCGAGCCGCTTGGCTCATGCCCGAACCAGGCGGCTCGACCCTCACCGCCTCCTCGAACGCCTTCCTCGCCTCCTCCCTCATACCCTTCACCTCATAACACTTCCCCAACAACCACCATGCCTTCCCACTCTCCCCACAACCCAACCCCACCGCCTCCACCAAATCCGCCACCGCCTCCTCAACCCTCCTCCTCTTACCCACCGCCACCACAATCTCCGCCCTCTTAACCAACGCGTCTCCCCTCTCCCTCTCCGTCAAAGACTTCACCGCAGGCGGAGACAGGGCGGCGTCGAGCGATTTAAGGGCGGAGGTTCTGCGGCCCATCAGGTCTAGCGACAGGGCCTTTAGGATGTGGGCTGCTGGGTCTTTCGGGGACATGGACAGGGCCTTGTCGGCCTCTGATACGGCGTGTTTGGCGAGGTTGATTGAGGTGGTTTTGTTCCTGGTGGATCGGGCTTTGGAGAGGAGTTGGGCGCCGTTGAGGAAGTGGCGGTTGGATTGGGCGGTGGTTTTGGATTTTGAGCGGAGTTTGGTTAGGGCTTGTTTGGGGAAGTGTTGGACGGAGATGAAGATGAATATGGTTAGGAGGACGAGGACCAGCTGGAGGAGCACGTCTGTCCCCATATGACTGTACTCAGATTAGCAGAGCGGTTGTTGACGGCGGCGACGGCGGCGTTGGGGTGATCGAATCCTCGATTTGATTTTTGTTTGTTTTGTTTTTGGTCAAAGAACGATTCGGTTGCTCTCCGGCAGATTTCGACGGTTTATGGGTCAATAAAAAAGGCAATTCATTAACCAAGAGGAGTGGGCCTTGTCCAGTTAAGGTTATGGGCTTTAAGAGCATCTCCAGTTTAACTCAAATTGAGTCCAAAATTTAAGTAAAAGCTCAATTTGGGTATGATCATATCTAATTGCGAAATCTAATTTCTATCTAAATAAATCATTTTCGAAACGTCCAATGGCATTCATGTAAATAAGAGGGAGGAGAGAAGCTCAGGTAGGGATGGGTATAGGGACGGATCGGGGCCGGAGAGTACTATCTCCACCCCAATCCCCAAACTCCTTTTCCATATCCATCCCCTATCCAATCCCCAACGGCGCTTAAATTTCATCCTCCATTCCCACTCCAAATGGGGAACAGGGATCCTCACGGGGATTCGGAGATCCAATCATTTAAAAAATTAAAAAAAAAATAGCTTACTAGAAATCTAGAATCCCAATTACAAATTAAATGCTAAAATCAAGTTACAAATAGAGGTATCGAGCGGGGCCGGGCCGGCACAAGCACGACACGGTATTCATTTGTAAGCGTAAGTGTTTGCTAGTTTCAATTCAAGTTGTATCAAGTATCAACTGGATTTCTAATTTGAAATCTAAAGGAACCACAAGCAAGATAGCATAAAGAAGTATTTAATTAGTGTGATCTTCAACTTCATATGAAGCACTAAGATAAAGTAAAGTAAGAAAAGTACACTTACGGTAATGACCAAACTGGTCTGGAGCTAATTAAGTGTGACCCCATGTGTTTGGGGAAAATTTAGTGGGACCCAAAAGTTTCATAACTCATTAATAGACCCCTATATTCGGGGATCGGGGACGGGATGGGGGCGGGGATGGATCGGAGAACGGATTCGGGGCGGGGACATACCTATCTCCACCCCATACCCGATCCCCAAACATTTTAAAAAAAAATCTCCATATCCTATCCAATCTCCAAAAAGATCTCCATATTGCCGATCCGTTTGGATCGGGGATCGGATCATATTCGAATGGGTTGGAGGAAATGACCAACCCTAAGCTCAGGTCAGTAGTTTCGGCTTAGTTTTGGTGAAGCTCAAATCAGGCCAAGTTTTCCAAATGATTTTAGCAATGCAATTGCTATAATCAACCATAATTTTAGCAAATAAGTTGACCAGATGCTTAAATCATGGTTGATTTTAGGTGAAAAACTCAGCCTCAGTTACCTTAACAAAGCTCCCATCTCTCTCTCTCTCTCTCTCTCTCTCTCTCAAGCCTTTGGAAAAAGTGGGGAGGGATTTAGGTAGTCTTTCGTTTAGGCAAAGAAAGGGGTAAAACCCATAACGGGGATGGATTTGGGTCATGCATTCCATCAGAATTAAGAGTTAATCATTGTTTTTATACTTTTTACAATTATAAGGGGTGAATATTTAGATGTAAGTCAATTTTGCATTCCGTCACGTGTTTGGACACACAATTATTACTTTGGGTTATCCCTAAGACCTACATAAAAACAACAATGGGTTCATTATTACTTCACACACGTGAATGAAGTATCCACTATCAGAGAAAACCTCAAGCCGTGTCCATGAAATTTGCCCTCTTATTTTTTTACACCTTTCTGCCAAAACCAACTTGGAATTATCTTTCTTTTTCATGTAATACAACAATACAATGCTTAAATAATATGGACGAAAGCGATCAAAATCATTTTCCATTTCCCAAACTATGTACACCAGAGGCTATAAACCATTTTTAATTTCCACTCTCTTCTCCTCTTTGCCACAGATTTATGCCTCAATCAAAAAAGCAACCATATTACTCCAAAACAAGTTGCATATGGCGATTGAGGTCTTTGAGGTAAGTTGTACTTGTGTAGCCCTCCAAGTCACAAGCATCCAGAATGATGGCTTTCCCTCCCAGAGACTTCTGCTTAAGCTCTGTCTGCCCAGATGAATCACCTCTCAATAGCTGAACAACCTGCATTACTCCAAACAAGAAACTTCACCTTTCCTTTTCAATTTTCTGGCTTAAATGCTTTGAACAACTATTGTTAAGTACTTACTCAACAAGTATGTAGCAGCCTATATAAAAAGACAAGTGCACAATCAACGATTCCGTTTTTTCACATCTCACTGCGTAGCTGATTAACATATGGGGAATATTATTCTACCAAAATTTTTAAAATATTTCTGGAACTTAATACGCCCAGATTTATCTAGTGAGTAACGTTCTTGTAATAAAAAAGCATCTCCATGGATGAATTGTTTTAGAGTGTGATAAGCTCAAAATAGGGTAGCACCATTTTGAATTATGTCATTTATGGTTGTACATATCATAATGGTAAGCTCATTGCTTGATAACCATACGGAGAAGAATGTGGGGCTTTGATTCAATTCACAATACAATGAACTTACAAAAGTTGGTAATAATGCATTAGATATTGAATAGAGTAGGAGTATCGGGGTGTCTTTGCACTATGTTTGATTGGTTACTGGTATGTCGATACATGATGAAGCAGAAAAATAGACTAAATTTGGCATTTTGGTTGAGATGAGGTGCTGATTCAAAAGGTCTAAATTCACAATAACTATAAAAGAAGAGAATTGCTAATATTCCCCTTACTATTGTAATCCCGTTAGACTGCTCCCACTATTTTGCAGAGCAAACATGACACTAGGGGAGAGAAGAGAATATCTTCCAACATTTAGGCCTCATGTAAGATCATGAGATTTATAATCCCAAAGTCAACAATCCAATACACCCTATAGTGGTTTGCATTACGAAATAATAGCCGTGTCTGGACACAAAGTGACGTGCGGAGGATACAAATAATAAAGTTACCCATTCTTCTTAAAACCTTAGCTCTTACATGAGACATTAACAGATTTACTAGAAAGTGCTAATTACTGGAAATTATCATACCCGGCTCATGGTTGGGCGCATGCTGGGCAAGTGATGAAGGCATGCCAATGCTGTCAACACGGTGCGTTTCATTTCGCCAATGTCATAAGTGTCTCCCAGCCGAGGATCGGCTAGAGCCTTGACATGGTTCTTTTCCAAGAGAGGTTTTGCCTAGTACATAAATTTGCAAGTCTGATACTCAATTTTAAAGCATATCGATTCTTGGAAAGTTCTTTTGAATCTTGATCTAGCATATGGTTAACATGTAGAAAACTCAGAGTTTATTTATCACGACTTTTAGGGAAAATTAAAAAAAACCCCCAAACTTTGCCCTGAATATCAAAAAACCTCCTAAACTTACAATTTTTTTAAGCGTACTCCCAAACTTCACTTCCGTTCCCACAGTCTGGATCCGTTACCTAACTAACGGGAAATGCTGAGTTGGAGGTTAACGGACCCCAAAAACCGTTAAGTTGCCCAAAACGACGTCGTTTTAGGCCTTCTTCTTTCTTTTTTTTTTTTCTCAAGCTTTTATTGTCATTCTTCCTCCTCCAATTCACAGGAAAACATAGACACACACACACACACACATAGAGCAGCACACTCCAAGGCATGTCATCAGCCTCTCTCTTGATGTTCCATAGCAGCACACTCCAAGGCATCATGAAGGGGGCATCAAACATGTCATCAATTTCGGTTAGATTTTCTTGAACCACTACCATGTCATCAATTTCTGTTAGATTTTCGGCACCTTCACTACCCAATTCAAGAAACACGAAAACAAGAGTATCTGCCACTCCACCTCATGTGGTGGTGCCACTGCGAGTAGGGATGGCAACGGGGCGGGTTGGGGCGGGTTTTGATGATCCCTGCCCCGACCCTAAAACTCCCTAACCCACCCCTAACCCGCCCCTAACCCAACCGGGTAATTTATGGGTACCCCCACCCCCGCCCCTATCGGGTATCGGGTTTACCCGCCCCGCCCCTATTTTTTTCACATATTAGTTAAGTATATTTTAAACTCCAATTAATGAGTACAAATGATAAAAGTTCACAAAATAACTTTTACAACTTAATCAAAATCTACTATCTAATGTTGTATTTTAGTTGTAAAAGTAAAATTATAAGAATAAAAATAAAATTTAATGCATATAAGTGAAAAAAATATAATTTGATATATACATATAAGAGTGTATAAATATAGTTATACATATATATGTATGTCGGGGCGGGTAATATCGGGGCGGGGTGACCATACCCCTGCCCCTACCCTAACCCTGGCGGGTTTTTCAAAACCACCCCCTGCCCCTACCCGTTACCCCAAAAAATCATAAAAAACCCTACCCTATCGGGGCGGGATAGGGCGGGTTCGGAGCGGGGCGGGTTGAATTGCCATCCCTAACTGCGAGCGGAGGCAAGTATTGACGCCGCCCGGCTGGAGCCGAGGGTGGAGGAGAGAGATGGGTATTGGGTGTTGACATTTCCTTTATTGCAATCTGGGTTTGATTTCTAGGGCTCCCAATTGAGTTTTGATAAAGAAGCTGTTTTTAATATTGGAGCCCAAATTGGTGAACCCATTCAGCCTCTGTGTGTGTGTGTGTGTGTGTGTGTTTTCCTGTGAATTGGAGGAGGAGGGACTAAGAGCTTTAAAAAAAGAAAGAAAAAAAAAAGACCCAAAATGACGTCGTTTTGGGCTAGTTAACGGTTTTTGGGGTCCGTTAACCTCCAACTTAGCATTTCCCGTTAGTTAGGTAACAGATCCAAACGGTGGGAGTATGTTTGAATAACGGAAGTGAAGTTTGGGAGTACGCTTAAAAAAATTGTAAGTTTGGGAGGTTTTTTGATATTCAGGGCAAAGTTTGGGGTTCTTTTGAAATTTTCCCCAACTTTTATGTCTAAACTTACTAATGTTATAGTCAAATTGAGAGATTAAACATGAAAATTTAGGCTCCATTTGGATAGGTTGAATTTTTCAGTATCATCCAAATGGAGCCATAAAAGATTTTGCAAATAAATCGTACCCACATCACAAGGCTCTGTCGAAATGAATCAACTGCTCGGCGACCAGTTATAAGTTCCAATAACAAAACCCCAAATGCAAAAACATCAGTCTTCTCATCAACGATTCCATGCATGAAATATTCAGGAGCCATATATCTGGTCCATTTATACAAAAAATACAAAAGCCCACACGTTAAAAGTTAAAACATGACGCAAAAAATGGAATTTAGAACTGTTAGGGTAGTGAATTTGGGGAGGGATTTACCATTTTTTGACACGGGTGGATTTGCAATGAAAAGATAAAAGATAAAGGAAAGGTGAAAAGGAGTTAAATATGATTTACTCCGTTTCTCCATCATTTTCCTTTTCCTTTGGAAATCCCTCCACAAATCTGTGATCCAAATATTGTCTGAAGTGGCTTTTTCCTTACCCGAAAGTTCCCTCAATGGGGTGGACAACATGGTGAATCCATTTTTCTGGGAGCCATTTCGCCAACCCAAAGTCGGAAATCTAGTTGATCATTAATCATATCAGAAGATTAAATTCATCAGACTGTGATACAGTGACAAAAACTTCAATTTTTCTAATGAAAGTATTGGAAATGCAAACCTGAGGTTCATAATCTTCACTGAGTAATATGTTTGAAGCTGTGATGTCTCTGTGGATTATTCGCCTATGGCATTCACAATGTAGATACTGCAATCCTTCGGCTACTCCAACAGCAACCTTGAACCTGATCTTCCATTCCAAACACTCTGCTGCACCTGTAATGCTCACTTTCACTTGTTCAGTCAATTTAGTAATGTCCACTGTATAGTCCTAAAAGCTATTTGAGCGGTGTCTTGTAACGTCGTCAGTTCCATGTACACATTAAAGTTTGTTCTTACCAAAGCTTAAACTTGATTTCATTGGTTACACCACATTTTCATAGACAACTGATATTGCCAACCAATAGTAAATTTTCATCCCTGAACTCATTATCTGCCAATTTGAAAATATGGCGACCCCACCATGTTTGCATATAGGGGTTTATTATATTAGATCTACATGTTAAAATTGGATGGTAATATCACTTATCAATGATGAAGGTTGTGGACGTTGTTCACCCCAATTTAATAGAAGCAAGTGCAAATAGGGGGAGTGAATACTGCACCATGTAGCAAGGAAGCAAGGCTTCCATGGGGAGAAAACTGGACGACAAGGTGCAAGTTGCCGTCAACGCTAAACCCGATCAGTTTAGCAGCATTTGGATGGTTGATGTGAGCTATGATCCCAAGCTCGGACAAGAAATCGCCAACTCTATCCTCATCTTTCTTGTCTTTCTTCATTATCCTCTTCACCGCGACAATATGACCATCTGGTAAGCACCCTTTGTACACTTCGGCGTGCCCCCCTTTGCCAATCAAATTCTCTATTGAAATTCATTACATAAATGAAATGAAACCGCACTAGTTAGTAGAATATCCCAGATATTAACTGATCTATCGCAATTCTGTGTCTCCAACATTTTCGGAATCCTTTCATGCTGCTTAATCAATTAATTCAGAAAGCTTAACAGCTCTGTTGGTAGGACTTCAGTTGGATTAGCATATCTTTCCCCGTTTCAAGAATGGGTGGGAACCCGTTTGTATTTGTTGTTCAAATTACTATGCCTGCATTCTTCCAACAAACTAGCCAATCAGGCCTCACAAAAAAACTACTAAGTTTGAATGATATCTTCTTTCCCTCTCTCTTTTTCATAACTGGGGGTGTGGGTAAGCTTATGTGTACCTCGACTAAACTAGTGCGTTGAAGTTAATGACCGGATTAACATCTAGTGTCCCACGACTTTTTTGGTAGCGGGGAGAGTTGAACCTGCGAGTTTGTGATGATGAGTGACAAGTTATACTTCCACTCGACCAACCTCTCTTGGATTTTTCACTGACTTTTTTTTTTGTCAGTTCATATTCAACAGAGTCATTTTGTTACAACTTACAAGCTCAGGTGTTTTAAATGATTATTCATCATAGTATTAGGCTTATCTCCATCAAACATGCATCGCTAGCTAGCTTTTAAAACATACCATGCACATAAGATATAATCAATGAACTTGCCAAGTAGCAGAGAGTGGACGTTTATTTTTAGTATTTTATGTTTAGGCCAGTTTGTATGTACCTATTTTTTTTTGGATTCTTGTTTTGGTAAAATGTTGAAATGTCTATGTCGATGTTGAAATGTCGATATCTTACAATGGATAATGCGCATGAAGGCTTTTCTCTTTGGTTGAAATGTCCACATCGATTTTCTATTTGTGAAGTGTTGGATTCTTAACGTATAAATAGAACAATACATAATTTAAGCATTGACATTTCAACAACGACCTAGAACAATGTTGGATTACAAAGTATAAATAGAACAATGTAAAATATTGGACACCCAGACGATGTATAATTCTTTTTTGAATTTATTTTTTCTTTTATTTGTATTTTCTATGAAAGTTCATGCATTGTATGCCTTTAATTAAATCATGGTCAAGGTACCCTTCTAAGCATTCCAAAGAATTCACTCAAAGCCATTTGTTAAAGTTTTTGTATTGCATAGCCTTATCATATCTAGTTGTCACTCGAAAACTATAAGATATAGTCTAGGGGAAAAAAAAAAAACATATAGGATAATAGCATCTACTGCACCAGGCTCCTGCTTATGTAGCATAGTTGAGATGGTTATGTATTTGGCACACAGATTGAAAATAAATCCTCAAATTTTCAGATATATAAATGGACAAACATAATAGAAATATGTTTGAACTAAGAGAAAATCTAAAGATAAATTCTCAATAAAATTCTAGTGATACTGAAGATCAAATTTATCTTGAACTTTCCAAAGGCTTTTTATTTACAATATTTACTTTGGCACACACTTCATTCTTAAGCGTAAATGAGCCCCTATGATTCTGGCCCATAAATAAGGAAGCAATTCGTAGTCTTTATTAGATACAGAGTGAGAAATACATTAGAGAGACTAGGGGGTGTTCCATTAAGGTAGTTTTGTTTTAAAATTGCCTTGGTTTTTGTGTTATGTGATATATTGTGAGAGGATGACTTATCTTGATTTTTGAGAAAAACTAATTTTTGGAAAAAACTAGTTAGTGGAACACCCCAAGTTTGTAAAAGCAAAAACAGTAGTGTGAGGTAAAATCATTTCAAATAGAGAGACAAAAAATTATTATTTTATTTTCCCTAGGCATCTCCTCCAACAGCTTTAGGTACAATTCTTTAAAATATTGTTTTTTAATTTCTAAAAAACTACTCACTTTATGATATACACTGCTGAGCCTTGGCTCAGTTGGTACTTCCTGGTGCTCCCCTCATGGGAGACCAGGGTTCAACCCCCACTGGGGGCTTTGGAGTTGCACGGGCTATGGAGAGACCCCTGCACTCATCTGTGGTTAATTCTACTAACACCCCGCTAATCCCCGCTAACACTCCTAAACTATGGCAAAAAAAAAAAAAAAAAAAATGATATATACGTACAAGAGAGAGAGAGAGAGAGAGAGAGAGAGAGAATGGGCAGAGGATGACCAACATTGGGTAGAGGGGAGAGAGAAAAAACCGTTGTTTAAACTAATACCTAAGCAGTGATAAAAAAAAACTAATACCTAAGCTACAGATATCGGACCACTGTAGCAATATACCTGCTCTACATTGGTTTTGCAAAGCTGCTGGACTTGTTTTTTCCTCCCTCTCTCTGTTTTACCTTAAACAATGCAATAGAGAGACTGCTGTTTTTGTAGAGACATTTTACAAAGAGTTCTGCGTATAAAGTTCCAGTAATCATGAAAATCAACTTTATCTGGACAGCTATTTGAAGAAGTATCGTTACATATTTTGAGATCTTTGAATGACAATTCCAACAAGAAAGGAGAGCTGAACCCGTGAGGCCTTCGGCAGTCAAATTATGAGTGGTATCCAATTTTAACCTTATTCTTAAAGGCAGTTTATTTTGATATCTCATGGTGTGCATGCTAGCTGACCAACACGTTGACAAATATCAGGGAGATCAAATTTACTGTCGATTAGTGGGGGCCATTTAAACCGATGCAAAGCACCATATGGAGGTTTTGAAGGGATCCTAAGAGGGAGTAAAACCCAAGTCCCAGGCCTTGATAACCAGGCCAATCCCTCGGGAATAATTCTTAAACATAGTAACCAACGTATGTAAGGGTCTCACCAACCCAAGCTTGCCATTTCGAGCCCCTAGCCAACGAAAAAATATTGGGCCATTGGAGGTTTGCCTCATTATTTATCCCTAATTATTGATTGAAGTATGCTTAAGTTTGGCCTGGACACCATATTATAAAAAGAAACTCAAATGAGAAAAACTGTGGATTTTGAAACAGGAGTGGGGAAAGATGCAACTCACCGGGGCTGAAATCGTTAGTTGCAGCCGAAAGCTCAGCACAACTGAAGTTCCTCCACGATGGCTTCGGCACCATAGAATCCCCACAATCGATTTCCTCATCAGCACTTCGATTCCTCCCCAGTTTCTTCCTCAAATACTTCATATCGTACCCTCCTAGAAAAGGAATTGTAGAAAATGTTCTCACCGATTTCCACTTCACGTTCTCAATCAAATTCCTCCAGTTCAACACATTATTACTACTCTCTCCAATCAGAGCTTTCCTCGGCAATATCTCCGACTCAGACGAGCCAAAACTGCTGCTTCCACTGCTGATACTGCTATTGTCTGAATCCGAAGAACCCGAAACAGGGGCCTCCAATACGCCTCTTGGCGATGACAAATCGTTGATTTCGTCCTCTTTTTTGGTTGCTTCCAGTGATTCTGAGTCTGGCTTTTCTTGGGTTTCTGCAATTGTTTCAGATTGTGATCGAAATCTAATATCAATCAAATAGTGGATTTCAGCTTCTTTTTTCATGACATCAGGTGATTCTGAGCCCGGGTGTTCTTGGGTTTTCGGCAAATGTCCTCTTTTTTTCGTTACATTAGGTGATTATGAGTCTGGGTTTTCTTGAGTTTCTGCTATTGTTTCTCATTATGTTCCAAATTTAAGAACAATCATATACTCCCTCCCGTCCTATATTTCTTGTCTTTGTAAGGGCAATACAAATTTTTTGAGGGGAAGTTTTCAGTGCTGCCCCTTAGTCTCTTACTTAAAAATCAATTTTCATCATTTACAAGGACAGTTCGAGAAAATTTACACTTTTTAGTTTGACTTTTCAAAAAATATAAGAATTTTGTGACATTCCAAAATTGATACATGACAACTGATAAGCAATAGTTTGACTTTTCAAAGAATATAAGAATTTTGAGACATTCCACAATGTGATTCTAAGTCCGGGTTTTGCTGGGTTTCTGCAATTGTTTTCATATTGTATTTGAAGATTAAGAACAACCAAACAATCAATTTTGGCCTCTTTTTCCGTTACATAAAGTGAGTCTGAGTCTGGGTTTTCACATTATGATTATGATAGAAATTTTAAGAACAATCAAATAATGGATTTTGGCCTCTTTTTTTTTCGCTTCAATCGAAAGTGATTCTGAGTCTAGGTTTTGTTTTGTTTTGGCAATTGTTTCACATTATGATCGAAATTTCAGAACAATCAAATAATCGATTCCTAGGCTGGGTTTTCTTTGGTTTCTGCAATTGTTGCACCTTTCGATTGGAATTTAATATCAACCATACAACTTTAGGTAATGAACCAACTAGGACGAAGAAATCAAATAAAATGCGAACAGAATTGGACGGAAAGTTGAGCAAAATTACCTTCCTCCATTTTGAAATGGGTGTGTTCGGATTCTGTAGAATTAAAGCATTCAATTCTGTCGTCTGGATTGAAGAGATGTAATATTTTTTCGAGTGAAGCTTTGGGGATCTACATGTTAGGAAGGGTTCGTCCCTCCCCTTCTTCTCCTCAGGTGTCTTAGAGAGAGAGAGAGAGAGAGAGAGAGAGAGATGGTGGTATGTCTTCCTGAGTTAGTTATTCGTTTGATGTGCAGGCGATGAACAATATTTATAGGCGTTACAGTACACGCACCCACAAAAGTGGTGCAATGCACCCTTTCAAGTCGCAAATTTCATGTCACATCACAAAATTTCATACAAACATCACACTTCGTCCGTCTTAATTTGATTGTTCACTACGGTTATGTGCTTTTTTAAAATTCTTATAGTTTTCAATCTATAATGTTTTTTATATGCAATATACATTTTATTTGATTAATCTCAATTATGTTTTATAAGACAAAAATTTCAAAAATCTTAAAAATACTACAAATAAAAAGTTATAAACTTTTAAAAATGGCATGAATATTCGTAGTGAGCAAACAAATTGGGACATAGGGAGTATAAAATTTGTATCTCGAGGCATTTTGTATATTGGACAACCAAATTTCATAACCAACATTACTAAATTAATGTGTTGGACCACAAAGTTGACATAAATTTTTATAAATTAGAGCATCCCTTATAGTCCTACCCATGGTTTGAAATCGGAGATGACAATTTTATTAAAGGCTTAAGTGGCAATTTGATATCACAAAATTTCATACAAACATCATAGAATTTGTATCTCGAACACTGTATTCTGTACCCCGGACCACCAAATTTCACAACAAACATTACAAAATTAATTTTTACAAAATTAATATTGGACAACCAAATTTCATAGCTAACATTACTAAATTAATGTGTAGGACCACAAAGTTGTCATAATTTTTTTATATATTTGAGCATCTCTTATAGTCCTACCCATGGCTTGAAATCGGAGATGACAATTTTATTAAAGGCTTAAGTGGCAATTTGATATCACAAAATTTCATACAAACATCATAGAATTTGTGTCTCGAACACCGTATTCTGTGCCCCGGACCACCAAATTTCACAACAAACATTACAAAATTCATATGTTGGACCACAAAGTTCATATCAATTTATACTTCCTCCATTCCTTAAAAGGAGTAGTGTAATCTATTTTGGGCTGCTTTTAAATAAGTGTGATGTTCAAAAGTTAGTGGGTAAAAGTTAGTACATTTCCTATTTTGTCCTTAAAAATAGATTTCTTTTTAAAAAGTTAGTAGACAAAGTTTAGTGAGTTTTCCGACCTGACAATACGAGGACAATACGAGGAATATATTGAGAGGTTAAATATTCCAAATTTTGAGTAAAAGATATTCATGAACTCCTTCCAATCAAGACAGTCATACATATGGTAGTAAAAATTAAGTAATCAATGACATTCTCCTTCAACTTGATTGGACGATAGCTTGAGACAATCCCTAGTACGTGAGCAATGCTTGACTCAAAATGAGTTCACCAAATGCCTACATTTGTTCAAAATGATTTTATTTTTCTACAAATTGTAAGCTAAATAGTCACTAATCAAATAGTTACTGGTGTCCGATCAACCTGAACTTTTGCATGGACTACCCAATCTACGAAGCGAACAAAATGAACGATTCGGATCAAATAATTGAACCCAAGGTGAGCTCTAAAAGAATTGCACAACAAGCATGTTGTGCACCCAGTGCACAACACCAACCCCATACCCGTTGAATATTAGTAACGGCCTACTATTATAGTATGCTCAATGGATAGTCAATATACTCAGTATCCTCATTCTCTTTCTTCATGGGAATAGAATAACATGTTTGAGAATGAGGGTCAAAATCCAGCAATGCTATATGCAGGAAAAAGATTTGTAGGGAATCATGCAGGGAAGGCCCTGCGGGAGCCAATACGGATCCCGAAAGGCTAATCTGAGTTGCTCAAGAATTTTAGAAACACATTTTGGGTGCGCTCGCTAGAAACCAGCTCCATCCAATATGTGTAGATGCTCGATCCAAACTTTCATTTTTTCTTTTTACATCTGCGTCACTAAAAATAAAAGTTTGGATCAAGCATCCACACATATTGAATGGAGCTGGTTTCTCACAAGCTCACTTGAAATGTGTTTTTAAAATTTTTGAGCGGCTCAGATCAGCTATTCGGGATCCATACTGGGGCCCGTAAGGCCTTCCTTGTATGATTTCCTGCAAATCTTCCTTGCACATAGCATTTTTGGTCAAAATCAAATGTTTGAGAATGAGGGTCAAATTTTCCTCTTTTAAAAAGCATTACTTAATTAGAAATAAAAATTCTTCCGTTTATATTTGTTGACGTAAGTCATTATTAGTTCTCTTGTATAAGAGTACTTTGTTCATTTATTTCTTCACTGTATAGAAAGTGAATGTAAAAATTGCTCTGAAACGTGTAATGATGATGCTTTCTTAATAATTTGATATTACGAAGCTACAAACTTAAAAAAGAACTAAGGGAGTACTATATTAGTGCATCTTCTACCAATGGTTTCAATTAATTTTCTTAAAGGCTTTGGTGGTAGTTTGGCATCTCCAAATTTGACATCAAACCCTCCTCTCCATCCCCAATGTCAACTTCTAATATGTTATACCTTCTAATATTTTTTGAATGCCAATAACTGTATTAGCTGACTTAATATATACATACAAATTTGGCCGGCTATATATGCTTGTTTTTACATAAGAATTTAAAGTTATATTTTATGTTTTATTGATTGAAAAATAAAATTCCACTACATCACTCATTATATAAAAATCAAAACTAATAGCAATAAATCGCATGACGCATGGTACTAATTAATGGTCCCCTCAAAAGTGCCAACAAGGCCCACAAGTGTTCAACTAGATCTTCTTTGAGACGAGAATGTGTTTCTCTATGGCAAATATGCAAGTGAGAGGACGAAATCTTGAAATTCTATTGCAAAATCTCAAAGGCTATACTTTCGCCCTCCCTCGTGTCATAAGTAAGTTGCAGACGTTAATCTTCAATAATCATGTTGTAAATAATAAGACATGCCTTCATTATATTCTGAAGGTTCATTGATCCCAGAAATGAGCAGGACCTTGGACAATTCCAAAACATGGTTCAAGTACTCCAAAAGCTCGCTCCACATTCTTTCTCGCAGACTCTTGTTATGCAGCAAAATTTCTAGCCTTCGGTGTTAGAGGGCAAGGAATTGTTTTCACATAAGGACGTCGGCCTTCACTTAAGTTGCTGAATAATCCATAAAATGCATGCCATAATAAGAGATCATAAGAAGCCACTATTTCAAGAATCAACGAAGGCTCATAATGGTCTCCACGAGCATACATGCATGCCTTTCCATGCCACTAGACAATTCTTCCACTTCCAGTGCATATAGTTGATGCTACCCAGCATCCGCAGTAACCCTCGTCTTGCACTTCAATTGCAGTACTCTCAGCAATTCCCATATAATCGTCAACATCGTTCCTTCCAGTCGCTTGCTTGTTGTTAGCAAGAGCAGGACTTCCTTATAGAACTTTCAGATAATCAAGGTGTGAGATTTGGGAATTCGAAAAGGTTTCAAAGTTTGAAAGGAAGGAATTCCGCCATTTCATAAGCAAGCATTTCTCATTGCAGATGTGCACTGTTGAAGACGTGACAAACCAAGACGACCTTGAGGGAGGGCGAAAGTATATTATTTGAGATTTTACAATAGAATTGCAAGATTTCATCCGCTCACTTACACATTCGCCATAGAGAAACACATTCCCGTTTGAAAGAAGATCTAGTTGAGCACTTGTGGCCTTGTGGCAGTTTCAAAGAGACCATTAGTACCACGCAATTCATTATGTCTTGCTATTTGTTTTGATTTTAATATAATGTGTGATGATATTATGGAATTTTATTTTGTTGAGTTGTACTCTAGAGAGGACATGTATTTGCTTCAATTTTTTTGGCATTTTTGATCCCACGCAGTTTGCAAAATATAGTTTTTGTACCTTTTGCTAATTATCTCATATTTGAAAAAAAAAAAAAAAAAACCGAGAAACCTTTAGTCTGAGAAAGACACCAAATTTGAAATGAAGCAGTAATAAAGAAGATAAACATTTAACATTATCAATTGCATGCTTCAATTGCTGACCCTTGTTGTCAAAATTTTCTACTGCTTTGGTACGTACGTGAGAGAAGCAAATAGATATGGTACTTGCCCTTCTTGATTTGTTTTAGGAAATTTGTTGAAATGTGACGCTGTTAAAATTATTATCAATATCTCAAGCATATAATATAACAAAATTACAAATTTCAAGTGGAGACGTTTCAATTGTTAAGTTGGTGAACGAAACCTTTTAAATGTACTTATTCTTTCAAAATATGAAGCCAAAACCCAAATTCCACCAAACACACCAATATTCATTTCCGTTAGAGACGTTTAATTCAACAGAATTATCTGATGATCATCGAAAGTGTATCCAAAATCCAAGAAAATCAAAGTCGAAATAGGGTAGTAAGATAAAAAATAGTAACTTCTATATGTTTTTTTTGAATCTAGAGTCAGGTTCGAAAAATCTTACCTTCATGCTATCAATTCTTATGAGTTGAGTCCATATGGGGCTTAACTCTGGCTGTAATTAGTCCCCCTACTAGCTAGTGGATGATGGGATAATCCACATATATTAGTTGAGGACCTGCTAGTGGATGTAGGTAAACGGTCCAGTCATAGAACCAAAAGTATGTACTTTAGGGTTCCAATTCTGGAAATAAGGTCTGGCTTTTTCTCAATAAATAATTGTAGGATATGTGTATAAATTGTAGAATACGGGACCATATCGTAGAATTTCTGTATAAAAATTATAAATGGTGAAATATGTACCGTTTTCTAAAGGAGACGATACGAAGCACAAAATACTATCCTATATCGTACGTTTTTGACAACTATTTTGTTGTTTAGTATGAGAGCAAAAGATACTCTCAACAAGATAATATTTCTATGTGTTGTGATGTTAGATGATGATAACTAATTATGGGTTGGTTGGGGTGCCACAAGAGCATGAGTAGCGGTTTAGCTGTTTCAAGTGATGAATGATGATCTAATTCCTTGGCCTCTCCCTGTTCTTAACAAACAACTGAAAATTTCAGATAATGGCTTTGGTGACATAAACTAGGGGTGTCAAACGGGCTGGGTCGGCACTGGCACGACACAAGCACGGCATGTTCGATGGCGGCACGGCATGCCAGAGGCATGGTAAAAACCTAGCACGGCACGGGACGACACGGTATAACTTGGCATGTGGCACGGCACGGGCACGAAATTGAGTGGGCACAGTACGGGCATGGCACGGTCTAAGTCGGCACGTGGCACGGCACGTCACTGTCTTTTTCGGGCAAGACACGAAGTCAACGGGACACGAGGCACAGCACGACTTTATTCTAGCACGGTATGGCACGGGCACGAGCACAGAAATTGGTCTGGCACGGCACGACACGGAAGTAGGACAGGCATGACATGGCACGGGCACGTCGCAGCACGGACGCACGGTTCTAGCAAGGCACTTTGGCATGGCAGGAGGCAAAAAAAAAAAAAAGAATGTTAAATACTTTATTTCTATCATTGTATGTATTTTTTGATAATCCCAAAAAAGGAAGAATTAAGTTTTGGTTGTTTTAGTGAATTATATATTTATATCAAGTTAATAAAAATTGAAGTCAAGTCATAAACAAAAAAGGAAAAAAAAAAGAAACAAAAGGGAAAAATAAGTTACAATTATTTATTTATTTTTTTATCTTATTTTGAGAGAGAGAGAGAGAGAGAGAGAGAGAGAGAGAGAGAGAGAGAGAGAGAGAGAGTTTGGAGAAAAAAAAAGCTTTTAAAATATTTTATATGATTAATAAATTTTGAATCAAAATTCAAACACGAAAAAAAATGTATACCACACATATTACATATTTACATATACTGAGATACTCATATACATTGCCTTTTATGAGTTTATCTAATAAAGATTTTGAAAAAAAAAATATCAATTTGTTTTTGTGAAAAAATAAAAAATCTGTGTTTTGTAAGTAAGTCATGAACAAAAAAATTAAAAATAATAGTAATAATTTTTTTTATAGAGAGAGAGTGAGAGAGAGAGAGAGAGAGTTGGACAAAAAAAAGAAAAAAAAACTTACAAATTGTTTTTATAAAAAAATGATAGAAATTCAAATTATAGGAATTAAATTCTTTTATTAAATTAGATTAAAGAAATAATTAGACGTTAAATTATAGAAATTATATAATTTTTTTTATTAAATTCGATTATCGAAATTATAGAAATTAAATTCGATTCCTTTCTAGTTTCTACTTTGTACGTCCCGAAAATTGAAATGATGAAAATTAGAAATACAACCACCCTTTCACAGACTCACAATAATGGACCTCCACTTTTCAGACCAAATTTCGACGATCGAAACCGTTAGATGTGTTTAAAACATGTTTTCAAGGTCCTATGCAACGATTTGGCAAAAAATAGTACCCGGAAGGGCTTGATCGGAGTAGGTTTTCGTAAAATTACTTTACGAAAACCTTGTCCGATCAAGCCCTTCTGGCTAGTTTTTTTTTTCCCAAATCCATGCATAAGACCTTAAAAACACGTTCTAAACACATCTAACGGTTTTGATTTTGGAAAAATTAATTAGGTGGCGTTGAAGTGGTGTATTATAGTACTAAAGTTCCATGAAATGCACTAAATGTGTTCTGATCGTGTGGTTGCAGATGTTAGATGATCATCGATTTGGGCGAGAATGATAGAATCGATAATGTATTAAATTGTAACGATTTAGATCGAACATTTGGAAAAACGAGTGTGCACCTACCTTTCAATTCTATACATCGAACTTACTTCTATATGAACCAAGCTACTATGTTATAGTATAATGTACGATAGCCAGTACCAGCTTAAGCATGACTCCCATGAACCTTGGGATTTAGGCCCCCCCAAAACCAAAAATTTTAGGGCCCCCAATTAGTTATGACCCCTACATATATATACTAGGCTCAATACAATTTGTGTGTAACCCATCCATACAAAAAATGGCCCAATTTGTCCATTGAGAAGGATATGGTGAAGATGCTTGATTATAAAGGCTTAATTAGTACGTTTGCCGCTAAAAGTGCGAGACGACAAATATTCAAATGGTAAATTTTGAAATATTGTAGCGGTTGTATATTTTTGGATAACTATAGTTTTACATTTGTAATGGTAAATCTTTTATAATAGTTTTATAAAGACTCTTTATTGGCCAATTTTTGTATGCAAAATATAGGGTGGGCCTCGTTTAATAAGTTCGATTTAGGCCTCCGAAATGTATGAGCCGGCTCTGAGTCGATAGCCACACAATCGCAACACAACTATGACAATCCACACCGTTCACTTTGTTTGTGTTGATGTTTTAATAACTCTCGCCAATTTTTTCGTCTAGTGTTTTTTGAAAGGTCCTTCATCGCAACACAACTATGACGATCTTCACTGTTCATTACAAAAAAATAGCTTTTGGGTCCTACATTTTGGTCCCGCATGAGTAATCCGAATCGTTAAATAATTTCAACATAATGTTTTGTATGACTTTGCAAAAAATCAGGTCGATTGGATATGCGTAACTCGTCGATCCAAGTTACGCACATCCAATTGATTTCAAAACTTACAGTTTTGGATGTACTAGTTACGCATATCCAATTGACCTGATTTTTTGCAAGGTCGTACAAAAACTTATTTTAAAATTATTTAACGGTTCGAATTATTCACGCGGGATCAAAAAGTGGGACCCAAATGCCATTTTCTGTGCACTAATCTTAGCCGGTAGCCCTTTGCTTTTGATGCAGGAGCGTGTTAATGGTTATGGGAATTGGCATATTAGTCTTAATCTAAGGTGTCTTTTTAGTTTCTAGTCAAAGTGTCTTTCAATCTTCTAGTCAATGTCTTTTAGTTTCTAGTAAAAGTATTAATTGGCCTAGTAATTATAGTTTGAAAGTAGTGTTTTGACTATCTAGTAAGCCGTGTCTTTGTTTTAATATTGTCTAGGTATTTGGAAGGTCTAGTTGGAAATTGTGTATTCTTTATTAAGTCTTGGAAGTGTGATTTTGTAATGCCTATAAATAGGTGATCTAATGAATGAGAAGAAGGGAGTTTTGAGTTTATAAAATTATTTGCAAGTGCGTCTTGCTTGGAGTGAGTGATTCCTCCTACAATCAAGCGTGTGGCTTGGTCGCGTCGAGTGACATCCGCGATTAGCAACGTCGAGTGACATCCGTTGCCCCCGGTGAGTGGCATCCCGGGACTATCCCTAGTCTCCTAGTTGGGACCTTTCGGTTTCAGCTACTCTAGCAGGTGTTGGCCTGCATCAAATTGGTATCAGAGCTGTGATTTTGTCCTGTTGAGTTTTCGTTCTTTCGCACATCGAGATGTTATGTCTGAATGAAAGACCGAGGAAAGATCATGCGTTGGAAGAAATTTTTTCCAATGAGTATTTGACAATTTCACTACCATTGGTGGATTGGAGTTTGCCTCCAATATATGACGAGTATAATGAAGATGGATTCATAATTATCCAAGGAGGTCAGAATTTTGTTTCATTGGCGATTGAACAATGCGATCCTAGTTTCGATGTGAAGAAGTTCACAGAAGTTTTAACTCTTCAAGATGTCCAACAAAGTGTCCCTACCAAGGTAGTTGCGGGAAAGCGAAAAGCTCAAGATTGCGACTGGATTGATGAGGCTATTGTGGAGCAGCGTACTAAAGTTTTTAACACTTATGGAATTGCGCATGGATTTCAAAGCCCTTTTATCATGGATTCGAGAAGTCAAGGTAATTTCGTGTATGAATTGGAGATGAATGGTCAACTTGTAAAGTTGTTTCTAGGAGTAGAGAAGATGAAGCGAGAGAAACTTTCATCGAGCAACAAAGAAGTCTTTACTTTAAGAAGAGGAATCCCAAGGAAGAAAAGGAAAAAGAGATGGAAGTTTGAAGAAACCAATCAAGTTATCTCCAAATGTGGAGAAAACTTCAACCCTCACAAAAGAATTTGTTCCACTCAAGAAAAAGAAGAAACGCCTCTACTGTGTTGTGGCAAAGAAGAGCAAAACTTGAGGACGAATTTTTTTTTAAAGAAAGGGAGAATGATGCACGAGCGTGTTAATGGTTATGGGAATTGGCATATTAGTCTTAATCTAAGGTGTCTTTTTAGTTTCTAGTCAAAGTGTCTTTCAATCTTCTAGTCAATGTCTTTTAGTTTCTAGTAAAAGTATTAATTGGCCTAGTAATTATAGTTTGAAAGTAGTGTTTTGACTATCTAGTAAGCCGTGTCTTTGTTTTAATATTGTCTAGGTATTTGGAAGGTCTAGTTGAAAATTGTGTATTCTTTATTAAGTCTTGGAAGTGTGATTTTGTAATGCCTATAAATCGGTGTGAACACCTCGCGGAAGCGATGTCCACGAAATCGAAGTTTGGTTTGAAAAACGGTTTGATTGGTTGAATAGAGTCGCCACCCGGATTTGAGGACCGAACCCGAGAAACCTTTTGAAAAAATGACTCTTTTGCCCTTGAATGGAAAATATTTTACTAGTCTCGCCAAAATGAGATTTCTTGGGTCCGGGAGCTAGGTTACGCGAGGGGAAGGAATTTAAAGCACCCCTCGCACCCGGTGTAACCACCGGTCTCTACTAAATGCTTAAAGGATTTTGAAGATATTGCTTGAATGGACTTTAAACATGGATTCATGCAAAAAACACGACAAATGTATCAAAAAGATTAATGAGATATGAGTGAATGCTTGTGCAAAATGTTATGAGTGGATGATTCTTGTACAAAAGATGCTAAAATTTCACTAAATGCCCTCAAACTGCCTCAGGATGTCTCAGAAAATTATCACAAATGTCCAACTCATCACACCTGGATTGCAATCTGGGCACCTGGATTAGGCAGATCCAGGCGCCTGGAAAGGGCCAATCCAGGCGCCTGGATGGCCTCCCAGACAGCAAACTCAAAACTCCATTTTTAACAGGAAGCACCAAATGCAATGCTTTTGACTAACTCATATGCACTCTAAAAGATGTATAACAACACAGTAGCAAACTTGAACCTTAAATTTAACTCAAATGCATGATATGAGCTTAAAAGAAACTTGATTTTGAATGATTTTTGGAAATATACACAACAAATGCTGATGAAGAACTTCCATTTTTGTGAAATTTGAAACCTTTCCAAACTCTTAACTAGTATGAAGAACTAGTAAGAGCTTGGATGGTATCCCCTCAGGGCCTACTTGAGCATATTTGGTAGAAAATCTACCTTGAAAAGCTTGATTGGTGAACTTTGGTTTGATTTTTTTGAAGGATTTTTGGTAAGTGAATGGGCTGGACTTTGGCTCTTGGAAGTGTACTAGGTTGATTGTAGGTGGAATGGTTGGAATTTGATTATGGATGATGAAGATACATGGATTTGGTGTAGTAAAAAGTGAGTTTTATGGAGTTAGGATGGGGGAAAATTGAGTTTTGATGGTTGAAAATGGAGGGATCAGTTTGGGGATGAATTTCTGGAAGTATTTGGGCAGAATAACAGTAAGGGAGAGAGGTGAGAGCTGGCTCTTTTGGTTTTTTGATTAAGTTTGGTGGTGGAAGGTTGAAATATGAAGATTTTGGCGATGAAAGATGGGTTTGTAGGCTAGAAATGAGTGGAACTATAGAGGATCAGTTTGGGGATGAAGTTTCTGGTGTGATTTTGGTAGAATAACAGTAGAGGAAGGAGGGAGAAACTGATCCCTTAGAATGGAGTGGGAGGGGGGTATATATAGGGAGAGAATGAGAGAGTTTTGGGAGGGTTTTGAGAGGGAAAATGAATTTGAACTTTAAAAATGTGGAGCAGAGTCTGTTGGAGGGAGTTTGGAATGAGGAAAACGTGGGACAATGTAGAGGGGAGCCCATAGTTTCATCAAAAACCAACTGCAGATTGTTCACTGGAAGTGATTCCAGGCGCCTGGAATTGGGGAATCCAGGCGTCTGGATTGAGTCCGGGCGCCTGGAATAGGGTAATCCAGGCGCTTGGATTAGGAGACAGCACAAAATTCCAAACTTTGCGGGGCCATTCCGGGTGCTACCGAACTTCGTTTTGCGCATGGTTTGAAGCGTTGGAAAGATTGAAAGGTCTACTTTCTAACCCAATTGGTTTGAACCCAAGATGATTTGTACATAAAACTATGTGACCATTTTACCCTCAGAAGGTCTGGAAAACAAGTGATTTTGGTAAAACGGGCACATCTCCCTCATTTCAAAATGGATTGGGATGTATTATATATCAAAAAAGAGGGTTTTGAATGTACTAGAAGGTGGAGTAGGATTGGGTTTATTTTGAGGAGGTTTTGGAGGGGTTTCCAAGTTCACAATCAAGCTTCGCGTGATATTATCGAGCATTTTCATCATCGGGGATGCTTGACAAGTTTCTCGGGTCAAAATCGGGGTGTCT
This sequence comes from Vaccinium darrowii, assembly GCA_020921065.1. NCBI lineage: Eukaryota > Viridiplantae > Streptophyta > Magnoliopsida > Ericales > Ericaceae > Vaccinium > Vaccinium darrowii. The sequence continues at coordinate 38,043,047 of CM037154.1, forward strand.
ACAATAGGTGATCTAATGAATGAGAAGAAGAGAGTTTTGAGTTTATAAAATTATTTGCAAGTGCGTCTTGCTTGGAGTGAGTGATTCCTCCTACAATCAAGCGTGTGGCTTGGTCGCGTTGAGTGACATCCGCGATTAGCAACGTCGAGTGACATCCGTTGCCCCCGGTGAGTGGCATCCTGGGACTATCCCTAGTCTCCTAGTTGGGACCTTTCGGTTTCAGCTACTCTAGCAGGTGTTGGCCTGCATCAGCTTTAGGGGGTATAAATACCCTCGTTATAACCGGCAGCCACCCTTCTAACCCTAATCTCATCTCTCTCTCTCTTTGGATTCTCGAACAGTCAAACGGTCCTCTCTCTTTCATCTCACCGATCCACCACCGATCGACCACCACCAGTCCACCACCTCGACCACCACAACCACCACAACCACCACAACACCACGTCCACCACCATCCACCACCACAACACCACGTCCAATGTCCACCACCACCGATCGACCACCACCTCCACCACCACACCACCACAACACCACGTCCAGTGTCCACCACCACTCCACCACCATCCACCACACACCACCACCACCACCACCATCGATCCACCACCATCCACCATTGATCTGTGGCTAGGGTTTCATAATCGGCTAAGGTTTGTGGTAAAACTTTGTGTGTGTGTGTGTGTTTTGGTTTTGTTGATAGGGTTTGATTTGATTTGATCTCTGTTTTGATTTTCCACCATTGATTTGATTTGATCTCTGTTTATTGATAGGGTTTGATTTGATGGATGCGAGTAATTTTGATTTTGCAGTGGGAGATCGTAACGCACACTCTGACTCTTCTGATGATGAACATGGTGGAAACCCTATTCATGTTGCACCACATGGACAGGGTTTGGAGTCTGTAGGTGAAGCTGCCTCCAATGTTAACACTGGAACAAGACCTTCAAGTTCTACTCCAACTGCAGCTTCGACTCCTACAAATTCAACCCCTAGTGGTTCAAAAAGGAAATGCACATCATGGGTATGGCAACATTTCTCTATAGATAAAAACTACAAAGATGAAAATTGTATTGATATAGGGCTTAAGGCTATATGCAATTATTGTGGCGTAGTATATGGCTGCACAAATTTACATGGCGTAGGGCAGCATGGTAGGCCCATTAACACTAAACATCCAGATAAAGTTGTGCATGTGAGTGGTGAATCTGATAGTAGAATGCAAAATTTTGTTTACACAAAAGAAAAAAATGAGAGATGGACTGGCCCGTTACGTAACATCGGCTGAACAACCATTTACTTTTGGTGATGATATTAGATTTGAAAATTTTATTAAAACTTGCTTTTATCCTCCATTTTCTAAAGTTTCTCGAAATACAACCCGTAGTGATACGAAGAAAACGTATAGTGAAGTTAGAAAAAATTTGATTTCTGAACTTGCTGGAATTGGTGCAATCTCTTTTACTTCTGATATGTGGTCTGGTATAAATAATCATGGTTATATTTGTGTGAAAAAAATTATCGCTTTCCGTTTAGTGGAGTTTCTTCATGATGCTGATCAGATTTTTGAAAGTATTATGACTGTTCTTAAGGATTATGAAGTTGTTGATATAGTTTTTTACCCTACTTTAGACAATGTCTATGCTAATACTGTTGCATTGCCATTGTTTAGAAGAAATTTGACTCTTGCATATTTTGGTGAATTATTGCATGTTCGATGTGTGTGCCATGTCATTTACTTAGTTGTGCAAGATGATTTGAAACATATAGCACCACATATTTCAAAAATTCGAGCTGCTGTTCTTTTTATTGGTACTTCCTCATCTAGGCAACAAGAATTTGATAAATTGTGTGCTACATGTTACAATTTGAAGTCCAAATCTATGAATTCTGATGTTCCTACTCTTTGGAATTTGACCTATCTTATGTTAAAGTCTTGTAGGAAATATAGTGATGCAATATCTGCTTCTGTTAACCAGAGGTATCGTGGTGCGCCTTTAACTCCAGCTAATTGGAATATTACTTTTGAGTTCATGAAAATTTTGAAAGTGTTTTATGTTGCTACCTTAGCTTGTTCGGGTGTTCGTTATCCTACCTCTTCTATTGTGCTTAATCATCTTTACAATATTAGTCTAAATTTTTGTAATCATAGGGCAGGACCAAATTTTGTAAATGCTTGTATAGACGTGGAAGTAAAATTAAGAAAATATTATAAGGACATGCCACCATTATTTATGTTAGCTGCAGTAATGGACCCTAGGATTAAGTTAGCAGGCGTTTCCGTGCTTTTAAGAGAGATTTACCAATTTAAGGATTACTACTTTATCTTCTTATGATGTTGTGACTCATTTATTGAATGTATTTATGCTAGATATGAAGCTAAGTTTGGTGCAATTGCTACATGTGTGCTGCTTCTTTGACTTCTTCTACAAGAAAACAGCAACAAGCTTAGGAGAGCTTCTACTACTATGTTTACTATTTATCTAATTTCTATTCAGGTTTCTTTGTGTTCAAGTGGAATCACCATATAGGGTGACCACTGGTACTATGACCATCATCAGAGTTCACAGGCAATTAGGGGAACCATCATTGGGTAAACTCTAAACTTTTTTTTTTGGCAGCGGAAAGTTGCAATTGTCGCAATAAGATTGATTATCGCGATGTGATTGGCAAGCACGTACTAAAACTTGCTAAAACGAAATGAGAAGACAAGCACAACCACTTGCAAATTCCCTAGCCAAGAGCTCTATTTCTCATCTTTATCACTCCCATGAACACCATGCCACGTTCTAAACATACTTTCTCTCAAGTCCACGGTGTTCAACATTTCCAAAAACGAGATGAGTTAAGTCAATTTTGATCTTTATTGGAATCGAAATAAAAAACACGAGATTTATTAAATTTTTAAGGTATCAGCTAAAGAAAAGTAGAAAGGTGATGCAATTAATTAACTTTATAGAATTTATCATCAGATAAGTAGGAAAGCCAAATATTCTGTCCAAAATCCTTATTCTGAATGCAAACGTCTAGTTAAATTTTACAATTATTAGATGGCGTAAGTATCTTTAAGGCATACCAATTGTGCACCACAGTTTTCCGGCTTAATTTATTGCCAAAGTGTTTGAAGGTTTCTTCCCTGCAATTTTATCTTGAGCATTACAAGTGAAACAAAAATGGAAAACAAAATCCTCATACATAAGATTCTGTACCAGTTAACGATTTCATATCCATATGATAATGCTATTTTCTGAGCCCGTAGGACAAAGTATTCATAGGCTTTGGATACATTCATATACTGTGCTTCTGCCACCTGAAAATTAGAGAGTCGATTTTGTGCATGTGTGAAAATAGCTTTCAAGTAACCCCCATGGAAACATTGCCCCTGGTAAATTTAGCACCAAAACTCAATTCATCTGGCATAACCCCCAAAATTGACATTGTCTCCACAACACTCTCAACATTGGTAACAGATTCAAGATTGCGACAACCACCCTCTAAAGCTGCATTACATGCGACCAAATTCGGTTTCGTAAAATCCAGCTTCTCGTCCTAAGCAATCCTACAGTTCTCATTAAAAACACGCAAAAAAGCCGCAAAGCTGCCGTTTTTCCTACAAATTTCCACAAGAACATTGCCCCAGATTCCAAAAGGCTTAAAATACCTATTCTTGAACATGCACTTCACCAATGCAAAAGCTGGGCAGCAGTGCCAACATTTCTCATCAATGCAAAAGGCACTCCGATGGCAAGTTCTAATTACAAGTTTTCTGAGAATAAGAACTGCTAGCAAACTAAACAACCAACAAACAATACGACTTACAAACAAATTTTGTATATGCAATAGAATCAACAACTTACTTTATCACTGGAAGTGGCTGGTAGTGTCGAGATGTATCTGCAACATTACCACTCATAAGTTAGACCGATCAATTTGAATGTTTGAGAAGATTCTTTTCCCGACTACTAAAGACAGTGAATATTTTTCCAATCTCTATAATAGTCACAATTATTCATTACTACTTCCGCAGTTGGGAGACATTATGCATAGGATCAAGACCTTCTATCAGTATCTGACCAAAGTAATAGTCTAATGCTTTGGTAAGCTAAAATATATAGAGAAGACATCTTCGAGAAAAAAAGAAACTGTACATGTTAACTAAAAGAAAAGATACTTCTCATAAATTTAAATCTCAAAATAAACTGATTATAATTTGGAATTAGACTAGTGTTAGAGAAGCACAGTTAGGTACAGTTAGTACATTGCAGGCAGACTTAAGGCCACAGCCAATGCAAATGCAAATGCAAGAAAGGAGTTTAAGCTATGAAGGGGCAAGGTCTTGGGAATACAACGGAGGATGGCTGCCAGAGAAATTTCAGACAACAAATGATGAGTACTATGAACTTATAAATAGATCACAAAGCCTCATGTAAAAGTTGAAACTTGAGACCAATTTCCATGTGAATGAAATTGTTCCCAAGTGACATCCACAACGAATGCGCGCTCTTTCTTTTCTTTTGTGCATTGGGTTGGGTCAAGAAACATTGGCCACTTCACTATTTTGCATTGCCAGGAGAAGAGATGAGAATAGATTAACGAGGCTAAAAACAAGGTTAAGAAGGTAGCTTGTTAACAGTTAAAAAATGCTTCCTTCGTACAGTGCTTTGCTCATGCGGGAAAGCCTTTTCTACAAGAAGGTGTGCACTCGAAATTACGAAAGACACAAAATTTACCATTCTATTCACATACAGGCATGCCAAATTGTAAGGACATGCAGGTCAACCAAATTAGATAATAGGAGGGAAGAATTCAGACCACACCATCGTGAAGAGTAAAAGCAGTATGGCTATAAGCATAGGTAAACACCCTGTTCCTTTCACATTTCCCACTTGACGTTATTAAATTAGCCCACATGATTCTAAGAATAGCCAAATGCCAAATTCATTCCCATTACAAAAAGATCCATTCCCATTACAAAAATAACAAGTTACATCATGAACCTGATTTCTATTTTCCATAACGAAGCACTGACTAATTCGAATGGTGCAACACAAATCGAGACGGACACGACACAAGCAGCACATACGCAATACGGACGATGGCTGCCAAAGAAATTTTCAGACAACACAATGACAAGTTCTATGAACTTATAAATCGATCACAAAGCCTCACGTAAAAGTTGAGACTTGAGACCAATTTTCGCATGAATGAAATTGTTCCCAAGTGACATCCAGAACGAATGCTCGCTCTTTCGTTTTTCTTTTCTTTTGCGCTTCGTGTTGGGTTAAGAAACATTGGCCACTACACTATTTTGCATTGCCAGGAGAAGAGACGAGAATAGATTAAAGAGGATAAAAACAAAAAATTAATAAACCGTGTAGAGTACCAAGTCATTGTCTCATTGTCAACAAAGCGTGTAATTTTTTTTACTAATTTTACTTAGGGGTGTCAAACAGGCCGGGTCGGCACGGGCACGGCACGTTCGACGGCGGCACGGCACGCCAGAGGCACGGTAAAAACCTGGCACGGCATGGAACGACATGGTATAAGTTGGCACGTGGCATGGCACGGGCACGGAATTGAGCGGGCATGGCATGGTCTAAGGCGACACATGGCACGGCACGTCACGGTTTCTACGGGCACGACATGAAGTCAACGGGACACGAGGCACGGCAAGGGCATGAGCATGGAAATTGGTCTGGCACGGCACGGAAGTAGGACGGGCATGGCACAACACGGGCACGTTGCAGCACGGACGCACGGTTCTAGCAAGACACGCTGGCACGACACGGCGACAGGCACGGGCACGGCATGAGGCAAAAAAAAAAAAAGAATGCTAAATACTTTATTTCTATCATTGTATGTATTTTTTTATAATCCCAAAAAGGAAAATTAATTTTTGGTTGTTTTAGTGAATTATATATTTATATCAAATTAATAAAATTTGAAGTCGAGTCATGAACAAAAAAAGGGAAAAAAAAAGGAAACAAAAGGGAAAAATAAGTTGCAATTTTTTATTTTATTTTATTTTTAGAGAGAGAGAGAGAGAGAGAGAGAGAGGACAAAAAAAAAAAATCTTTTAAAATATTTTATATGATTAATAAATTTTGAATCAAAATTCAAACATGAAAAAAAATTTATACCACACATATTACATATTTACACATACTGATATACTCATATGCATTGTCTTTTATGAGTTTATTTAATAAAGATTTTGAAGAAAAAATATCAATTTGTTTTTGTGAAAAAATAAAAAAATAAAAAATCTGTGTTTTGTACGTAAGTCATGAACAAAAAAACAAAAAAATAATAAAAAATAATAATATTTTTTTTAGAGAGAGAGAGAGAGTGAGTTGGACAAAAAAAGAAAAAAAAGTTACAAATTGTTTTTAGAAAAAAATGATAGAAATTCAAATTATAGGAGGCCGTGTACAACAGTACAAGTGCAAGGGCATCGGACGGGCATCCTTTCTTTTTTTTTTTCATTGAAATTAGACGGAGTTTGGTTTTTTACTTTTGTAATTTTAGAAATGTAAGTTGTAAGTTGTAAAAGCTTTCTTTCTTTTGTAATTTGTAACTTGTAACTCGTAACTTGTAAGTTGTAATTTTTTTCAATTATGTAAGTTGCAATAGGTTAATAGCTTTCAAATTTTTTTTAATTATGTAACTTGTAAGTTGTAATATTTTTCAATTATGTAAGTTGAAAATCGATGGCACGACACGATTTTAAAAGGCATGGCACGACACATGATTAAGTAAACGGGCTGGCACATCACGACACGATTCAAAAAAGCACGACACCAAATTCCACTGCACACATTAATCTTCATTTCCGTTAGAGAAGTACGTTTAATTAACTGAATTACCTGATGATCATCGAAAGTGTATCCAAAATCAAAGTCGAAATAGGGTAGTAAGATAAAATTAGTAACTTCTAAATGTTTTTTTTTTTTTTGAATTTAGAGTCAGGTTCGAAACCTCTTACGTGCATGCTATCAATTCTCATGAGATGAGTCCATACGGGCTTAAATCTGGCTGTGATTAGTCCCCTTGCTAGTGGATGATGTGATTAGTCCACATATATTTGTAGAGGATATGCTAGTTCCAGTTAGGGCTGTAAATGAACTGAGCCGTTCGTGAACTATTCGAGACTCGACTCGGTAAAGGCTCGTTCAAGTTCGATTCGGATACTAAACGAACTGAACCTGAACCTCAATTTTAGGCTCGTTTAATAAACAAGCCGAACCTGAACTTGACAGTATTCGGCTCGATTAGGCTCGCGAACTTGGAATATATGTATATCTTATAAGAATTTCCTATATAACCTTGGATATGTATAAACTTTTACATATACATAATGAAAATTTTATAACTTATACTTGTATAGACCAATAAAACGTATTATAAACTGAAATTTTACTAATATGTTTATATAATTTTATACATGTATGAACTTATTTATATACAAAATAGAATTTTTTTGAAGTTCTAGACTTATATTAGAGCATAAATCTAATATTTTTTCCTCGTTAAGGCTCGTGAACAAGTTCGAGTTCGACTCAAACTTAGGCAAGTTCGGCTCGTCAAATTTTCATTGAGTTCGAGTTCGGCTCGAGTTCGTTTAAAAATTTAATGAACGAACTTGAACATTCTAAAGCTCGGCTCGATTCGGCTCGTTTACAGCCCTAGTTCCAGTCATAGAACCAAAAGTATGTACTTTGGGGTTCCGTTTTTGGAAATAAGGTCTGGCTTTTTCTCAATAAATATTTGTAGGATACGTGTATAAATCGTAGAATACGGGATCATATCGTAGGATTTCTGTATAAAAATTAGAAATGGTGAAATATGTACCATTTTCTAAAGGAGACGGTACGAAGCACAAAATACGTTTTTGACAACTATTTTGTTGTTTAGTATGAGAGCAAAAGATACTCTCAACAAGATAACATTTCTATGTGTTGTGATGTTAGATGATGATAACTAATTATGGGTTGGTTGGGGTGCCACAAGAGCATGAGCAGTGGTTTAGCTGTTTCAAGTGATGAATGATGATCTAATTCCTTCGCCTCACCCTGTTCTTAACAAACAATTGAAAATTTCATATAATGGCTTTGGTGACATAAACAAGCCAAAAAAAGATCCTCTCCCTGTTCAAACAACTCCAAACCGTCCGCTGCCGAACAAATCTGAGCCGTTCATGGCTGATCACGGATGGCTGCGATTGGCCTAACACCCATGCTGTCCCCGAAGGGACAACACCATTAAGGAGACAAACAACCCAAGAAATATAAAGGGAATAACACCCACACGTGCACGTGAGGAGATTTTGAATTCAAAAATGATAGATACACTCCCTCCCCAACCACTCCCCACCACTACCCCTCTCACATGTGGTGGGTCCCACCACATGTGAGAGGGGGAGTGGTTGGGAGGGAGTGTATGTATCATTGTTCTTTTGAATTCCTAACCTCATAGTGATCAGATGTAGGAGTCTTGGTGAAGTGAGTTAGCCACAATTGGTTGGAGCCATATATGTTAGTCTTGAAGAAAAAATTGGGCCCAACTATCATGGGCTTAAATTAGTTTAGGTATGAGACTATGTAAAGGCCCAAGTCACATGCATTGTCCATTCTCACGTGAAGTGAGTCTTATGGGAGATCATTCAACAAAAGGTTAACTACGCAATTCATAATTGGATATAGAGCAATAAGAAAGCAATAATAATGTTGAGTTAAAATGGTATGGGATATAAGATGAACCATTAACTTAAACACATTGCATGGGTTGGAATGCCCTAAACATTCATGTTTTGCTATAACATTGAATAGCACAAAGCAAAACCACCATTGATTATGGTTTTCACTTGACACCTTTGTGTAAACCCCTATGGTTTTGAAGGTAACAAATAAAGTTATCTATGTACCTCTCCTGTAGCTCCCTATCTTTAAATATTGAACTCATCTCCCTTGCCTTTTCCCTGTAAATCCTTCCTTCCTCCTCAACCATGACCAAACTTAATGACTCGGCCACCGAGTTTCTTGTAAATGACCCGTCCTGTTCATTTCTGAATAGCTCTACTCCGACATTCTTCTCCGCCAATGCCCTAGCATTCAACCCTTGGTCCCACAACATGGGCAACATTATAAGCGGAAGCCCTTGTTGGAGTCCCTCGATAATCGAACTCCATCCGCAGTGAGTCAAGAACCCTCCAATTGCGTCGTGAGCCAGTATCCTAAGTTGAGGTGCCCAACTAATCCAAACCATTCCGCGACCCTTGGTTCTCTCTTCAAACCCGTTAGGTAACTCAACTGAGTTGCTCTGGCTAGAGCCAGGACGACTCCTTAGCGTCCAAAAGAATGCCAATCCGGATAGCTCCAACCCGAGAGCCAACTCAGTGATTTGAGCTTGACTTGGGGTCGCCTCGGTCCCCAATGCCACATAAACAACCGATGATTTCTTTTGCTTGTCTAGCCACCCACCGATCTCTAGCCATGTGTCATCGCGTTCTTCCGTGCTCTCTTGCACCGAGGGTGGAAGTAGGCCCACTGGTAATATAGTCTTCTGTTGGATATCTCCGAGGACTTTCAACCAATCAGATTCGAGTTCTTCGCAGGTTCGCACGAGGAACACGTCGCAGCCGGTAATTACCAAACCCATACGTACCCCCTCCCGTACTGCCGAAGGGTCTTCTTTATGGCTTTTGCCCATTTCCCTTAGCTCGTGGAAGCGAAAGCTAATGGTCGACTCAAACGGGACCCATTCGGGAGAGACCATGTAATCCTCTGCTGTTTTCCGTGGACCGGAGGGCTTGAGATCCCGTGCCTCCTCTCCCTGCTCCCTCCCCCTGTCCCCCTTTCCAACACTCGACACGTGTCTTCCACACCAAAATACTAAAGAGTTGGCAACACCCAATCCCCCCTTCTTATCTCCTCCAATTCACTCCAGCAAATTCAGTCTTGCCGACAGGCATTGCCGCCGACGCCTCGTCTCTCCTCTCCCACTCCACTCCACTTCCACACCGAAAAATCACTAATCGCTTCTCTGGCAGCACGTGCTTCTTCTTCTCTGCCGCCAAGACCGCCCACTACACATGTGGAGGCTGGTCGGGAGCGGGACGAGGATGGCGTCGACATACGGGTCATCAAGGACGGCGTCGTAGCTTCTGTAGATTTTGGCAGACCCAAAATAAAATTCCGAAAATATTTAGGGGAAAATTCATGGTATGTATTGTGTGTTATGTTATCTAATTTTGTAGGTAACAGAGTTGAGATCAAAGCTCGGGGAGGAAAATACAAAGAGCAATCACCCTGTTCAAGAAGCAACTCTATTGTTGGAATCCAAATCAACATTTCAGAGCAGACCAACTCAGATTACGAAAACCCGATAAGTGCGAATTCATTAGAGATCAAAGATGGGTTTTCTGAGAGAAATTGCAGTAGACACTTGAATGATGAAAATGACCTCAATTCTCACCAAAGATGGGTTTTCTGGTATGGAACGGAGTAAAATGGGGGAGATAAGAAGGGGGATTGGGTGTGGCTAGCCCTTTAATTTTTTGGCGTGAAAAACACGTGTCAAGTGTTGGAGAGGGGGGAAGGGAGAGGGGGTAGGGAGAGGGGGGCAGGGGATCCGTGTCCCAACTTTGGGAATGGAAATCCCATATCTTCCAAATGGAGTTACCAATCTATAGGGTCCAACAATAATTTCCTAATGAAATTGTAAAGTTTAAATTCAAAATTACAAAATTACAAATTTATTACTGGCTGTTTGATAAAACTGAAAACTGAAAACTGAAAGCTGAAAGCTGAAAATTAAGTACTGAAAACTGAATGCTGAATTTTTTAAGCTAAAAAGCTGTTTGATAAAACATATTAAGCACTGAATTGAAAAAATAATTTTTTTTGTTCTAATTGTCTCTTAATTCTACTAATGGTCATCATGTATTTGTGGTAGTGGTGGAGTGGTGATTGGGAGGTGGTGAGGGTGGAGGCGAGGTGGCTGTGGCGGTGGCGGTGGCAGTGGAGTAATGGTGGTGCAATGGTGGTGGTGGTGTGATGGTGGTGGTGGTGGTGGTGGTGTGGTAGTGGTGGTGGTGGGCTGGGTGGAATGCTAGTGGCGGTGTTGGTGGTGTTGAAGTGATGGTGGTGGCATGACAATAGTGGTGGTGGTATATGAGTAACGGTGATAGTGGTGGCGGTGTGGCAATGGTGTTGGTGGTGGTGGTAGTTATGGTGGTAGCGGCAAGGCGGCGGTGGCGGTGGTGAAATGGTGGTGGTTGTTGTGGCGGCGTGGCAGTGGTGGTGGAATGGTGGTGGTGGTGACAGCGGCGGCGGTGGTGGGATGGTTAATTGTAAGCACATAGGAATTCAGCCATAATTAAGTAGCTCAAAGCTACTTAATTTTTATCAATTTTAGCCTATATTTTAAGTGGCACTTAATTTGTTAAGTAACATAAAATGTGGTTATCAAACCTACTTAATGACTTATTACTTAATTGATTCAGTTTTAAGTGCTGAATCTGTGTTATCAAACAAGGTAAGTTATGCACGTAATATATACTTGGAAAAATCTTGTATCAAGGATTCTTTCAAATGTTCCTAATATTTGGAAAAATCATCCCACAATCCAAGGCTGGTTTACCAAAAAGGTTATTTCAACCATTTTTCAAATAAGATATAGTAATTATTATCTTTTTGGCCAATCAATACTTTCTACTTGTTGCATCCACAGTCCTGTTCACAAAAAAGTTATTTTGCAATACTAAAAAAGATCTTTTTGAAATTTGAAATCAACCATATGGTAATCAGATTAATTTAGGCATTGTAACCATTTTTAAATGAACTAACTTCTAAAATAATTGTTTTTTTGTTTGCGCTGATTACTTACTAATTTGTAAGGATTCAATTTAGTTTAAAGAGTTAAAATCCAAGATTTTTTTGTTTTGTTATGGAAATAAAGATGCTAGATATCAAATAAAAGCAAGATTTATGGGTTTCAAATTTGAATAAGAGTTGTAATAGATCTTTGATGTATAGGATTATGTTACATGCTCCACTAGAAATCCTATACGACAAACCAATCACTACACTCCACTTTGCGCATCCACCATTCACATCACCATCTTGTCAATATTGTTTATATATTTTTTTATTTGCATAACTACACGTTTTTTCATTTATTGATTTAATTTTTGCATTCCAGTATGGATGCATAAAAGCAAAGTAGGAAAATTAGTGAATTTAATACTTCAGCTCTTTGTACACATCAAACAACTTATTTTTCAGTGATTATAATTCAGTGCATATCAAACAACTTATCAGCTTAACAAATTCAGCATTCAGTTTTCAATACTTAATTTTCAGTTTTCAGCTTTTAGCTTTCAGCTTTATCAAATAGGGCCTTGGTTAACACCTTGGCTTTAATACTTAATTAATCTTCTTTTTTGTGGTGCTCAGGCTCATGTCCAAGACGAAGATAATGGTATATTAGTACTTAGACAAAACCAATGAAGTATTACGCTACAAATGAAAAGGTAAGTTCAATTTAGGTTTCAACGAAATCCAAAAGCATTGGTCTGAAAGTTGCCTAGATCTTTTATATGCTTGGAATTATATTTGCACTTTTTTTTTTAATTTGAAAAGAATTTGCGGGGAGGATCAACTCTAGAATTGTTTTTTAAATTTTTATTCCACGACAAGTTATTTTATTTTCCCCCCTTTTCTTCTTATTGGAAATATTTGATTGTATCGTATTCCTTCTCAATCCTTTCTTTGATCTTTTCATAATGTTTATAGTAATTACTTCAAATTGACATTTATGCTGCTAAAAAAAAAAATAAAAAAAAACTATATTCGCATCCTACAAAATTTAATTTCTTTCTCTTTTATTCTATTTGTAAGTAACATTTATTATTTGACAAAAAAAAGATGCCAAATGATTCAGTGGTTACAAGGATCTATTTGTTGGATGCTCTTCTTGAAACGTGTATGTATGATCATAGTAATCAAGTTTGATTGCACCCCTTTCGAGACAATCTTTCCGTTGACGCTAAACTTGACGAGACAAATTGGGTTGGGTTGGTGATGTGATGTACATACACACAGTAGATTTGGTACTATATGAGAGGATCATGGGCAACTGGTTATGAAAAAATTGAGCCACTGCTACATAATGAAATTTGGATGTGCCATGGATATTGAAATTTGGATGTATCATGGATATTGAAATTTCCATGTGTCATAGATTAAGCGGATACCTAAAGAGATATATATTGAAATTTGGATGTGTCATGTATTAAGAGGGTACATAAAGAGATTTACTTTGATTATAATTTCCTTTTTGTGCTTTGATTATAATTTCCTTTTTGTGCATAGCACGGGTAATTTAACCGATTTTGTGTCACGCCCCAAATCGGGAGCATGACCGGCCGTGAACCAAGAAATAATTCTTGGAACACGAAGCCTATACAAAAATAAAAATAATAATAATAATTTTTCACAACCCAAATAAATCAAACTGAATCCTGAATTATAAAATTAAATTGGAAACCAAAACCAACATTTTTGTAGCCAGCGAACAATATCCCAAATTCTCCATACTCCAAATTTATTAACAAAAATTCTAAAGAAACAAAAGTGCGAAAGCTGATTGACATGACTAAAAGAAAATAAAAATGCAAATGCCCTAGAGGTCCAAACGGTGGGTCCCGGCACTGTCTCAGAGTCCACTATGATGCTCCCCGAACTAACCTGAAAAGAATGTGGAATAAATCCGTCAGCTCACAGCTCAATGAGTAGTTAAGCATGCTATGGGTTTAGAATACAGCATGGCATACATTTTAAGGAATGATAATGAGAGCTCCAAAGAAATGGTTTCAAATAATAAGGTCGCTGGCTCAACAAGTAGTATCAAGGAAAAGAATTTTTGATTAACGATAACAGGAACAATAATTGATTCACAAAAATATGCATTCTTACCAATCGGCCAGTCCAAAAATACCAGAATGACAAACAACAATAAATAGGAGTCTCAATCAAATTATGTGGGAACCATAATAATAATAACATTGCCAAACGCCAAATATTTTCTCAGGGCTTAGCCCGTTGGATCCAACACCGTACTCAGAGTCACCTCAGGATGGCGCCTGAGTCTTTTCCCTAAGCCGTTCCGGAATAGGGTCACAGGGTATTTCACAAGTCTTTTCCCTATCCGTTGAGCACTAGAGTCACAGGGTATTTCACAAGTCTTTTCCCTAGTGGCCAAAGTCACCGCAGGATGGCGCCCGGGTCTTTTCCTTGGACTTTCACAATATAATATGTGGTCCCAAACACAAAAGAACGGCATTCTAGATATATCACGGAATCAACGGATAGACAACAAACAAAATAAGAGCAATCAATCAATCACAAATATAATCAATAAACCTTGTATGCCAAAGGGTACGACAATCGTCAAATTAATAAGTTGAGTTCAACAAAGCAAAATTAATATTCATAGAATCAGAACAAAATAAAGGATTGTCAAGAATTGATAAGCTCAAGAGGATTCCAATTGAAGGGATCACATGCTTAACCACTCACCTCGATCGAACGATAGACCGCAAAATGCAATACTCGAGTACTCGGCTAGTCTGGAACACAAATGAATGTAAATACATAACTATAACTATATATATTAATGACCAAACAGATTACACGCTACTGTACTACTACAATTAATTAATGTGTCAATTAGCAATTTTATTATTCATAAGTATACTCACCAATAAAAAACTATTAACTATCAAGCCCATCAAGTAAATGGCCACTAAACCCAATCGGCCCTGTTACGCCAGATGTATTCCCAAGGAGAATATGTCTAACCTTCATATTCATCACCAACAAAGGGCACCGACCGACTAACCTCTGTAGGAAACTAATTACTAATAGGTTTAGAAAAGATCATTAAGGAAAAGAAGAAGATGGTCCTATGGATTACCTGTAGAACTCGCCCAACTTAAAACGCCGAAATACCACGTTGATAAAGGAGATATCTCACTGCCACTTATTATGTCTCTCTTTAACCGCAGTCACCTATACTTCTTTTAAAACCCTAACACTGCCTACTTGTACAGAAAATTAATCCACCCCTCTAATTTTATTAAAAAAAATATCTATATTGATTCAAAATCCCTAATTTAAGCCCAACTTAGTATTTTCGATTACAAGTCTAACCCACACCAAAATAGGAGGCCTAATACTAAAAATAAACGGCCCATTATATATATGCTCACGTAATCATATTCAATGTAGCGCAACTATATTTATAAAACAAAATATAAGTCATTTTTTTTTTTTTTAAGAACACCAAAAATAAATATAGTACATAATAATCTGTATTTTTTTTATTAGAAAGAAGTGTGAAAAACGAAAAAATGGAAGAATTAATTATTTCTATTAAAAACTATATATATTTCTAAGGAAAAAGTCAGGATGTTACATTTTGCACTTGAATTGTTATCAAATTATGTGTGCGAAAATTTAACCGTGGATGCCCGTGCATAGCATGGGTTTTATGCTAGTTCTCCAATACAATATAAGATGGAGTTACCAGTCTATAAGGTCCAACAATAATTTCCTAATGAAATTGTAAACTTTAAATTCAAAATTACAAATTTATTAGTAAGTTATGCACGTAATATATAGTTGGAAAAATCTTGTATCAAGGATTCTTTCAAATGTTCCTAATATTTGGAAAAATCATCCCACAATCCAAGGCTGGTTTACCAAAAAGGTTATTTCAACCATTTTTCAAATAAGATATAGTAATTATTATCTTTTTGGCCAATCAATACTTGCTACTTGTCGCATTCACAGTCCTCTTCACAAGAAGTTATTTTGCAATACTAAGAAAGATCTTTTTGAAATTTGAAGTCAACCATATGGTAATCAGATTAATTTAGGCATTGTAGCCATTTTTAAATGAACTAACTTCTAAAATAATTGTTTTTTTGTTTGCGCTGATTATTTACTAATTTGTAAGGATTCGATTTAGTTTAAAGAGTTAAAATCCAAGATTTTTTTGTTTTGTTATGGAAATAAAGATGCTAGAGATCAAATAAAAGCAAGATTCGATGGATGAAAAATGAAGAAATCATCATCACACGTTAATACACCAGTGCCATTTTTTCTCACGAAAATTATGATCTTATATTTTACCATATTTGTCACGCCAAAATTATGATGTCGTTATTATAAAATGTTAGTGGTGATGATGATTTATTCATTTTAATTCATTGTTTGCAGCAGTGCCATATTTGATTTTTTTTTCCGTGATACAATTGCGGTTCATGAAGCCCATTTTCGATGGATGAAAAATGAAGAAATCATCATCACACGTTAATACACCAGTGCCATTTGTTGCACAAAAAATATGATCCTATATTTCACCACATTTGTCACGCAGAAATTATGATGTCCTATTTCATCATCATATGTTAATTTTTCCTATTATTTCGATACCAGTGGTGTGACAAATGTGGTGAACAATCTGGAAATCATGAAATTATGATATCCTATTTCATCATCATATGTTAATGTTGCCAATTAATTCGATGCAGTTTGTTGGTTGGTGATGGAGCAAGACTTAGTCCTTGTGTGCAAATATGGTGATAAGTTCTATCCTGTAGTATTTAAAGGCGGGATGAATTTCGGAGCGGTTATGGAGAAGATATGTAGGAGGTGGACTGATTTGGATCTAGAAATAGTCATCATGAGTTACTGAATTATCAACGGTGAGCCTAGAGTGATGGATAATGACGAAGATTTGGTGACGTTGATCGAGGTAGCACAATCTGGGTCAATAAACGATATCGAGGTCATTGTTGAAGATGGGTCATTGGAGTTTACAATGACTGAACTAAATCCAAATTCGGTTCGGTCAACCGATCAGACGTCACAATCCAGGAAAAGGGTAATGACATCAAATGTGGAGGACAGTGACATGGTGACACCATCCTTTGTAAGTCACAAAAAATGAGTTTTAAAGTCGGCAGATTGGGTTCATGGTATTAAAGGTGTTGGTCAGGCATTTGTGGGTGGTGTGGTAGAATTTCGTGACGTTCTGCGCAAGTACTGCATCGAACGGGGAATTGAGTATGTCCTTGTAAAGAATGATAAGCAGCGCGTGATGGCGCATTGCAAACACTGGAAGGGGGAGAAGAAATACATGTGGGAAGTACATGGGAGGGTGTTTGAACCCAAAGGTCATTTCTATATCCCCGAGCCACCTCTGAATTAATTGGTGGTCTGATTGTCGAAGATGTGAGGGCTAATTCCAAGAGGTCACCTTCTGACATATTTATGGAAATGAAGAGGGAGTACAGTCTGGACGTTTCATACCACCAGACATGGTGGGCCGCGGAGAGGGCGAGGGGGTGATGTATTTGGAGATTTTGAGAATTCATTTTCTAGCAACCCTTTTTTTTACAGAGATTTTCCCATTGTGTTTTGCTGTTGTTGACTCGGAAAATCGTGATAATTGGTTGTGGTTCTTATAGAATTTATATTCCATACTCAATCATCAGAGGAGGTTCACATTTGTTTCAGACAGGAACCTTGGGTTGTTGGAGGCAATGAAGACTGTGTTCCCAAACTCCCCTCATGCATATTGTCTTTGCCATTTGACATTCAACTTGAGGTACCACCTACGTGGGACTCCTGCTGGGTATAGAGAGTCACTGGTGCATTTGCTGAGACTAGCTGCCCATGCCCCTACCGAGGAGTTGTTCCACAAATATATATTGAGGATGGCGACCGAGGGTGGGTGTAAAGTGATGGACTTCCTAAAGAATGTCCCCGCTGATCGTTGGAGCACTGTGCACTTTCCGGATTGCCGATATGGGGAGTTGTATTCTAACGTTGCGGAGTCATTTAATTCTTGGATCAAGAAAGAGCGTTACCTTCCCATTAGGAACTTGGTGGATTCCATTCGGGTGAAAATAATGGATATGATTGTTGCAAGAAGGGAAAAAGCAAGCGAGTGGGTTGGGAAAATTTGCCCGAAAATGGAGCAGAAGTTGCATGATTCATACCAGGAGTCTAGGTCATGGGTGGTTATGCCCTCGGGTTATGGCATTTTTGAGGTGCACTCGGAGCCTACTGTTAATCTTGATCTCGTTGGAAGAACTTGTTCTTGCCGAAAATGGCAGCAGGATGGGTTTCCTTTTTGCCACGCCGTTGGTGTAATTATTGGTATCGGTGAGGAACCCAGTGATTATGTTGATCCGTACTTTTACACGGAGACATATCATGCCTTATATTCTCACTCTATCCCAGTGAAAAATTAACAAAATAATGAAGAAAAGAAAAGACGGGTTTTGTTAAAGGATTCTTATTGTTAGCATCATACATCACACTTGAGTTCTCAACATTCAAAATTTTTGAATGGTATAACCATTGATATCCATGAACAGATATTACTTGTCACAATGAAAAATAAAATTCATCCCAATGAAAAACAAAATTCATCCCAGGGAAAAATTAACAAAACAGTGAAGAAAAGAAAAGACGAGTTTTGTTAAAGGATTCTTATTGTTAGCATTATACATAACACCTAAGTTCTCAACATTCAAAATTTTTGAATGGTATAACCATTGTATCCATGAGCAGATATTACTCGTCACTTTATCGTTCGCATTTCACTAGGATGAACTTTGCATCGAAGAGGTTGAAAAGATTAAAAAAAAAAAGGTATAGTAAAATAATCTTTACAAAATACAAAACAAAAAATTTACCCTTCAAAAAATGGATGAAGAATCGAAGATGTTACCGTCTCTTTTACCGATCTTCCCCTGAAGATGGTCTTTGCCCCAAATGGTTTCCTATCAATTGCTTAATTATGATTTTTGACAAATTTTTGAAAGAGTTCAGAAGATTAAATAAATTTTTGATAAATCTTGGGGGTAAAGTTTTCCAAACATGGACTGATTTACGGGGGAAAAAAATACGATTTGTGTACTTAAAAACGCTAAATTTAAGCATCCATTAAAGGGAGTATAAAATCACAAATTCGTTTTCCAAACATAATCAGTCAAAAGCAAAAAAAAATCATTCCTTAAAGCATAATTTCCTTTTTGTTTCGGCATAATCATTCCTTAAAACAAATTCGTTTTTCCTTCTTGTTTTGGTATGCACAATTGGTTTTCCAAACATAATTTTCTTTTTCTTATTGTGTTGACATCATAATAGCATTCATTTTAGGAAAATTATATTATATACCCAGTCGAATGATTTCTTTAAAATTAGCAAAGAAGGGGTAATTTTCTTAGTGTAATAACGAATCTTCCAAACCTGCCTGTGAGATTCGAAATTGAATCTTCCTTTACGGTTTTCCCAATCTCCTACCAATTGGAATGAAACAATTAAGGTAATACTTGAATTATGTTACCCTTTTCTGCATTATATTATCTATTTATGAATAAAGATTAGGAGTGCTAATACGATTATGCCACATACTCCACTAAAAATCCTATACGACAAACCAATCACTACACGCCACTTGGCGCATCCACGTTCCTCCTCACGAAAACCCATCCTGCAATACTATATTAGATTTATGAATTTGTTTAAAAATCATTAGCCTTTATTAATTAATGGACATGATTCTAGAGATATATTTACCTTATTCTATTACCGATCTACAAGTTGTCATGACTTCAAGATTTTTCTTCTTAATTATTTTGGAAATATAAATGCCAGAATGAGTAAGTGCAAGATTTTGACTTTAAGATTTGAAATATATGATATGGTTTAGCAAATAACAAAGATCTTGCTCCTTGACTCCGAGTTCCCCTCATCCTGATTCTGAAAAATCAAACAAATTATGGAGTTTCATGCACAATTTCAGGCGTAATTTTTCCTAAATTAAGAAGCAGAGCAAATTTTAACTCAATTGTTGGGTTAATCCAAAATTGATCTCTCCCCTTTAATGTCACCATATTTTGGGTTTCATTACAATATTTCCTATTTAGATATTGTTCATGTTACTTAATTACTCTAAGTTTCCTTGTTATTCATATTTTCCTAATTTGTTTGGGTTTCTAGGTCATAAGTTTTGGATCCTATATAAAGGCATATTACGAGGATTTGATAACGAAACAACATAGAGAGAAAAACAACAGGCACAATAGTACGTAGAAGAAAGAAAGACATGGGCACGAGTCAAAGCACACCAACAAACGAAACCATAGATGAATCAATTCAGAATGCTCTGGATGAATTTTTTTATTGTCCACCTCTAAACGCACCAACAGGCCAAACCCAAACACCAAACATGCAGGATCTTTCTAATTATCCACCCTTGAGCATGCCTACAGATCAAACACTAAGTGGAGTAGATCAAGGTTTTGTGCATGATAATTTTTATCATCCACATCTTAGCGCACCAACAGACCAAACACCAAATCAACCGGTTCAAAGTTATCCAACTCTGAGCACACCAACAAACCAAACAGTTCAAGGTGACTCAGACGATCTTTTGAATCCCCCTCTTGTTCAAATGTCGAACCGGAATCGTACGTGTTGTAGCTGCTATAGGCTCGAGGTTGGTTGACTACTTCTCTTGAATTTAAAATTACGAACTTTGATGGCAATATCAATATCATACATATACGGGGCGGTTCCATGGACAAAACGAATAACACAACATTTGACACGACAATAATTGAAGCCCCACGCTTACAATCAGACCCGTTCAAGTTGTTTAAAATATGTTTTCAAGATTACCTGTAAAAAATTAACTCATTTGGATATCGGTAAAGGCTTCATCGATTCATTCAAATTTATCCTGTAAAATCTGACAGGAATCAACTAAATGAACTTATTAAGCCCTTACCGATATTCAAATGAATTGATTTTTTACAGGTAATCTTAAAAACATATTTTAAATAAATTGAACGGCTCCGATCATTCGCGTGGGGTTCGCAAAAAAAAAAATTGTGTCAAATATTGTGTTATTCGTTGTGTTAACGGAACCGCCCCCATATATATATATATATATATATATAATATTGTTGAATGAAAGTTTTGGTTTTTGCACGTGTTTTGGATTTGGGGTTGCTACTGTGCAGCCCTTGCACAACACGTGTTGTGCACTATCCGGGTTGTCTATTGCTAGGATGGACGATCCAGATTTCATCTTGCATGCACGACAACGAACAGTTCGTATGCAAAGGTGCCGAAGTGAAATCTAGGCCGTCCATCCGGGCAACGGACGACTCAGATGGTGCACAACACCTGCTTTGCAGGTGCTGCACAACAACAATACGTATTAGGTTCTGAACCATTATAATACTAGTTATTTGTGTTTTCAAACTTTGATCATTAATTAATTTCCCCCACAACTATTGAAGTGCTTGTTTTACCACAGAACATGGGGAAGAAAACCAACAATTTCAAAAATGACCAAGGTTCACCTTTTCTTTGATAGGAAATTCTGAAGTTTTGAGAAAAATATATTATTCTTATTATTTTTTTGTTTTGAACGGCAAAAAAGAGTTTTGAGAAAAATATATTCTAACGTTAGAAAAAGATGTTTCAAATAACAAGAATTTTTTTAAAACCAGATAATTAAAAGACTATAGGGTAATGAAAACTAGAATCATTTGAAACAAAATTATTTTCATACCTATCTAGAACTTATTTCCAGAAAAAATATGCAGATTCTTTCAACTTTAGTTACCAGTGGTACAGTTATTGTGTAATTTGTTTATCCTTGAGATTTTGTTTGACACCAATCGCTTTACGTTATATGCAGCCAATTGCGGTTGACTCAGGCTATACCAGTTTTGTTGATGGTCGAGATATATGTTTAGATTGTCTTTCTATAGTCATCACGACAGCCAAAGCATTCGAACCAGTTATTAGTCATGTACACTATTTTTTCAAAAAGTATATGAAGCTTCCTATGAAAAAGGATATTCCTATTTACTTGGTGGACCAAAATGAACTCCGCAGAACAGGGACAAGCATTGTAAGTTTTTTGTTTTGTTGAATCACTTGAATGTGGAATGAGAACATTTTCAGTTCATAAAGGACGTTATTTAACTTGGGCCTACTAAATAATTATTCCCAAGAGTAAACATTTTTATAGTCATCTCTCGTAATTAGTGGATTTTGTTAGTAGTTTTTATTCACACTCTTTTTCCCCGGTAATTGAACATTTTCAGTTCAAGTTTCTGGCAAGTTTTGTTTCTTTTAGAAGAAGTTTTCATATACCTTTTCAACTTTTTTGTTTTATAATAATAATTCCAATTCCTCTTATCGATAAAACATACAACATTAAAAAATAAAAAAAGAAACGAAAGGGGTGAGCAAAATAATAGTCGATTGGTCCCGGTCTTAAAAAATTAACAGTGTTACATAGCTTGGTCTATGAATTTACAATAACGGTTCCGATTCCTAAGTGATCCGAATAGTATAATATATGTACATATATAGTTTGCTAAGATAACACTGATTAATTTTCTTTCCCACGTGCAAATGATTTCCCAATCCTTCTACTCGGCAATTTTTTTTTAAAAAAAACTTTAAATCGTTTATGGAGATGATATCTTAATTTCAAGCAAATCGTAATTCAAAATTGAAACCGAATGTTGATAGTTTGGTTCTTTTAATTTGATGGATAGGTTTGGTTATCTAAATTCATAATCTGTTAGTAGTTCTTTTTCTCTTGGTTTACGATAAAAGCGAAAATATTTGGTCCATTCTCCCACAGTAAATTAAAAACAACTAATTGACCAAAATTTGATAAAAGCTCAATTCAAAAAACAAAAAGGTGATAAAAGATGACTGAAATATATAAAGGAGACTTGAAAAGACAAAAAAACACATACTCCAACGTACTTTTCTCACTTTTTTATACACTTTACACATTTTAATACACATTTTAATATATTTTTTAAGCCTTAACGACAGCCAATGAGTTGATTTTATAATTTTCCATATAAAAAACAACGCGCCTTAGGTTTTTATTATTTAAAATAGCGAGAGGCAACCTACATAGTGATTTTGAATATCGTTTGCACATAAAACCCCATTGACACTATCTCACTTAATTATTTGTATGTGCTCTATACATAATATGCCCATTCCATTACATCTTTGCACATATAAATTCTAACAACATGCAAGAAAATCTTATATATGTATACGGGAGAAAGAGAGAGAGAGTATGATTTCATTAGTATTTTTGGAAAATGGCTACAATACGCACTCATTAAAGTTGTGTACCATATACACTTATTATATGGTCCAGATTGTGTGCTATCTCATTGGCAATTGTAACATTTATTAGTTTTTCGCAACTTTTCAGCAATATGATTCGTAAACTTTTCTGCGGTTTGTAACATTTTGGTGTGACTCGTAACTTTTATAAAAAAAAAAAAATCGTAACTTTTATAAAAGAAAATCGTAACTTTTTTTGGGGTTTGTTTGATACACACCCAAATAAGGGGTGTGTATTGTAGCATTTTTTGTATTTTTTTAATACAGAATGGAATACATTTTGTTATTTATTCTTCTCTTTCCATTTCAAATACTCCTATATTCTTTCCAAACCAAAAATGGTAGTATAGTCGAAACAGCATTTCAAATACCCCAGATTCTCGCTCGAGAGTACTTTTCCTCTTTACCACTTTTTTATGCCTATTTATAGATCTCCTTGTGTAGAATAAATCAATTTTCAGAATAAGATCTTCACTTCCTCGAGTTTATCCAAGATTGCTAACGTCTTCATCTAATGTTGTTTGTACAGGGTGATGATGCTATTATTTTTGGGAAATGTTTCAGTAAAGCGGATACGATAAATGTTGTAAGGATTTTCTTGTCCCACAATGAATATATGGCATACTGAAGTAATTTTAGGAAATAACTTATGCACAAGTTTTTGTATGTTCACCTTTTGGTGTCCAAACACTTTAGGTATTTCTCACTACTGCCTAAAAGTATACAATTGCCTTTCAATTTTTCAGTCATAAAATGAAAAGAGGAGAATAGAAAGAGATTATTAACATGTTTGGGTACTAAGATGAGTACTAAGAGGAGTCTTTTCAATCATTTTCATGTATACTTTTTTGTTATATAATGTGGACGGCTTAGTTATGACATGGTCAAACTTTTAGATGGGTATACATATTCGTGGATATATATATAAAGTTGTATAGAAGAGTCGGCCTAGTGGACTATGATTGGTTTGGCCAAGGCTCAGAACCTAGTCTATTAAAAGGTGATGGGTATATACAGTGTATATAAGAGTCAACAGTCACCAGACTATGGTTGTTGGGCCAAGGCTTGAAAACCAGTCTATTGAAAGGCGAACAACTTGAACCAATCCCAGTCGACGCCAAATAGATATACCCAGTAGCGACTCCAAAAATATTAGTCCAAAAATATTAGTCTCTGGTATCAAACAAAACCAAAATTATATGGTCAACAAAAAGTCAAATGTCATTTTCTTCTGATAGAAGGTAATAATTCATTTTAGTGTCAAACAACTAGTAAAAGAGAATTTTGGTACAAGACTCGTTCTAATTTGTTCTGGACTGCCATTGTAAGCGGCACAAGCCAATATATATATATTTTTTTCCAAATTACGGAATATATATATATATATATATATATATAGTTGCCCGTTTGGCTTGGAATGAGGAGGCTGGATGACTCATTCCCCCTCCCCTAATCTCGGTCACACGACTATATCCTTGGTTTGAAAGTTTTTTGAAGGGGGTAAATGAGTTACCCCAGAAAAAAAAAAAATTAGGTCGGCCGAATCCCTCTTAGCCCAGATTAAATATACCCACCTCAGACCCTGTCCATACTTAATCTACGACCCCTCCCTAATCCGGGTCAATCCATTCAAAACCGTCTAATTTATCTTTATCCTCCATTTCAATTACAAAACAAAACAAGTACTATTTTATCCTTCTTTTTTCCAAAAATTTTCCAAACCAAGAACTATTTTATCCATCTTTCATAAATGTCACATCAATATAAGTCCACCCTTGGCCCTTAAGGGAGTCTTGAAGGTGAAGTCACTCGTAATATCTAGAGTACAAGATGGAATCTTAAAGGGAACCGGGGTCTTGTAGGGCGGGAGTGCCATATAGCACTGTAGTGCATAATCTGGACCGTCGAAAGTGTTTTCAATGGTCCAGAGTGTAAGATAACATATGAAATTTAGACTGTTGATAATGTTAGAGGGTCAAGATCGTGCACTACAACCCCAGTAGGAAGTTTTACGTCCTACGGTTAGCGTTTACAAATATGGTGCCACACGGAGGAACCACCGATCTTATACAGGAGTATACATTTCTATATCTATGTGTGTTTTTATAAATATATGTATCCACATTGGTCTAATATTTGTATACTTTGAGCAAATTAGGTCGAAAAGTGTGTATGGAGAGGGCATGATCTAGAAGCAGTAACAAAGACGAAGACCGTAAAGGGTGATAAAGTGTCGGCAATCCTAGTTTTGTATGGATTACCCAAGTAATTCTCATCTTACCCTAACATTTTTATGTTCATCTTCATTTTATACACTCTTTTCTTCTTCTTGAACAAAAATAATTTGTCAAAGAAAATACAGCAAGGAGCGTGAGCAATATATCAAGTGAGCTTTATAGTTTCAAACTCTCTTGATATTGTCTTAAAGCTGGGTTTTCGCCACAGCAAAAAACACTGGTTCTATTCTCTATGATGGTACTCAATTTTCAATTGAAATGACATGTAAATATAGACAGGTACTTGGGGCAACACTAGCTCATGAGATGGTGCATGCATGGATAGCCCTCAAAGGTGAAATTACTTTTATGCTCTTGTACCTTTTGTTGATTAAATTACACTTTCCAATTATATTAGCAAATAACAATCTTGTGGCAAGAATATCCTTATTCTATATATTTTTTTGAACAACAAAGCAAGTATTTCATGGATGACAATGAACATTAAAAGAGAAAGGAAGAATTACAAATCAATTGACACTATGAAGCATTCGTAAACACCCAAAAAGTTGGCAAAAAACCATTGAAAGCCTAATGAACCATAGTTTTAAATAGCGGCATCGGTAGTAGTTTTAGGGTATCAGGAACCGGCGTATCAAACGATACGTTGTGGGAATTGGGTGTGATTGTAGCCGTCGTAAATCAAACAACCCTAAGGTAGAACCAGCCCCAAATATGGCCCTAGAACCAGCCCCAAATATGCCATGTTGTAACAGTAGGAGGAAAAAAAAAAAAGAAAAAGAAAACGGCCCTAGAACCAGCCCCAAATATGCCCACATATAGCCCAGAAATTACTGCTAAAAATGGCCCCGACATATTCCCTAAAACAGACCCAAATTGATCCATGTCGCTGTCGAAAACGCTGCCACCAAAACAGCCGCCAATTAATTGACCCTCAAAACTGCTCCTAAGACGACTATATCAATCTAGCTTACTTCATCCTCAATGCCGCCACTGCATCCTCCAGATGGCTTCATCCTCCATTACCGGCCCAAACTCCTGCTGCATCACCGTGATCACCATCACCCAAGGTTGCCCATAATGGATGTGGTGAAAACAAGCTTAATGGTACAAAAATTAAAAACTGAAAAATAAAGTAAAAAATAAAAAGAAAAGAGGGAGAAGAGATAAGAAAAGAGAAAGGGTCGAGAAGGAGAGTGATATATATATGTCGCCCCTCCCACAAGTTTTATTCTATTTTTCATCATTGAATGTGGCGCAAGATTGTTCACCGCATCACATTGTAAATACATATTGTTTGAAAGTTCATTATTGTGATTGAATTGCTAATAATCAATTGGTGTTGATGATCTTATATATAGGCTGGAAATCTATAATGGAAAAAAAGGTTGAAGAAGCCATATGTGAGGCAGTAGCATACAGGTGGTTAAAGTACATAGCCGATGTTCATGATGCATCTTACAGCCAAGAGAATGTTGAGTTTGCAGCAGAATTAACTGAGATTCTGAAGTCTCTAATTAAAAATGGTACTTTTAATTTGAGTGCTGCGAAATTTCTGGAGGCCAAACGTGCAATAAAAAAATATGGCTTGGAATATACAGTGAAGAATACAGTTCGCAAAGGTAGTCTTCCGAAGTGAATGAATAATGTCGGAGTTTGTTTTACATCCGTTAGTGGGGGCCATTTAAACCGATGCAAAGCACCATATGGAGGTTTTGAAGGGATCCTAGGAGGGAGTAAAACCCAAGTCCCAGGCCTTGACAACCAGGCCAACCCCTCGGGAATAATTCTTTAACATAGTAACCAACATATGTAAGGGTCTCACCAACCCAAGCTTGCCATTTCGAGCCCCAAGCCAACGAAAAAATATTGGGCCATTGGAGGTTTGCCTAATTATTTATCCCTAATTATTAATTGAAGTATGCTTAAGTTTGGCCTGGACACCATATTATAAAAAGAAGAAGAAAAAGAAACTCAAATGTGAAAAACTATGGATTTTGAAACAGGAGTGGGGAAAGATGCAACTCACCGGGGCTGAAATCGTTAGTTGCAGCCGAAAGCTCAGCACAACTGAAGTTCCTCCACGATGGCTTCGGCACCATAGAATCCCCACAATCGATTTCCTCATCAGCACTTCGATTCCTCCCCAGTTTCTTACTCAAATACTTCATACTAGCATGAAACCCGTGCTATGCACGGGAAAATTAATGATTTTGATATTCAAAGACACTTCACCCACAACTACAATAGAGGCAACAATAGGGGAAGAATAGTAGATAAATATGAGGGCTTGCAATGGCTAATGCGAAATCTAAAATTGAACATTTATGTATAGAAAATTATTCTTAACCTGCCTATTTTTGGAGAATCATAGAAGCTTTTTAAAAGTTGAAATTTCTACAAACTTGAGATAATCTAACTAATAATCTGATAATTTATGAATTTCATGTAAAATTAAAAAAAATAAATATTGGTGAATAGACATTACCCGCTTAAGATTTGGTAGGGAGAATTCAAGCTGTTTATATTCCCTTTTGAAACTAATATTAAGTGTCAACATCCGTCAGCTTGTACATATTTCATCATCTCCAATTTCTAAATATGTGAGTTAATAAGATACGTATGTCAATCATGTACTACTACAATTAAAACAATAAATCTTTTTTGACATTTTTTCATGCTAGGAGTATGCAAATAACAATCATAACAGTATTCAAGTTATATACAACGGGGGAGTACCAAAGAAAATCTACAATTATCATATTGTATTCAATTGAAGAACTCTACCAAAATACTACCCTAAGGAGAATTTGGCGAACAAATTCAAAGTGAATGGTACATAGAGTTATGGAGCATAAAAGACCATATGAGGTTTTGTGGAATACACTAATTGAGATGTAGTATTTGAAAATTACCCGATTGACTTGTTCCTTTGCTTATCTAGTTTCCTAATTAGCAAATTTTGTTGAAATTTGAAGTCAGTCAATGAATTGTTTCCTTTACAATAACCCGATTTGGCATTATTACCCTCTTCGGATGAGCTAGCTTCTACAATAGGATTTTCTTTTTCAAATTTTTTTGTTTAAGATTAATTATCTTGCACCGAATCAAGCATTGACACTTGTCGCTCACATGGTCCTCCTCGCGAAAACCCATTCTGCAATGTGAGTGGGTAAAAATCGGCAACAATCTAGAAGAAGAAGTGTTATAAAATTTAACTGAACCATTTTTGTCTAATCCTAATAGCTTTTGCAATCCATGTCTAGTGATAAATCATAATTTTCAACATTTCATGGATGATTTTCTTGTTTACAATCAATATGATTATGATGATTAGGCATTTTTATTCATACTTGTGAACAAATGAGTCTAGTTTTTTTACATTCGAAATTTGTTTTTCTGATCTAAACCTATTTCTTTTACGTACGGAGTAGCCTTAAGTTCAATATATGCAAGCAAAGTTAAACAAATCTATAATACGGGACAAACATACTAATTGGGCGTTATCTTCTTATGTGCCGACATCGAAGAGAACTATGAGATCAAATATGGCTCCGGAGCTAGCACAGAAAATACCTTGGAAAGAGGTGAAAAAATAATTAGTTGATGGTACTCACTTCATTTTGAAGCACAATACAATCACTTCAAAACAGTGTATCAAAGTTCAACATGCGTAGGTTAATGAAAAAAAAAAAAAAGATATACGCAACATTTAAAAATTTGGCCATGCAGACTTATTAGACCCAAAATAGTTACTTTAGAAAAAATATTTACAACAATCTGTGCGGAAAAAAATACCGGTAAACAGCTCATCGATTTCTCTAATAAGAGAAGAGGTTATAAAACATGATCAGGAGACCACTGAATTTGGAGTTCTTTCAATGAAATTGGGAAGATGGTGATATTATGGAGGAATGAAGAAATAAATTAGTTGTATGTGGTGGAGTTACTTTCACCATAAATTGTTCAAATTCTGAATTCAAATTTTCAATTTCAACACAAATAAACTATCCTCTCCAGTTAGAATTAAAATTGGATTAAAGTATCTAATAAACATGGTCATGTTTATCCACTTAAGAATTGGCATTCCTATCCATTATTACCATTTACAAATTAAAATTCCAATCAGTCATTGGTATTGCTACCAAATAGGATATCATAAATTATAACTCCCCAATATCAAGTAGTAATGTAGGAAATGATGAACATGATCTTTGTATTGTTTTCCATTTTTGAAAGTTTTATCCCACAAATCAAGGGTTTGATAATTAAAAGATTTAATTTGAACATTTAACAAAGGGATAATCAAGTAATTTCCTTACACATTAACCTCACTATGTTGATGCCACTTGTCGCACTCATGGCTCTTTTCACGAAAAGTCATTCTGCTATACTATATAAGATCATACCCTCCTAGAAAAGGAATTGTAGAAAATGTTCTCACCGATTTCCACTTCACGTTCTCAATCAAATTCCTCCAGTTCAACACATTATTACTACTCTCTCCAATCAGAGTAGGGTTGGCAATGGGGACGGGTCGGGGCCGGAGACCACTATCCCCGTCCCCGATCCCCGAATCCCTCCCCCATCCCCGTCCCCGCCCCGATCCCCAATGGGGATTATTTTTCCCCCTCCATCCCCGCCCCAAACGGGGAACGGAGATCCAAACCGGGGATTCGGGGAAATTCCAGTTTACTCCAAAACCCAAAAAAAAAAAAAAAAAAAAATCAGTTTACAACATCCAGTTTACTTCAAAAAAAATTAAAAAATCAACAAATCTCACCATCACAGAATCCCTTGTCTTCCCCTTTGCATTTCCAAAATGGTTAGATTATCACTTTCTATTTGCTGTGGCATCTATTGGTCACCAACGATAAGAAAAGAAAACACACAAAAAGTAAAATAGCTAAGAAGAATGTAATGAGTTCATGAAACTTGGTGCGAGACTTTCAACGGCAACCCTCGCTCATATAGCCAAGGCAAAGTTCAATCCCGAGCGCAGCTAATCTTGGTGCGACCTTCAATGGCAACCCTCGCTCATATTGTTGGGCGTCAGACAAGTCGAAATCTGAAGGATAAAGGAGAGCAAAACGTACAAACCATATGAGGTATCTGCATCAAGAGTCCAAGAGATCGAGACGCGAGAGGGATCGAGCGAGAGAGAGAGAGTCAGAGAGATCGATCCAGACTCGAGATGGAGATGAGAGATCGAGAGAGATCGAGAGAGAGAATCTGGCGACTAGTGAGTCGGTGTGGTTGCGGTGACTGCGGCAGTGCGGTGGCTGTGCTGAGTTTGTGAGAAGAGAAGAGAAAGGATAGGAGAGGAGTGAGGCAGAAATGAGGCGTGTTTTGTTTGTGTACAGTGTTTCACAACTCAAACCCTAAATACATATAATAATAATAATAATAATAATAATAATAATAATAAAATATGAAACGGGGATTCGGGGATGGATCGGATCGGATTCGGGGCGGGGATACACTTCTACCCGTCCCCGACCCGATCCCCGAATTTTTTTTAAAAAAATCCCCAAATCTGACCCAGTCTCCAAACAGATCTCCAAAACACCGATCCATTCGGATCGGGGACCGGATCGGATTCGATCGGATCGGTGGAAATTGCCATCCCTAAATCAGAGCTTTCCTCGGCAATATCTCCGACGCAGACGAGCCAAAACTGCTGCTTCCACTGCTGATACTGCTATTGTCTGAATCCAAAGAACCCGAAACAGGGGCCTCCAATACGCCTCTTGGCGATGACAAATCGTTGATTTCGTCCTCTTTTTTGGTTGCTTCCAGTGATTCTGAGTCTGGCTTTTCGTGGGTTTCTGCAATTGTTTCAGATTGTGATCGAAATCTAATATCAATCAAATAGTGGATTTCAGCTTCTTTTTTCATGACTTCAGGTGATTCTGAGCCCGGGTGTTCTTGGGTTTTCGGCAAATTTCCTCTTTTTTTCGTTACATTAGGTGATTATGAGTCTGGGTTTTCTTGAGTTTCTGCTATTGTTTCTCATTATGTTCCAAATTTAAGAACAATCATATACTCCCTCCCGTCCTCCCGTCCTATATTTCTTGTCTTTGTAAGGGCAATACACATTTTTTGAGGGGAAGTTTTCAATGCTGCCCCTTAGTCTCTTACTTAAAAATTAATTTTCATTATTTACGAGGATAGTTCGAGAAAATTTATACTTTTTAGTTTGACTTTTCAAAAAATATACTCCCTCCGTCCCTTTTTAAGTGCGTACCCTGGGAATACGTGTAATTTCAAACTCCTAAAAAACATATTTCCCTATATAATTTTTTAATTCTCTTTATACCAAATTAAAGTGCTCATTGAGTACTTTAATTTGGTGCAAAAAAAATTTAAAAATATTATACGAAAGTACATTTTTTAATGTCCGCAAAAATACACGTTTCCCATTGTACACATTTAAAAAGGGACAGAGGGAGTAAGAATTTTGGGACATTCCAAAATTGATGCATGACAACTGACAAGCAATAGTTTGACTTTTCAAAGAATATAAGAATTTTGAGACATTCCAAAATAGATACATCATACATACATGACAACTGACAAGTAATACGACATGGAGGGACAAGGGAGTAATCGGTTTTGGTCTTTTTTTTGTTACATCACGTGATTCTAAGTCCGGGTTTTGTTGGGTTTCTACAATTGTTTTCATATTGTATTTGAAGATTAAGAACAGCCAAACAATCAATTTCGGCCTCTTTTTCCGTAACATAAAGTGAGTCTGAGTCCGGGTTTTCACATTATGATTATGATAGAAATTTAAGAACAATCAGATAATGGATTTCGGCCTCTTTTTTTCGCTTCAATCGAAAGTGATTATGAGTCTAGGTTTAGTTTTGTTTTGTTTTGGCAATTGTTTCACATTATCATTGAAATTTCAGAACAACCAAATAATCGATTCCTATGCTGGGTTTTCTTTGGTTTCTGCAATTGTTGCACCTTTCGATTGGAATTTAATATCAACCATACAACTTTAGGTAATGAACCAACTAGGACGAAGAAATCAAATAAAATGCGAACAGAATTGGACGGAAAGTTGAGCAAAATTACCTTCCTCCATTTTGAAATGGGTGTGTTCGGATTCTGTCGAATTAAAGCATTCAATTCTGTCGTCTGGATTGAAGAGATGTAATATTTTTTCGAGTGAAGCTTTGGGGATCTACATGTTAGGAAGCGTTGAATGTGCAGGCGATGAACAATATTTATAGGCGTTACAGTACACGCACCCACAAAAGTGGTGCAATGCACCCTTTCAAGTCGCAAATTTCATGTCACATCACAAAATTTCATACAAACATCACATTTCGTCCGTCCTAATTTGGTTGCTCACTACGGTTATGTGCTTTTTTAGAATTCTTTTAGTTTTCAATCTATAATGTATTTTATATGCAATATGGATTTTATTTGATTAATCTCAATTAAGTTTTATAAGACAAAATTTTCAAAAACTTTAAAAACACTACAAATAAAAAGTTATAAACGTTTAAAAATGACATGAATATTCGTAGTGAGCAAACAAATTGGGCATAGGGAGTATAAAATTTGTATCTGGAGGCATTTTGTATATTGGACAACCAAATTTCATAACCAACATTACTAAATGAATGTGTTGGACCACAAAGTTGACATAAATTTTTATATATTTGAGCATCTCTTATAGTCCTATCCATGGTTTGAAATCGGAGATGACAATTTTATTAAAGGCTTAAGTGGCAATTTGATATCACAAAATTTCATACAAACATCATAGAATGTGTATCTCTAACACCGTATTCTGTACCCCGGACCACCAAATTTCACAACAAACATTACAAAATTCATATGTTGGACCACAAAGTTCATATCAATTTATACTTCCTTCATTCCTTAAAAGGAGTAGTGTATTCTATTTTGGGTTGTTCCTAAATAAGTGTGATGTTAAAAAGTTAGTGGGTAAAAATTAATACATTTCCTATTTTGTCCTTAAAAGTGGATTTCTTTTTAAAAAGTTTGTGGGTAAAGTTAGTGAGTTTTCCAACATGACAATACGAGGAATATATTGAGAGGTTAAATATTCCAAAATTTGAGTAAAAGATATTCATGAACTCCTTCCAATCAAGACAGTCGTACATATGGTAGTAAAAATTAAGTAATCAATGACATTCTCCTTCAACTTGATTGGACAATAGCTTGAGACAATCCCTAGTACGTGAGCAATGCTTGACTCAAAATGAGTTCACCGGATGCCTACATTTGTCCAAAATGATTTTATTTTTCTACAAAACTGTAAGCTAAATAGTCACTAATGAAATAGTTACTGGTGTCCGATCAACCTGAACTTTTGCATGGACTACCCAATCGACGAAACGAACAAAATGAACGATTCGGATCAAATAACTGAACCCAGGGTGAGCTCTAAAAGAATTGCACAAAAAGCATGTTGTGCACTCAGTGCACAGCACCAAGCCCATACCCGTTGAATATTAGTAATGGCCTACTATTATAATATGCTCAATGTATAGTCAATATACTCAGTATCCTCGTTCTCTTTCTTCATGGGAATAGAATAACATGTTTGAGAATGAGGGTCAAAATCCAGCAATGCTATATGCAGGGAAAAGATTTGTAGGGAATTAAGCAGGGAAGGCCTATGGGGTCTAGTACGGATCCCGAAAGGCTAATCCGAGCCGCTCAAGAATTTTAGAAACACATTTTGATTGTGCTCGCTAGAAACCAGCTCCGTCCGATATGTGTAGATGGTCGATCCAAACTTTCATTTTTTCTTTTTACATCCGCTTCATTAAAAAATGAAAGTTTGAATCAAGCATCCACACATATTGAATGGAGCTGGTTTCTCACAAGCTCACTTGAAATGTGTTTTTAAAAGTTTTGAGCAGCTCAGATCAGCTATTCGGGATCCACACTGGGGCCCGTAAGGCCTTCCTTGTATGATTCCCTGCAAATCTTCCTTTCACATATCATTTTTGGTCAAAATCAGATGTTTGAGAATGAGGGTCAAATTTTCCTCCTTTAAAAAACATTACTTAGAAATAAAAATTCTCGATTACCACGCGTCTTTCTCCGGCCGCGCGTGCGGCTTCTCAGGTGATCTACCCGCGACCGGGTAGGATGTTTTAGGATCGTCTTCTCCAGAGGAACCCGCATCTATTCTTAGTCTTCGATGTCAAGCACTCATTACGATGCAGGAGGGTAAGGTATTCTGATCACTGTTTCTTTGAATTTTTTGTGCTGGCCATCGAAGTTTTTAGTTATTGAATAAATATAGAGAGAAGCATGGAGAGGAAGAATTGGGGATCTAGAAATGAGTTTTACTCGCAAAGATCCACAACTGTTTTTGTGGATAACCTTCCTGACCCAATACGCAAAATCTGGGTCTACAACCTATTCTCCAAATTTGGGAAAATCAGGGATCTTTTCATCCCAGCCAAAAAAAGCAAAATTACGGGTAGAAAATTTGGTTTTGTAAGATTTTGCAATGTTAAAGATGCAGAGATGGCGATTGAAACGGTAAAAGATTCATGGTACTGGGATCACAAATTGGTGGTAAAATTTGCCAGATTTTTGAGGAAAGAAAATGAGCAAGGAAGTCAAAGATACTTCAACAATCAAAGGACGCAAAACCAACAGTTTATGCATGTAAAAGAAGGGTCTCAAAAGCAACTAAAATCCTCATACACAAAGAGAGGCAAAGAAGTATGGAGAAGGAAAGGGATTGAGGAATCGAGCAAACAAGGGGAATTGAGAAACGTTAAGGCTCGTGATTTTGTAACAAAAGAACATATGGGTTGCATCACGGTTCAGCCTGCTGGAAACGGATGGCTTTTTAGAAGCGCTATTGCAAAGATCAGCAAACTAATCTCTACCGAAGATTTGGAGTATGTTTTCAATAGGGCAGGGGCTCACAAGGTACAAATTAAAGCCATAGGAGGTAGACATGTTATTATCACTTTCCCTGATATGATTATTAGAGATTCAGTTATAAAAGAGAAATGGATAGCAAACTGGTTTGAGGAGATAAAGCCATGGGAAGGAGAACAAGCTTATGCTGAAAGGTTTGTGTGGCTTTCGTGTTATGGGATGCCTCTGAATGCTTGGGCAATCCCAACCTTTAAAGAGATTGGAAACAAATGGGGACAGTTTTTACAAGTTGATGAGTCCACAGTAAAAGGTACCTCGTATGTATGTGCCAAGATTCTTATAGCTACAAATCAATTTCACAAAGTAGAAGGATGCTTGGATTTGATTGTTGATAAGGTAAAGTACTCGATCAGTGTGATTGAAGAAGATTCCTTTAGATACATCAAGCATAGTCTCTTTGACATATCTTCTGAATTAGCTATGAAAAAATATGGCTCGGACGAAGAAGACGATGACAGGGAAGCTGAAACAGGTGATGTGGAAATAGTTGCTGATGTGGAATCAAAGTATGGGGCTGCTCAAGATGTTTTGTGTAATGATATTGTGGAAAATTCAAATAACAATCTGATAGTTGCAAATGAGCCTACTTTGCTAATTGATAAGGCGGCTGAAATTGTAGAATCAATGAGCTCCTCCCTGGGGATTGGTAAATCAATTGTGGGAAGTGAGATAGTGGCAGATAGCATGGGGGAAATTCCAAAAGATGGCCAACCACTGGCTTTAAATTCTGACGGTTTGGAGACACATGAAGCCAACATTTTGAATGTTTTGAACAAGAATGATAGCAGATGTGTTGCTGATTCAGAAGCAGAGGAATGCATTGAAGAAGAAATCAAAAATTTGGAAAACCCCACCTGCAACCTGACTGGAAGGTATGAAGCAAAAGAACCAATCAAAGATTTGGTAGAAGCAAACAAAAATCCTATCAATGCTGCAATAAAAGGCATTCAAGGGAAAAGAAACAGGAAAAACATAAATGAAATTCTGGGTTTCTCAAAAGTCAATACAGGAAATAAGGGGAAGAAGAATAAGAAGTGTGTGGTTCTAAGATCTGCAGTTGCAAAGGCTGCTCTGTCTGCATCAATTTCTTCAGAAGGCATAAATAACAGGAATAGACTCCTGTTAAATGAAGCGCAAGCCATATGGACAGTCGACAAAATCATGGGGCTTAGCTATGATGGGGATGAAAATGAGGTAATCAGTAAGATAGCAGAGATGGAAGTGCTTAACAAGCAAAGGGCTTTCTGTCAATCTTAACTCTCCTTTTTTGGGTGGAGGTGCTATATGACAATCTTCTGTGGTGTTTTCTAATCCATAGCGCCACCTTATTCCTTTTGGCTCCTAGGTCGCATTTTCAGTGGATGTTTCTGTTGCCATGCTATCATGAATTTGCAAATCATGGGAGTTTAAGATGCTTCAAGTGAAGATTGATTTTGTTTCGACTTGCTGCTTCTATTGATTGATGGCTGCTTGTGCTCTTGGACTTCTATGCTTTTATGCTGCGGTGTCAAATGTTGATGTGTTATAAAATTAGCTGCTATGATTTGGGGGTTTCTTTTGCTGCCGTGGTTTTCTTTTCAGGGGATCAACTTTCATTTGGAGTGTGGCCTTATTGGTAGCCATTCTATCAATCCAGTGATCTAGGCTTACTCTGTTTTTTCCTCTTTGGGGTTTAGGTTGGTCTTTTTGGATGCTAAGATGATCATATTTATCAAGGCAAGCCTATTTGCTGGGAAGAGTTGGTTAGCTGTTTGAGTGAATTCCAAAGGTAACCATGATGGTTTCTCTTTTAATGATTTTTTGTTCAGCCTATTGGTCGCTTTATATGGCTTGAATCTGGGTCTATAGTTCTGTTTGGGGGTGGGTTGGTGGGGAGAAGTCAAAGATGGCTCTTATTATTCTGTAGTGTATGGGGTGTATTGTCTTTGGTTTTGTGGTGGGTTATTGGAGATATCATTTTGGTATGATTCTGGAGATTCAGAGGGCTCTTATCATCCTAAAAGAGAAGTCTTCAGCAGGATATCTAGATTTTTGGCAGCCAGCAATTGAGGACCAGGGGAGAGTATCAACTGCAAATTGTATCCGAGCAACATGCTTCTTTAAGTGCTAGGTGTTTTCCTCTTAATCTGTAATTGCTTCACATCTTTGAGGAGTGATTTTTTGGGGTTGGTTGATCTCTGGTCAACCTGTTTTGGGGGCTTTTTTAGCTCCTTTTAATCTATTGTACCTGTTACTTTGGATTAATAAACTCTTTTTTGCCGTGCAAAAAAAGAAATAAAAATTCTCGCCGTTTATATTTGTTAACGTAAGTCATTATTAGTTCTCTTGTATAAGAGTACTTTGTTCATTTATTTCTTCACTGTATAGAGCTATTTTTTGAATTGTTGCATATTTGACTTGATTATGCTTCCATCAAAGGCAATAGCAGAAAGTGAATATAAAAATTGATCTGAAATATGTAATGATGATGCTTTCTTAATAACTTGAAATTACGAAGCTACAAACTTAAAAAAGAACTGAGGGAGTACTATATTAGAGCATCTTCTACCAATGGGTTCAATTAATTTTCTTAAAGGCTTTGGTGGTAGTTTGGCATCTCCAAATTTTACATCAAACCCTCCTCTCCACCCCCAATGTCAACTTTTAATATTTTATACCTTTTAATTTTTTTGAATGGCAATAATTGTATTAGCTAACTTAATATATACATACAAATTTGGCCGGCTTTATATGCTTGTTTTTACATAAGAATTTAAAATTATATTTTACGTTTTATTGATTGAAAAATAAAATTCCAATACATCACTCACTATATAAAAATCAAAACTAATAGCAATACATAATGAATCGCATGACGCATGGTACTAATTAATGGTCCCCTCAAAAGTGCCAACAAGGCCCACAAGTGTTCAACTAGATCTTCTTTGAGACGAGAATGTGTTTCTCTATGGCAAATGTGCAAGTGAGCGGACGAAATCTTGAAATTCTATTGCAAATTCTCAAAGGCTATACTTTCGCCCTCCCTCGTGTCATAAGTAAGTTGCAGACTTTCATCACGTTAATCTTCAATAATCATGCTGTAAATAATAAGACATGCCTTCATTATATTCTGAAGGTTCATTGATCCCAGAAATGAGCAGGACCTCGGACAATTCCAAAACATGGTTCAAGTACTCCAAAACCTCGCTCCACATTCTTTCTCACAGACTCTTGTTATGCAGCAAAATTTCTAGCCTTCGGCTTTCTCAAATAAACTTCACCAAAAATATAATTAATAAAAATACTTCAACAAAACTTTTTAACTCTTCAATTGCAGTACTCTCAGCAATTCCCATATAATCGTCAACATCGTTCCTTCCAGTCACTTGCTTGTTGTTAGCAAGAGCAGGACTTCCTTATAAAACTTTCAGATAATCAAGGTGTGAGATTTGGGAATTCGAAAAGGTTTCAAAGTTTGAAAAGAAGGAATTCCGCCATTTCATAAGCAAGCATTCTCATTGCAGATGTGCACTTTTGAAGATGTGACAAACCAAGACGACCTTGTCCATCTCTTTTTTGGACGTAATATTGAAGATTAACGTGAAAGTCTACAACTTACTTATGATCGACATGAGGAACGGCGAAAGTATATCGTCATTTGAGATTTTACAATAGAATTGCAAGATTTCATCCGCTCACTTACACATTCGCCATAGCGAAACACATTCCCGTTTGAAAGAAGATCTAGTTGAGCACTTGTGGCCTTGTGGCAGTTTCAAGGGGACCATTAGAACCACGCAATTCATTATGTGTTGCTATTTGTTATGGAATTTTATTTTGTTGAGTTGTACTCTAGAGAGGACACGTATTTGCTTCAAATTTTTTGGCATTTTTGATCCCACGCATTTTGAAAAATATAGTTTTTGTACCTTTTGCTAATTATCTCATATTTGAAAAAAAAAAAAAAAAAAAAACCGAGAAACCTTTAGTCTGAGAAAGACACCAAATTTGAAATGAAGCAGTAATAAAGAAGATAAACATTTAACATTATCAATTGCATGCTTCAATTGCTGACCCTTGTTGTCAAAATTTTCTACTGCTTTGGTACGTACGTGAGAGAAGCAAATAGATATGGTACTTGCCCTTCTTGATTTGTTTTAGGAAATTTGTTGAAATGTGACGCTGTTAAAATTATTATCAATATCTCAAGCATATAATATAACAAAATTACAAATTTCAAGTGGAGACGTTTCAATTGTTAAGTTGGCGAACGAAACCTTTTAAATGTACTTATTCTTTCAAAATATGAAGCCAAAACCCAAATTCCACCAAACACACCAATATTCATTTCCGTTAGAGACGTTTAATTCAACAGAATTATCTGATGATCATCGAAAGTGTATCCAAAATCCAAGAAAATCAAAGTCGAAATAGGGTAGTAAGATAAAAAAAAAGTAACTTCTATATGTTTTTTTTTGAATCTAGAGTCAGGTTCGAAACCTCTTACCTTCATGCTATCAATTCTTATGAGTTGAGTCCATACGGGGCTTAACTCTGGCTGTAATTAGTACCCCTGCTAGCTAGTGGATGATGGGATAATCCACATATATTAGTTGAGGACCTGCTAGTGGATGTAGGTAAACGGTCCAGTCATAGAACCAAAAGTATGTACGTTGGGGTTCCGTTTATGGAAATAAGGTCTAGCTTTTTCTCAATAAATAATTGTAGGATACGTGTATAAATTGTAGAATACGGGATCATATTGTAGGATTTCTGTATAAAAATTATAAATGGTTAAATATGTACCGTTTTCTAAAGGAGACGATACGAAACACAAAAATACTATCCTATATCGTACGTTTTTGACAACTATTTTGTTGTTTAGTATGAGAGCAAAAGATACACTCAACAAGATAACATTTCTATGTGTTGTGATGTTAGATGATGATAACTAATTATGGGTTGGTTGGGGTGCCACAAGAGCATGAGCAGCGGTTTAGCTGTTTCAAGTGATGAATGATGATCTAATTCC
The DNA here is from genome assembly GCA_020921065.1 of Vaccinium darrowii. Lineage (NCBI taxonomy): Eukaryota > Viridiplantae > Streptophyta > Magnoliopsida > Ericales > Ericaceae > Vaccinium > Vaccinium darrowii. The sequence goes on from CM037154.1 coordinate 38,083,501, forward strand.
TTGGCCTCTCCCTGTTCTTAACAAACAATTGAAAATTTCAGATAATGGCTTTGGTGACATAAACTAGGGGTGTCAAACGGGCCGGGTCGGCACGGGCACGACACGAGCACGGCATGTTCGACAGTGGCACGGCACGCCAGAGGCACGGTAAAAACCTAGCACGGCACGGAACGACACGGTATAAGTTGGCATGTGGCACGGCACGGGCACAGAATTGAGTGGGCACAGTATGGGCATGGCACGGTCTAAGTCGGCACGTGGCACGGCATGACACGACACTGTCTTCTACGGGCAAGACATGAAGTCAACGGGACACGAGGCACGGCACGACTTTATTCTAGCACGGCATGGCACGTAGGGCTGAACAAAGGAACCGGAAGAACCGAACCGAACCGGTGAACCGATGTGAACCGGTTTTTTTTTCCAGTTTTTTAACATACCTCGGTTCGGTCCGGTTCACGAAAATTTTATTTTTTGAAAACCGGTTCAGTTCTCGGTTCTTGAAATTTTTAAAACCGGTTCGAATCGAACTGAACCGGTATATATATAGATTTTTAAGTCTTAGACTCTTAGGTTTTCTCTCGTCCACAGACTCCACGCCACAGTCGCCCCACCCAGAAGTTCTAACCCTAACCCACCCTTACCCAGTTACCCTACTGCAGCGGCGAGCCGGCGACTGACCTCTATGGCTCTCTCTCTCTCTCTCATCTTCATCGAGTTCGACCTTGAGTTCGACTGTTTGAGATCTCTCTCTCTCTCTCCACCGTCCGAACTCCCATTCTTCTTCACCTCTCTCTCTCTCTACTGTACCTGACCTTGAGTTCGACTGTTCGAGATCTCTTCAAGGCTTCGAGCACTGTTCAAGATCTCTTCGTCGACTGTTCGAGATCTCTTCGAGTTCGAGCACTGTTCTAGATCTCTGTAACTGTAAGTGCAAGTTCTATTTGAGAGCAATTTTCTTTTACCAATAGCAAGAAAAACTTCTCTATAAGCATGTTTCCTTGCCAAAGTCGGTCACAAAATGCAACCTGGTGGCTCTGTAGATATTCCTAATTTCTGGTTTTGTTCTTTTTGTCAGGTTGAGGTTTATTCCTCTGAAATTTGTGATCGAGGGGAGCATGGATGCCCCTTTTTGAAGGAGCCCAGGATAAGAACCGAACCGATGGTGGAACCGAACCGAATTGGAAGAACCGAACCGGAACCGAACCGGTTAGTAAAAAACCGGTTTCGGTTCCATGTCCTTCCCGAACCGGTTTTACTCGGTTCAGTCAAATTCCCTCCCGAACCGGACCGAACCGAACTGGTTACACCCCTAATGGCACGGGCACGAGCCTAGGCACGAGCACAGAAATTGGTCTGGCATGGCACGACACGGAAGTAGGACGGACATGGCATGGCACAGGCACGTCGCAGCACGGACGCACGGTTCTAGCAAGGAACACTGGCACGGCAGGAGGCAAAAAAAAGAAAAAGAATGTTAAATACTTTATTTCTAGCATTGTATGTATTTTTTGACAATCCCACAAAAGGAAGAATTAATTTTTGGTTGTTTTAGTGAATTATATATTTATATCAAGTTAATAAAAATTGAAGTCAAGTCACGAACAAAAAAGGAAAAAAAAAAAAGAAAGAAACAAAAGGGAAAAATGAGTTACAATTTTTTTTTTAATTTTTTTTTTGAGAGAGAGAGAGAGAGTTTGGAAAAAAAAAAGCTTTTAAAATATTTTATATGATTAATAAATTTTGAATCAAAATTCAAACACAAAGAAAAAATGTATACCACACATATTACATATTTACATATACTGATATACTCATATGCATTGCCTTTTATGAGTTTATCTAATAAAGATTTTGAAAAAAAAATATCAATTTGTTTTTGTGAAAAAATAAAAAATCTGTGTTTTGTAAGTAAGTCATGAACAAAAAAATTAAAAAAATTAAAAATAATAGTAATAATTTTAGAGAGAGAGAGAGTTGGACAAAAAAAGAAAAAAAAATTACAAATTGTTTTTATAAAAAAATGATAGAAATTCAAATTATAGGAATTAAATTCTTTTATTAAATTAGATTACAGAAATAATTAGACGTTAAATTATAGAAATTATAGAAATTATATAATTTTTTTTATTAAATTCAATTATCGAAATTATAGAAATTAAATTCGATTCCTTTCTAGTTTCTACTTTGTACGTCCCGAAAATTGAAATGATGAAAATTAGAAGTGCAACCACCCTCTCACAGACTCACAATAATGGACCTCCACTTTCCAGACCAAATTTCGACGATCGGAACCGTTAGATGTGTTAAAAACATGTTTTCAAGGTCCTATGCAAGGATTTGACAAAAAATAATAGCCGGAAGGGCTTGATCGGACAAGATTTTCGTAAAGTAATTTACGAAAATCTTGTCCGATCAAGCCCTTCTGGCTAGTTTTTTGTTTTCCCAAATCCATGCACAAGACCTTAAAAACACGTTCTAAACACATCTAATGGTTCTGATTTTGGAAAAATTAATTAGGTGGTGTTGAAGTGGTGTATTATAGTACTGAAATTCCACAAAATGCACTAAATTTGTTCTGATCATGTGGTTGCCGATATCGGCTGATCATTGATTTGGGCGAGAATGATAGAATCGATAAGGTATTAAATTGTAACGATTTAGATCGAACATTCGGAAAAACGAGTCTGCACCTACCTTTCAATTCTATACATCGAACTTACTTCTATATGAACCAAGCTACTATGTTATAGTATAATGTACGATAGCCACACAATCGCAACACAACAATGACAATCCACACCGTTCACTTTGTTTGTGTTGATGTTTTAATGACTCGCCAATTTTTTCGTTTAGTGTTTTTGTGGACGACCCTCCGGAGGGATCTCGATCGATTCGGAGTCGCCACCCGGGTTTTAGCGGATTGTCCTCGAGGAACCGAACTCGATTGACTCGTGCCTCATTCAATGGATAAGGAATACTGGCCCGTCATCACCATACTATCTTAGGTTCGGGAGCTCAGTTATGAGAGGGAAAGGGTTTTACGATACCCCCCTCGCCTGGTTCGAAAACCGGTCTTTACTTGGCTTTTGTGGGATTGCAATGAATGCATGCAATTCAACCTTGAACAAGTAATGGGAATGGGGGATGGGAATCATGTAATGATGATAAACACAACAGTAAGCTACGGTGTATGCTTGTGTTCCGTGAATCTACATGAACGGTGATGATATGCAAGTATGAACAAACAAGAACATCAAACAGCAAGTAACAATGTTAGAATATACAGAATGATAACGAAGTAATCAGAAATGACACCACAAACCACCGTAGGACTAAACCAATCTGATTCGCCATTGAGGGGTCTGAGCGCTCGGAGATTGAGTTCGAGCGCTCAAACCCTCCTCAACCCAAACATGCTTACGATGTTCCTAAAGATTCTGATTTGATGAAAACATGTTTTAATCACCATTGTTTACTCAAAAACAACATTTAACTCATTAGACAAAATGACATAATCATATAATCATGGGTTTAAAACTTGTCCGTGGACCAAAATGAGGCAAACAGTATACACAGACTGAAGACTCAATGCCTTAAAACTTTGTAGAATACTCAAAATGCCGAGAACAAGCTGAAATGAAAGAAAGTTTTGATTGGACCAGAAGACGGTTTGAGCGCTCGAAGGGATGCTTTGAGCGCTCAAGCCATCTCTTGGATTTGAGCGTTTCTGCAGCATTCTGTCCTCATCTGGACCTCAAACCAGTTCAACATGACATATGAAGATGCATAATGTATTGAAGCTTCACCCAACACGAATAAAATAAACTTGAGGTGTCCACAAGAGTGGAGAGTTAGTATTGGACCGCACATAAACATGATTAGAGTGAGAGGGAGAAGAGAATAGGTTGGCTTAGCCAAACATCGACACACACACACTCGTGAACAAGTTGGCTTAGCCAAGCATTAACACACACACACACTTCGTACACTGAAAACAGAACACAGAACTGAAGTAAACAAGATTCAAATTCCAACACTGAGCAAGGCTTGAGCGCTTATACTTCTGGCATTGAGTGCTCAAGCCCCCCTCCTAGGACTGTGAGTTTCTGTGATTTTTGATTTGATGTTGGTATGAACTTGAAACTTTCTGATCATGGTTAAAGGGAGTGAAATACACTGTTGTTTCATGGAATAGGATCATCCATGGTTTGATGATGATGGAACATCACTTTTATGGCTTTTGGGTTCATTGATCAATGATCAAAGGCAACATAAACTGACTTGAGAGTTTTTTGAACCAACGAATAGCCATAATAATAATGTTACCAACATAAGAGATGATCAGAAACCACAACATATGAAGAGTGCTCAAACAGTTTGAGCGCTCATAGTCATAGCATTGAGCGCTCAAGCTGTTTGAAGCTGGGGGTTTTCAAAAGTTGTTTTCTTGGGTGTTTGAGACCTTGTGAGTCCATTAGAGGTATAAAGGACCTCCATGAACCTACTGGTCTCCCTCAGGAGTACCAACCCATAACTTTCACATGGATTTCTACCTTTTGGTTTTGATTTAAGGCTTGAACTTGGGGTTTGATGAATGGATGAGTGTTAGGTGGATTTGTTGACACAATGTGGATAGCTTAGGACAGATTATGATGGATGTGGGTTGGCTTGAGCTGATTTTGAGTAGATGATGGTGTATTCTAGTGAGAGGTTTTGAAGATCAAATGGGTTTGATGGATGGAAGGGGATTGAGCTTCAGGTAATGGATAAAAGGGATTGATGGTTGCTGGAAATATAGTTTGAGAGAGTGTGAGTGATAGCTCAGAGTATGGGAGAGCATCCAACCTCTGTAAATGATGTAGAAGGATGGCTTTTATAGAGTGAAATGGGGGGGGGGGGGGGGGGGAATGGGTTTTCTTGAAGTGGAGGGCCTAATGAGACAATATAGGCCCACCCTCAAGTCTATCAGGTGCATGCGAGCAACAGAAAAATGGCTGGGTGACTGCCATTCAGTTGGAATCTCATCATTAGAAGCTCTACCACCGACAGACTAGACAGGGCTTGAGCGCTCAAACAGGGAGTTTGAGCGCTCAAACCCCTTTGAGCACAGTGGTTGGTTCTGGTTTATCTTGGTGTTTTGAAGGGTATTTTGGTCATTCAAGTTGGTCTAGGTTATTAGGGAATGGTTTGGGGTGATTCATGGTGGTTTGGGACAAGTTCAAGCCTTTTTCTCAACCTTGGGGCATTCACGGGTGGCTTTCTCATCATCGGGAGTGCTTGGCAAGTATCCCGGGTTAAAATCGGGATGTCTACAGTTTTTTGAAAGGTCCTTCATCGCAACACAATTACGGCGAACTTCACTGTTCATTACAAAAAAATGGCTTTTGGGTCCTACTTTTTGGTCCCGCGTGAGTAATCCGAATCGTTAAATAATTTCAACATAATGTTTTGTATGGCTTTGCAAAAAATCAGGTCGATTGGATATGCGTAACTCGTCGATCCAAGCTACGCACATCCAATTGATTTCAAAACTTACAGTTTTGGATGTACCAATTACGCATATCCAATTGACCTGATTTTTTGCAAGGTCGTACAAAACATTATTTTAAAATTATTTAACGGTTCGAATTATTCACGTGGGACCCAAATGCCATTTTCTGTGCACTAATCTTAACCGGTAGCCTTAGGTTTTAGGGGGTATAAATACCCCCATTATAACCGGCAGCCACCATTCTAACCCTAATCTCATCTCTCTCTCTCTCTGGATTCTCGAACAGTCGAACGATCCTCTCTCTCTCTCTCTCTCATCTCATCGATCCACCACCACCGGTCCACCACCTCTCGACCACCACCAGTCCACCACCTCGACCACCACAACCACCACAATACCACGTCCACCACCATCCACCACCACAACACCATGTCCAGTGTCCACCACCACTGATCGACCACCACCAGTCCACCACGTCCACCACCATCCACCACCACAACACCACATCCAGTGTCCACCACCACTCCACCACAACACCACCACCTCCACCACCATAGATCCACCACCATCCATCATCGATCTGTGGCTAGGGTTTCATAATCGGCTAGGGTTTGTGGTAAGACTCTCTCTCTCTCTCTATCTCTCTCTCTCTCTTTCTCTCTTTCTCTTTCTCTCTCTCTGTGTTTTGGGTTTGTTGATAAGGTTTGATTTGATTTAATCTCTGTTTTGATTTTCCACCATTGATTTGATTTTATCTCTGTTTGTTGATAGGGTTTGATTTGATGGATGCGAGTAATTTTGATTTTGCAGTGGGAGATCGTAACCCCCACTCTGACTCTTCTGATGATGAACATGGTGGAAACCTTGTTCATGTTCCACCACATGGACAAGGTTTGGAGTCTGTAGGTGAAGCTACCTCCAATGTTAACACTGGAACAAGACCTTCAAGTTCTACTCCAACTGCAGTTTCGACTCCTACAAATTCAACTCGTAGTGGTTCAAAAAGGAAACGCACATCATGGGTATGGCAACATTTCTCTATAGATAAAAACTACAAAGATGAAAATGGTATTGATATAGGGCCTAAGGCTATATGCAATTATTGTGGCGTAGTATATGGCTGCACAAGTTTACACGGCGTAGGGCAGCATGGTAGGCTCATTAACACTAAACATCCAGATAAAATTGTGCATGTGAGTGGTGAATTTGATAGTAGTATTGAAAATTTTTTTTATACAAAAGAAAAAATGAGAGATGGACTGGCCCGTTACGTAACATCAGCAGAACAACCATTTACTTTTGGTGATGATATTAGATTTGAAAATTTTATTAAAACTTGCTTTTATCCTCCATTTTCTAAAGTTTCTCAAAATACAACCCGTATTGATACGAAGAAAGCGTATAGTGAAGTTAGAAAAGATTTGATTTCTGAACTTGCTGGAATTGGTGCAATCTCTTTTATTTCTAATATGTGGTCTGGTATAAATAATCATGGTTATATTTGTGTGACTACTCATTATATAGACTCTATTTGGACTTTGCGAAAAAAATTATTGCTTTTCGTTTAGTGGAGTTTCCTCATGATGCTGATCAGATTTTTGAAAGTAAGGATTATGAAGTTGTTGATATAGTTTTTTACCCTACTTTAGACAATGTCTCTGCTAATACTGCTGCATTGCCATTGTTTAGAAGAAATTTGACTCCTGCATATTTTGGTGAATTATTGCATGTTCGATGTTTGTGCCATGTCATTAACTTAGTTGTGCAAGATGATTTGAAACATATAGCACCACATATTTCAAAAATTCGAGCTGTTGTTCTTTTTATTGGTACTTCCTTATCTAGGTAACAAGAATTTGATAAATTGTTTGCTAAATGTTACAATTTGAAGTCCAAATCTATGAATTCTGATGTTCCTACTCTTTGGAATTCGACCTATCTTATGTTAAAGTTTTGTAGGAAATATAGTGATGCAATATCTGCTTTTGTTAACCAGAGTTATCGTGGTGCGCCTTTAACTCCAGCTGATTGGAATATTGCTTTTGAGTTCACGAAAATTTTGAAAGTGTTTTATGTTGCTACCTTAGCTTGTTCGGGTGTTCATTATCCTACCTCTTCTATTGTGCTTAATCATCTTTACAATATTAGTCTAAATTTTTGTAATCATAGGGCACGACCAAATTATGTAAATGCTTGTATAGACGTGGAAGTAAAATTAAGAAAATATTATGAGGACATGCCACCATTATTTATGTTAGCTGCAGTAATGGACCCTAGCATTAAGTTAGCAGGTGTTTTTGTGCTTTTAAGAGAGATTTACCAATTTAGGGATTACTACTTTACCTTCTTTTGATGTTGTGACTCATTTATTGAATGCATTGTATGCTAGATATGATGCTAAGTTTGGTGCAATTGCTACATGTACTGCTGCTTCTTTGACTTCTTCTACAAGAAAACAGCAACAAGCTTAGGAGAGCTCTACTACTATGTTTACTATTTATCTAATTTTTGTTTAGGTTTCTTTGTGTTCAAGTGAAATCACCATATAGGGTGAACATTGGCACTATAACCATCATCAGAGTTCACAGGCAATTTGGGGAACCATCATTGGGTAAACTCTAAACTTTTTTTTTTTTGGCAGCGGAAAGTTGCAATTGTTGCAATAAGATTGATTATCGCGATGTGATTGGCAAGCACGTACTAAAACTCGCTAAAACGAAATGAGAAGACAAGCACAACCACTTGCAAATTCCCTAGCCAAAAGCTCTATTTCTCATCTTTATCACTCCCATGAACACCATGCCACGTTCTAAACATACTTTCTCTCAAGTCCACGTTGTTCAAAATTACAAAAAACAAGATGAGTTAAGTCAATTTTGATCTTTATTGGAATCGAAATAAAAAAACACAAGAGATTTATTAAATTTTTAAGGTATCAGCTAAAGAAAAGTAGAAAGGTGATGCAATTAATTAATTTTGTAGAATGTATCATCAGATAAGTAGGAAAGCCAAATATTCTGTCCAAAATCCTTAGTCTGAATGCAAACGTCTAGTTAAATTTTACAATTATTAGATGGCATAAGTATCTTTAAGGCATACCAGTTGTGCACCACAGTTTTCTGGCTTAATTTATTGCCAAAGTGTTTGAAGGTTTCTTCCCTGCAATTTTATCATGAGCATTACAAGTGAAACAAAAATGGAAAACAAAATCCTCATACATAAGATTCTGTACCAGTTAACGATTTCATATCCATATGATAATTCTATTTTCTGAGCCCGTAGGACAAAGTATTCATAGGCTTTGGATACATTCATATACTGTGCTTCTGCAACCTGAAAATCAGAGAGTCGATTTTGTGCATGTGTGAAAATAGCTTTCAAGTAACCCCGATGGAAACATTTTCCCCTGGTAAATTTAGCACCAAAACTCAATTCATCTGGCATAACCCCCAAAACTGACACTGTCTCCACAACACTTTAAGCATCGGTAATAGATTCAAGATTGCGACAACCACCCTCTAAAGCTGCATTACACGCGACCAAATTCGGTTTCGTAAAATCCAGCTTCTCGTCCTAAGCAATCCTACAGTTCTCACTAAAAACACACAAAAAAGCCGCAAAGCTGCCGTTTTTCCTACAAATTTCCACAAGAACATTGCCCCAGATTCCAAAAGGCTTAAAATACCTATTCTTGAACATGCACTTCTCCAATGCAAAAGCTGGGGCAGTAGTGCCAGCATTTCTCACCAATGCAAAAGGCACTCCGATGGCAAGTTCTAATTACAAGTTTTCTGAGAATAAGAACTGCTAGCAAACTAAACAGTCAACAAACAATACGACTTACAAACAAATTTTGTGTTTGCAATAGAATCAACAACAAACAATACGACTTACAAACAAATTTTGTGTATGCAATAGAATCAACAACTTACTTTATCACCGGAAGTGGCTAGTAGTGTCGAGATGTATCTGCAACATTACCACTCATAAGTTAGACCGATCAATTTGAATGTTTGAGAAGATTCTTTTCCCGACTACTACAGACGGTGAATATTTTTCCAATCTCTATAATAGTCACAATTATTCATTACTACTTCCGCAGTTGGGAGACATTATGCATAGGATCAAGACCTTCTATCAGTATCTGACCAAAGTAATAGTCTAATGCTTTGGTAAGCTAAAATATATAGAGAAGACATCTTCGAGAAAAAAGGAAACTGTACATGTTAACTAAAAGAAAAGATACTTCTCATAAATTTAAATCTCAAAATAAACTGACTATAATTTGGAATTAGACTAGTGTTAGAGAAGCACAGTTAGGTACAGTGAGTACATTGCAGACAGACTTAAGGCCACAGCCAATGCAAATGCAAATGCAAGAAAGGAGTTTAAGCTATGAAGGGGCAAGGTCTTGGGAATACAACTGAGGATGGCTGCCAGAGAAATTTCAGACAACAAATGATTAGTACTATGAACTTATAAATAGATCACAAAGCCTCATGTAAAAGTTGAAACTTGAGACCAATTTCCATGTGAATGAAATTGTTCCCAAGTGACATCCACAACGAATGCTCGCTCTTTCTTTTCTTTTGTGCATTGGGTTGGGTCAAGAAACATTGGCCACTTCACTATTTTGCATTGCCAGGAGAAGAGATGAGAATAGATTAACGAGGCTAAAAACAAGGTTAAGAAGGTAGCTTGTTAACAGTTAAAAAATTCTTCCTTCGTACAGTGCTCTGCTCATGCGGGAAAGCCTTTTCTACAAGAAGGTGTGCACTCGAAATTACGAAAGACACAAAATTTACCATTCTATTTACGTACAGGCATGCCAAATTGTAAGGACATGCGGGTCAACCAAATTAGATAATAGGAGGGAAGAATTCAGACCACACCATTGTGAAGAGTAAAAGCGGTATGGCTATAAGCATAGGTAAACACCATGTTCCTTTCACATTTCCCACTTGACGTTAATAAATCAGCCCACATGATTCTAAGAATAGCCAAATGCCAAATTCATTCCCATTACAAAAAGATCCATTCCCATTACAAAAATGACAAGTTACATCATGAACCTGATTTCTATTTTCCATAACAAAGCACTGACTAATTCGAATGGTGCAACACAAATCGAGACGGACACGACACAAGCAGCACATACCCGATACGGATGATGGCTGCCAAAGAAATTTTCAGACAACACAATGACAAGTTCTATGAACTTATAAATCGATCACAAAGCCTCACGTCAAAGTTGAGACTTGAGACCAATTTTCGCATGAATGAGATTGTTCCCAAGTGACATCCATAACGAATGCTCGCTCTTTCGTTTTTCTTTTCTTTTGCGCTTCGCGTTGGGTTAAGAAACATTGGCCACTACACTATTTTGCATTGCCAGGAGAGGAGACGAGAATAGATTAAAGAGTATATAAACAAAAAATTAATAAACCGTGTAGAGTACTAAGTCATTGTCTCATTGTCAACAAAGCGTGTAATTTTTTTTACTAATTTTACTTAGGGGGGTGTCAAATAGGCCGGGTCGGCACGGGCACGACAAGTTCGACGGCGGCACGGCACGCCAGAGGCACGGTAAAAACCTGGCACGGCACGGAACGACACGGTATAAGTTGGCACATGGCGTGTGGCATGAGCACGGAATTGAGCGGGCATGGCATGGTCTAAGGCGGCACGTGGCACGGCACGTCACGGTTTTCTACGAGCACGACACGAAGTCAACGGGACACGAGGCACGACACGGGCACGAGCATGGAAATTGGTCTGGCACGACACGGCACGGAAGTAGGACGGGCATGGCACGACACGGGCACGTTGTAGCACGGACGCACGGTTCTAGCAAGACACGCTGGCACGACACGGCGGCAGGCACGAGCACGATAGGAGGCAAAAAAAAATGTTAAATACTTTATTTCTCTCATTGTATGTATTTTTTGATAATCCCCAAAAAGGAAGAATTAATTTTTGGTTGTTTTAGTGAATTATATATTTATATCAAATTAATAAAATTTGAAGTCAAGTCATGAACAAAAAAGGGAAGAAAAAAAAAGAAACAAAAGGGAAAAATAACTTACAATTTTTTATTTTACTTTATTTTATTTTGAGAGAGAGAGTGTGTGTGTGGACAAAAAAAAAAAGCTTTTAAAATATTTTATATGATTAATAAATTTTGAATCAAAATTCAAACATGAGAAAAAATGTATACCACACATATTACATATTTACACATACTGATATACTCATATACATTGTCTTTTATGAGTTTATCTAATAAAGATTTTGATGAATAAATACTCCCTCCGTTCCAAATTAAGAGTTCACTACGAAAGTCATGCCATTTTTCAAATCAAAAGATGAAGTACTTCCGTGTATCATTTTTTGAAAATTTTCACACCAAATTAAAGTACTCAACGAGTACTTTAATTTGGTGCGAAAAAATTCAAGAAATGATATACGAAAGTACTTTATTTTTTGATTTGAAAAATGGTAAGAGAGAGAAAGTGGGGCTCTTATTTAGGAATGGAGGGAGTATCAATTTGTTTTTGTGAAAAAATAAAAAAAATAAAAAAAATGTGTTTTGTAAGTAAGTCATGAACAAAAATAAAAAAATAAAAAAAATAATTTTTAGAGAGAGAGAGAGAGAGAGAGAGAGAGAGAGAGAGAGAGAGAGAGTGAGTGAGTTGGACAAAAAAAGAAAAAAAAGTTACAAATTGTTTTTATAAAAAAATGATAGAAATTCAAATTATACGAGGCTATGTACAACAGTACAAGTGCAAGGGCATCGGACGGGCATCCTTTCTTCTTTTTTTCATTGAAATTAGACGGAGTTTGGTTTTTTACTTTTGTAATTTTAGAAATGAAAGTTGTAAGTTGTAAAAGCTTTCTTTCTTTTGTAATTTGTAATTTGTAACTTGTAACTCGTAACTTATAAGTTGTAATTTTTTTCAATTATGTAAGTTGTAATAGGTTAATAGCTTTCAATTTTTTTTTTAATTATGTAACCTGTAAGTTGTAATTTTTTTCAATTATGTAAGTTGAAAATTGATGGCACGACACGATTTTAAAAGGCATGGCATGACACACGATTAAGTAAACGGGCTGGCACAGCATGACACGATTCAAAAAAGCACGGCACCAAATTCCACCACACACATTAATCTTCATTTCCGTTAGAGAAGTACGTTTAATTAACTGAATTATCTGATGATCATCAAAAGTGTATCCAAAATCAAAGTCGAAATAGGGTAGTAAGATAAAAAATAGTAACTTCTAAATGAACTCGGGGCGTGCTATTGAGGAACTCAAGTCAAAATTTTTTTCTCTGAGAAGCACGAACCAGGGTCCTCCCCTGGGAGTGGTCCAAGAGCTCAAATGGAAATTGAAACAAGAATGGGACAAGGAAGAAATTTTTTGGAAGCAGAAATCTAGAGTGGCATGGCTTCAACATGGGGACAAAAACACTCGTTTCTTTCACTCATCGGTCGCACAAAGGAGGGCTAGAAACAGCATTTTGGGAATTGAAAACATTGATGGTGTTTGGACCAGCCATCCCCAAGAAATCCAAGCTGAGTTCAAACGACATTTTTCGAGTATTTTTTCGGCTAGCCCATCCATCGATTTTCTTGAAACCATAGACGCTATCCCGTGAAAAATCACGGAGGCAATGAACCATGCCCTTACCCGTCCTGTTTCTGAAGTTGAGATTCAAGCGGCTCTTAAGGAAATGGGGCCAACTAAAGCCCCTGAAATTGACGGTATGACAGCCCAATTTTTTCAGCATTATTGGGAGACGGTGGGCAATGATGTGGTGAATGCGGTGAAAAGTTTCTTTCATTCCTCCCACTTACTTCGCAGCGTAAATCAGACTCTCATCACCTTAATCCCTAAGATCCCATGCCTGACCAAGCCAAGCCAATTTCGGCCAATTAGCTTGTGTAATATTTCCTATAAGCTGATTACCAAAATTCTTTCAAAGAGGCTTCAACCAATTCTCGCCCTTATAGTTTCGGACAATCAAAGTGCCTTCGTTGGTGGAAGACAAATCTCTGATAGCATTCTCATTGCCCATGAAATCATGCATTCTCTCAAGAATAGGTAGGCTAGAGCTAAGGGTTGGGTGGCCGTAAAATTGGATATGGTGAAAGCTTATGATCGCATTGAATGGTCTTATTTGGAGGCTGTTCTTCGGAAATTTGGCTTTGCGAATAAGTGGATTGAATGGGTTATGGAATGTGTAACTACAGTCTCTTTTGCTACAGTTATTTATGGCGATAAGGGTGAATTTTTTTCCCCCTCTAGGGGTATTCGATAGGGCTGCCCGCTGCCCCCATACCTCTTTATTCTATGTGCAGAAGGGTTCCATTATCTAATTCAACAGGCGATCAGTACTAATTCTCTTTGCGGGGTTCAAATTGGATGACATTGTCCTCCTATTTCTTATTTATTTTTTGCAGACAATGCAGTACTTTTTTGGGAGGCAACCGATTCTGGTTGCCAGGCAATTGATGATATCCTGCGCAAGTATGAAGCGCTGCCTCTGGTCAAATGGTTAACAGGGAAAAGTCTTCCTTATTTTTCAGCCCCAACACTGGTGAAGTTGTTAAACGAGGTATCTCTGGTGATCTTAATATCCGCTTTGATAATCATGGTGGTAAATATCTTGGTTTACCATCCATCATTGGGAGATCCAAATTGGAAGTTTTCAATTATGTTAAAGAGTGTGTTCTTTCAAAGCTGAGGAGTTGGAAGGATAATTCTCTTAATTTTGCGGGAAGAGAAACTATGATTAAGTCGGTATTACTTGCTATGCCTAATTTTGTGATGCAATGCTTTCTTCTTCCTAAAAAGCTATGTAAAGATTTGTGCAGTGATATTTGTTGACACCCAATTTTGCCCCACCACTCGCAAGTCAAATTTCAAAGCAACATTGAAACGCGGCAATTTCACCATATTTATCTCTGTGTCGCAACAAGAATTTTTGCTGTGTTTGGGTCCCTGATTCGACACTGGCAAAATGCTCAATCAAAGAGCATTGCGGAGTATTGTGTGTCGCACAAGCGCGCAACACTGGATCATTTTCCAGAGCACCATCGCCCCATAGCCTGAGTGTTGATTAATCAATTCATTGATTAATATAATCAATGTCAGTGCAATCAAAAAGAGAAAGCAAGTGGCGTGGGAATGGGGAATTGAATTGGAAAAAGAAATCAATTCTTGTGGAGTTCTTTTGACATCAGATTTGCCCCATGATTCACATGTCAAGTGCATAAATCACGTGCACTGTACAGTTTTGTTCGGGGAATTAAAATAAGAAGTTTGACTGTTCCTGCGTCCCGATTGGACACCGGTTGAGAGCTCAATCAAAAGCATTGCGGAGTATTGCGTGTCGCACAAATGTGCAACACTGGATCATTTTTCTAGACCACCATCCACTGACCGAACTTTGCCTATGAGAATAAACAATTCTATTGTTTATTATAATCAATCCATTGATTATTCAAATCATGTCAGTGGAGGATGGCACCACTGGGAAAAGAAATGCAATTCTTGCGGAGTCCGGATGATATCTTGTTTCGCCCCACGAAACACGTGCCAAGCACATAAATTACAAGAGTCATACCGTTTTGTTCCCCATATTAAAATAAGAAGATTGATTGTTCCTGCGCCTTAATCGGACTCCGTTTTGAACACCAGTCGAGAGCATGGCAGACCCGGTGGATCAATTTTCTAATGGCTCCCAGTGGAGCGATTACTTTGTTTATTCAAAAGGTACTGAACGTGGACCAATTTCAAGGATATTGAATGATGCATTCAGTTCGGCCACTCACATGTCAGTGGAGAAAATAATGTGCCAATAACTCCCTTAGGCCACATGTCGACTTCTGGTTCACCCGATCATACTCCTATCTCAATCTCAGCCGCTGACTCACTTCGCAGCTCATCTTGTGCTCGCGCTACACCGGATCAGCATCTCTTGGCCGACACTCTCTCTGCCTATAAATGGTAGCAGCTTTGCTGCAGAAGGGGGGGTCCGAAAAACCAAGGAAAAACTCTCTCCCACTCTTACATCTCTCTGCAACCCAAAACCAAATAAACAGCCACTCTCACATCTCGCTGCCTCTCTGATCCGTATTAAAAAAGAGGAAAAACCTCTGACTCCCCTCAATTCTCATGCAAGAAGCCATGAACACATTTTTCCCAGAAAACCTCCTTCCAGCCTACTGATAAAAACCTTCTGTCTCACACCCCAAGCCAAAAAGCCGTAAGTGAAAATCCCTCCAGTCCTTGATAGCCTTTATATTTCCTTACACCAAATTTGTACGCAACAACGTTATCATAGCTCGAAAATAGTGTAATTAATTTAACACTTTTTCAAGTTATGATTTCGTCTAGCCTATAAATTTTGTCGTGTCCTCATGTAAATTTCCACCCAAGGCAGTTGAAAGGCTGTTTTTGTCGAAAGAAACACGGCTCGCCGCTCACGTTCTGTTCCTCCACCAAGGAGCCCTATTGTCACGAGGTCTCGATCTTTAGCAATGGAGGATGAAAACCGTTTTCGTCTGGTTAACCCTGAGACTGTCCCAATGGCCGATCACCAGGCCCTTCGAAAGGATTTTGAGGATCTCCAAGTTGTAGTCCAACAGTTGTTGAACCGAGGACAGCCCAATGCCGGGCCTTCAACACCACAACATCCTAGCGGGTTAGAGGCATCTAGTACCCAACACCCTCCACAATTCAACTTTGGGTCACCATTGAATACCCCTAGTTTCCAATCTAGACCACCTCAAAATACTCCTAATTTTTCACCCCAACCACCACCAAATACTCCCAATTTCCAATATCAACAACTTCCCGTGATCCCAACGATATCTATCAATCCAAATCCCCTTGATAATGTCGAAATTCCTCATGAAGACCCAAATCCACCACCAGGGGTTGATTTTGCTGTAGCCCAGAAACTTCAACAGCTAGAAGATTCATTGAGGGCAATGCAGGGGCCAAATGCTTATGCCTCCACCAACTTCTCCGACCTCTGCTTTTTCCCAAACCAACCACTTCCACCAAAATTCAAAATCCCTGATTTTACCAAGTTTAATGGGACCACTGATCCCATGACTCATCTCCGCTTGTACGCTGGGGCACTCAGCGGTTATCCCAATCCAGATAAGCTGATGATGCAATTATTCCAGCATAGCCTCACTGGGCCTGCTGCACAATGGTTCGCTCGGTTAGATGTTCGTCGTTTTTGAACTTGGACAGAGTTATCCCAAGAATTCATCAAGCAATATCGGCACAATGCTGAGATAGTAATGGACAGGCTCTTCTTAATGCGAATGTCACAAGAACATGGAGAATCGTTTCGTGCATATGCTTTACGTTGGAAGAACGTAGCCTCTCAAGTTGAACCTGCACTTCTAGATCATGAGTATGTACATTACTTTGTGCAAACTCTGAAGGATAGCTACTTTGAAAGGCTTTGCACCTCTATCGGACGTTCCTTTCATGAGGTCATTCAGCAAGGAGAGATGATTGAAGATGGAATTCGTACGGGCAAAATAATTGATATGTATGCCAAAATAGGGGAGGCACCATCTTCGTCCCACTCAAAGAGGACCCCTTCAAAGAAAGCCAAGGAAAGTGATGTGGCTTTGATCCTACCTGTAGACAATTCCCTAAACCGCAATACCCGACCTCAAAATCCCTACCCGCAAAATTACCAACAACCTTACCAGCAACCTTTCCAACCACAGTACCAACCACAATACCAGCTCCCACAATATATGCCATCAGCTCCACTAAATCAGCCTGCCACATATTCACCCAATCAACCAGCAAGAAACCCACCTCGCAGGAGAAACTTCACTCCCATAGCCATTCCTTGGACAGAGGTTTTCAATCGCTTGGTAGCCTCTGGCCACATTAGCCCGATGCCAGCTCGACCACCCCCAAATATACTTCCACCAACCTACAAACCCGATGCCAAATGTGCCTTCCATTCTGGCCAGCCAGGGCATGATACTGAATCTTGTTGGACACTGCGCAACAAGGTTCAAGACCTAATTGATGCAAAGATCATTGAGTTGGAAGAAAGTACCAAGCCTACCACCCCGAATGTTACCAACAACCCATTACCCAACCATCAAGGGATTAATGTGATCCTCGATGAGGAAGATGATTTCTCTCCCCTACAACTTATTGGAGCCCCTGGAACAATTGTAGTCCAACATCGGAGGAGTGAAACCCCAATCATAGCCATGATTGGCCGAAATCCTAGAGGAAGGGGAAGAGCCGGATACATGCAAAACCCTAGACTTGGGAACTACAACTACCATCAGCAAATAGCCCCATTCACCTGCTGCCCATCAGGGTCTACCACAAATCTACCCTCAGCACCTCTTACCACTATGCCGGTCCGACCAAAGGTCAAGCTGCCCAGTATAACACAACTTCCTGTCTCTAATCTCTGTCGAGTCCCTTGGACATATGCTCCTACCCCAGTCACCACAGAGGCGGCTGTTGATGAAATTGGCGGAATGACAAGATCTGGCCGAGTTTACACTCCAGCCGAACTAGAAAGCCGGAGGAAGGGAAAGGAAAAAGAGAAACCTGTCCTTACCGAAGAAGAAATAACAGAATTTGTGAAGGTCCTGAAGATGAGTGAATATGATGTTGTTGAGCAACTCAAGAAAACACCTGCTCACATTAATATCTTAGCCCTGTTACTTAGCTCTGAACCACATAGAGAGGCGTTGCTCTCAATAATCAAAGAAGCACAAGTGCCAAAGGACATTTCTCCTGAAAATTTTCAAAACATGGTGAGTACAATTATGGCCCCTGGCGTGGTCACATTCTCAGATGACGAGATTCCTGACGAGGGTATAGGACATACCAAGGCCCTCCACATTGCGGTCAAAACCAAAGGAATGATTGTGGCTCGAGTGCTTGTTGATAATGGTTCGGCACTCAATATCTGTCCATACTCCACTTTACAAAGGCTAGGAATGGATAAATCCTGTCTACATCATAGCTCTATCATTGTTAGAGCCTTTGATGGTTCACAGAGAAAAACCATAGGAGAAGTTGAACTTCCGGTGGAGATTGGTTCAATTACTTTCTCCATCAAGTTTCAGGTTCTGGAAATTCCTTCCGCCTACAATTTCCTATTGGGACGGCCTTGGATTCATGTCACTGGTGGAGTTCCCTCTACGCTCCATCAAAAAATCAAGTTCATAATCGCAGGACAACTCATCACTGTGTATGCGGAAGAAGAATTTGCCATCTATAAGGCCCCAGCGATTCCATTCCTCGAATCTGCCGAACCCTCAAGTTATCAAACTTTGGAATATGTAACAGCAATCCAAGGAACGCCGGTGACCCCACAAGTCTCAAATAATAGCAAAGCCATTGCCCGCTGTTTTCGTCATAACAATTTCTGTCCAGGGAAAGGGCTTGGAGTCTCATTGCAGGGAGAAACCAGTCTCAGGGACATTCCTACTCAGATTCACACCTTTGGGCTTGGTTATAAACCCACTTCAGCAGAAAGAAGAGCGGCGGTCAACAAGCGTAGAGGAGTTACAAATCATCCAGAATGGCAGAAGCTCCAGAGGCCCCCCCCTCTCAGTCGGTCTTTTGTGTCTGGAGGATTTGAAGGGTCTCAAGACGATGTGGTTCAAGTCCCGAGTGTTCAAAAAGAGGATATTCACATTTCGGTGGAAAGCCTAGCAGATCTGTTCCAAGAGACTCTGGTGATTGATGTGCCAGGTCTCGGCTCAGATAATTCAGACCCGCAAGCAGCCGGCATCTGCCCGGCATACCCAGGAGAGAAGCTGCAGAATTGGACTTCTCAAAAGATCGTCCGTGCTCGCAAGTTTTGGTAAACTTGCTGGAGCAGTTTGATAATAATGATTGCTTGTCGTTTGTTATTTTCAATTCAGAGTTTGCTTTTATCCTGTAAAATATCATGTAATATTGGCTTGAATGAATAATGAAGAGTTCATTTTATTTTCAAGTTTATGAATGCTTCTAGAATCCAAAAAATGACTTTTGCGTAAACTTGCCAATTTCAGGGACCCTAAAATTCGCCCCTTTGATCCAAATGATGTAACAATCTTAGCACATGACGAGTATGACTTCGATGTTGAGTTGGACTTTGAACTCATGGGTTTTGAGATTGATACTTGTGATGAGGTGCCAGAAGAGATCAAACTCATGGCGGACAAACATGATGACCGAAAAACTCCAAACATAGAAGAAACAGAAACCATTAACTTGGGGACTGTTGAATCACCTCGAGAGGTCAAGATTGGGACCAACTTAGACAAATGGCAAAAGAAGGAATTTGAGGAGTTACTAAAGGCCTACAAAGACGTTTTTGCTTGGTCGTACGAAGATATGCCAGGTCTAGATACCTCCATTGTTGAGCATCGGTTACCTATTGACCCTTCCAAGGTCCCGGTGAAACAAAAACTTCGAAGGCTCAAGCCAGAATGGAGTCTAAAAATCAAAGAGGAGATTATCAAACAGTTCGATGCTGGTTTCCTTCGGGTTGTTACTTACCCTGAATGGTTAGCCAACGTTGTGCCTGTTCCAAAGCCAGGTGGAAAAGTCCGAATGTGTATTGATTTTCGTGACTTGAACAAAGCAAGCCCGAAAGATGACTTCCCACTCCCTCATTTGGACATCCTGGTGGACAACACTGCGGGTCATGAGATGTTCTCATTCATGGACGGATTCTCAGGATATAATCAGATCAAAGTTGCTGAGGAAGATCAAGACAAAACGGCCTTCATTACTCCTTGGGGGGTGTACTGTTATCGTGTTATGCCCTTTGGCCTGAAGAACGCAGGAGCTACTTATCAAAAGGCCATGGTCACCCTGTTTCATGATATGATGCACAAAGAGGTTGAAGTCTATGTCGATGATATGATTGTCAAATCAATGAAACAGCCGGAGCATTTACAAAATCTTCGAAAGGTGTTCGAGAGGTTACGCAAATACCAACTAAAGCTTAATCCTGCCAAATGTGCATTCGGTGTGACATCAGGAAAGCTTTTGGGCTTTATTGTTAGTAGGAGGGGAATCGAGATTGATCCTGCCAAAATCAAGGCCATCCTGAACATGCCCCAACCTCAAGGAGAAAAGGAGATTCGTTCGTTCTTGGGGAAGTTGAATTTCATCAGTAGATTCATAGCCCAAATGACGCATATCTGTGAACCTATCTTTCGTTTACTCGGGAAGGACACGCCGAAAGTATGGAATGCAGATTGTCAGAAGGCTTTTGAGACAATTCAACAATATCTACTCAGTCCGCCTATCCTGAGGCCACCTGTGCCAGGTCGACCGCTGATCATGTACCTTTCAGTCTTGGAAAGTTCCATGGGTTGTATGCTAGGGCAACAACATGAGGATGGGAAAAAGGAGCATGCCGCATACTATTTGAGCAAGAAATTCTTTCAGTACGAAGTTAACTACACCATGCTAGAGAAGACTTGTTGTGCACTAGCTTGGGCAGCCCATCGCCTCAGACACTACATGTTGTTCTATACCACTCACTTGGTTTCTCGGATGGACCCGATAAAGTATATCTTCGAGAAGCCAACACTCTCAAGTCGTATCGCTCGGTGGCACATGATCTTATCGGAGTTTGATATCGTCTTCACCATTCAAAAATCTGTCAAAGGGAGTGCAATTGCAGAATATTTGGTTGAACACCCGATTGAAGAAGGGAAACCCATGGATCCCTCTTTTCCAGATGAGGAGATATTGGTCCTTGAGGAGGAAGAAGAATCTGAAGAGAAAATACCGGGCTGGAGGCTTTTCTTTGACGGTGCTGCCAATAGAAGAGGAGCTGGAATAGGGGCAGTCCTAATTTCTGCAAACGGAAACCATTTTCCGGTTGCAGCAAAATTGTTATTTGAAGAAGGGAATGTTGTCACAAATAATATTGCTGAGTATGAAGCATGCATCTTGGGGCTGCGCATGGCTGTGCAATATGAAATTACTGAATTGACGGTCTGTGGAGATTCCGATTTGATCATCCAGCAAAGCAACGAAACGTTCAAAACCCGAGACCCCAAATTGGCCCCGTACCATCAGAAGGTCAAAGAACTTCGCAAGAGGTTCAACGGCATTAAATTCATTCACATTCCAAGGACAGATAATTCATTTGTTGATGCTCTGGCAACGCTAGCAGCTGCAAACCCAATAATTCACAATCGTCGCAATTAAAAGTCATGGTTTTGAAAGCGTCGCCAATATGCCCACTGAAGTGGAGCAGGCGAGCGGCCGGTAAAAATCGGGGCGCGACAATATTCGTAAGTTTTGGTGGGGTTCTCAAAATGGGGAGGAAAAATTCAGTTGGGTAAGTTGGAGTAAACTGTGTGATAGCAAGGTCAATGGGGGGCTGGGATTCCGTGACCTTTATGCTTTCAATCTTGCTTTTCTTGCCAAACAGGGGTGGAAGCTCATCCAAGGTCCTAGTTCTCTCTTTCAACAACTCTTCAAAGGAAAATATTTCCATGATAGTTCCTTCTGGGATGCCCCATGTCCAAGTTCAGCATCCTGGGCTTAGAGGAGTATTACGGCTGGACGTCAAATTCTTAAGAAAGGATGGAGGTGGAATGTAGGGACTGGAACTTCCATCAACATTTGGGATGATCCGTGGCTGCCTCGAACCCTCTCTTTCAAAATTCTCAGTGCTCGGCCATCAATTGGCTCTACTCTGGATCATATTCAGCATGTCTCTGACCTTATCAACTCGGATACTCACAGTTGGAACCTTCCACTACTTCAAAGCTTATTTTCGGACATGGACATGGAGGCCATCTTATCTATTCCTATCAGCTCCCAATCTGTTGGTGACAAAGGAATTTGGCACTTCACTAATGATGGGAATTTCTTTGTCCGTTCGGCCTATCATGTTGCCAAAGCATGCAATATACCCCAGCGATCATCCGAACCTGGTGAGTCAAGTTCAGGTAATCCGCTAGCCCATTTGTGGAAAACTATTTGGTGCTTGCATATCCCAAACAAGATTAAGTTGTTTCTTTGGAGATGTTCCCATAATGCTATTGGTGTTTTCTCTAATCTCAATCATAAACATGCGGATGTCTCCCCTTATTGTCCTCGGTGCAAGAATCATTATGAGACATTAGAACACTTGATCTTTAATTGTAAATTTTCAAGAGAAGTGTGGTCTTTGTCCCCTATTTATAGTTCGCCTTCGAACCCCTGGGACCAATTGTCGTTCAAGGAATGGTGGGATTGTATCATACAGGGGCTGCCTACTGGTGCTAATTCAGGGGGTCTTGGTGATCTAAGTGCTTCAATCTGCTGGTCCATATGGAAAGCTAGAAACAAAACTTATTCCGATAAGGAAGCTTGGTCTCCTGGAAATATTTTAGACAAGGCTACTACGTTAATTTCCGAATTCAAGGCAACTAATAATCTTAAAATGTCCCCTCCCAGATCCAGTAAACCCCCTCCTGTTCTATCTTGGACTCTGCCACCGAGGGACGTGATTAAGCTTAATGTTGATGGGGCTACAAATAAGAATTCCGGTCTTGTTGCTGTTGGTTTGGTTGCCCGTGACGTTTCTGGGAATATTTTGGGTTGGGCCTGCTTATCCTTCAAAGGCTTGTTCTCTCCTCGTACTACTGAAGCTATGGGATTTAGAGAAGCAATGGTGTTCGCGGCGAATCATGGTCTTGCTAATATTATCATCGAAGGGGATTCTTTGTGAAAAATCCTATTTTGCTAGCAATCAAATAATCAAGCAATAATAGGAACAATAAATAAATGAAAAAAAGATGAACACGCGATATACGTGGAAAACCCTGAATTGGGTAAAAACCACGGAAAGGAATCAAAACACTAAAAATACCATTGTGCGATAACAATCGACCTATACTTACAATTGAAACTCCTCTCAATTGACCCAAGAACCGATTACCGAATCCACGTTCATCGCACCAAGTGTTTGATCGCCGCAAGCCTTGAATCCTCAAGCCTTCCAAGATACTTCCAGAAATCTACCAGAAGAGCCAACAAATGGTTGATTAAAAAGTTGAATAAACTTCTTGGAGTATTTGATTATATTGCCCAATCCTTCATGAAAATTCCAAGACCCAAAAACCTTCAAAAAGAACTGCTCTCTCTTTGTTTTAATGTCAAAAGTCGGCTACAAAAAGAGTGTATCACTCAAACCCTAGCTGCTGCCTTTTATAAGGATATATGCCGCATGCTCGAGCACATGTAGGTTGCTCGAGCACTTCACCAATACTTTGACAACAGCCCCTTTGCTAGATGCAAGGTAAATATGCGCTTGAGCACTTTGCTTGGACCAGAGAAATCTTGCTCGAAAAAACTTCATAACCCGGAATAGCATCGAACCATAGAAACACCATTACAAATACAACTTGATTCCTTCCACAATCCTAAACAGACGCATCTAAAAATAATGTAAATAAAAAGTACAACTCGATAATAAGGATACACAAAAATGTGTGTTTTGTCATGAGATTTGCCAACAAAGACAAACTGTGGCCTACGGTCCTAACACTTTGCAATTGGTTAATGCTCTGAACCGAGAGGGTAACTTTTATTCGGATTGTTATCAATCTTTTACCACTATTTTCCTCTTGCACCTTTGTGCATGTTAATCGTTTATGTAAAAGGGTAGCCCATTCGTTGGCTAAACGTGCCCTATCAGGTATCAATTCAGTTAATTTTTTTTTTTTTTTTTTTTTTTTGGGGGGGGGGGGGGGGGGGGGGGGGGGGGGGTCCTGTCCCCCAATGGCTATTAAATCTTTGCTCTGTTGATGCTCGGTCTTTGAACCGTGAGCCAAGTTAATAATATTCAGCTGCTTTTCCGCGAAAAAAAAAATGTTTTTTTTTTTTTTGAATTTAGAGTCAGGTTCGAAACCTCTTACGTGCATGCTATCAATTCTCATGAGATGAGTCCATACGGGCTTAAATCTGGCTGTGATTAGTCCCCCTGCTAGTGAATGATGTGATTAGTCCATATATATTAGTAGAGGACATGCTAGTTCCAGTCATAGAACCAAAAGTATGTACTTTGGGGTTCCGTTTTTGGAAAAAAGGTCTGGCTTTTTTTCAATAAATAATTGTAGGATACATGTATAAATCGTAGAATACGGGATCATATTGTA
The DNA here is from genome assembly GCA_020921065.1 of Vaccinium darrowii. NCBI lineage: Eukaryota > Viridiplantae > Streptophyta > Magnoliopsida > Ericales > Ericaceae > Vaccinium > Vaccinium darrowii. Next base: position 38,108,176 of record CM037154.1, read on the forward strand.
GGATTTCTGTATAAAAATTATAAATGGTGAAATATGTACCATTTTCGAAAGGAGACGATACGCAACACAAAATACTATCCTATATCATACGTTTTTGACAACTATTTTGTTGTCTAGTATGAGAGCAAAAGATACTCTCAACAAGATAACATTTCTATGTGTTGTGATGTTAGATGATGATAACTAATTATGGGTTGGTTGGGGTGCCACAAGAGCATGAGCAGCGGTTTAGCTGCTCAAGTTGTTAGTTTTGTTGGCATTTTCCGGGTTATGTCAAGCCTTTTGGAGTCTGTAATTCGGTTATTGGGGTTTGGGAGTTAGAGTGCGTAGGAGTTGAGTCTAGATGCTCCATTCGAGAATTTCAAGCTTCATGATCAAGCCATCGCGGAGTCAAGTGCTTCGAAGCTCAATCCCATGAGGTATATCCTTGCATATCATTTGTGCATTTAGGCCATTCATAATAACATGTGTTAATGTGCATTAGGTTGGCTTATTAATGCTTTGTTTGGATCTTACACTTAAAATGAGCTAGGCATTAGGATTTAACTTTGAGCTTATTGCATCTACACGCGTCTGCCTTTGACTGCTGAGATTGTGCCAAGTGTCTAAATCCTGACGGTGCGTCTGCGCGCGTCTACACGGGTCTGGCAGACTCTTTAAGTGGCCTAGTGTCTTGTTTTGATTGGTTGGATTGGGGAGCACGAAAATGTGAGCTATAAAAGACATTTTTCACTCATTTTCATAAACCCACTTGAGAGAAAATCAGCCCTTTTTAGAGAGAGAAAGTCTCATCTCTTCTCCATTCCTTCTCTCTTTTGTGAACTTGATGTTCTTGATGATTTGAGCTTGCTCTTCTCATCTTTCTTTAATCTAGAGTCTTCCTCTTCATGGATCTACTCTAGGTTGATTTTAGTTTTCAAAAACTTTCATAAAAATCCAATCTTTTTAGTCTCATCTCTTCTCCATCCCTTTTCTCTTTTGTGAACTTGATGTTCTTAATGATTTGAGCTTGCTCTTCTCATCTTTCTTCAATCTAGAGTCTTCCTCTTCGAGGATCTACTCTAGGTTGATTTTAGTTTTCAAAAACTTTCATAAAAATTCAATCTTTTTCATACATCATGTTGTGTTGCCTTGTTTCTACGTGAGCCGGTTGGACTGGTGCCGAGTTGACTCAGAGATCAAGACGGGTGTGCTTGTGGAGTCCATGGAATCAAAGAGGAGTACGGGGTACTACATCAAGAATTGTAGCTAGGTGTCACAAGGGGCTTGTTGGGTAATTCCTAGTCTTGTTAATTCTTGTAAACCTTTTGATTTATGGAATGCATGAGTAGGACTAGGCCGTGGTTTTATGCTTAGGGTGTTTAGACCCTAAGTAGTTTCCACGTATATCGTGTGTTTTGTCTCATTAGTTTAATTACTCTATATATTGAACTTGTTGAGTTGTTTGATTTGCCATGGTGAATTATTAAATTGTTTGAAATCGAAGTGGTTTATTTTTAAAAGTGGTCGTCCTATTCACCCCCCCTCTAGGACTTGTAGTGTTTTGTATAATTTCACAAGTGATGAATGATGATCTAATTCCTTGGCCTCACCCTGTTCTTAACAAATAATTGAAAATTTCAGATAATGGCTTTGGTGACATAAACAAGCCAAAAAAAGATCCTCTCCCTGTCCAAACAACTCCAAACCGTCTACTGCCGAACAAATCTGAGCCGTTCATGGCCGATCACGGATGGCCGCGATTGGCCTAACACTCATGCTGTCCCCGAAGGGACGACACCATTAAGGAGACAAACAACCCAAGAAATATAAAGGGAATAACATCCACACATGCACGTGAGGAGATTTTGAACTCCTAACCTCATAGTGACAAACAACCCAAGAAATATATGTTGGTCTTGATGAAAAATTGGGCCCAACTATCATGGGCTTAAATTAGTTTAGGTATGAGACAATGTAAAGGCCCAAGTCACATGCATTGTCCATTCTCACATGAAGTGAGACTTATGGGAGATCATTCAACAAAAGGCTAACTACGCAATTCATAATCGGATATAGAGCAATAAGAAAGCAATGAAAATGTTGAGTTAAAATGGTATGGGATATAAGATATATGAACCATAAACTTAAGCACATTGCATGGGTTGGAATGCCCTAACAATTCATGTTTTGCTATAACATTGAATAGCACAAAGCAAAACCACCATTGATTATGGTTTTCACTTGATACTTTTGTGTAAACACCTATGGTTTTGAAGGTAACAAATAAAGTTATCTATGTACCTCTCCTGTAGGTCCCTATCTTTAAATATTGAACTCATCTCCCTTGCCTTTTCCCTGTAAATCCTTCCTTCCTCCTCAACCATGACCAAACTTAATGACTCGGCCACCGAGTTTCTTGTAAACGACCCGTCCTGTTCATTTCTGAATAGCTCTACTCCGACATTCTTCTCCGCCAATGCCCTAGCATTCAACCCTTGGTCCCACAACATGGGCAACATTATAAGCGGAAGCCCTTGTTGAAGTCCCTCGATAATCGAACTCCAACCGCAGTGAGTCAAGAACCCTCCAATTGCGTCATGAGCCAGTATCCTAAGTTGAGGCGCCCAACTAGTCCAAACCATTCCGCGACCCTTGGTTCTCTCTTCAAACTCGTTCGGTAACTCAACTGAGTCGCTCTGGCTAGAGCCAGGATGACTCCTTATCGTCCAGAAAAATGGCAATCCGGATAGCTCCAACCCGAGAGCCAACTCAGTGATTTGAGCTTGACTCGGGGTCGCCTCGGTCCCCAATGCCACATAAACAACCGATGATTTCTTTTGCTTGTCTAGCCACCCACCGATCTCTCGCCACGTGTCATCGCGTTCTTCCATGCTATCTTGCACCGAGGGTGGAAGTAGGCCCACTGGTAATATAGTCTTCTGTTGGATATCTCCGAGGACTTTCAACCAATCAGATTCGAGTTCTTCGCAGGTCCACACGAGGAACACGTCGCAGCCGGTAATTACCAAACCCATACGTACCCCCTCCCGTACTGCCGAAGGGTCTTCTTTATAGCTTTTGCCCATTTCCCTTAGCTCGTGGAGGCGAAAGCTAATGGTCGACTCAAACGGGACCCATTCGGGAGAGACCATGTAATCCTCTGCTGTTTTCCGTGGACCGGAGCCGTTCAACATATGT